>CM023483.1:6178333-6836993 GCA_013339685.2 Hyalomma asiaticum | reverse complement strand
CTTAATAATCCTTCCATAACTGGACCCCCGTACACCCTTTCCCGTCACTCAAGCACTCCGTGTATTTCGTCGTCGTTAAAGCTCTGTCGCTTATCACGTTGCGGGGCCCCATCATCTCACTAAGCGACACGGTCTGCAGACGATCGACGTAAGGCTAGAGCTGTTTGTTATGCCGTCGGTGATTGGCGGGCCCATCGTCCCAATGAGCCATCATGCAGTGACCGCGACCGGGGACACTTTACCATTACATATAAGAGTAACCAACGTGACGACAAAGACATGATGGGAATGGATAATAACACTGCGCTTAAAAAGAAAAAAAGCCCACCTGCTGAACTTTACGAAGGAATACGCTGACAACGCGTCAGTGCCGATGACCTGGCAGAATCACCAGCGTCACCAGTTAATAAGACACTTCGCCATTTTCTTTCCTTTTCTTCTTTTTTGCCGAAAGCCGACTTTCCTTTTCGGGTGTTGCTTTCTTTCATGGAAAGGCTGGTTTCACGAGGCAGGTTCGTAACGCTGCTCCCGTAATGTTCGATGAACTAAGACCGCAGAATAAATGGTATGCTATAAGAGAACTCATTCATTTTTATACACGACGCACCATTCGTTGCTTACGCAACACAAACTACAGGAAGCGAACGAGCCAGAACAGACACATTAGGCAAACAGTGCGTAAGGCTCTTAAATAAAACGCGAACGCATAGTAGGGGCCATCAATAGTTGAAATGCTATTTGTAGAAGAATTTAAGTGCCTGTGCACTTGCATAAAGCATATCATTCAGCCAGAACACTAAAGCCAACGTAGGACGTCAATATGGGCTACATATATGCTACATCATGACGCCTACAACTTGTCCTCATTTTCCTGCCTTTCAGAAGAATTTCATTCTGCATTGACAGTTCTCTACAAAACTGCATCCAACCTTTATTTCACAAACCCTTTTTCAGTGAAATAAACGTTTGTGGAGTCATCGCTGAAACAATACGTTAAAAGAGAAGCCCTATCGAGTGAGCCAAGATATTTGTTTGTTCAATTTACCTCACAGGCTCCAACACCAGATAATTGTGTGAGCTATTACACAATGCTGATAGGTTATTAATGCCGAAAACTGAATAGCAAGTACATCTTGTGCATTCACGACTTACTTCTCTGATTAGCTCAGTGCAACATATTGCATTCACCAGTTATAAACCAGATGGCGCCCCCTCCACGCCTCGCTATTTATGTCGTCGAGCACACAGTGATAACAGCCAACTGTGTGATGGCGACGAATGGTCTTATAGGATGGTGGACTGAACGCCGCTTAGACGATGAATACAGCGAGTGCACTATGCTCTGTTTCCAGCTTTTTATAAGAACCTGCACATGGACTGTAAAGGCTTCGCGTGCCGCTTCTGCTTTCCATGCTCTCAACTACACCTTTTTGCTCGCTTATTGCATTAGTTTTCTTTTTCTATATTTTATTGCATCTTCCTTCGCACAAGTCAGGCTACCAGATTTCTAACTAAGCTTCCCTGCCTTGCTCTCGTATTTGTTGTATCAATAATGTGCAAGACTCGGGTTAAATGTGTGTTAGGGCAACCCGGCCCATGCAATATTTCACCTCATCTTGGTACGTTCAGTCCGAGCTCTCTTACTTAATAAGCCTTTCCTTCCTTCTCTTCTTCTTCGATACTGTGTTGCTACAGCACACGAAGTGGACAGAGGCATCGGCGTGGCACTCGGGGTGAGCTTACCCGTAAATGGCACCCACGATGTTTGCTGAGAGCACGGACTGTGGAACTCCCCTTAGCAGCAGGAATTTGTCTTCATAAACTCTGTGTATCGGCTTTGCGAAAGTGCCTTGGTAGGCTTCCGTGCACGTGCTCTTTACGTGGTTTCCAGCTCGGCTAGCCGAACGTCAACGTCGATACCCGAGGGGGATTGGCGTGGTACTCAGGATGTGCTTGGCCTTAAATGGCAAGAACCGAAGCAAAGCGGAGAGGCGAGCTAGTTGGTAATGAATCATTCAATGGCGTGCAGGCTGTTCGCTCAAGGCGTCAGCTGCGCAGTCGACTATGCTTAGGGCTCGGTCGTAAGGGATGGGCACAGCTAAAGGACGTGTTGGTGCCGGCCTATGTTACAAGACGCCCTAGGCGAAGCACCTTATTTATTAGGGCCGTAAACTGTGCAAATGCATAATGGCAATTTGAGCAAAACCCTTCTTTCCATGTGTCTTGCTTAGGGGTCCGCATCCCTATATAAACACACCTACGTGGCCGAGGCCCTCTTCTCTTGAGTCAGTGCAGTCATTGTAATCCTTAGAGGTCAACCTTATTTCTTGGATTTGTCAATCTAACGTTTCTCGTTAACTGCATTATTTTCAGATTTTCACGGCACCTTTAATAACAGTCCTGTTAACTGTCTCCTTGGTTTACGCAAGAAAAGCTGATCGGAATTTCGGACAACAGGACGCCGTAAAGTACTTCCGATTTTTCCAACCTGACACTGCGCCAACTATAAGCTCGCCAATGTCAATAGATCCTATCGGCGTGAAACTCTTCAGTCATAACAACGAGTTTAACACAGTGTCGGCAGGAAAAGGGGCTATTCATATCAGGAATTTGTTGTGAAGCGCAGTGACACCTTCTATTGGGAAAATGCTCTGCCGTCAAGTTTATCAAGTCAGTAAGTGAAGTGTTGAGTGGAGGGACATTCTAGAATACAGGGCTTAGGTTTGGCATGGTTTACAAGGTCATGACCAAGAGATTCCAGATGATCTTGAAGGGCAAAAACAAACGGAGGAGTCGTACTATATAGTTAAGTATCTACAATGCGCAGACAACTTGGCGGCAAAGAAAGTAAGTGACGGGAGGCCCGTTAGTGAGTCATCGTCTATACTTACACAAACAAGATGTCAGAAATCCCGTTTAAATTGATACACAGGAAAAAAAATGGAGGAGGTGAGTACGGCAGTGTTGACCGCACACAGGTGTAGTTTCACAAGGTATCCTGGTTCGGGCACCTCATTTTAAAATTTTCATAAGGATTTGTCACCTTAGACAGCATTAGCCCAGCTGTATCAAAAGGCTGATGCGCGAAGCGAGGCGTTACGCTCCACAAGGAGCAATGAGATTATTATCATCATCATCGTCGTCGTCGTCGTTGTTGTTGTTGTTGTTGTTGTTGCTTAACATTTAACATTTACCGCTACGTAGCTAATTCTACGAATTCCAATCTCTTGAGAAAAAGAATTACGCAGCTTCCGCTAGGTCGCGCAAGGTTAGACCACAGTGAAACTAGCCGATCATCATCGTTTCCATCATCCCATCATTTTCAACTTCATCATCATCTCCATCCTCACCTTCATTGTCGTCATCACCTTCTTCTTCTTGATCGTCGTCATCATCTTCTTCTTCTTCTTCATTCTCAACCTCATGTTCAGCATCATGTTCATCCTCGTGTTCAGTTTCATCATCATCATTATCATCACTTTACCTTCTTCATGTTCTTCCGGTTACGTGTCGTTGTGACGTCATATTACGTGACATAGCATGATATCGAGTCCATACAAGGTTAGGCTGGTAGATGCAGCGTTTCTTGCTTGCTGGGCAAGGTCATTTCAAGATCATATTTCGCGATAGTACACATTTAGCTGGCTTAAGCAGATTCGCTGTTAAAAAAGGGACAGCAAAATGACGGGCTGTTTCTGTACATACATTTCCAAACAACAGTTGATAAAAATTCACTGTCGCATATCTTATTCCATTCGCCATTAAACTTAACACATGAGTTGTTCCTCGATGCCATTCGATCTCGGCCATTACATGCAGGTCTCTTTTTCGCGCTAAAAAACGTACTTCCCTCCCCCCCCCCCCCCCATCTCTGCTTCCGCCTTTATCCCTTTAACTTAGCAATACAGTAGTTTCGACATTAGCTGTGCGCCAGTCAGTCCGTTATCGCTGCCGTTATGCGCTTGTTAGCGACCGGTTCTTATATAGACAACTCTGAGGAAACTCGGGAAACCTTACTAGGTAGCATAATGGCTGCACGTAGCATTCATTACAGGTCTCAGAGCGAGCTCGCGTTAAAGAGAAATAAAAATATGGCAGTGTTCGTGACCTCACATAGTCGCCCGCCACTCTATGCACTAGCTAACCACTCGTTTCGTTCGTCCAATAGAACCAACGGCCGTGTGTCAGCGAAGCATCCATTAGTGGTGGTCACGACCTCCTGCTGCATATCATGTTAACCGAAACACGCCATGTACGCTTTCGGGTTTCTTTTTTCCTTACAGCATCTACTCATACGTCTTCAAAGGCACCAAATGGGAGAATAAAAAGTAACGACTTATAGTACGAAGCTATTCACTGCATGCTGCCTTCCGGTGAGCTTGCTTTATATATGACATATCTTACAGAAGACTAGAAGATCAAAGAACTAATTGAGTTTTCGAGAATCATAATACCAGCCTTAACCAGGAGATCGGATGTCACATGACAGGCTGATAATAACAGCCCGCCAACACATCGAAAAAGAATTGAAAGGACACCGTAATTATCAATGCGTTCATGTATAATAATATTCGTGCACTTTAGCTCGGTCGGATACTTTCACTTTTACGTCTCTTTTTACGTCCTCGTTAGCAAGGCTTCTAGTACGGCGGAGTTAGTGTTCAGCTATCGTTACTAGTACATTTCTTTGTTTCTTTCTTGAGCACTGACGTTCATCAATGAACTGTGCAGTGAATAAATATCGTTATCGGACGTTCAATACAGACCTCAAACAAATGCTTATTATCGATGATATTGTTAATGTAAGGAGCATCCAATAACTACCATGACGTTAGCATTGAACGGTCCCCTGAAACGTTTTTTTTTTTTGACATTGTGTCATTGATTAGGCAACACAACCGTGAAATCATTCACACCATAAATGATGCGAAGCACCCTGCGCTAAGGTAGCTACGAGCTTATTTCTGTCGCCTTCCTCCTTACCACTGCTGTTCCTCCTCAACTGTAACAGCTGCGGAGTGCGCGCTAGCGCCGACTGCGCCTCCCACGTCGGCCGCTGTGCAGAGCCCTCCGTAGCGACATAGCGCTCGATGTCTTTACTGAGGTCGCCGGCCTCGGCACTGCTATGCCTCTGTAATAGTGCGCCGGCGACTCGTGTGTGCGCCGCCAGATGCCGCGACGATACCGTTGGCTGCCCTTCTGTGCTCGTGACGTCACGTGGGTTCCGCTTCGTAGCACCCATCGCATGTCCCGTGGGAAGGGGCGGTTGAAAACGCTTCAAGTCGAGTCGCGTCGATCTCTTACGATGTGCGTATTTAAAACTTTGTAGTAAATTAGACGCTTAACGCAGAGTGCTGATATTGTTACGCTAATGATCAGAAGGACTCGGGCTATCGGTGCAACGCATTCGTACAAAATCACCAAAACCGTTTCAGGGTCCCTTTTAATTAAGGCCCGTGAAGACACTGCATTGCCAGAGCACACCTTCAGTGTTAAAAGAAACTTACAAACGATAATTTAGGTGTTCAACATTGGTCGTTGGCTCAGGCTAAGTGAATTAGTCGAAACACCCTCAGAAAGGTCACAATTTAAAACGATGTAGTTCGTTGTACAACACACTTAACTAAAACACCTGACTCCCAGTCCACGCTCAAATCAGACTAGGCTTATTTTGGGCATACAACTAACTGGAGTAACTTCATTAGCTAGTCAAAAAAGGGAGTGGTTCAAAGCGGCCGTTGCGCAAGAAGCACGTCGAATACATTTCTGTATTTTTCTTTGAACACGTTCCCGATAAGTGTGTTTCACAATGTCTCGTTTCGCGATTAGGAAATGCCATGGCGGGTACGCAAAACAATAGCAAGCCAATGTAAGGGCTACATTCCCCCATTATTAGTTTTCGTCCACGAATACATTGTTCAAGCATCAACATGATTTATATTTTGATCATTTGCAGAAAATATATTGCACAGAAGAGCTTTCAGGGACGTTCCTCTTTTTCAGTGCCAGGGAAGGTGAAACCAGGCAAAATAAAAATATTTTTGTTGCATAAGAATTAAGTAGACGAGGTGTCAATAACATACAGAATATTATAATTCCCAATATTGCGTCAAGCTTCGCTTTGGGCTTCGTTATATATATATATATATATATATATATATATATATATATATATATATATATATATATATATATATATATATATATATATACCGCATTTAAAGGAAACCACTAAGCGATTTTTTTTTTCGGCATGTGACGTCGAAGGCCAACGGGTTTCCCAGAACTTGTATTACCCCTTCTCAGACGTTCGTTCGGTTTTCATGCGTCTGTGTGAGGTCTGCAATAACACACTGTAAGCCTCCAAAAGTTCTGCTTCTGTATCTCTCAGCTCCATCAATGTGGTGCCCTGTAAGATATACAATACAAGGCCCTTTTCCCTCCCCACCACCCTGAGCTCCACCTATTTCAAGCAATGCATTGGTTCCACTTCTCTCGTTGCTTCAAGCACACTCGGAAATTGCCTTTTGTTAAGTGCTTCAGTTGCGATATCAGTGTCTTTATACTTTCGTCACATTTTCAAAATACCACCCCTAAAACATTTATTTGTATAGGGAGGGGGGAGGAGAGAAAGTCCCAAGGATCTAGCCTTATCGGGAAGGCAGCTTCAGTGTGTTGGCGGAGTTCCATAAACTAACGCAGCCGAATTTATGCGCAGAGGCGTTATTTGGACGCAGAATAGAAAGAAAGAAAGAAAGAAAGAAAGAAAGAAAGAAAGAAAGAAAGAAAGAAAGAAAGAAAGAAAGAAAGAAGAAAGAAAGAAAGAAAAAGAAAGAAAGAAAGGAAAAGAAAGAAAATAATCATCAGTCTCTTGATGCTATCTTGGCTTTCTCAAGACTTGTAAGAAAGCAACCACGGTGTTCTGATGACAGTTCGACTACACGGTGCCCGTGATACTCCTTTTCTGCTTATTTCACCACGCATAAGTGAAGGGCAAAAAGGGGCACGTGTATCTGTATCTTTGTTTCTTCAGGGCAGATCCCTTTCAACGTCCTCTAGTGTGCTGCTGAAATATGATGAGTGAAATGGGGCCACAGAAAGAGTATAGTATGATCACCACTGTAAATATTTGTTCAGTGCGTTGCCAAGCACGTGCCGGAACCACTGAACACATGCTGAATAAAGTAAGCTCGTGGATGACCCTTTCTCGTTTCTATTGAGAACGCACTGCTTTTCTGGTAAACAGTACTACATCATACAGCTTATAAATAAGGCCACGTGGCGACGAAATTATTGCGTTTTTCACTTTCCACACGTTCTTCAGAACAGTGAACATGGTTCCGGCAGCATTCTGTGATGGGAACTATAACTAAGCGGGTAATGTTTCCCGCCGAACGCGACGGTGGCTTCACCAAGAAGAAACTTAGAGTTAAGCCGCAAACGCGCATCGTGTATCATGAGCGCTACATTGTACATCCGCAGACAGACAACATGAGAAGGGCATAACGTCGACCTGAAAAGTACGTAAATGAACTTTTCGTTCCAGCACGCTGTTGCTTATGTGCTATTCTCGAGACGAGAAATCAAGAAGGTACTCGGCTGCTGATCCGAGGGTCGCGGGATCGAACCCGGCCGCGGCGGCTGCATTTCGATGGAGGCGAAATGTTGAGGCCCGTGCGCTGTGCGATGTCAGTGCACGTTAAAGAACCCCAGGTGGTCGAAATTTCCGGAGCCCTCCACTACGGCGTCTCTCATAATCAGAGCTGGTTTTGGGACGTTAAACACCACAAAACAACAACAACAACAAAGAAATCAAGAACCTTCTCGAAAAGGCGGTTTCCTAAGAATACATCTCAGCGGTCCACCCACCTTTTTATAAGGAACACGCCTACAGGTAAAACAGAAAAGTTGATGTCCTGCAGCGCTTTCTTGGCAAAATTAGGGTGGTCAGCACGAAAATAAAATTTCTTTTCATCGATTAAGGGTTGCATGATAGTTTCATCCCGGGTTAAGTGAGGTCAAAATGAATAATGCGCAGGAGCAATGCACTGTAAGGCAAAATTAATCAAACAAGACGTCGACTCAGATGGTATACTGCGCGCGCGCGCACTTGTGTGCGTGTGTGTGTTAAATTTGTCCTCCTGCGATCGAAAACAAATTAAAATAATGTGGGGGTAGGCCGCACCACCCGAAGGTATATCGGGCTTACAGCCAATTGTAAAATAAAAAAAGAAGGGAAATATTCCCGAAAGGTGAATTTCGAGGGAGAGCCAATTATCTAACAAAAAAGGTGGGGGAGGGTGTAGGAGGCCAAAGCAGTGAGGGGTCAATCTGCGCGTAATGAGGCGTGAAAGTTTAAGGTCATGCCAATTACGATAATGCCGATTTGAATTGCCAGCAGAGAAGGCTCCCGGGTATAGTTTAGTGCAGATGTGCCAATGTATATGCGTGAAATGCAACAAACGTAATGCCCTATCGCGAAAATTGATCAGCTACCAATTGTATAAACTATGGTTTAGTCCAGGTGTTTTAGTGGTGGAGAGACAAGTTGCTGCTGTCGGGGGTTGTCCTTTACTGTAAAGAACGTGTCCCCTTCACGTGGTGCTGGTGCCGAAGGGCAAGGCGATGAGAAGGCGGGCGGAAGGAGTCGGTCCTTGTGCAGCAGATGACTTGGGGACCAGGGACACCAGCATGTAGAACATGTTCAGTTGACGAGGGCGTGGTGGCAATGGGAAAATGACGATCCAAAGAGTTGGAGACAAGGAAAAATGCTTGAGGAGACGGGCTGTTATGGAGTGCCGGTTAAGTTCAGGTGGAGCTTGCCAGAATGGAGGGAAGCGAGGGTTCAGGCCTGCAAGTGGTTTAAGACTAGACAGGTAGCCAGGCCATCTTACAAAGCCACATAGCAGCAATGCAGTGAGCTGCAGTGAGGTGATGTATGATATAGTATGGTTGATGGTTGGTGCGGGCGTCATAGCCGTAGAGGTGCCCTCGCCATCATTAGGCTGAAGAACGGCTATGGCGTACAACATCCAATACGATACCTCGTGTGAGTAAGATTTGTAAGGTGATGAGAAGAAACTAGGAGGCGTCTGCGGAATGGGAAGGTGAAGGAGTGACAACGGCGGATTCGCGCATTAGGGTCACCAATTGCATTAAGAATGCGCGGGCTGGTTTTAAATGAAGGTATCGGGGGAAGTGCGCGTAGGTAATAGTTGTGTTATGATGACGCAGGTGTCGAACTATATGTTGTGTTCGTGGGCACTCATTGAAGTAGTGTAAGTCTCCTGTACAAAGCTGGTTGCATGCGCAGCGGTCGGACATGGTAATGTTAATCTTTAAGGTAATATTGAAAATGCCCGTGACCAGTCATTAAGTGTGTTAACTTTCTATTCGGGGGAAACCATTTTGGGATTTGGTAGACGCTTTTGATGCAATGGAATAATGAAGTATTCGGTCCTTCTCTCTGCCAATGTGTATGCCAATGTGAAATCATATTTTGTGTAATTCGGACCTTGTCGCGCGGACGGAAATTTTGGCCATCCTCGCAGACCCACTGTTCATAGCTGAGGACGCTAGGGTGTCGGCAAGTTCATTCCCCAAGATACCTTTATGTCCAGGAATATGAAATAATCGGAAGGAAAATCCTTGTACCTGAAGTTGATAAAGAATGTTCTTAATATCTAATACTCTTGGGTCGGTATTATTAAGAGAGGCAAGTTTATTAAGCAATGAAAGGCAGTCAGTGTAAAGATGGAAGTGGGTTTGTGGGCGTAGCGTCATAATATATTGTAAACATTCACACACAGCTATGAGTTCAGTTGTATAAGCACTTGAGGCGTGGGTTATTCTGTATTTGTTAGCTTGCAAAATGCGCGTTCGGCTATCCATTATAATGTACGCAGATCCGGCCGAGTGTGAGGTGTAGGAGCCATCTGTGTAAGCATGTAGAACGGGAAGGCGGAACATGTCAGCGTGTGCTAAGGGATCAATTTTAGTGAACGAATACTTATGTTTTAAACTGGGGTGGTAGGTGCACGGAGCGGTGTCGTGCAAAATTTGGTCAGGATGGAATGTCCGAGTGCCGTAATAAGTGACGATTTTCTGGGTGAAAAGGGAAAACTCTGCACCTAGTCGACTAAGTTCGAGATCTAAGGGGGGAGCATTGGCGACGATTTGGAGAGCAGAAGTTCGGGTGGTGTAAAACGAGCCAGTGATAGAAATTAAAATGGTGCGTTGCAGTGACAAGACGCGGTCTCTAAGGAATTGGGAAGGATGCGATGGCCACCAAGCGGGTGATGCGTATGTTAATGCAGGGAAGAATTACTTGTTTATATAAACGGCGAATTAATATGTGTGTGTGTGTGTGTGTGTGTGTGTGTGTGTGTGTGTGTGTGTGTGTGTGTGTGTGTGTGTGTGTGTGTGTGGTGTGTGTGTGTGTGTGTGTGTGTGTGTGTGTGTGTGTGTGTCTGCGCGCGCGCGCGCGCGCGTTCGAGGTGGGCCCAGAAAAGGGAAGCGAGCAAGCGGGGCTGTGGTAAATCCCATACTGTGTAGTTTGATGTAACCGCATCATGCACATGAATCTTTTTGCTCTGAACAACGAAAACTCATCGAAAACTTGTTACCTCCCTTTCCGTATTCGTTACACCTTATTTCACTCCCCGCGCTCGTCAACAGTGTCTGTCCACGACAGGTGGTAACGAGAGACGCCCTCAGGACTCACGGCTCGTGCGCAACTGCTCCAGTAGTGCTAACGCAATGCGTCGAGCATGTATTGTCCAGCTGCCGGAAGCGGAATGCTGTAGCAATGTGCCTAATCTGTTTATTCCCGTCAACACGTTCCACTCGTTCTAAGTGCATCCACTCTTTGCTCTGACGCAAGCAGACACCTCAGTGTCGCATAAAGCATTACGCCGTTATGTCGTCAGTGTTCTCAGCACGACAAACAAAAAGAAGAAAAACGCAGCTATTTCTTTCTGAACTGGCTCGCTTCCGGTTTTCTGATGAGAAATGAAAAGGTTGGGATATGCAGCCACTTTTGGACACTTACTTGTTTGTTCAAAAGGAATTTACAGAAAGATAGAAAGACGAAAAAAAAAGATATTAACGCGAAAGCGTTAAGTAGCTCGTACCGCAGGAAATCCAGTGTCGGCATCAGCGTTGGCGTCCGGCCGATATAATCATCTCGAGCTACGGCTACTGCCGCAGAAATCTGCAGCACAGCATTCAAGCCATTCGTCACGGCGCAGGTATGTAAGCGATTTAATTTCTCAAAGCAAAATTCCACAAAAATGGTAAACGCTGATTTGACTAGCACCTACACACATGGTTGCTCGGGCTGTTCTATTGCGAACAAACTGATACTTCTGTCACGAGTGTTACGACGTAACTCAAACAATTCCAAAACTTTATAGAGAAGGCGCCTATGCGCGTGACAGCTTAATACGCGTGCAAATCTTTCACTGCTCGCGGATGCCAACAGAAGGCGCTTCGATGCCAGCGCTATTAGATTTACCGTATATGCTACCTTAAAGATAGCATATACATTAACTCTAAGCGCTGTGCCAATGTACCGCAGCGCGTGCTCGCTCTTCACACTGGTGTGATGGATTCGGTAGGACCGTGTTCTAGAGCCGAGCCCACTGCGTAGTCTTCTTCACCGACGAGTACTCCTGGAGCGCCTACGTCCACTCATACCCGACCGTGAGGGAGTACAAGCAAAGCGGAGGCAGAATTGTGAACCAATAAACGAATGTGGTGGCATGGCACCTACGCAGTTATGTGACTCAATAGCATGACAAGCGATTAAGAAGACGATGCGAATAGGGCACGATAACGCTACCGCGTTCCACTCTTAAAGGCGAAGCTTGAAGGCCGGCACTCCCCCCCGCCTCACACCACCTTCCCATTTATTATTGCACTGCATGCAGCAGGAAATTTACGGTTTCAAAACATATCTGAAAAACGCCCGCTCATCCTTTAAGAAAACACGTCATAATCGGTACGGACTACGAAATAATTGGGAGAACCATCGTTCACAGATTCCCGTGTGCTATTGCCGCTGATGTCGTGGGATGGCGCCTTGTCCCTCAGTGACTCTCACCGGACGCTTGTCACTGGAAGTTTGTCTTTTCTTTTGTGTGTTTGTTTTACGATGACTGGGTTTCGTTCATAATGATTACAATTGTGTGAAATTAAGTGTGTGTCGCCCTCTGTGGGATTCCAGGTCCTGTCAAACTCCTTGCAGAGCTTTCTTGTCTGGGAAACCCCAACAATTTCGTTGGAAATCAAGTAGATTCTGATCTTGACTGAAGCGAGTGGAAGGTGGACGGAGCTAACCGATCGGGTGCTCGAAAGTTATGTGTGAAAAAGGGTACATTATAAATATACAAACGTGTGCACTTGACAAAAAAGCAGCGCTACGTTGTGCCACAAGATGGATTATATATTCTCGGCTTTTAAATATCGATTGGCGTAGTCTTAGTGCATCCATAAAGAATGTGTCATGCAGTCTGCACTTCGAGAAGACTTACTATGTACTTTTCACTCACATAAGAGGCTCTCTGCAGAAGCTTTCCGACTTTTAGCGGCGTCGAAAAATGAACTAAATATATTGAATTGCCCGTTGTTTTCTTCCCTCTGTTCCTTACCATGCACCTCTCTGATGTCGACGTACCCCTCCAATTTCTCCAGTTTGGACAATCTTGATCGCCTAGTAGCGCGTTAAGTTTGTTCAATGCTGAAAAAAAAAATTACACCATCTCCCGCTAAAAGGGGACCATGAGGTGATGCGAAGCAGCCGCGTTTGCATCGCGTTTGCACCGCGTTTGCATCGGTTTGACTAGGCGTCGCGTTTGCATCCGTTTGACGCCAGCAGACACTGCCTGCGTCAGCGTTATCTCTCGCGGGCGAGGGCGCGTTCTCATTCCTTGCGAGCTAGTAAAGCATTCAACGAAGAAAGAGCGTTTCCATAGTCAGCGCGCGCCTTTTCGGAGAGGAGAGGTGGAATGCCGAGAGGAGAGGAGATGAGACAAAGAGAGGAGGGGGAGGATGCGCAGTGCGGGTGTGGACGCCGCACGGCGGATGGATGGAGGGAGGGAGGGAGGGAGGGAGAGAGTGACATAGCCCCGACCATTAGCTGCTTCGCAGCTTAGAAAATCCAAGCCAGCACCAGTCGCGCAATACTAGCGAAGCAACTAAGCTGATGGGCACTTGGCTGGTCCGGGTTTGTCTCCAGCACACGTGCATTTTGTCATGGTCCGAGGCTTCGGGAAACGCCTCGCAACGCACAGCGAGGCCGAGCGAACGCTTCTCACAGTTTCGCATCGAGCCAACGCCTCCCAGAAAGGTTCCTTGTCTAGGAGGCGTTGACTGAACACAGCCAAAGTTACCTAGGTGAGCGTAAATACGTTCGCGTCAAACCACACACGGTGGCAGACGCGGAACGCGTGGCCTCGGCCTGACGCCGCCCCGCACCTTTGCTGTAGTATACACTATGCACAAACGCGCAGCTTTGCGAGACGCTGTGCACCTGAGAAATCGACGCACACTGTCTTTGTCTTCTTTCAGATGCGAAGCAGCCTATGGTCGGGGCTATGTCACTCCCTCCCTCCATCCATTCATCCGCCGTGTGGCGTTCACACCCGCACTGCGCATGCGCATCCTCCTCCGCCTCCTCTCCTTGTTTCATCTCCTCTCCTCTCGTCATTCCTTCTCTCCTCTCCGAACGGCGCGCGTTGACTATGGATGATGATGACGATGATTGTGGTTCGGTTAGGAAGGGACGCTAATTTCTGCAGCCCATGTAGGGAGCACGGCTAAGCGTCCGTCAGGGAGGGGGAAAGGGAGTGAAAGAGATCGAGAGGAGAGAAAAGCCGTAGTGGAGGGCTCCGGAAATTTAGACCACCTGGGGTTCTTTAACGTGCACTGACAACGTACAGTACACGGGCCTCTGGCATTTTCGCCTCCATCGAAAATGCGACCGCCGCGGCCTGGATCGAACCCGCGTTTCTTGGGTGGCAGCCGAGTACCATAACCGCTACACCACCGCGGCGGACACTATGGAAACGCTCGTCGATGAACGCTTTACCAGCTCGCAAGGAACGAGAACGCGCCCTCGCCCGCGAGAGACAACACTGACGCAGGCAGCGTCTGCTAGCGTCAAACGGATGCAAACGCGGTGTGCACCCCCCGTACTGCTTCGCATCGCCTCATTGTCCCCTTTAGAGGGAGATGGAGTAATTTTTTCCTCCTGCTTCAGCATGTAAGTCCGGCAGCTGCAGTTTTCGAGGAGTTTAAAATTACACGCAGTTTTGCGGGTGTAGTAGTGGGCTAAGGTATGTGCGCAAGAGGAGAAAGGAGCGCGCGTGCAAACGCCGCACATTAAGCATTGCATAGACGAAGTGCACGCGTAGTCTTGGGGACCTGAACTAATGACGATGATAATTTTGTGGCACAGGTACACAAATTATGAAAGCCTGAAGTGCTCCGCATTTAATAATGAGCTCCTCATATACGTCGTGCTCGCAAAGCGAACAAGCAACGCAACGATAGATTGCCTCACGCACGACATTCCAGCACGGCGGTTGACGACCACCGAAGCATGCGTTTTTGTCGCGACGAAAACAACAACTACACAGCCGTGCATGGTGATTTTACTTCTAGCAGTTGATCCGAGATCGAAGTTCACGCGTGCGTGGTCGGAAACAAAAGCTTGCTTGGCGCGCTCACCCAGTATACGGGGAGCAGACGCTTACGAAATTTTTCAGCTTAACAAGCAACACCAAGTCAGGCATTTACTTAGCCTTTAGTCGTGTCCCCCAAGGCAAACTTGTTCAATTTTTGCCTTGAATAAAGCAAACCAAAACCAAACCAAACCACTGAGCAGGCGGCAATGATCAGCCGTGCATGGTGATTTTGCTAGTAGTACCCCATATATGAACTTGAAATTCGCGCATGCGCACACCGATACAAAAGCGCGCTTTGCGCACTCATCCAGTACTGGCGGCAAGCCTTTAAAATAGTTTAAGCTCAGTGAGCAGCCGTCGAGCAGCCTGCCCATTATTAGTTAAGCACAGGCCCGAATTCAAGACACATGAAAGCTTATGGTCGTGAGAGGCGTCGTAGTGGCGGGCTTCGGAAATTTCGACCACTTGGGGTTTTTTAACGTGCGCTGACATCGCAAAGTACACGGAGGTCTAGCATTCCGCCTCCATTGAAATGCGGCTGACGCGACCGGGATTCGATCCCAGGACCTCTGGTCAGCAGCCGAGTACCATAGCCATACAACTGTGGTGGGTCAAGGTGCTTATACCCACATGCATACAAATATCTAGTCACCAAGCTGCAAATATCCAGTCACCCGGAATGCAACAGCCGCACGGACAGAATTTAAGAAAATAAAAACAGCTCGGGCAGCGGAATAGCTGCCGACATCGGCTAACGCGTTTACTAAGTAAAATAAAGAAGACAAGCCACTCAATATCGCACGCTAATGCGCTGAAAAGTACCTAAAGAATTCACATGAGCTAGCATGATATGTACAAATCTCGCGCACATATGCTGCTCCACCTTTCCACAAAACAAGTAAGTGCGCTTTGATGTAAAATGCCCGCTCCGTACTTTCACGAGTGAACACGATAAGCCTGACTCTTTTAGTGTAAAAGCACGCATTGAACGCAAGGACGGTGAGAACACAAGTTCGAAGGATAGACTGCTTAAAAGAAACTCCAACGGCAGGTCGTTTCATGTATCCTAAAGTGAGCGCATAAAGATTGAGAAGGACGCTTTTGCGAAATCTCCTCGTAATTGATATACACGATGACATTCATTTGCTGGCGCGTGTTGACGCGCAGTGGGAACTATCCAAGCAAAAAAAAAAAAAGGTATCATCGCCGACTCGTCTGGTAGAGGTAATATTCCGCGGCACACGCATCGGTAGGTTCATCTCTCAGTGCCCCAGGTTAACCAGCGAGAAAAAGAGCCGCGAATCTTCCATGTAACCGGATAGCCTACCACTATAGACGTTCCGAAAGGTCACAGATATAGCTCGCAGAAAGCTCCGCCGTTCATTCTATTTGATGCGCTCTTTTGCCCACGTCACGAGCAAAAAATAGCTGGAGTCACAAAACACGTGTGTTATGAGACGGGCGTTGACCTTGGCAGCGATGGCTAAGGAATAGAGACGAACAAGTTATGAAATCATACACAACGCCACGTGGACGCCGGAACTCGCTGTACCGAGTCCAGCTCCCGATAACGTGTAAAAGAAAACGACATACGAATTTACGCAGCGCTATCTATGAGAGCGCCAGGTTGTCATAATGGCGTGACATGTGCACTGACTTGTGTGACAGGTGGGAAAGAAATGAGACTCCGAGCAGCACTAGCGACACGTGTGGCTGTTAACCTGCAGCGGAAATGAGAATACAAAGTGCGAAGCGAGCAAGACGTAGCACGTGCTAGACGTTACATATCGTATATTTCAGGTTAGTGACCGGGGAGGAAACTACATGTTACGGGACGATGTCTTTAAGGTGGGCGAATCGAAAGAAAGTGTCCCAGTCTTTGTTTTCCATGCGTAAAGTATATAAAGTATGAGACCTATTGTTCTTCCATACGCCTTTAAAAGGAACGCATGCAGTCACGAAAAGGTTGTTATTGCTTAATTAATTTTGCATTTGCTGAGTCTTTGTAAAGCTTCACGTCCAAACCGTATTAGGTTCGCGAGATAATTGACGGCTTATTTGAAAGCAAATGTCTCAAGATTATAATTGTCTTCGCCAATGTTCAATGTCTGAATTCTTCACTCAGGTATGGAACATTTCCAGAGGCCACGACATTGTTCTTAATGTAACTTTATGTATTTTTTCTTTTTTATTCCGCGTAAATAGTGTTCTTACAAAATTCTGAATGTGTATTCAGGCTGTTGGTTCAGGTAGGCCGCAAGTGTTAACATTCAATTCCTTGTGGTGAGCACGAAAGTATGCGCAACACGTGGCTTCATTAAATGCGAAGCATTTCTTGGTAAACTTAAGTCACTTTGAATCTATCTATCTATCTATCTATCTATCTATCTATCTATCTATCTATCTATCTATCTATCTATCTATCTATCTATCTATCTATCTATCTATTGCTGATCTCCTGATCGTAGCGTTCACCTGGTATACCCAAATATTTGGGAAGAAGGGTATAAATGCATGAATAACATGCATGACTGATCTTATCGCCACTAATGTGACATGCTTTCCATGTAAACGGCACGATTAACGACACTGTAATCACGCGTAGTATTCTGCACCTCACATGATTCACTGCCTCCAGGGTTGGCCCACAAACCGGGCTGCCGGCTCAAAGTGTTCCGTAAAGCGATACCGTTTGTCTTCGCTTGCGACTGAAATGTAAGCAATACAACCACACAGACACGCATGCAACTTACCAAGAGGTAGCGGCATATTGAACACGGGTCCTCGAGGTACAAAGCAAACACGCTACAACTAGGCAGCGGCGGCTCTCCCCACACGGCATCTATAACAAATTAACGTAGTGCACCTATAGCTGTAATTATGGTGCTTGTGTAACGTGAATTGCGCTTCTATAATGCGATGAGCACTATCATAGCAATACAAATATTCTTCTACCATTCGGTACATTTTGGTACAACAAAATTCGATCTCGAATGAACACTTCAACGAACAACGCTTATGACAGCACATCAACGCACCGTATAGTGCGTTTTTCGACGAAACAGACGTCTGTGCCTTGACATTAAAATGAGTGTCAATTTGCGTTGCATCGTACCATTAGGTACGACTTAGTCGCCACGGTATGCCGACGTTTCTGGTTAGCCCACATTAGGCGTATCTCATCAGTGAGTATTCATCCGCTTTGCACAAAGACCTCGATCCTACTCGCCACAGTCGGCTGAATGCGAAGTGATTCATATAAAATTTAAATACTTTATACCTGCCTACTGTCTACATTGTGCGAGGTTCGTTAGCAACGCATACCAAAAAAGAAAGTTTTAGCCGCCTCAAGTTAGCAAGCGCCGCTGGTTATCATAATGGCGAATGCTGAACATTCTGCCTTGGCCCATTAACGTCGCGTAGTAACTCAGCCCTAGCAACAGCAGGCACCTGACAAATGAGTGCTCGCATACTGTTCAGTAGTATCAAACCTACGCGCAATTAATACCTTGCGTAAAGAGGCAGAACCGATAGGTTTCTCCCATGTGCAGAGCCCCCAGAACACGTGAAACCTCTTGCTGGTGAAAAAGAGAAACACGTGGTTCTCAGCCCCGTTCGCAATAATCCTCGCATCTAAGTAACTTCTCGTGTCTCGGGCCACTTCGTGCCGCTTCCTGTGAAGATGGCGGTGAACAGAACGGCCAAGAGCCGAGTACTGCTTTAAGTAATAGATTACTCAGACTCGCACGCACATAAATCAAACACACCGCCTGCATGAAGCAACTTCACTGGATATACACTTAGGTGTTCTCCGTTCCATCCACATTCCGAGAAAGTTATTACCAGTGTTAGGAACCGTCGTTCCTTTCAAGAGAGCTAACTTGCGCCACAAAGTATGTGGGAGCAAGACGCGGCACTATGTGTGGCATTCCCAAAGGTAGCAACTTTCTCAATAACTTACAAAAGGCTCTGCCATAAAAAGGACTCTAACACAGAGTTAACCTCGCAAGTGAAAAGCATCTGTGGTGAATGCGTCAGACACCCACAGACTGTGGCATCAGCCACGATACCTGCTTTGCTGTCATTTACCCGTGCGATTGGTTTTGTTTTTCCCGCCTGTCTCTGTAACCACCTTCCTTTGTTCTGGTCACATTGTTAGCGCACGTGCATAATGTTCGAATCGTTACCACTTTGCCTCCTGGACGGCCATTTATCGTCATCCAGCCACTTATATACATCCGAAGGGTATACCTGGGGCGTTTATACCAAGTGCTGGACCAGCAGGAAGCTGCAGGTAGCTTACTGCACCATTAATAACACTAAACATTCAGACTAGCATTCTTGCGTAACTTGTAGCGCAAGCTAGAAAGAGCGTTCTTGGCTCCTCAAGAACAAAAGACCGTGGGTATTAAAATATTTCGCGTTTATGCTACAACGTTTAATTTGTCTAGCATGTCGTTGTCACTGAGAACAAGATTTCATGAATGCGTAAGAGGCGTTGTCCAATGTTACAAATGATTAAAGGGTGTCAGGTTTAGACAGCGCGAAGCGATATGCGAAAGCTTCAGATGCCTTACTGTGGAACGGTGTTCGTAACGCACGTACAGAGATTGTCACTTTATTGGGAGAACTACGAAACATCATAACTGTGTACCGCACTATCATCAGGCGCAATTGTACCATTTGCTTATGCAGTCGTCTCGTATCAGCAAACATGAAATTTCGATCATACGTCGTTTGCAAATTAACCGATGCACTGAACAGACAACAGCTATCATTTAGAACAAGTTTCTACGAGTATGATGTTGCGTTAGATAAGAAGGTCAAAAGCGTCACTCAACAGATGCAACAAGCGCTGCGGCTAGATTGCCAAGCTAACGTCGCAAAGCGTTGTAGCTCTTGCAGTGTTGTTATGCAACATGTCCGAGGCATGCTCCCGCCATGCTTCTCTAACAAAACTGCATGACGGGGACGGGAAGCACATCCGTACGTCTACCAAACGAGTGGAGTTTTGTAGCTGTGACACGTCCAGAGGACAATAATTACACAAAGCATCTGCATTGCTGGTTCACTAACCTCTTGAAACAAACGTTGTATGTATGTATTATCTCTGTTTTGTGCTACAGTTCCACACTCCTTGTCCAGTCGCAGATTCCAGCAAGAGAAGCAAACCTTCTCAGCTGGTAAGCGTGTCCGTTTGAGAACACTCCACGCCTGTCGGATGGATGGATGGATGGATGGATGGATGGATGGATGGATGGATGGATGGATGGATGGATGGATGGATGCTATGAGCGTCCCCTTTGTAATGGGGCGGTGACATGTGGGCCACCAGGCTCGTAAGAAGACTTAAGAACTTTTTTTTTCTCTCTCTCTTTAAATTTTCCTCATGCCTTTTAAATTTACTTCACTCAAATCGATCATACTATAGCAAAAAACGGAAATTCATAGCCCAGTTCCCTGCCCCTTATGGCAGAAAGTCCATATTTTTCCCTATAATTATTTTTGTCCGTTCTCTCTAGTTTTCTGCCACCAGTATTCTAACCGTCTCTTACTTATTTCAACCGCGGCTATGTTCAGCTTCCCGTTGTTCGCCCTAAAACCCAAGGCTTCCTGTAGGGTGGTGCCCAAACGTACACCTGGGTGGATATTTCCGCATTCAATCAGAACATGCTCCGTCATTTCCCTATCTTCCTCACAGCATGTGCATTTTTCTTCTTCTTTACTGAATTTCGCTTTATAACTACGCGTTCTAAGGCAGCCCGTCCTTCCGCAGACGCAGCTCGCATCGCACACGGCTTGCGTAACCTCTTCATTGTAAGCTGCGTTCAGCTCACGTGAACAAACACCACTTGGAATGAAACACCATTTATTTCAGAGGCTGGACGAGGGGATTACGAAGCGCTTCTTAACGTGTAAGAAATTTACGGGAAAATAAGACATTTTGCCGACGAATAATTATATTACGTTTGACCTGAAATTAGAGCGCCAGACTGCACGGAACAAAAAGAGAAGACAACAGAACAACGCTACCTTCAAGTTTGGATTACCCATGCACACACTGTATCTTAGTTTCATGCTACGCGTTCATTCATTATAATTATATTTGATTAATTATTCACTGTTAACTAATGGGGTTCTATGTGCCAAAATCACGATATGATAATGAGTCACTCCCCTTAGTGGGGGGCTCCGGAGTAATTTTGACCAGCTGGGGTTCTCCAACGTGCACCTTATTCTAAGTACACTGGTGTTTCCTGCATTTCTCCCCTCGTCGAACTGCGGGCGTCGTGGAGGCGATCTAGAGCATAAAAGTAATGCAGAGCTAAAAAAATTTTGTCAGTGGTTTTCAGAGAACAAACTGACACTTAATGCTAAGAAAACTAAGTACACTATTTTCCACTCCCGTTATCTAGATATAAGTAGTGAGTCAATTTGCATTGCAATAAATAACTGCGTGCTTGAGCAGACGAAAGATTTCAAATATCTGGACGTAATTTTCGATAGCCATTTAAACTGGCAAAGCCATATTAACTCTGTATGCGCTAAACTAGGATATGACGCAGTACGTTATTAACCGCTAGAAATTATTTCAAAAGTAGCATTCTCCGAATTCTCTATTTCGCCTTTTTTCATTGTCACCTATCATATTCCATAGATTCATGGGGATGAACTTTTAAAACATATCTAGAACCCTTACGTATACTACAAAAGCGAGCACTTCGAATAATAAACAATGCTAGATATGATCAACACAGCGCGCCGTTGTTTCATAATATGGAAATCATACCATTCGATAACTTACGACATCAAAAAATTGCACTTACCGTCCATAAAGTCATTTCTTATAACCTGCCCTTCATATATCAGTATTTTCATCCTCTTCCCCTGCCTAACCACGTTCCACATTACATAATTTCAATCTTCCGCCTACGAACAATGTTTAGGGAAAACGATTATTACAATTTGTTGGAGTTAAGATCTGTAATGATATATCGTGTCAAATAAAAGAAAGCAAATGTTTTTCCTCTGCGCTTAAAAAATACTTTCTTCAAAAAAATAAACAGGAACACTAGCACACACTTTGTTGTAATCTCTGCTTCGTTATATATTGATTATATGTCTAACAGAATCATACTTCACATGGTTTATGTACTTCTCTGTATTTATACTTCATGTATAGCATACATACAATCCGTTGCATGCATGCAACATGTTGCACGATACTGCAATTAACCTATCACAAATGTGTTTCCTTTTTATATATTGCTCCATTTTTTCTTGTTATGATTGAAGTGTACTTATAAAATATCTGCATTGTAACAGAACAACGCTGCATTCAAGTTCGGATTACCCATGCACCCACTGTATCTTACTTTCACGTTACACGTTTATTCATTATAATTATATTTAATTAATTATTCGCTATTAACAAATGGGGTTTTATGTGCCAAAATCACGATATGATAATAAGTCACTCCCTTAGTGGGGACTCCGGAGTAATTTTGACCAGCTGGAGTTCTCTAACGCGCACCTCATTCTAAGTGCACTGGTGTTTTCTGTATTTCGCCCCTCATCGAACTACGGGAGTCGTGACGGGGATTCGGTCCCGCTACCTTGAGCTTAGCAAGCCAATCCTAGTCGTTAAGCTTCCACGGCGGTTGTACGCGTTCGATCACACGTAAAGGAATTGTCCGAATGTAGCCTGTGTTTTCACATTGGCTTATCGGGCTTGCTCAGCTTACGAGACTGTCACACGAAGTCGTCAGTCCACCGAAGGCGGCATAGGATGCTCAGTTACGACTGCTAAGAGTCACTAACATACATACATACATACATAAACACACGCGCGCACGCGTGTGTGTGTGGGAACTGATGTTTGCCAGCGCTGTGTGTGTCCTCGCTGCGGTAAATGATACCTAGAGGCTTCTCATATTTTTTGTTGTTTCACGTTTTGTCAACCGTGACACAACGAGGCTACCAACCCAGTCAACCGCACACGATCTGGCAAATATCCCACGTCTGTTTCTCGCGGAAATTTAGCAGTGCTTGGTCCCATTTGAAGAAGGAAGTAAAGGGCATCACGTCACACTGACGCTATACTTACAACAGGGGGAGGACTGTCTAGGCAACACACGTTTTTACGTGCACATGTACCTTTTCTTATTTATCTAACTCACCGTGTTAGTCAACGAGGTTTGCAAATGGCGCGTTAAGTCACGCCAAGACAGCGCTCGCTCAGCGTAATTTGGCGCGTTGCCAGCTTTTCTTTACCTCGCGGCCTGGCACAGTGTCTGCTGCACTGCAATGCGGAAAAGCGCATTGGAATTGTTCCGCAGAAGTTAGGCACCAGTGCTCGCGTGTTTCGAGCTCCACAAAAGTTTCCGGAGTCATACCAGGACGCGATCATTCGCCGAACACATTTGCCTACCTCCAAAGCGATTACTTTAAATGCGAAGCATTTCTTGGCGAACTTGAGCAACTTTGCCTTACCGAGGGCCTATGATATTATATAGGATTGTCCTGTAGGCATCCCCCATCTCTCCTTCTCTTTACTTTCCTTCCCCTTTTCCCATCACCCAGTGTACGGTAGCGCTCCCCTCGCCGCAGGTGTTGGAGCGGTGCCAAGTAGGTCACGCCGCAGCTGCGCGTTGACGTCACGCTCCCCTCGCAGTGCGCGCTGACGTCACTCTCTCCCTCGCCTGCCGCGCGCTCGCCGCAGCGCCCGCAGCTGCCGCCTGACGGAAACCTGACCCACCACGATAAGGGGAACGTGCATCGATCTGGTCTTTGCCAACTTCGACGTCGAATGTCTGCAGGAACCTCTCAGCGTGCACTTCACCGATCACAAGGCCGTGGTAGTCAAGGCGAAACGCGCGCCAGCTCCGGTCCAGCGCCCGTGCCCACTCTGAAGAAACTACAAGACCTACGCCAGCCATCGCTTCAAACGAATCTTCCAGCGCTATCCGCAGCAGCCGCGTTAGCGCCGTTCAACCCGCGACGCCACCCGTGCGCAACGCTGCTGCTTCGCATCCCATCAGCGTTCCCTTTGGGAAGATGATATTTTTTTTCTCTCTCTCTCTCTCTCTTGAGCAACTTTGACTCTATCTATCTATCTATCTATCTATCTATCTATCTATCTATCTATCTATCTATCTATCTATCTATCTATCTATCTATCTATCTATCTATCTATCTATCTATCCCTGCACGAAAGAACTGCGATAGTCCAGACTACACAAGTGCCAGGACTCCTAGGGACTGCTATCTGTTGTAACGACATGCGGTGTTTGCTATCTGACCAGAATACAACTTTGAAGATAATAAAAGATGTCGTCGGCGGCTTCAGCGCTGCATTTAACTATGCAGGCGTTCTTTTGCGTGTCTCTGGTTCGTTGATTCCCCACGAAAAGGTCTCAAAAAACTGGCAGGCGTGTGCCCGATCCGCAGAGTCCTTGCCATGTCTACAGCTAAAGTAATCAAGGCTCGTAGCGGTGCAGAAAAGAGGGAAAGAGAGAGAGAAGCGGTTACTGGAGTTCTGACCGGTGAAATGAAGGTCACGCAGTATTTTGCAACAGCACGGCAAATGAAAACACCAGCATAAAGAATATAATAAGCAATATCATCTGTCCTCTTGCTACGGTGTTGCAACTGCTGCCTTTCTTTGCTCCTGCCTGCGTACATCCGTGGTTTCACACGTTAGATAAGAAGTGAGCTGCGGCTCGTGTTTACGGAGACTCGCATTTCGGTCTGAAATGTTTACCCATGGCGCCGAGAACTAATTCCCCTTCCTTTCACTCGATAAGAAAGTAAAATGAATGCGATGGACAGTCTCTTCCACCCAGCGAGCCGACGGGTTACGTAAGAAAAAGATTTATTTAACCAAAAGTATTCCTTGCCCGCGTTGTGAAATGGTTACAGTGAAGTGTCGTCATCTCAACCACTGCGTCTTTCTCGGCTCACAGAAAGACGTCCTACTCCGGTTACTGAGATAGTTAGTTGAAATGGTTACAAACACTTTTATTGTTTTATACATGTTAAGTATACGTGCGGATATGTTGCTTTTCAGGGAGTGTACCATTCCCGCTTGCTTCCGTTACAATTTATTCTAATGATAAGAAAGGAATGACGATGAAAGTTTTTAAAAGAAAGCTGAACTGTCGTAGAGTGCGAAGAAGCAATGGACAGGAGCACATCCGGAGCACTACACAGACATTAAACGCAAGGAAATTCCTGGCGAACCAAAGGCGCTTTGACTCGTCTTGGCGTTCTCATGATCTTTTCCTTAACAAGGTATAAGTCAAAATTATCACTTCACGACATGACGTACTACGACGAATACCAATAGTGAGTCTCGACACAACTATCATAGCACCAGTCAGTAAAAATCTCACCATTCACTAGCCTAAGATACATATGCTTCGGAGACCCAGTTAATTTTCGTAGTGGTCTCCCTTCTCAATGGTTCCGATGACCGCGGCAACACGTTAAAGGACGGAATTGGGCAAAGATGTCCTCACAGCAAAACACGCAGGTTTATTTACACTGTACACTATTTACAAAACTTGGCCGGGTCGGACAGTAATGTCAGCAGACATCACAACTACACAACTGGGCTCAAACCACACCAATCGGTTCGTTCCGAGCCCTTAACGGTTGCACTTAAACGTGAATAAGCACCAAGCCTTCAAACTTCATCGTATCTCGTCAGAGGAAGCGCCAAGCTCGACCTCTGAGCACCTTGCCGCGTCTGCGACCCGAGTTAGCGCTAACCTCTCTCTCCTCTCCTCTTCTTTGTACTCCCGTTAAATACCTCCGATCTCTTCTACGAGAGCCTTCTGGGACCAACCGATACGCAGCACTTCACCAATAATACCCGTGTTCACTCTCTCTATGAGAGCCCACGGTTACGCCTTCGTGTTCCCGCACTTCGACCCGCTCGCTACACCGAGCTTCTCCGAAAGATAGCATCGGTCACTAATCCTGTAATCACTTAGCAGAACTCTGCAGCAGAACCAACTTGCCACTCTATTTACCTGGCGGCATGCATCCAAGCCGCCGCTTCAACAGGACTGCCTGACAGGTCTATTGTCATCAAAAGCACTTCCATGCATTTCCACGGCGCGGTCATCTCCCCCGAACGGGCGACCCCTTGGCGACAGGTCGAACGCGCAGAAAGGTCAAAGGATTACTTCGACAGCGAGCCGCCGCTGTTCTTGCAAGCGACTCTCCCCCTTTTGTTCCTTTCTCGGATGCCGCGTCCCCTCCGAAAATAGTGACTCTCCCGGGGATGTGCACAAAGCGCCACACGCCGCACAGTGCCGTCGTGCAGGAGGCGGCGACGCGGATACACGAGGACCTCGCCGGCAGAGTGCACGTGTTTAGTGACGGTTCCGTGCTGCACGATCGCTCTGCCGCCGCTGCCTGCACTGCACCGGAACTTGGAGTGCACAAACAGTGTCGGCTGAGCTACTGTGCCTCATCTACGACAGCGGAGCTCGTCGGGCTGCAACTGGCTGCGGAACTCCTCCGAGAATCGCCGGCTGTCGAGTCTGCAGCCATATTTTGCGACTCGAAACCTGCCCTCCGACTTATCGCGAGGGAGGAATGCGGCCCGCCACTCGCCCAACGAGTGGCCCGAAACCTCCTGTCCCTGCGGGAGAGCGGCTGCGATGTCGTTCTCCAGTGGCTGCCCGCACATGTGGGTATAGCGGGCAACGAGGCAGCAGACGAGCTCGCAAAGCACGCTCACTCAGCCGAAACTCCACTTTCTGACTGCGCCAGCTCCTACGATTCAGCGCGTATCAACTTTCGGAAAGAGCTGGCGCGGTCGCACCCGGACAGCCGTTTCGCCGACGGCAGGCTGCCACGACCACTCCCCGCCACCGGATTCACTCGGCGAGAACGCGCCTTTCTTCTCGCCCTGCGAACTGGTACGTGCTGGCCAACCAAGCGCCGACACCGCCTCCGTGGTTTCCCTTCCTCTGCTTGCTCAGACTGCGGGGAAGTGGAGACACTCTCTCACCTGCTCAGTGACTGCCCGGCCCACGTGGATGCGCGTAAACAACTGTGCGCGCGCTATCAGAAACTCGGCCTGCCCTGTTCCTCAACGGAGCAGCTCCTGTTTCCTGACGGCTGCAATGAACGGCGCCGCTCTGCCCTTGCAGCCCTCCTCTCATTTACCGAGGTCACTGGCCTGACTGGGCGGCTTTAAAGCCGCTCGCCAGGCTGTTTGTGTTCCCTGTTCGTGTTTGTGTTCCCCTTGTGTTTTTGTGTTTGTGTATGTGGCCGGACATGGTGTGGTTTTGACCTCTGCCTCCCTTCTTTCTTCTCTCTCTCCATTTAATTCCCCCATCCCCTGAGTGTATCGGTTGAGGTGTCCTCACTGAGAGACAGTTACCGTGCACTCTGCACCCTATTTTCTTCACTTCCCTAAATAAATAGAATCTCTCTCTCTCCCCTCCGAAAATGCTCTACAGTGTGGCTCTTCGATTTTAGCACTTCTGGCAGCCCGCGGGCTGCCAGTGGGCTGCTAGCGGGTTCCGGCTCTGACAGGAAATCACGTGTGCTGGTAACCCGAGACAACCCGAAGCTGCCCGAGGAATTGTAAAATCGAACGCCTGTCCGGCTTGCATAAATGTAAACAAACATGGCGCACGCCAAAACTTTGCGCCATGCGATCTACTCGGTCCCTTCTAGGTTTCCCGCTTGATATCAACATGTGGCTAGGTTTGCCGAAGAGCTGACGCGATATTCTCCAGCGACTGTGCTTTGCTGTACGATCATGTAAGTTCGCAAGACCTCGCGCGAAACGGCGTTGAACCTGTTAATCGTTGCCTTCGGCGGACAAAACCACCGGCGCGAAGTAAGCTGCCGCGTCGCTAACGTGGACAAGGCAAGCTGACATTTGCAGAACGCAGAAATCGCTACTGTCCGACATGTCCAGCGCCTTGACGCGAGGTCTCGCGAACGTCATCGTGTTTCCGAAAGCGACGGTTTCAGAAATCACATCGCCCGCCGGCACTGATTAGTTCGCTTTCTTCCTTCACTTGACTATCAAGACACAAATAATTGACACATTACGTGCACTTGTGCAAGAAATAAAGTTCTGTATTGCACGTATTCGACTCGTTTGAGCCGGTGGTGCCTCTTTGCCAGCAGACGAGTCGATACCTTCAGTCGAATTAGGGGCGGGGCACTCAACTAATGTAGCACTCTCGTACGAGCTAGTCGGTTTCCGCAGGCGCGCTGCAAGAAATAAGCATTTCTCTTCGTCTCTGTTTTGCACACCTTGCATGCGCTAGCACGCGTGTGCACGCCATCAGAGACCTACGAAAAACACACAAACAGCACTGTGGCACGTTTATTAACCATGTCCGCGCTATGTCTATCAACGTTGCAGCTCTAGTTGAAAGTTGAAACACATCGGTTCGATCACAATCACACCCTAGAACTTCCGACGAAGCGGAATGTACTTGCAACTTACCGTCTTTGCAAACTGCACAAGCATGACATAACACCGCACAAACGGCACAAACGGCACAAACGCTAAAATGACAAAACGGGCACCACCACACGAAGGCGCGCCGCTGCGTGTGCGTGCGATGTCCTCAACCTTTGAGACACGAAACATCTGCAAGGCGTGAGTTCGTCATGTTGAACTAAGGAAGTTCGCATGACATTATCAAAAAATAAAAGCTCCAACTGTTCGCCGCACCGCGTGAATGAACCATCTTGCACGGCGGAACGAGCTTCGCGACACAACGTCAAACGTAATTACAGCAGCACTCCGAAGGAGACGTCCTCAAGCACCCGCGATGCAATCCGCCGAGTCCCTGCATGCAAACATGGCGGCACGCGTGCGCGACCATCACATTTTGGCGTCTGCTAGCCAGAGATCAGCCAGAAAGCAGCCAGACCGATTTTGTCCTGGCTGGTTCTGGCGACCCGCGGGTCGCCAGAAGCAGCCCGCCAGAGAAAAACGAACGCCAACCGGAAGTGAGCCGCGCGGTGGGCGGAGCAACCCGAGAAAAACGAACGCGCGCCGGCGGGCTCTGGCAGCCCGCGGGCAGCCAGAAGTGCAAAATCGAAGAGCCCTAGTGGAGAAGCCTGTCACCCGTCATGTCCCCTCCGTTGTGCAGCTATGTACGTCATAGCAATTACCGACCGCGGGCGTCGTGGGAACAAAGCCGTCGCCTTTTCTGCGTAATAGGTGAATACGAGGACGTTCCTACAGAAAAGACATGCGCTAGGCCGCCGTCGCCTACTCTTTCCCGTCGATCTACCACCGAACATAACAGACCCCCGAACGTTCCTCAGGAGTTGAACGCCCGAGTCGAGGAATAGGCATCGCCGTCGTTATCAGTACTAAAAGGTTGTTGTTGTTGTTGTTGTTGTTGTTGTTGTTGTTGTTGTTGTTGTTGGAGGCGGAAGGGCGGCTGTGACGAAATCTCAGTAGCGGCATAACGCCGCAATGTCGCTCTGAGGCCCGCAGGCCTCAACAGCGCTGGGATGGATAAAATACTACGCTAGTGCGCCGGCGAAGAGCATTTTGTGTGGCGCCAGGGGCCCCAATAATATCGGCATTCATGACGTCAATCAGGGAAACACTAGCCACGTCACTCATTGCATGCCCATTGCAAGAGCCATGGACAGGGACCTCTTTTGGTTGAGCTGCGTCGTGTTTTAGCTATACGCGTATTTAAAACCTTGTAGTAGATTACGCATTTAACGCAGAGCCCTGATATCGGTCTGCTAATTATCAGAAAGGGTTGAGCTGCAGGCGCAGTGCATTTGTGCTAAATCATTTCAGAGTCTTTTTTTTTTAGTACATTGTAGCACTCAACTAGCGTAGCGTAATTATCTTGTCTTGAATACAAGGAACGTCATTGTGAATAAAAAATTGAGTGCCCGTGCTTGCGCACGTGCGGGGTTTGAGTGTTGAGATAATCCATGACAAGTAAGCGCTACGACAAACGTTCGATCAAGCACTCGTTTTTTTTAGATGCGAAGCAGCTTATGGTCGGGACTATGTCACTCTCTCCCTCCCTCCCTCCCTCCCTCCCTCTTTTCCTCCATCCATCCGCCTTGCGGCGTCCACACCCGCACTGTGCATGCGCATCCTCCTCCCCTTCCTCTCCTTGTTTCATCTCCTCTGCTCTCGGCATTCCTTCTCTCCTTTCCGAACGGCGCGCGTTGACTATGGAAACGCTCTTTCTTCGACGAACGCTTAGCAGCTCGCAAGGAACGAGAACGCGCCCTCACCCGCAAGACACAACGCTGATGCAGGCAGCGTCTGCTAGCGTCGAACCGACGCAAACGCGGTGTGCACCCCCGTGCTGCTTCGCATCGCCTCATGGTCCCCTTTAGCGGGAGAAGGTGTAATTCTTTTTCTTTATTTCTATCCTTTCTGTCTGCGAGCCTGCCCGTTTGCCTGTCCATCGTATTTCCGCTACCCCTCAGTGTCATCTATGTTGTTCGCAGTTGTGTCACTCAGTACGTGTGCGCTGACTGCCGTTTTTCCAGCAGACAAACTGAGCGACGCATTGCATTCGGCACCCACCCCACTGGCGCACTGGGCTTTTGAATTTTACGATTACGTCACAACAGCTACGATTACGATGGGAAATAGTGTTGCAAGAAATACGCGCACTCAACTTTCGCGCTGATCTACATATCTACAAGTAGGTATTCACAAATATATTGTAGCTGGTGAATAGGCATACGGAAAAAAAGAACACGACGCCGATAAAAACTCAAGAGATTGAATAGATCTTTCGGCTTGCCATGACGTGAGGAGAGCGATGCAATGTGAACTTTATTTAACCTCGTCCCAAGTGCAGAGCTGTAATATTCTCTACATACTGTATTTTTAACGTGTATTCCTTTTTAAAAAAATGATTGCACAGCTTTATCTATCTTTCTCAGAAGCATATTCATGTTTTCATACGTACAGTACGGAAGTACTACGCAGAAGTTGTTCTACATCGAGATGTTTGCGTGTGGAAACTGAGTGACGCAATTGAAGGTAAGAAGTAAACAGCAGAGGTATCAAGCAATAAAGGGCACATTGTGTTTGTGCAGCGTGAGCGCGTGACCGACGAGCAGTATGAAGTGGACGTGAAAGAGAATGCTACAGTGAGGCAACGTTCCAAAACAAAGGTGGCACTCTCCGCAGCAATTAGAACGGAAACATTGTTCTGCTTGAGAGAGCCGCAACCACTTTTCTCTCGGAATTGCCTCCGACAAGAGGTCATTCGAGAGCGTTGTCGTGAGAGCAGCACGTTTGTTACAAGTACATATCAATGCACATGTGACACACTGGCGTTCCATGAACTAATACGCATCGCGCTGCCTGCACCATGATGTCGGAAAAACCCATTTGCACAGGACTGACCATCTCCTCTTTTATTGTTGTAGGATCATGAGCACTAGCTGTTTGTGAAAGATGTCAGATATGCTTATATAGGCTGTAAGAGTAGCAGGGGGCGGGCCAATGCGGCGAGAGTTATCGTCAAACCCCGGACGCAGCCTTTTTGCTTCTTCAGGTCGAACGTCAGGTTGTTGTGACAGGTCATTCTGAGAATGCATTCCCGTCGTCACTATGAGGACGGTATATCAATGGGCAACAGCGACATGCACTCCGCCAGCCGTAGCTATCGTCATGCCTCGCCTTCTTAGCAGGAAGTGCACGGCCTATATTGGTTCTCAAAGGCCCACCTCTGGACGCATCCTGGGGCGACGTGAAAAACGAAGATGGATCTCAGAAAAAAAAGTGCTTTCTTGCGCGTGGTCGCCTCGCAGGGTCGGAATATAGTCAAAGTATCTCCTTTCAAAATTCTCTACGACCACAGCGAGCGTTTTTTCGTCTTTTTTTTTTGTTTGCGTTAACAATGCAATAACAAGGTCTGTTGGTGAAGCATTCATGGTCTTTTATGGCTCTGCGTGTCACACGCACACATAAACAGCAGGAACGTTACAACTTAAAGGGACTCTCTACCGTCATTCAGCGCTATTCTTCTTCTTCTTCCTTTTTTTTTTTTTACCGCTATAGAAATCGTACCACTCGAAGTGTCCAAGATTGGGGCGTTTACGCTGGTATGTGAATATAAATGCGAGAAAAAAGTGAATTTTTCGATTTCGTGTGTGTGTGTAAGAGGGGGGGGGTCAAGAAATTAGCGATCAAGAAATGCCACTCGAAATTTCTTGATCGCTACAAACTACCCCCGGCCCCCGTATTCCTTTCGGCCACCTTTTCTCCCAAGCTATATACATAGCACATCGTTATACATCTAACTGTAAAAACGCAAATAAGAAGAGTGTCGATGTTTAATACAGACGTTACAGCGAAGGAAAAAAAAACTAACCCTTCGGCTTCATTGAAGCATGAAATCACAATGACATATTTTGGGCGCAGGCCCTCTTGTTATTTATTTATTTATTTATTTATTTATTTATTTATTTATTTATTTATTTAATTATTTATTTATCAGTGGCATGTAACACCCACTTAAAAATATTTCTTGCCACGTAGCTTCTCACATGTGTCGCGAACCATAGCAACATTCTACTCTCTTTTAAAGTTCCTCAGCGTTGCGTGATGTTCTTCGAGCGCCCACGCTGCGGAACAAAGGCAGCCCCTGGGACCCGCATCCGCTCTGATGTTCAACAAAATTTATCGGGTTGATCAAAAGACCAGCTCGGCCCACGCTACGACGCCCGTTTCCAAGGCGCTGCAACTCATCAATCTTGTGCCGCCGGCGGCTGCGAAGCTATGTAGGTGTGATTTCCAAATGACCTGCTTCCGCGTCTGCTGTAAACACATCGATAGCCAATCGAGGAACTTGGTATAAGTTTCGACACTAACCTTAGTGGGTTGTTCTTGGTTGCGCAACACTCTTTCCATCCTCAAGACCCTCATCCGCGTTGAAGCAGTCAAGCTTTTGTGAAACTTACGGGAAAGCACTCAAGGTGCTGTGATTAGGTGGAGGCGGCGGCAGCGGGGAATTTTCCCAGTGATTGCTTCAGCGATATTTGGCTGTTCCTCCGATTGCTATCAAGAGATTGCTATCTATCCCCGTGCATTGTATTTAGAAACGTCGGATCCTTTCGGCGGCCCGAGCATACTTCGAATCATACTGGAAATATATGTCACGTGTTTAAAAATAACACTTCGGAAAATTTTTAATCGTAGTGCTTAGGGGAAATGATTTATTCCGAAGTAAATTGTCAGGTACGCAGAAAGTCTACAATGTTAATCACTTTGATTAGTAAATAGTGAAGTAATATTAGATTATGACCTTTGTAATAATCACATTAACTGCGCATATTGCAAGTGAAGGTTCGTCAGTGAATCCACAAGTCGTATTCACTTTGATCATTTTTTCCGATATATGACACGTTCCAAAATTCACCATTAATGCGCAATGACATATATATGGGCACTACGGATACTTCACAGCTCCAATATACAAAACGGGGTTTCGTTAAAAACAAAAAGGGGGGGGGGGGGGCAACCATGATAATGGGGCACATTTATCGGAAGTTTGAATGCGCATATCTTCAAGTCCGCGCACTGGGATTTCATTCTAGGGATATTTCCTTTGCAAACGCAGCGGCCACGATTTGTCGGTGGCCATATTGTTTTGCACATCAATTGATTGATTTGTGGGGTTTAACGTCCCAAAACCAGCTCTGATTATGAGAGACGCCGTAGTGGAGGTCTCCGGAAATTTCGACCACCTGGGGTTCTTTAACGTGCACTGACATCGCACAGCACACGGGCCTCAACATTTCGCCTCCATCGAAATGCAGCCGCCGCGGCCGGGATTCGATCCCGCGACCTTCGGATCTGCAGCCGAGTGCCATAACCACTAGACCACCGTGGCGGGGCGTTTTGCGCATCAATGAACTTTAAATGAAAAATAACTGTTGTGATGTTCATATATGTTGAATTCGCTTGCAAGCAATGTCTTTGCGTCGAGTAACCGGGAGGTCACGAACTACATTTGTGTTGTTTCTCACCAGCTATTCTTTTAACTTGTCGTTTTCTTTAAATTCACCCGGTATAAGTAAAAAACCAACTAAAACAGCCGTCACTGGTCAAAAACAAAGTAGCAAGACGGTGCATGTGAGATATGAGGACGCATTTTAGCGCAACAGGGCAACAGAGTTATAGTTAAAAAAAACTACAACATATCCACGGAGTGAATGATGATGAGTGGGCGAAGCTCGGGATGTGCACTGTAGATCGTGCCGAGTTCCGGATTAATTTAGTTAACGCGCATGCTACGAATCCTCACGGTTCAACTATGCACAATGCACAAGTGAAATCTCACCGGCACTTCATTGCAAGTCAAGATCCAGTGCATATATATATATATATATATATATATATATATATATATATATATATATATATATATATATATATATGTGTGTGTGTGTGTGTGTGTGTGTGTGTGTGTGTGTGTGTGTGTGTGTGTGTGTGTGTGTGTGTGTGTATATATATGGGTTTTGCCGGAGAACGCTTCTCCAACGCGAGAAGTCGGTATTTCTCAATCAAGAGACTCGCTAGGAGACACTGCCTGCGCCAACGTTGTCTCTCGCGTTTGCCGGGGCAGTCGTGGCTCCCGGCGCTCGCGGCGAGGGCGAGCGCCGGGAGCCTCGCGCTCGCCCTCGGCGCGTGCGTGCCCTCCGGCAGGCACGCGCCGGTGGCTACCTACTACGACGACGACTACTACTACTACATACATCGGGGACGCACGACCCACGCCTTAAGGAGCTTCGCCCCTAAAACACATACGAGAAGCAACTCAGGTCGAGCGTTAAGACCTACCGCTTCTTCCTTTCTAAGTTTCGCATTTCCTTCCCTTCTAAGTCTGTTCTTTTTTCCGCGTTGCACTAAAGCGTGTTGTCATGGTTTCAACCAACTCTCCTAGCAACAAGTACCGAACACGTGAGACATTTACGCTGACGCAGAGGCCGTTCTTTTCCGAAAGTAAGAAACAGAAATTGTGCGAGGTATGGTGCAGGACCACGCAAAAAACTTCGAGAAAAAAAAAATATCCTGCAGATCCCACAGATTGCGGGAATTGATGTCACGCAAAGCATTCAGAGAGAAAATCGCATATGCCAAATTGCTTCTCATTCGCCCTTGTGTAAATTGTGTGGTTATGCGTGCAACGTTGCTTTGAAATCCGCGTCAACAGCGCCGTGGCGATAAGGGATTAGCGCATGATACGAACTAACCTCGGCACTCACGTAAGTGTACGGACGTCTGTATTGTAGAATAACATATACGGTCTACAAATCCAAAGACGTGGTAGACTGCCTTTTGTCGTTACAGCTCGTTTGCCTGTGTATCTTGCTTGTCACGTGCACATTTGAATCGCCAGCTACAAGATACGGTGCGTCTTTCTCTTGTTTAAGCCACGCAAGGTGTGTTCCTATAAAATTTTCTGCGCCTACTTTGATTGGTCCTTGATTGACGTAGGCTGCAATTTTAGAGTTCAGTCACCCTGTGGCGCACACACGGATACGACGGGCCGAGCAATACGGGTAAAAGCCACACGTGATCCTGTCACTGTTGATTGTGACGTACAGGATCGTCCACACTTCGCGCGAACACGGCTCAGAGTGGCCGGTGTTCTGCAGGGTGCCAGCTCTCCCGGCGTAGAGCCGCATCGAAGCTAATATAGTGCAGAGGCGCATGGACTCGGGAGGCCGGGCTTCGTTTCGTCTGAAAAGCGCAGGAGCGTGCCGTGCTTGCACGGTTGTGATGCACAGCACGCTTGTAGCTCGCAACTATTGTACTGTCTTCATACTCCCTTAAGAACAACATCTCAACTCAGTGCAAGACATTTAAATACGCGGAAGTGCTATATCTAGTGATCTGTCCTGGACCCATCATATTAACCAATTAACTAATTTCTGCAATCACTTGCTAGGTTATCTACGCCGTAACTTACAATCAGCATCTCCTGCAGTCAAACTACTTGCATATAAAACGTTAATCCGATCTGAACTAGAACATGGCTGTACTATCTATTACGAGCGTCAAATTGATATCACTAACTCCGTTGAACTGGTCCAGAACCGCGCTGCCAGGTTTATTATTTCTGAGTACTCCAATAAGACAATTGTATCTGCTCTAAAATCCCAGCTGTGCCTTCCCTCACTCGCTACTCGCCACAAGAGTGCTCTTCCAATATTATTTGTTAAGTTTCTTTGATTCGCTGCCTCCGAAAGACCAAGTCATTATTGCCGTGCATCGTTCTTCTCACCACTTGTATCGAACTGCTGCGTATCTGCCACGTGCCCATTCCGCTACCTATCATCTATCATTTTTCCAGCATACCGCCGGAGAATGGAATGACCTTCCTTCTGAAATCGCGCTCATCACCGACATTACTCATTTCAAGGCTGCCATTGAAGACCATCATTCGAGTCGCGTAATCCGACGTGACCCGCCATTTTTTTTCTGTTTGCCCACCCTTCATGTAATGTCGCGTATCGGGACCTTTGATGTAGCATGAATAAATGAATAAATGTACAGACACTGACCATATTTCGTTCCCCGTAAGGTGGACTTTTTTCATGCATTGGCAGTTTTAAAAAGTTGTTTCTTTTATAACAAAGAAAGAGATAAATGAGAACCCAGTCTACACTATCAACTTCAATCCGAACCCAAGGTAAATTATAACAGGCCCTATAAGAACGACTTTCCTCTGAGACCATTGCTTGTCATTGAGAGATTGGTGTTGATCAGCAGTCTCTCTCTCCGGCAACCGCGGCGATTTTTCGCATTGTTCTTCCCATTTCATAAAACCGCGTATCCTCGCACCAAACCTCACTTTTCGGATGAAAGGAAACGTGCTCTTCGTAGCGGAGAAATCGATAATCGGATAAATCGATAAACACCCACCTTCGCTCGATTTTGCGACATTGTTCTTCTTCCCAGAAGATACAAGCACATATTTTAATTTCCGAGAAGTGCGCTGTAAAGTGTGCAAAAACATTTCTTGGAAAAGAAAAAAGTGAGGGCCGATAAAGTGACACCGTAGCGTGTAAACGTAACACAAACATAAAACGAAAGAGTTCCTTTTTTTTTTTTTCAAAGCAATTTCCCGAGCATACAAAATATTATAATGAAGTGTCACAAAATTAGAGCCAAAGGCAGCCCAGGAAGTTTCTGCCGCGGTGTTCCCCAGGGCGGTGTACTTAGCCCTGTGCTATTTAATATCACATTAATTGCTTTGCTTCAGCACGTTCCCAACACGGTCAGGCTGTCAATGTACGCTGATGACATCTGCGTATGGACGCCAGCAGTGACGCGGATACAGTTGCGAGCAAGAATTCAAAGAGCTGCTAATGAAGCTGCTATCTACCTCCGTAGTCGAGGCCTAGAAATTTCCTCCGAGAAATGTGCACTGATGCCTTTTACGCGCAAATCTATGACTCACTACACCGTAATGATAAGTGGCCAAATCATACCCTACGTTCGAACATATAAATTTCTCGGTGTCATAACTGACAGAGATTTGTCATGGAGCCCTCATGTATCGTACATGAAAAAGCGGTTGACGGGCATCTGTCACTTGTTCAAGTTCTTCTGTGGAAAAGCATGGGGAATGTCGACACGTGCTATGCTGCAGCTATACAGGGCGCTTTTTCTCGGCTTTCTGCGATACAGCTTGCCAGCTATAACGAACACGAGCAAAACAAGTCTACGTACAATACAGAGTGTGCAGGCTCAGGCGCTCCGGATCTTCCTAGGCCCACCACGGAGTGCATCGACAGTGGCCACAATAGCAATCGCTAGAGACCACCTTATCACGACCCAAATTGACATGGAAGCGCTGAGGACACATATCAGGCACCTCGCCAGACCCCTCGGCACCACCTCTCTTCTTTGCCAGTGGACAGACCACGCACCTCTTTCAGCACAACGATAACAGCACATGGTGACTCGTTACCAACTTCTTTCACCCCTGCTGCGAGACCTTCAATTCCCCCATGGTGTCTCGCTCAGCCGGAAATCAACCTCACAATTCCTGGAATTGAGAAAAAAGCCGCTTTATCATCACCAGCGCTTAAACAGCTCACGTTACTTCTATTGTACGAGAAGTACCGGGACTCTACGCATATCTACACGGACGGATCAGTGCTTCCAGACAGGTCCGCTGTAGCAGTCGTGATACCCGCGAAAGTTAAAACCTTAAAATTTAAGACGACTCATCCGACAACATCGACGGCAGCAGAGCTCGCAGCGATCCTTACTGCCCTTCATTTCATCAGAGATGAAGCGCCACACAAATGGACGCTTTTCTGCGACTCCAAGCCGGCATTGCAGTCCCTATTGTCTCCTCTACGCCGCGGACCACATGAACAGCTGGTGTTCCAGGTTACAGAGATGCTGCAGCATACAGGGAAGGCAGGCCACAAAATATCTTTTCAGTGGCTCCCAAGTCACTGCGGGATTATAGGCAATGAACGGGCCGATCAAGCCGCCCGTTCTGCGCATAATATGGACCAACAAGTACCCATACCATTGTCAAGGACGGACGCGGCACGGATGCTTTATCTGCTTGCTCGCAAGTGTACTGTATCGCAATTGGGTGGCACACATTTCACGCATTCCCGACTTCACTCTCTCGATCCGACGTTAAGCCTTCGAGTCCGACCCAAGACTTGCCGAAGAGAAGCCACGCTTTTATACCGACTATGGTTGGGCGTCGCTTTCACAAAAGCATATGCGTTCCGCATAGGGATGTCCGACACCGTAGCCTGTGACCACTGCGGTCACGAAGAGTCAATTGAGCACATTTTGTGTGACTGCCCACGATACAGCGCAGAGAGGCAACCTCTTCGCCTTGCACTCAACAAACTGGACGACCAACCACTGTCGGAAGAAGACATCTTACGCCATCGACTAGACATCACGTCACAGAAGAAGGCCATGCAAGCGCTACTGCGCTTCTTGACATCTACCGGCCTTCGTGAACGTCTATAAGTGGAATGTTCTTTGTGTGTGTGTATGTGTGCGCGTGTTTTATTTGTTGTGCTTGTCTGGAATCTTGTACCCTCTCTCGCTTTCATCTTTCTAACCCCCTCCCCTTCTCCCCAGTGCAGGGTAGCAAACCGGAGTCTAATATCTGGTTAACCTCCCTGCCTTTCTCCTCTTTTCTCTCTCTCTCTCTCTCTCTCTCTCTCTCTCTCTCTCTCTCTCTCTCTCTCGGCGCATTCTGAGAAACTCAAGTCCACAAATAACGTGCTCATAAAACCGCTGATCAAATAACATACAAAAACATTGCGTTCGTGGTTCCAACACTCCCTTTCTTCTCATCTTTGGCGTCCTGCTCAAACAAATATGTTTGTATCACTCACCACCACACTTCATCGAAGTTCACCCGACGCACACGCCCAATGTTTTCTCGTTCTCTCTGTTTTCCTTTCACGATCCTTCGTTTCTGTTGTCAGTGTGCGTCAGCGGCACGACGTTCTTCACGTTGCAAACATGTGAGAAGTATCTGTGTCAGAAAAAGTGCCAGCAAAACTCATTACACAAGTACAACTGTGCCCGGTATAATGTATAAGTGCAGCAACATCGTTCGCTTGCGGGCAAACTAAAGTACACTTGGATCCGGTAGACCGCTCGGAGGCAGTTTGATGGAATGGCCACGGTCTGTGAAAAAGAGCGGTTCGGTCGGTAGCTGCTGGAAGCTCCTCATTTTTTACCAACGTTATCCTTTGCTTCGGTGTTTTTATTTGGAACTCAGACGAAACGAGTTTCTTTCTTTTCCTTGCGCAGATAAATATAACCGAATCTTTTCTTTTTTTCTGATATTGGCTATTATCGCTTCGTATGTCGAGGTATCAGAGTCGGTTACAAAACTTGTGAAGTACAGAGGCGCACAGGCCTGAAGACATTTACACCGTCTTTCACCCGTTTGTTGGAATCAGCTTCCTTTTGATTGATGTTTCCAGTAGAAATCAACGACATCAGGCACAAACGAAGACATACAGGAGTCGCCGCTGCAACCAAAATTGACGGACGTCGGTTTTGCCGAGGAAGAACAGCCCAGTACAATGGGCTATTCTCGGGAAGAACGGAGAATTACGCTACGAGTGTAATCACATTACGTGACAATAGTACGACACCCAGCGCAAGTATGGAGCCTTTGTCAGCGTTGTAACGCTTGGCCCTGCCATTTCTCCGACGACGCCATTCCAACTATGGCACATTGGCGGATGCAGCTGTCGGTTTGCTATTTCCATTCGTGAAAGTGTCACATGTACAGCACTCACACGAAGATTTATTTTTGTAGGTCGAGACCGCCACGTTAACGTGGACACAAGGTCAAAGCGCAAGAACTAAGGCGCAAACATTTATCGTCGTTACGTATTTCCTCAAAGTAAAGGCTGTTATTTCTAGAGAGAAGTGCATATAATTATATATTTAAATTTGTACGTAGGCAGACAATTATTTCGTTGTAAGAGACGTTGCACTGCGACACCTCGGCTTAATTTTGCCGGACCAGCAGCTCTTTCGTAAGCACTCAAAGCCTAAAGGGAGACGAGTGCTTTTGCATACCGTGCATATCGAAATGCGGCCGCCTTGACCGGCACCGCACCCGCAACCTCGAACGCAGCTACACAGAGCCACTGCTAGTGAGCTATAGAATCACGGCTGGCCTTCTCAGAGGGGTGGGTTTTTTGACTGACTCTCATCAAATGAAACCCACGTACTAGTTTTGTGAGGGTCATTCTTCTAGTGCTAAGGCGACTTCCCTATTGAAAAGTAGGTACCAATTACATGTGATGCCATTTGTGTGCCCATAGAGAATCACAGCCTTAAACTGCCGCACAACTAACTTCCTTGCATTTGTTCATTTTGTATTAAAGCAATCGCTTTTACGCTTGCCAACCAGGAACAATAACGCAAGATTTTTTGAAGGAAAGAGGCGTACGAAGCTCCCACTATAACTTTGCGACATATAACCACCAAGTACCAACACGAAGCTACCACATTAAGGCGTCAATTCTAAGAAAATGTAGCTTGTGACAACTACGCCTTCGTTCAGCTCCCGTGGTACGCACGGAGTTGAATATGACAGCCTATACAGTAGTGCATTGTAACGACTTCTGCAATGATTAAATGAGAACTTAATCGCCGCCCGTCACGGTGACAGGAACGCAGGCACGGTCCACGGTATCGGCGACTACGGAAGAAATCGAAGCGGCTTTGCGCCAGTCTTGCTTTGGATACTTGGGCAGATTTCTTCCTTATTAATGCCGCCGTATGGTATTGCGATATGTTTTTACATAGCCTGCCAATGTTTACTACCATGTTTCTAACAATAAAGAGAAATATGCAAAGGAAAGGTATAATTAATAACATTTTATTACACTAGTATCCGGCAGGTAAACATCGACATAACCGGCGAATGTCATTTTGTATAATCGTGCAGACGAGGAACGCGAGACCACAATGACATTAGTTGCAAATGTCGTTTGCTGCGAATGACGTTTACATGCGCCGTGTGAGAGGGGTATAAGAGCTCCACTACTTCATCAGAACCTTAAGGATGTAATCCGGAAGCACATTTGGGAAGTATATAAAATTCCACATCAAACATGCATCATCCATGGATTTTCTCGTGCAGAAGCGACTTTGTTGTACCTAATTAGGACGGGCTCCGTCTACATCGGGGCGTGGTTATTCAAGACTGGACGATACACTTCCCCTTTCTGTGCCTTCTTCGGGGATATGGGCGACATTGAACATTTCGTCTGGTTACGTCCGGAGTTAGACGACGAGAGACCAGCATTGGTCCGCAATATTCAACAGAGCGGCCTTCTGCACAGGACTTTTGAGGACATTGTTTTGCCCGAAGAGCCCGCGACAGTAAGGAAGAGGGTACAACGATTGCTAATAGACTTCCTTAGAGACACTGGGCTGATCGATACTTGGTGACTCCTCCATGATCAACCCTTAGGAGGCTCGGGCGGAACAACTGCCGGCTTTGTATGCCAGGCTAAAACCGCCTGATTCAACACCACCACCACCACCTAAATTTAACGATATCAAGTGGGCAGGCCCACTCGCAATACCGGAACACGTGCTCTCAGTAACTACAAGATAGACGAGAAAATCAGGAATTACAGAGTGGTTAGAACTTTGCCTTTGCTTTCCTCCTCTGCCCATAGCGAATTATTCCTCACCGTCTCGGAAGATTCTTCCCTTTTTTCTTTTTCTTTTCTTCTTTGCTCTTGCCGGGCGGCCTATTTTAGGTACTACAAGTTATAGCGTACTTTAGGAGACCTTCTGACTCTCCCGCTTTCTCCAAGAGACCCGGATTCTGGCCAATCCTCTCGATCATGAGGAACGCCGGAAACATTCTCGGAAGACCCTCGGAAGTGCATCGCTCTCCTCACCCAATGTAAGGAGGTAGGGGGCGGTGCTAACCGTTTGTGCCTTTAAAAGGGCATTGCAAGACATTTTTTCACATAGTCTGAAAACGATGCCCGTCAGTCGTAGTGGATCTTGTGAACACGTGAGCCAAAGATTCCTTCGCAGCATGCGCCAGAGAACTCGCAATATGGTTTCAAATGCGGCTGCAAACCGCCCGCTCTTGTTTTAACATGTGACGTTACAACGGGCACTGAGTGCTGGAATTCGAACTAGCATTCGTTATTCCACAGTCTCAGAAATGCCCTCGGTAATGCGTTATTTGTTTGTTTTGAGTTCAACAAACAAAGAAAACGTACGTGTCTTTCTTTCATGGCAACAGAAGAAGTTAAGCGATTTAACTGGTGCTGCTTGTGACGCCATTCGTTGAAATGAGAGCAGCCGACTTCCAGCTATATATTTGAAATCAATTTGCAAGTTCCCTGGTGCATGCAGGGCACTAAAATTTGGCGGATGTGTCCACAGAAGTTTCCATGACTGACTGGCGTGGTTTTCAGACTATGTTCAGAAAGTGTTGCAGTCCCTCTTTAATCAGCGTAGCGCTGCGGACGTGTTTGCGAGAGGCTTTTGTAAGTTTCGGTGCGGCGTGTTTTCGTTAGTGTAAATTAGGAGCTCGTAATAAAACCCAAATATAACAGAACCTTTTTTCCAATTATGCAGCAGTGCACGCCTTCCATGCGGGTGCCATTAACAGCGACGTCATGCAGACAAGTACCGTACGTGCAAAAGTTAACGTCAGGTTTCCCAACGTCAGTAGCGCTGCTGAACGGTCTTTAATGTCATCTTCGCCGCAGTGCTAGTTTGTCACGCTGCGAAGCAAATTTAGAGAGCAAGGCGGCCACAAGTTTTTGCAGGACAAAGCGCATTTTGTCCTCTAATTACAAACTCGCGTAGGTGCCGACATCCAACACTTAACTCGGCAATTATTTAGAGCTGTCCATGGTGCCACTGCGGCCCTCAGAAACAATAGAGAAAAGCAAACACTGTAGGCGCCCCGATTCAATTTCAGCTAATGAAATCATTCTGGTCAGACTCGTTACAATGTATTTCTATTCCGAAACTCCGAATACTTCAAATATTAAAATTTAGTTGCGAACCAAGTGGAATAGCAAACGATACAATCAAACTCCTTTACAACGAACACCTCTTCAACAAAATGATCATCCCTGGCGCGGCGGCTCATTTCGATGGATGCGAAGCGCCGATGCCCGTGTACCATGCGATGTCAGTGCACGTGAAAGAACCCCAGGCGGCCGAAATTTTCGGAGGCCTCCACTACAGCGTCTCTGTGATGGGGTTCTTGGAAATTAAATGTGAACGCACGTTGCGTCTGACGACGGCAACGCGTTCAGAAAGATGGCGAGGCTGTTTTCTGCGAAGACTTTATAACGAAGCCAACAACAAACAACGACACGGACCAAACAAACTACAAGTGAATAAAGGAACGCAGCACTTCAGAACATGGAGAAAGAAACACAAACAAACACGCGAATAAAGTCAGAGTTCGGAACAGTCTCACCGAGGCTGTCGACTGGCGCGGGAGAAGTCCAAGTAGGGGAAGCGTTGTCGTGGGCTAGAGGTCGTCGCTGTACCTCGTCGGTGAGTGGAGCTGCGTCGACAATAGCGTCTGTGTGATGCCGGCCAGGTGCGCAGACGACGGGCACCGGAGTCACGGGAAGCCTCACGCTCCAACTCGTGACTCGATGAAATGAAGCAGCACTCGGGCCTACGCCCGACAGGGCTACTTCTCCTGGTCCTCCAGGAAGAGAGAGACGGGCCGAGGACGCGCAGAGTCGCGGACCTCCTCGCCAGGTTCTCGTTCGGCGGGGCAGCGCTCGGGCCTACACCCGACGGTGCTGTCGGAAGCTCGGGCGGCTCGCCAGGCGTCGGAAGGAGACGACGTCAGGAGCTCGTTGCCAAGCGGAGCCATACACTCCGACTCTTGGCGCCCGCCAGCCAGTGGAGCGTGCACGCGAGGCGCCATATTGGGGAGCCACGAGGCGACGTTTCACTAGCGCGGACGTGGCAGGGGAGCTCTCCGCCAGAACCACGGTCGCGGCATAGTCCCGAGTGTCTGGCGGGCGCCAAGAGTCGGAGTGTATGGCTCCGCTTGGCAACGAGCTCCTGACGTCGTCTCCTTCCGACGCCTGGCGAGCCGCCCGAGCTTCCGACAGCACCGTCGGGTGTAGGCCCGAGCGCTGCCCCGCCGAACGAGAACCTGGCGAGGAGGTCCGCGACTCTGCGCGTCCTCGGCCCGTCTCTCTCTTCCTGGAGGACCAGGAGAAGTAGCCCTGTCGGGCGTAGGCCCGAGTGCTGCTTCATTTCATCGAGTCACGAGTTGGAGCGTGAGGCTTCCCGTGACTCCGGTGCCCGTCGTCTGCGCACCTGGCCGGCATCACACAGACGCCATTGTCGACGCAGCTCCACTCACCGACGAGGTACAGCGACGACCTCTAGCCCACGACGACGCTTCCCCTACTTGGACTTCTCCCGCGCCAGTCGACAGCCTCGGTGAGACTGTTCCGAACTCTGACTTTATTCGCGTGTTTGTTTGTGTTTCTTTCTCCATGTTCTGAAGTGCTGCGTTCCTTTATTCACTTGTAGTTTGTTTGGTCCGTGTCGTTGTTTGTTGTTGGCTTCGTTATAAAGTCTTCGCAGAAAACAGCCTCGCCATCTTTCTGAACGCGTTGCCGTCGTCAGACGCAACGTGCGTTCACATTTAATTTCCAAGAACCCCATCACAGTCTCCCACAACCATAGCCTTAGTTTGGGTCGTAAAACATCAGAAACCAATCGATTGCCACACCCCCATATCTCATTCTTCTGTCCATTTTGATGGTCGCGTTTAACGTTGCGTGGGTTCTCTTCCTGTGATGTCCCCGTCCTTATCATTTGATTTCGGTTCGACTCGGACATCCAGGTCACGTGGACCTTTTGTCAGTCACGAACGCAGTAGTCTGCACTGCGGGTGTAAGTCGTCTTTGTTTATGCGCAGTCTAGTGTTATCTCTGCTTTCGTACTTTAGATTGTTCTATTTTTTTCTAAAATAAACGGCTGCGAAGAAAGCCGATATACACAATGTAAACCGCCATGAATTAGACGAACGAGAAAGCGGGACAAGTAGACAAGCTAAACGCGCAGGTTTGTGCGAATAAATTCAGATATATTAAACCGTTTAAATCTCTCTGTCATAAATCACTGCCTGCTGAAATTTAAGAGAAATATTAGGAAGCAATTGCTAGGGCGAATCTGTCAAATAAATATAAGTCACGATGCCAGCATTTTATTTTCTAACTTTACATCAAGAAAGCTTTCGAGACACTGAAAAGGAGTAATCAACAGCGGTCACTTAATCAAAAAAGCAACAACAGCAACAACGACCCTCATCCGGAGCAAACATTCGCAAAGCGAGAGCAACCACCATTTAGCTCGTAATATCAGCAACGCCCCTCGTGCGGGCTCTTTAAACTTTAAAGGCAAGACAGCTCGAGCTCTTGACAGCGTTAATAATATTTGACATGCTTTGCGTGCTAACGACTGGCCGATACGCTGTAGCACTTTCAGATATCAAAGATCGTCGCCAAAGAGGGCCCGCAGTGCATTCTAACAGTTCGCGTCACCTTAACCTAACAGTTAGTGCACGTGACACTGTACGTGACCACTGACCACTGTCTCGGGATGTTATATTGATTGTTATAAATACTCTTTTTTCCCGTGCACAGTTGAGACCTGGAAGAACCATGACATTTCTTTGAGACGGCTACCACATGCACAGTTTGTAAAACAAGTGTCCAATTATGTATTTTGATGTTTTCATTTTTTTTCTTTCTTTGTTGTTCTTGTGCGTTTCTTGTAACCACTCCTGCAATGTCTCAAACATGAGACAGCAGTATCTGTAAATAAAAAAATAAATATAAATAGATCACGTAAACAGAAAACTGATTAGAAAGAACATACGCTTCAACTATATAAGCGTAACATATAAGACATCTACGTCTATTAGGGAAGTGCACTTAATTAGTCACAGCCAAGTAAACAAGTCACCTAATTAAGCTTGACTCCCTCCGGTCGCTCCTTCCTGGAATGCAATAAACCTCCAGACACCAATGCGAAGACCTGCCTAATATCGATTTTGCCAGACAACAAATGAGCTTCCCGTTTGCTCGTGTTCACTTTTCGCACGTGTAACTGAACAAAGACAAACCATTACCGGCCGGCACTTGCCTAAGTTCAACACCGAAATTAGTTTCAGCCATGTAATTAAGAGTCAGACGCAGCGGCACAATTTCAATGCTCGGGATAGTTTTCGCTAAGTAGTACGTCCTACGCTATATGTTCCGTTAATCAACCGAGATAAGCCTTCGCGTTTTTTTTTTTTTATTTCCGCTATGTACTACAGATTGCAGTAGTCAGATTTCTTGCCTGCCAAGCAGATGCGGAAAAACAGTGAAACATCGACTCTTTTTCTCAGTAACGCACCGCTATCAGAGCAGATAGGTTCGTGTCCTCATCAATATTACAGGCATGCTACTAAAACCGAGGCCCTGGTGCAACTTTCCTTTTTTTCGAGGCTGAGGACACCTTTCTGAGAAGCGGGTCTCATAAAACAAGCTCTCTTCGACCACCCACAGTGAGCATCAGCAGGTGTTCGCATTGGCTGCAATTCCTTTTTTTTTTTTTTTCACCACTTCCTCTCTCATTTTCGATTACAAAGGCGAGAACCGAAAACCATCTGACAGGAAATAACTACGATCGTATATTCGACCATCCATACCGCAGCTCAGAATCTGCGGAATAGCATTTTGTAATGCGAAGTACTCTTTCAATATGAGGCGTTTACGAAGCGGCTTCAAAAGGACCCTGCAAAACTTCTTGAAGATACAAAGCGAAAAAAGTACCACCAGTCAATCGAGAAGGCTCCTGTGAACATTTCAGTTGAATATTATTGCACTACATGTGGCAGGAAATTTGCAGTCTGGTTTCAGGTACACCTGGAATGCGCTGGTTCTTTTATCAACAAAACACGTCATAATCTGCAGGTCTACGAGATAATTTCGAGAGCTACCATTGGTTGATTTTCGCGCGCAGCCCCCGCGGATGCCGCGGGGTGGCACCACGCGCCCGCGGAGGCTTACCAGAGAAATAGGAGGCTTGCCAGTAAGCACACAGCCAGTAATGAAACGGATGGGGCAATAAAGAGCGTTCAGAACATAGTCGGAGCGGCGGAGAAGTCATATTGGGTAGCAGCAATGGAGAAGACACCGTCATTGAGCAAATACAGAAAAGGGAAAGACGAGATCAAGAGGGAAAAGTTTTATGATAATTCAAAGAGAAGCGCTTTGCTGTTTGATGATGATTATGACGGTGGTGGTGATGATGATGATGATGATGATGATGATGATAGTGATGTTGTGGCTACAGGCGGTGTTAGCCTGGCAGACCTGGCCGGCAATTGCTCCGCCCGATTGCAGGTTGCGTGAGAACACGAACTTACAGAGCGAAATTCAATAAAGAGGGGGATACATGTACGTGCTGTGGAAAAGCTAGGGAAGCGACAGATCATATTTCGATTGAATGTACAGATATCCACCCAGGTGTAGGTGTGGACACTATATCCCACAGGAAGGGGTTTCAGGAATAGCACGGGAAAGCTTAACATGTTGGCGATAGAGATAAGTAAAAGGCGCTTAGAGTATTGGTAGCGGAAAGGTATGGAGCACATAGAAACGTTAGATAGTTCGAATAAGATTGTTACTGCACAACGCTAATAGCTAACATAGGTAGGGGCCGAGAAAAAATTTGCTGGGAACATATATGTGTGCTCCGGGAAAACGTGCGTTTGTAGAGGATAAAATGAAGGTTGAGCTTGGTGGCCCGCAGGCTACCGCCACGTTATGAAGGGGACGCTCATAACATCCATCAATCCATCCATCCATCCATCCATCCACCCATCCAACTCTAGCCACAACTTTGTCGTCACCGCGGAAGCGCGATAACGTTCAACGTAAAATAGAAGAGGAAATGTTCAAGCTCATGACGCTCTAGCGTGTCTTCCTACCCCAGGAACTATCTCTGTTATTCTTGCTTTAATGTACCACGCTAACAGGCTCCAGGCCAAACCCCTCTCCCCCACCCCCCCCCTCAAAAAAAAAAAAATCCGTTGCGTTAGCTTTTCACCCATGAAAACGTTTCGCCATCTCTCCTGTTTATATTGTCTCCCGTAATATCTCCACAAGCTTTCGTTGTAGTTACCCTAGCGTTGAATTCGGTTGACATCTGGAATTTAGTTATTCACCGGAAAGCTTAAACAAACACAAAATGCCCTCCAATATTCGGGCACACCTGAAAGCACGACACACATTTGACCGACGCACATTTAAATAATACTCTCATCATTATTAGTTATTAGCGGCGATTATTATTATTATTATTATTATTATTATTATTATTATTATTATTATTATTATTATTATTATTATTATTATTATTATTATTATTATTATTATTATTATTATTCCAGGGACATCAACCGATAGGCTAACTTCGCCAGCGAATTCGTTTTGAGCTCTGTCCGACCCTACCAACCAGAGGCCAATAGTTTCGCTGTAAGAGAGGGCAGCAGTACGGAAGCATGTATGTATACAAACAGGATGAACGCCATTTCAACTTATTCATATTGGATGCAGCGCTGAGCTCCCGGATGAGGGTTATTTCCAACGGCAATATTTTTCCCGACGCTGATCGCTATCGCCAACGAAATGCGTATAGCAACACAACAAAGACATTCACGAAAAATGTTTTCGGCCGATCGGACGTGAACCGTGCGCTTCGTTGAATACGTTTGACAGCAAAGATATTTGTCACATTTCTCAGCCTCGACGGTGACGCGCTCCTCCCTTCCCCGTGCGCGCCTCTTTTTCACATTATTCTCTCTCTCTCTCTCTCTCTCTCCGTGTGTGTGTGTGTGTGTGTGTGTGTGTGTGTGTGTGTGTGTGTGTGTGTGTGTGTGTGTGTGTGTGTGTGTGTGTGTGTGTGTGTGTGTGTGTGTGTGTGTGTGTGTGTTGCACTCTCGCTTTTCGTCCACTTGCTCATAGTGATTTCCATACCATGTGGCAAACCGAATACCACCTTGGGGTTTACCTTCCCCCCTCTGCCTTCCGCCTCATCTCTCTCTTTCTCTCTTCCTCCTTTAATTTGTTCTTTATTTTAGTTTTGTTGACTCGACGTAGAAGAGGCCATGTGGACTAAGGGGTTTCGTAATCAACCACTATGTGCAAGCGAGTTCAAGAGAACATTTCCAACGACGCTGGCAGCGAGCGGAGCGGTGCGAAGAAGATGGTTGTGGGTACTTGCAAAGAAGTACAGGCATATCCGTAGGCCCCATGCATAATAAGCACAAGGAAGTAGCAAAGGTTCCATGGAGTTTACCTACTCACGGAAAAATGCGCGCAGTCTCATTACCGAAGCCAGTTTCAGAACTGTTTCTGTTGTTCCTGTCCAGCAAAACGCAGGCTTACTTCTCACACACCTGGAGTTGCGCGTACATCTTACGAGCTACAATCTTATTACGCTTCGAGGTGCCCGAGTATCTATACGTTATCCCCCGAAATATGTTCTCCCCGAAAGTAGCTCTTTCGGGGATAACATATTTGTACTGCACACGGTAAGACGCTTGGAAAAACACATGCGACCGTTGTGCTTATAAGTGCCGAAATGAGGGCGCCAAGCTACAAGGAGCAGAGATATGCGCGTTCAACAAAATTAAGTGTAATATAAGCGGACTACGGGGACCATGTGTGCGCCAGACACGCAACGACCGAGCGCTTTGGATTTGCGCAACCGGCGCCGAAACAGTCATCGTCGAGATAGGTGTTTTAATTACCGCCGCTAATGAGGGGCTCGACGCAATTTGTTTCCACCGCTTCGCCGAAGCTGCCTGCAGTCGATGTGCAGGGTTTCGACAAGCAGAGCACAAAGAGGTGGAATTAACCATTCCCGAAATGAGGTTTCCGGCACGACCAGCAAGCGAAAGGTAGTAATTACGCGTACAGGAGGAAGAACAATCAGCATTCCTGGATGTCGGAATATCTGAAGACAAAAATACGTGGTGATACCAGTAATTAGTCTGAATGAACGGTTGTAAAGCGGTTGTATTCAAGCAGTTGTAAAGCGGTGCCTGTATTTTGCAATCTCTTGGGCATGTACGCTCGTTGCTATATAGCAAGCGCATGAGAAGCCCAAGTCCGCATCTCGAAGTGTCGTCTGTGCGTGAAATCCTCACACTTCTCTTTCAACATCCGCCATCCATTCATCAGCCTGGCCAACCTCAGTCTTGTCACTGCCCCGCCACGGTGGTCTAGTGGTTATGGCACTCGGCTGCAGATCCGAGGGTCGCGGGATCGAATCCAGGCCGCTGCGGCTGCATCTCGATGGAGGCGAAATGTTGAGGCCCGTGTGCTGTGCGATGTCAGTGCACGCAAAACAACCCCAGGTGGTCGAAATTTCCGGACCCCTCCTCTACGGCGTCTCTCATAATCACAGCTGGTTTTGGGACGCTAAACGCCACAAATCAATGAGTCAATGCACGGTTGTCGATAGCGCAACGCGCGCGCCCTTAACACGTGCACGCTCTTAAAGAAAGAAAGAATATGAACAACAGAAGGAAAGGAAGGGAACGACACGCCAAGCTTCGCTTGCATCCATCTTCCAAATAGAGCAAGAGCGCCTGAATTTTTTTAGGAGACTGCACTCATAGGTGGCGCATGTGGCGCATATCCGCAAATCTTGGGCTGGGGTATGTTCCTAGGAGCCACACGTTACGGTGTCTATGCATTTCCATACACCTAAATGTTAGCACCGCTGTAACGCTTGTGCACACTGAGTTACTGTAATCGGAAAATGTGTAGCGATGGTGTTTCATGAGGCCTGGTGAGGCATTTAGAGAAAGTAGGTGCGGAATTGTCGTTCCCACGTTTGAGACTAGGAATGAACGTATTTACGTCGGACCAATCTTGGTGAATAGGGTGATTCAATAAGTACTCGTGCAATAAGCGAATTAGCGAGTCAATGAGATAGTGAGCTAGTGAATCTGCACCTGCAATTAGAGCATGTGTGGGTCAATCTGACAGAGGATTCAGCCCGCTCACTCCAAGTAAGCAAAACTTATCACAAGCCGGTGCATTTCTCGTGTCCCTGTTGAACGTTCCTTGTTTCATTCCAACATGGAATGTTCCCTCGCTAAGTACATATATATTCTACGTATTTTCACATATTTCTCATGTCTTCCCATAAAAACCTTACGGAAATATATGGTATTAATCGAATGACCATTCGGAGCGTTTCCGTAAGGATGTGGCCTTATTATACTTTTGCGCGTCTCACCTTCGTGGTATGCTTCGTCCTTACCATGCATTTCTCGCAGTACATTAATCGATGTGTCCTTATACCATACCTGTCGGTTCGTGCAAACATTTAGTATACAGTATGGGAAAACGGCTGCGTGGTCGCGCCCCCGTCCATAATCGTCGTCATCATCATCATCATCATCATCATTTTAGCTCCTGCCTCCGTGCTAGGCGCCACCAGCATGGAGTGCGTGGAGCGCCATCGAAGATGCAGTCAGCGTTGGTCTAGAATGAAATGTTCTCAGATGGCTCTTGTGCCCAGTGTCGTCTCTGGGGACCGCGACGGGCCAAAATGTCGCAAGCCGTGGCCTTGAGGCCAAGACATACATGGAGAACTTACTGTTCGCAAGTAAATGACAAATCCCACTGACAAGCGTGTACGAAGCCCTTTCGATAACCCTTTCTCTCCTAGACCCCCCCCCCCCCCCACTTTTTCCCGTAATGTCACCGGTTCCATCGTAGGCGTCCGTGAAAACTGCCCCTCAGCCGTGAACGTTGGACGGGACACAAGCGATTGCTCACGCGTGGGCGCGTGGAAGCTCCTTGTTAAGCTTAGGCGTTCGATGCTTGGGCGCTACCCACTTCTTCACGCAGGCGCTTAGCTGCCGTCAGCGAAAAGATTTAATTAGATATATCGTGCTTTCACAAGCTGGGCAGTGCAAGCCTCTTGTTATTCCCGCGGCGTGAAAATTAGGAGCCTGCCAATTAAGAGCCCGGCGAACAAAACTTTAATTACTTACCCCGTCAAAGCAGCTTACCAAAAGCTTTCGACAAAAAAAAAAAAAGCAGACATGCTAACAAGAAGACCAGGATTGTGCCAGAATTGAGGGAAACAACAACAACGACCTCGTGATGCTTGTTCCCAACAATACCATGCCTCTGCGTGGTATTGTTGACGCCAGCAAAAAGCAGAAGTAATCAATATTAGTTTTTTTGCGCGATATAGCCATAGTGCAGCAAGTTCTCCAAGCATGCTCTGCTCGTTATGAAGTATCGCTTGGAACTCGGTATATCTTACAGGTAACCATATACAGCAAAAAAAAAAAAAACTCGTTAATTCGGATTCCTAGGGACCGGAAAGAACGTTCAAACGAACCAAATGTCCGAACGATCGATGATCAAAATAAACACAACAAAATCAAGAGTTTTTTTGTTTGTTTGTTTTTTCAAAGCCTTTACTGTACAAAGTATTTACGGATGCTTGCCTGTTTTCAAGCGGTAATTCGCGCGGACACAATTTTTATGAAACCTTCAAGGCGCCCAGGGGCTTCCAAGCTGTGCCAAAACAAAATTCTTCGAAGACGATGAGAGCTCCACGGCTTCCTTCACAGTGCGCCTCTTCGACGGCTTTGCCATAATGCGCTCACACGAGCACTCAGCAGGAAAGCACCGTCAACATTCAAGCTAAAGCAGCCGTTCTGAATCATTCCTCGATAAAACGGCATTCAGCGACGCGGAACAGCAGTGGGAACAAAATAACTATAGTATGAACGAAAAGAAATTCAAAAGGACCATAAAGATGTACGAGAAAGTAACAAGAAGAAAACGGGAAAAAAAGAACAATAAGTAGAAAATCGGGAGAAAGAACAGAAATAAACGAAAAAAAAGAGGAAGAGCAAGTGCAACAACGTGAGGAACTTGAAGAGCAGGAATGATAACAAGCACTGCAAGGGGTAAAACGAGTAATGGCAAGAACAGGAAGCACAGTAAGGCATTTGGCGGCGTGATCGCTTTCATGTCCAATTATGTTGGACACATCCTTTCATCACGGCGTTTTCTTGACGAAGCCAGATCAGGAAAAAAAAGAAGAAAGTCCAAATAGCCTGAAGCTTCACTACGAGAAATTCATTAATCCCTCGAAGCCGTGTTGGAAATGATTGGAGTGTGATCCGTTGCTCGAAAGTGAGCTGGAGGAAGGGCTGGGCCATCACGGAAGAACTCGTCATTAAGACACACTGGCAGCTTCGAAGACGTTCACTATACACACTGATACGCAGCTTACCATTCGATTTTGAAGCGCGTAGCATCGTGAGAGTAAGAGTGAAGAAAGGAGGCGCAAAAGCGAGCAGAAAAATAGATGAAGAGTCAGGCCTAGCTTTGAAAAAATTACCACGTTAACGGTCTGTAGCCTGTCCACAGCGTGTTCGGCTTCACGATAGCATTTATTCGCAACGTAATTGATGCACCAAATAGGGAAATAATTTGAGAATAACATGGCAGAGGGACATCAGGCGCCGCGGACATCGAAGTAGTGGGGCCAACATGTCATCCTAGGACGCATCGTCCCTCGCAGACAGACAGACAGACAGACAGACAGACTTTATTTAAATGTCCGGCGATGATAAATCGGGGCAGGCTTGAAACCCGGCCTAGGCATCGGCCGCGAGCCCTTAGGCTCGGGCGGCTTCCTCGGCTCGCTGACAAAAATAAAAAATAAGAAATGGCTCCAGTCCACGCTCTTAAGGTGGCTGGACACCGAAACTGTAAACGACATCCAGAACATTTACCCATTGCAGCCTCGCTTCAATTTCACATGCACCTTAATGGCCTGCGACTTGGCTTGCGCCGCTACTTCACGCACCTACAAAGAGTAAACCTGGGGCAGGTACGCACTAGTGGTACGAAGACTGAGGAAGCAGCGAGGCTCATGGCGTTCCCCTCTCCCTCCTTCTCTCCCTTACGCCATTCCTCCTGACTCTCACATCCCTTTTCCATCCTTTGTTATGTACTATACTGCACGTGCTTATGCTATGATTCAACCGTAGGACCGTGTATAGTGTGCGTTGTCAGTGCGCGTTAAAGATCCCCAGGTGGTCAAAATTTCCGGAGCCCCCCACTACGGCTTCTCCCTCCTTTCTATCTCTTTCAGTCTCTTTCCCCTACCCCCTCGGACGCCCGACATGGGCTGCAGAAATTAAGAGTCCTTTGCTTAAGCGAACCACAATCACCATCATCATCATCTTTACTCTGTCCCTCCCCGTTTCTCTCCTATACTACACTATACAAGGCTGTGTTACGCTTTACTCGGCCTCCACCTCCTTTCCCTTATCCTCACTATCTCTTCTTCTTCCCTCCTCCTCTGTTTCTAGTGCAGACTGAGCTTAACTAGTCTCAACCATGCTTAGCTGGACTTCGCAAGGTTAAACTAAGCTTTAATAGGCAGAGTTGACTGACTGACTGCACTGCCTCCATGATAGGCCCACATTTTACAGCGTAAGCTGTTATGAGACCACAGGGGCCGTTTTTGGCGCCGTAGTTGTCCGCCGCCGGCGGCGCCGGTTTCCGTAACCGCTATAGCGCAAATTATAGAAAAAATAACCAGTACCGAGGAGGATCCAAACCCACGTCCTCTGCGTGGCAGTCGAGCATACTACCACTGAGCTACGCCTGTGCTTGAAAAATCTTCGCTAAAAGACCTAAACAGGTATAATGTCCGCCGAGGAATCGCATCATCAAATGTAATGTTACGTGTCAGAATAATAATACGCCACTACACGTCGCGGAAAATGGATTGCATAACGAGTTCGAGGACTCATTTGAGAAAACACAGGGCTGCATGCTTTATCGCTCTGAACCCATTACAGAGGCATCATCAACATCATCATGATGAAACAATCTTCTTCAACTTTTCCGTCATCATTATTACGAAGCGCAGTTTTGTCGTATCGAGCCATGCATCACGCGGCAGGCGATGTGTGCAGCCGCTGTAAGCAACCTGACTTGGCAGCAAGGCCACGTCGGGCACAACAGACAGATGTGCAGACAGAAGCCCAAACCGCAGCTCGCCGTCGACGCCGGGCCGAGAGTTCGGTTCGTTCTAGGGAAAACGACGCCAAGACACTCTCTAAGACGTGCAGTTATACGGATTTGCACGTTACAGTACCGCAGTAATTATGGCGTAGTGGGTACTTCCCTACTTGGCGAAATGGTAAGAGTTATGGCGCAGAGGATACTTATATACCACATGTTCTTGCACTAGTTTCCTCAAGCGTTTAAAATGGCCTCTAAGAAGGTCGCTCCTCCAGCTTACGCTGTCACTGTCCTGCGGTTCCGCGCAGGCCTGGCTCTTCTTTCTTTTTTTTTTTTCCATCGAAGATATGGTCGCGAAAACTTAAACCTTCATTGTGAAAATTACAACGCGGGTTAGACTTTTTCTTTCTACAAACACAATTGCCACGTGCTCTCCGTACGGGTTTTTGGATAAGAAAACAAGTCCTTTGGATCTCGCAAGACGCACGCAGTTGCGCGAAATTCATTCATTCGCGCATGCATTTGCGCGAAGAATTCGTTCAGTGAATGGCATCTTTATTTTATCTCACACAGTAAGCATTGCGAAACTGCGTGCATACTTCATGTTTTCTTTTGTTTTGTTTTTTATGTGTCTCATGTTGCCAGGCATCTCGCGCACTGCTTGTTTGAATAAACAGTAAAAGCTTCTGCCAAGCGTTTCTTTTGACGTCCACGGGCCGTCGGGGCAGGCGCGAACGTTATGTCATTACCATAAGAAAACCGCACTCTCGTCGTGGCTCTTTCCAGAGTCTTTATGCGCTCACTTGATTCCTACATTACCGTGTCTTTCGAAACAACCCCTGGTAACGATTTCCCGTGCCTCTTTATCCTTGATATCACGCTCTGTGCTTTTTAAACGCTAACTTATTTTTGTACAGAAAGAGCGTGAAAGAGAATAGAAGTTAGAAAAAGCGATGCGAGCCATGCAGTAGCGGCAGTCAAAGAAAAGTGCAGGGCAGAAGGCGATGGAGAAAGGTCATGCCCTTCAAAAATCACCAGGGTGACTAACCCTATCACGAGAATCGTAACGGGCCATTCAAGGCTCGTATACCCCGCCGCGACAACTTCGGCATAGGCACACAATACTCACGTGTATAGGAAAAACACGCGCAGGTCACTTGCTGATGTCATGCAGTGCAACTGTTGCAATGGAGTGTCTGATTCAGAAGAAAGTGTCTTAACCTTTATCGCACAGAACTATTGACGTCGAATTTGAAATTCATGTCCTGCGGACATAAAAAGCAGGGGAGGATATCGGCATGAAAATTAGAATTTGCATGTCTATCTACGATTTCCAGAAAGTAGCGGGAACTCACCGAGCGGCTACGGAAACAGCAACTTCAATATGCATAACGGCGCCGTGCTCAGGCTAGGCTAGTCGCGCGGGTCACACGCTCTGTAAACAGACGAGCTGCGACAGCTTAGTGGCTATGTGTCGTTGCCCCGCTCAAACTGAGGTCGATTGGTTCTGTTCAGCCCAGCGAGGCCGCATTTCTATGGAAGCGGAATCTCCCGCGTTCACTTTGATTGAAATGAACGCCAAAGAACATCAAGTGGTCAGAACTTACTCAAGAGCGCTCCGAAAAGGGGCGAGCATCAAAACTGCGAGATCCCGAGTGAAGCGCCGAATTCAATTCAATCGCTCTTGACAATGTCGCTAGTGGCCCGTACGGTCTATTAGCGTCTTCTACTGCCATAATGTTTCTTTCTTCCTTTTTTTTTTCGTATCCCCCAAATCACCTCGAGTCTAAACCGGGTCCAAACCAAGTTACATCACATCCATAAATGTTTCGATAATATCTAATGCATCTAGATTCCACGAAAACGCGGAGTGATTTAACACATATTAAGTGCTCGCCTGTTGACGCGAAGGATGGAGGCGAAATTTTCGATAGAGGCGAAATTGCAAGAGGTCCCCCGTATTGTGCTTTCTCACCGCAACTTTCTCACCGCAACTCGAGGTGTTCCAAAATTTCCGGGGCCCTCCACTACGGCACGCCTCATAATTATATCGCGGTCTTGGCACATAAAACCACACCAATTATTATTAAACACGTATTAAGTTACAACATGGAGATATGGTCACGACCGTATCAATATCCAGCGTAATTTAAAAATTTTATTATGTGAATTAGAACGAGTACGGCTATGTACTTGTGAAATGTACATGTAATTTTCATAAATAAGAACAACTTCTAGAGGAAAACGCACGCGCAGAACTGCTGTGCCAGGATGGTTAAATATGTAATAATCGTTGCGTTGTCGTATTCCAATATGGCCCATAATAAAACACCTTGCGCCAAGCTAGCCTGTGGAAACAGCAAAAGAAAAGTGAAAAGCTCGCATCTAATTCCTCTGCATCACGTCTGGCGAGATATGAAAATCTGGCAAAGAGAGAGAGATAGAAGGAGAGGGGCAGCGAACTAAGAAATTCGTACAAGGTAACCAAAACAAATCTACGGATTCTTATCCTAGCTTACGATCTCAAAGAAGGAGGAGAAATAAATCTACGAAGACGATATCAACTGCAGTATTGCGAAGCGTTTAGAGCTGTTTCGCTGCCTGCAATTGCATTCTTACCAAATATTCCCTGTTTGAGCAAAGCCAATTTTCACTTCTTTGTAAGTAGGCTTAGTAGGTGTATGTTATACTAAAGGCCACACTTTGTACGCGGTCTTATGGGCGCGACGCAAATGCTCGGCTACGAGGCTCGAAGATGCATTTTCGCAGTGTTCGGCAATCGCGACGCCGTCTTATATATACGTAAAAAATAAATCGTGATTGTATCGGCGCACACGGCTCTCCCGAGGCACATCTTTTCGAAAGCCATCGACTTGTTTTCCACCGCCGCGCAGATGGCGATTTCACAAAATTCTAAATCCCCAAATGCGCGTAAAGTGGCTCCATTTGCGCCGCCGTATCAATGCTAAGCCCATTGCGCTATCTCTCAATGTCACAATGCAGCATTGTATGCGAGCGATCTCACCTCGCCAGAACATTAGCAAACCCACGAAGCCATACTTCAATCGCGTTTGTTTGGTCCTTGTTTATACTTGTGCGCTTGCGCGTGTGCTTGTTTTGGCGGAGGTGGCTTTATTAAGCAACCCCTAGAGGCGAATCAAATGTGAGAAAGCGGCTCCACGCTTTGTAAAATGCTTTGCATAAAACCGGAAAGTAGGTCATCGTTTATGTTTTTTTAGATAGCCACCCTAGGCTTCATACCCAGCAAGCGGCTCACTTGAAATCCGATCTTGTACTGCACTGCACCGCGCCTCCAATGCGCGTATACCGGAAACATTAGGAGCTGAATTCACGAACCTTCTCCTCCGTAAGTGCATTTTGGCCGTTGGCTGGTCGGCTTTGCTTCTGATACGTCCAGCATCAAGATTGACTGAAGTTTTCTCTTGCAGATAAATCTATCGTAATTTGTTTTTGTGGACACATGCCCTGTAGTTTAGTTCACACAATGTCTCTTTTCTAAACGCTATTTTCCACTGGGCAACTCGCTTCTTGAATATGTCCAGCGTCGTGACTGGCTGAAATTTTCTCTTACGAAGACTGCTGAAGTCGCTTTTATGAATACGGTCGCTGCAATTTCTACCATATTGCATCTGCGTGTGCCTCTTTAGTCAATGAGGAAGAAACAGCTACCACATTAGAACTGAATGTACTCATAGTTGATCGTGCATTACCACAATGTTGTTTAAACGAAATTAGATGGACACGAAAGATCAAAGCAGACAGAGACGGCAGCCTGTCCGTTTCAGTCTTGTTAATTTGTAGCCTGTTTAAGTGTGACTGAATTAACGCCAATCATCACACTGGTAATGAAGTGAGCACAATATTCAGCATATTAAATTGTTTACAAAGCGTCTGAGGCGCGATCGACACTTTACATTAGAACGTTATTCAATGACCCTGTCTTCTTTTTGATTATCAGCTTTTCTTGCTGTTTTTTTTTCTTTCGTTTTTGCGAGCACTCTTCATCATCTCTACTATGGCTAGTCGGAACCGCGTGCTCAAGCCGCTAAAGCCATCAACAAAGAAAGTAACCCAAATAAATAAGATCAAGCCCGTAGCTAAAACATACGTCATACGAAGTGATGCGTGGTTTGTGAAATTCGTTCTTACAACTTTTCTGTGTTTCTGCGTTCGAGTGGCCCATCAGAGAGACTTCCGCACCTCAGGTAAATAAGCTTGTCCCCCTCTACCCCCCCCCCCCCCCCTGCCTATCTTTTCTTCCGATAACTTTCTCTTATTTAGCACGATTGCCTTGATTTTTTTTTTGTATTATCGTACACTTTCCGCTCCTCCATTGTGTATTGTGCCGTACCAGAAAGGTCTGTACCGCTTAATCTCCGTCTTTCCCACACAGCCTCCCTCCCACTCTTGCTTGGTAATGTTTGCTAATTGCCATCGGCCAACTCTTGTCTGCACTTCGTTCCAAATGTCCTCCCAGTTTTTCCAGTGAACTGTGTTTCAGCATGTGCATGACATCGTCTTTTCATTCATTGAACTCGAATTCATCTCTGCATAGGAAAACCTCCGCACAATTCAGAAGGATCCAACGTAATATCCAGTATTATGCGCCTGCCATCGAAGCACATTTTAGTGACGTGAAAGCTGCACGATTCCCGGGATGCCACAGCCACACCTGCTAATTCCATGACGGTGTACGCAACACAGAGATTCACGCTTGTCCCAACGCGTTTAGCCAAGGCTCTGTTTGCCCCACTCTTATCGGCGCTTCAGGTATGCTGACAGTGTCGTCCGGTCGTCAAGGAAATTGTCTGACGCACTCCCACGCGTCTGATGCGATGCGCAAACTTTGTCCAGCCAGCAAAAGCGCGCGTGAGGCGATGACGCAGGATTACGACATAGATATCCGGAAAGTGCTGCAACCTGGCCCGCCATACACGTGGGCGATCGTACCCTGCATGTCCGCTGCAGCGAGTCGCAGGACTCTATCGACCGCTCGCTGTGGCCGTCGCTTCGTTACGTCATCAGCAGGCCTCACCGCAATGGGTCATAGCGCTCACATACCGATCCTTGCCGGCGTCCGGTGGCTGCTACGAAACTCCTTTTTATACTCTACCATGGCAAAAAATCCATATAAATAAACAAGATTACGTCCAACCACCACATCGACGTTCAATCAGCACTTGTCATGTCAAACATATTAGGAAGATTCGACAAAATGCGATGCATATAAATATTTATTTTTTCCGTGTGAAATAGAAATGTGGAACGTGTTGCCAAATGATGTTGAATTTGGTGCCATGGATGACGTTGTCGCGAAACTGAAGTCGTTATTTTGATTGCCCACAAGAGGCTCAGATCACACATCACATAACACACATCACATCACACATCACGTTCTTCTAAACCTTGATCTTGGCGACCAGGTTGACGCTATCTTCATAGATTTCTCAAAGGCCTTTGATACGGTATTGCATTCTAAACTACTTGCTAAACTCGATGTCACCTTAAACAATCCTCAATTGGTTAAATGGATATCTAGCTTTTTGTCATCCCGTTCTCAGTTCGTTTCTCACAGGTCAACCAACTCTGCTACTATTAATGTAATATCTGGAGTGCCCCAAGGATCCTTTCTTGGGCCTCTACTATTCTTAATTTACATAAATGACTTCTCTCTTTGTACCTCGTCTTCTATTCGTTTTTACGCCGATGATTGCGTTTTGTACAATGTCATTAAAACACATAGTGACCATTACCGCTTGCAGGAGTCATTTGCTGGGTTTTGCAATTGGTGCAGGACCTGGCAGATGAACATTAAGTTTAAGAAAACCGTGCTCATGTCGTTTTGCAATAAATCTCCTTCTGTTTTTGATTACACTTTCGATAACCGCGCAGTAAATAGGGTTTTTGAATATAAATATCTCGGTGTCATTTTTACTCATAATATGTCATGGTCCAAGCACATTGAACATATATGCAACAAAGCATTATTAAAACTGGGCTATCTACGTCGCACTCTATCCAAATCTCCGAAGGAAACTAAACTTGTCCTATATAAATCACTAGTTCGTCCAATACTTGACTATGCATCTGTCGTCTGGAACCCGTATAAGCAATGTGAGGTCAACAGGCTAGAAGCCATCCAGAAAAAAACGGCAAGATTCATATGTCATCGTTATGACCGTGACTTTTCACCCTCTTCTACTCTCTCTTCATTGAACTTAAACTCACTCTCGCCGCGTCGCCGAATAGAGTCATTGAAATTTTTGCACGGCATCGTCACGTCTTCAGTTAAACTGCCAAATTACAAGGACTACATAAATTTTGCACCCCAGTCAATGACGAGAAGCCATCACAACTTGAACTTGAAGCCTTATTATGCTTGAACTAACATGTTCAAGTTCAGTTTTATTCCCCGTTCCATTGAAGACTGGAATTCATTACCTGGTTTTGTTCGCTCACGCCCATCGCCCAACTTCGTAGCCGATATCCATGACATGCATCTATGATCTACCTTCGTCTATTTTTGACATTTGCCATTAGTATCAGCTATTATGTTGCATCGTTTGTTTGTCTTGTGTTCCTTTGTTTTATGTTTGACCTTGTATAACACACAACTGCATTATTTTACCTGTTTGTATAATTTTCACTGCTGTTTGTTAAAATTTCGCTCTTGAATTGCTTTGTAACCCCACTCCTGCCATAGCGCATTTCTGCGCTGCAGTATGTATAAATAAATAAATACAAATGTATAAATAAAGCGTTATACGTACATGTGCAATTGTACCTTTCTGTACGATAGCATGCCTGAATATTCCAGTACGTTCTTCAGTGACATTTATTGTGCCCATGGCCACATAACTTTATGATTTCATACTAGCAATCTTAGATTTGTCACAAGTACCATGTTCATTGTAAACATAGCGAGTTCTTCTGTTGATTGCTAGAGTGACTGTCAACATTTTTTTTTCATTTGTATTTCTGTTATGTATTTGTTCTTTTTTGTCATTCCCATGTTTACGTATAATACACTTCCTGTATTATCCCGTGAAATGGCTCCCAGTATTGCTAAATAAATAAATATGCGAATAAATAAATAAACAAATAAATAAAAGACGGTGACAGAGACATGTGGCACAGAAATTAATTAACTGACGGGGTTCTACGCGGGGCAGCCCCGTTGCCGGAGGGCTCCGGGATAATTTTGACCACATGCGGTTGCTTATTGTGCACCTAAGTACAAGCACACAGGGGGGGAAGGGGGGTGGGTCTCTCTCTCTCTCTTGTTTTATTTTTTTTTCATTTCTCGTTCCTCAAAATGCGACAGCCGCGGCCGGGGCTTGATCCCATCACCTCAGGCTTCTCAAGTCAAAACGTAGCCGCTAGGCTTCTATAGCGGGTACAGAAATTAAGGTAACAAAATGGCGAGATCTTGCAACTAGTTGAAAAATGAGCATAGAAGAGTGCGAATGTATTACTAGTACGACTGATAGATCATGACATTAATAACATCACACGCTCTTCAGCTACGTCACGAGTAACGATATATCAGATCGAGTGTTTCCCCGCCTGGTGGTCTCTAGTGTCTATGGCAGTCGGCTGCAGGTCTGAAGGTCAGGGGTTCAAATCTCGGCCCTGGCGGCTGCGTTTCAATGGAGGTGAAATATTGGGGCCCGTGTACTATGCGATGTCAGTGCACGTTATAGAACCCCAGGTGGTCGAAATTTCCGGAGCCCTCCACTACGGTGTCTCTCATAATCAAATCGTGGTTTTGGGGCGTTAAGCCCCAGAAATCAGTAAATAAATAAATAAAATCACGTGTCGCTCATACGCACATTGAAGATATACGGATGTGGGCCACATGTTATTCAATGTTAACATTTACAGCCTATGACAAATTACATTCGCGTGGTGTTCACCACCCCTAGGTCCATGGTTCAACTGTCAAACGTCAAGGCTTTCGCCCTTTTGTTTCCTAAGCAATAGCTAAGGCCTCCTAGGAAATACACCTCTCTTCTCAGGAGCAGCTTTCTTTGGTTATTATCACCATTCTTATTTCTTTTTCTTTTTCTATATTTCCGTTGAGCATACCATAATTGTGCAAGCGTGCGTTTCTACGCCAAATGCGAACATGTGGTTTTAAGAGGGTTCTAAAAGAAAAACAAGAAACTTTCAGCGTATACCGATAAAAAGACTGTTTGAAACCTCTACTACCGTCCAATGCATCTTGATAGGCTCATTGACGGAAAATAAAATGATGGTGAACTTCTCATTCTGCTTCTCTTTTTTTTAATTGCACGCCCAAATCTTAGTATATTAACATCACTGTAGCGTAACAGATTTCGATGTCTTTCATTTTTTGGTCACAAGGCTGAAAAAAGAATCGTTGAAACTTGGTAACTTGTCTACCTGTCATGTTTAGCGCGGTTTAGCGTGTCGACGCGCGTCGACAAAGCGCGTCGATTTTCGCATATTAAGAAATAATATGCAGGTCCTCGTACACGCCGTGAAAACCTATGACATCGCGGCGAGTTGTTGCTGGTACTCTGCTACAGCGTCGTCGCGTGCATTTTCCTTTTCAACGTTTTCTCGCTGCAAGAGTGGTGCTTATGGTGTTGTGAAGGGTTAGCTTACTAATTCGAGAAACATCGTTTTCTGCTTTAGTGTCCGTTTAAGCGCACTCACTGAAAAGATACTGGGCACGTTGTTAATAACGTCGACAGCCCATTGCCCCATCCTACACGCGTTAATGGACTCCAACTATACCCTCCTTTGTGTCGCACGCATGCAACACCTTTCGGCTGTACACCTCCTTTTAGACTCCCACTTGAGACATGCCAGCCTTGCTACCTACGTGGGCACGAGAAGGTCTCGTCGCGACATCTATACGGTACACGAAACCCACGACGGCAAATTGGCGTTGCGTGTCGGTTTCCATGGCAGCGTTCACGTTGCTAAATTTATAGACGACTAGACAGTGTGTCCAAAAGTTAAGTGTCCCGAAAGATACATATAAGTTCATTCCCAGTTTTCTATGAAGCTCCACTTAGAGGCATGATCATTCGTACTTGTACATAGCCGCGCTCAAAGTGCTCTTAGATGCTAGAGCATAGGCACTGCCTTACCAACCCCCTCCACGACAAGCACACAGGGAAAAACAAACATGAATAGGCAGTGGTGGTGTCCTGGCTTGCCATATTTACTCGCATACTATCAGCATCGGTTAGGGACATGTTACGAGTTTTGAAGCTATTTCTCAAGCAAGCGCACCTGTCATTGCAATGTTCAACGTCACTGTCGTTGCAGTTGAACATTTCAATATACAGTGGAGTGGAAGCCACTGCCTATGTCAACCTCTTAAGCATAGACGAAATCACTGCGCAGACCGAATACGTAGCTTCAAAGGAAGACGTCCATATAGCGGATGGAATGTAATATAGGATAGCTCACTCATATGCTAAAGAAAGTTGAGCTATTTGTGATTGCAAATATGTCTTGCCTCCAAAGAACTTACGAAAATTCGGCTCAGGAGTATATTATGTTGGGATATCAGGTCACTATATCCCTTTTTTTTTTTTTTGAAAACAGCCCAGAATAGGAACTGCTGCAGTTTATAGATTTAAACCTCCCGCCACGATACGCTTACTTTCTCGTTGAGTTAAGAAATATTTAAGGCTATTCGACGACCTTCTATAGTGTTTTTTTTTCTTTCCTGCTCCATTTCTGAACCTTCTAATGCGCCACAGGCAAACGCAAGTACGGGTTCGATGCACATTATCTGTTCGCTTGACCTTTTTTGTTTTTCTCTTAGCTTAGAAAGAGTCGCTTTGTCCTAAAACGGAAACAGAACCTGAGGTCAAGCGACGCTACTAAAACTTGCACGATCGTGCACTTTCTTTCATGGAGGATCGATTCAGGTCACGACGACCATTCGTTTAACGACAAAGCCTTGTAACGGGGTAACAGCGGGAAAATTCGCCCTTAGAGTTTTCTTTTTTTTTTCCTTTCCATTCCTGCCCGCCTTCCGCCTCCTCTCACCCGCTCTCTCTTTCTTTCTCTCTCCTATTCCCTCCATGAACCTCTCCATCCAAGGAGCAACTGATGAACCTTAAGGTGCAACTCGCAAACGTCCAGCAAGAGATTTCTGCGGCATGTTCGCAGTGCCATTACCAGTAACAGAGAGAGAGAGAGAGAACTGCGAGAAACGAGCCTTACGTCGACTCCTACTTTTCCCAGGACAACAAAAAAAAAATGCATTAGAAAGACACCGCCCACTTCGCTAGCTCAGCACCATCCATCACGTCCATCATGCCTCGCTTTGCGGTGGTATAGATTCGGAAGCGCCAGAAATCCAGGGTCGCGACCAATAGCTGCAGGGCGCATTTGTTGCTGCGCTCTCGGAAATGTTGCCGCAGAAGAGTGCCTCGTCGAGCAGATGTTATTCCGGGCTCTACAGCTTCCGCAAAACATCTTGGCGCGTAATGTCTTGTCAATAAAATGTAAGTCCTTCTTCTTCGCCTAACCCATCTAAACGTTATATATACCAAACGCATCTCAATGGCACGCCGAGCGAGCTCCCTTCACCGTTTGTCCCTTCGGCGCAGTCCTAGCGTAATACACATATCCGCTTGTTTCTCTGAGCCTAGTACAGATCTGAACATTAAGCTTCCTAAAACCGTTAAATTTCGGTTTCGCTTTACCCTAGCCTGTCGACAGTTGCAAGGTAAGTAGAAAGCAGCACTTCCCCAACAGATTAACACTGTAATATTACATAGCAAGAACACTTTGAACTATAGCGGCGAGAATATTCGTAAAATATTACACTTTCAATATTCTTATCCCATTCAAAAATGAGATATTAGAAGTTTTCAAATATTGGGCGTAATTCAAATATTTCGCAAGATTGAATACGCAATCGGACGCAATCAAGTACTCAAAAGATTGAATACGGGGAGTTGAAAGGGGGGAGTATCAGCACCATGTGAGCACCGTTGCTAACGTCAGGTCATATCAGTAGAGGGTGGACTCTCGGAGGCCGACGGAACTCGTAAACCTGCATAGACTCGGTGTGTGGCTCCTCTATAGTGCTAGAGGTCGAAGTATGCCATATTAGGTCTAAGCGTGTTCACAGCGCTCGAGCTTGAAGGCTCTCGAAGAACGTATAGTCGGGGCTACAGTAATGTCCATTTAGGTGCTGAATATTTATTTCACTGTACTTTTCTAAGTTTCTAAATACGGTCATTCTATACCATGCCGAAAGTAATTTACCAGTGCCATTAGGCTAGACACAAGCCATATTACCAAGTGAGGTGCACTAAACACGGCTTTATTGGACTTAAAAGAGACCGACTCCCGTAACATATTACACTAGCCAGAACGTTGCCATACTATGGCTCTAGAATATCACTGTATCACGAAAGATGTCACTCTAGATTTTTACCCACAGACTGTTAGAATATTGCCAAACTCCCATAGCTCATCCCCTGAGTAATCCTCCAGTCGCTAATGCCTTGATCTTCATGGTGTTACAAATGAAAGGACCTTTCTGCTCTTTTAATTCGGACAAACTGAGTGCGCCGCATTAGTGAATAAATTACATAATCAAACTCATATGCAGTCTTACCTTTTACGAGGAACAGCGCACACGCCATAAAGCGCCCCGCAGCGACATTCAGGCTTTTTTTAGAATCCCCGAGCAAAGCCCTCATGAAAAATTTCGATCCATCCACGCAGCATATAAGCGGGAGACAGAAAGATACTGCGTCACCTATAGCAGAGTTGAAGCTACCGTAACCGTCATCTACAACGCCCACTCAGGCTGCTTTGTTTTGTGTCGTAACAAGAGTGCATGTCCTCATCACTCACCAATAAGCATGAGCTTTTGTTTCGTGGCAGTCGCACTCGAGATACGCCTATGGCGCGGGCTTGATAAGTATCTAGCGTGGGCTTCACACAGCTGCGCAACGTTCGCCTCGGGTTTCGGGCATTACGCACTCCGAGAGCAGAGACTTTGATGGTACACCTGGCAGACTGCGAGCGGGCGATACCTCGTGCTAGAAATAGACGAAACAAAGCGCATTACTGGCGGCATTATTTCTCAACGGCAAAGATGAAACCAGCTGCTCGCCGCTACTGTATGGATGCTGTAGAACCACTGCGCGCCGTCGTCGCGCTACGGGTATGGGCTATTTTGTGACAGTGCCGCCCATCTCTGCTCCACGGGGCTAGGCTTCAAGTAACAAAAGTCATCAGAGGATACCGTCATTGTTCACACGCGTTTGTTCCCTGACCCACTCCGCTCTTTTCTTGTTAAGGGGCAAGAAATGAGCGGTTAAAGAAGTGAGCGGTTAGAGATTAAAAGAAGCAATGGTCGATGGGCAGGGTATGTTATGCGAAGTCAAGACAAACGTTGGTCATTAAGGGTAACAGAGTGGATCCCTAAAGAAGGCACCTGTGGCAGGGGGAGGCAGAAAGTCAGGTGGGCAAAAGTTTTGCCGGGAGTGGGGGACAGCATGGTCGCATTTAGCATAGGACAAGGATAATTGCAGATCTATGAGAGAGCCCTTTGCCCTGCATTGGGCGTAGAGAGGCTGGTGATCATTGTAATTGTGCGTCCCGATGACTTCCTCTCTCCCCAGGTGCACGTGTGTGTGTGTGTGTGTGTGTGTGTGTGTGTGTGTGTGTGTGTGTGTGTGTGTGTGTGTGTGTGTGTGTGTGTGTGTGTGTGTGTGTGTGTGTGTGTGTGTGTGTGTGTGTGTGTGTGTGTGTGTTTCAAAGAGTGATGCAACTACTGCCCAATGTTTCTCAGAGGAGAAATGATCGAACGTGCCCCAGGCTAAGCTTGCAAGCTGAGAGAGATGGCAATTATAGCGTCGGGTGGATTACGTACGCCGCATACTCCCTCCCTGCCATTTACCAGCAGTATGCTGGTAAATGGTAGGGAGGGAGTATGCGGCGTACGTAAGGAATCAGTATAACACGAAAGTGAAATGTTTTTCGCATAAGCAGTTGAATGTTTATTGTTACATCGAGACGAACTTGCACATTGCTATCGGTGTTTTGCTGGTACGGCACCATTTGATGTGTATGAACCCACGTTCACACATCGCCTCCATAACATCCGAGTTCGATTCCTAGCGCAGACTCTGAGTTCGATTCCCAGCGCATCAACAGAAGTTATCCTGAGTGTTTTCCTTCATTGTTCTTGCATGTTTACTTTAATGCATCATATCCGTTGCGGTAGTGACGTATGGGGTCGTGGTGGACCCCGGCATAAAACACTTTCGTGCTAGAAAAAAAAGTCATCCATCATAGACTATACTTCACAGCATAACGGAAAGACGAAAGTCTGAAATGCACAATCATCATGCACCTCATAATAATGTGAAATGATTCATCCATTCCTACCATTTTTTTTAACCTCTGTGATTGACCGAGGTATCAGTTCTGTCGAAAAAAGCCTGTTTGTGTTCTTCCAGGCACAGGCTTTTACATGAGCTGCAGACAACGTATAGGTGCACGTTCCCTTTAAGTTGTTATTGCGTAACTTCTGTTGACGAAACTGTTCACTGACGCATTTACTCGTTTGCCCAACACTGTCATTCCGGCAAGGGAGGGGGGATCCCCGTACCTCGCCCAACAGCACACGAACCGAAAGGGTCACGGTGTTCACCACTACGACCACGTTCGGGTCAAATGTAGCTCGTTCGATATTCTAAGCGAGTGATGTTTGGAACGTGCGCGGTACCTCTATACAAGGCGACAGATCCGGCTCGGTTGTGGTTCGATATAGCAAGAGGTAAGAGCAGCGCCTGGCTGAAAATGCTGTTGCAGCAAAGGAATGGAACTGCTGAAAAACAGGGGCCGAATTCACAAAACTTCTCTTTCGTAAGTGCTTCTTGCGATTGGCTGGCTGGCCTCTCTAATGATATGTCCGGCATCAGGATTGGCTGAAATTTTCTCTTACGAACATTTTTGTCGTAAGTTGTTTTTGTGAATACGGGCCCAGATCGATATCTGTCGTTCATGCTGTTGTTTTTCCCTGAGTCTTTTCTCTTTTTTGTCGCTCATGTGCGTCATCGGCGACAGGTGATACCTGTCGCAGTGTGTTCCCTCAGTCGCTCTCCCTTCCGCATCCGGCTCTCCTGTTTCGGCATGAATAATTACCCCGCATTAGCTGCTTCCGCAAGACCGGAAAGCGGTCTTTGGCTTGCTTTGGCTCGACTGCGCACCGGATACGTTGTTTTCCTCTGGCCACTCGATCCTTACGGCCCGTCCTGTACACTTAACATGCCTCGGAAGCCTTCCGATTACTCTTGACGTCTCGCCTAACACGCAGGCATGCCTGTTCGCCGTTATATTAGGTCGCCATCTCTGCCGCATCCGGCTACGAAATATGCGCATCATTTCTTAACGTCGTCCTCGTGTCAGTCGCAGCGAAGATGTTAAAACTTCGCTAGACTGGTCATGTTGACATCGGCAGTATCGAGTGGAGTGGAGACAGCGTGTGACATGAGGAGAGGGAGTGCACATTGGGAAATAAGGAGATACAGAGATAGAGCCAAAGAAGTATAAGGAAATAAATAAAGCAAGATAAAATTCCTTGGCGAGGCGGGATTCGCACACAGGTATTCACGGTCCGAAGGCGGGCATCGTCCCCACTAAGCTGTACATCGACTGTTCTAGAACAGTTAAAGGACAGAAAGCTGAGCGGGTTGGTAAGGATTCACAACGGTAAAGAAAACGCGTGCAAAACGCGCACACAAGGGAAGAAGAGTGGACAAGAGCGGCGTTCGTGTTCTGTTTTCTTCTTTCCTTGTGCCCGCGTTTTGTACGCCTTTTTGTTTACATTATGTTGCAGAACACGCCTTTATGGGAGCCATGTGATTTCGTTCTACTGAAGATTGAAACACAGCTTGCTATGGACGAAGAAAAGGAAAACCAAAAGCAAGAGAGAGAGAGAAAATGAAATAAAGAGAAGTGAAAGAAATCAAACAAAATAAGATTGCTTGGCGAGGCGTTTGAAACCAGGTACCCACGGCGCGAAGGCAAGCGTCATAACCACAAAGCTACACAGCCACAGTTACAGAGCATGCATTTATGGGAACCATATGATTGCGCTGTACCGACGATTGTAACACAACTTTCTGTGGGCAAGAAAAGGAGAAACAAAAAAGAGATACACAGGGAGAGAAAAAGAAGGAAAGAGAGATAGAAAAAGGCGGGAGGGGGGAGGGGTACTGTGGCATTGCTAAAAAAATTACTTCCCCTTTGCTTAAAATGGCAATGATTTGCTAAGCCCCCACACCTCCACCGGTCATTGGTGTTTACGATACCAGAGCCATGCACCAAAGCCATGTTCTCTCTAGGCTCATGTTTATACCTCTAGGTACCGAACGGATACATCTTCTCTCGGCAGGATTCGCTAGTTCGTTTGTTGATCCAGGAAAAATAAATTCATATCAGTGTTTACGGCTCTCCCTCTTGGACAGCATCGCCGATATAAAAGCTTAGATCTGTTACTATTGGCATTCGTATGAATTCTGGATAGCTTTAATAGCATATTTAGGGTGGCCACAAGCCTGCTTTGAATGCAACGCGTACAGGCAAATTCTCATGAATGTGGGCGCGTCCTGTTTTGCTAATGCATTCACGAGATAGTAGTGCGACATTGGTCACGCTACATAATTCGTAATGTATACCCTGTTAGACATACGATATGTTTGCATTATTTTTCGAAAAAGATTGCATTCTGGGCGGGGCTTTGTTGACATAAGCAGAAAAGTTGAATTTTTTTTTTTTCAGTCACGTAATTGGAGTGATGACAACGCTTGCGCAGTTCCTGGCAGAAGGCCGTTACGGGGTTCAATACCTAAAAGGAGGGGCTGTTGAAAGCGCGTTACAGCAAGTGCGAGGGTTATCATTAGCACTGGAATTAAACCTCTTGGAAGAAAACGGCTACTAATTGATGCACACAACTGCTATAGTAACTCAGCTCGTATGGACAAACCTGAGTTTAACCAATAGGAAGGATCACAGATGTAAAATGGGAGGAAGACCTTAGTGCCCTCCTATGTGATGTGTCGGCACCAGCCTGTGAGAATTTAGGCTTCCGGCTATGTCGAAGCCTGTGAACAGCCTCACTGCAAATCGGCCGAACGTCTAGGGATCGACTAGCGCTAGGTTGTGGAACGGCCTCTACATAGGGCACACGTGGTGTCTTCTATGTAACGGCGGTGGTTGTGACTTCCATTCGTATCAACTACATGATACTACTTTCCAAATGCCGTCTTCCTAACTTGTTCTAGAGCGGAGGTATAGTAAGTTGTCGCTGACTCAATGGGGACCCCTTATATTTTGTGAAGGTTGCGAGTTCGAGTCCGGCAGGTTATGAAATTGAACGTCTAAACGCAAGATCCAGCTTGATCCTAAACGGCAGCTATCTCTGTTTAGAGCCGGGCTACGGTCATCTTCATGGTGTTCCAGCGTGTAACTGGCGTTTTAATTCATCTTAATTAAACATCACCGTCGATAATTAAGCCTATTTTAATATGTAGCCGATCACCCCAATTACATACAAGCATCAGTTAGAGCCAAGCTCCGTTAATTAGGGTTGTGTTTAATTCTGGGTTTTCCGATTTTCGTGTCACGGTTCTGAGAGGCCAACCTTCGCATGATGCCTATACGGCTAGCGCCATAATATAATGTACAACTTACGTAACATTTTTTTCTTTCCTTGCTAGAACAATATCGGAAATAAACGCTTTACCAGCAGAGGTAATCAAAGCTGACGGGTACACTTCGCTCAATTATTCAATAATTTAGTGCTCTGCACCGTTCTCTTCACATGGCTTGCTCTAAAAGCGCGAATTTATGATTGTATAGTGATCATCTCTACAACTTCAAATTATGACAAAAAACACTTTGAGGACTGGGTATTGCAAACGCCACGCACAGATTATGGAAAACAATGCCTTAACTACATACTGCCTATAATGCTAAACTATTATAATTCGGTGGTATTTGACCTTTTTACAGCATCTTTCAAAGAACTAAAACTGATGTATACGGTTTCTAGGTAGTGTTATTTTCACCTGTATGTATGTTCCTTTTTTTTTCGCTGTTTCGCTGACACTATGGCGAAAGTGCAGAAAATATCATGCTGGAGATTGTGTATGCTGCTTGCTGTATGTATATGTATGTGTATGAATAATTATGTATAAGTATGTATACGTATGTGTGCGTATGTTATGTTGCCGCCCTGCCAAAGGAAAAGGGTCGTAGACACGTCAGGCTGTCCAAGGGCAGCTTTTATTCTAGAATCCCCCCATGTGTATATGTATGTGTACAGGATGGCAAATAAAGCAATTTCAAACTATCTCGACTTTGCTTATTTGTATTGTCATCTGTGCCTGCCCTCTTGTCGTCATGCTTCGACGCTCCAACATTTGTTGTAAATTAAAATATATATGCATGCATCACCGACATTACTATGCCTGCTCTGAAAGAACTACAGTCATTCTCACCTGTGTTTTAGCTCACTCTGAGTTCACATCACCCAGTAAGATATATCTGCGTATTACAATGGTAAGTTGGTCTTTGCTGTCTGCCGCATTCACAACGTTTAGCCATACAGGAATTTTGTAAAATCTTGCTGTCCCGTCAGAATGCAACCTTTTTCCTGCTTTGCTCTAGATTTCAAATTCTGAGCACTCAATCTCCTCAGTTGTTGGTTATGGTTGAACCTGAACAAGGTAGACTCACTACCAAAATACACTTACTACCTAACACGCTAACACGCTACTTTCATGCTAGCACCTGTCACCCAACTTCCCCTACACCTCTACCCATCCCTCTTTTCTTGTTTCTTCTGTTTCTTTTTTGTTATTGCTCGCACGTGCTGCTCTTCTTCTCCTCTCTTTCTGGGGACGGGGGAGAGTGTGCAATGGCGTACAAAAACGAACGCTGGAGAAGGCAGTCGCCGCCCTGACGAAAACAAGTCCACTTGTCGAAACATTGGCTCCTGCGACATTCCCTGTTCTAAATCGTATTTTGCAATCTGTTCACCGATTCAATCATCCATCTTTCCCTGAGCTTCTCTTCTAGTTTAGATACCTTGAAATAAGTTAGTCTTGATAACGCCTTTGATGTGGCGCAGCCCGTTTGGTTCCCTTAGCATATTTGCGTGAGTGCATAACGTCTCGAGAATTTCATACACCCACCAGCCACATACGCGTTTCTATTCACTTTCTTTCCCTTTATTGACGTTGCTTTTTTTTTTCCGCAGTACATGTTGGCGTCGCCCAAGCATTCAGCATTCCCTATCCGTGGACCCATGCTTGCTTTATTTTTTTGCTGAGCCATATTTTCCCCTTTACTCGCCAACGACCGCTTGTCCGTGTTTGTCTTACCCTCTGATGCACTTCTACCAGCCTCTCACAATCACACACCCCCCTTCTGCAGTCAAAAGCTCAAATTTTCACCTGAGCGCAATTTTTTCGATCTCGCTTCGCACTCGAGTCATGTTAAGTATTTTGCTCCTGGCACCTCTTTTTTTTTATGTCGGAACCTCTCCTAAAGGTTAAGATTACGATCGCCAGTCAGACGGTTTTGTTTTCTTCACCTAGTACTTTCTCTCCAAGCCATTCGTAAACCATATCTTAAACCAGTAACGCCTCTTCCCTATACGCCCGTCCCTTCCAGTTTACCGACCAGCCTACCAACGGTTGCCTTCGCTCTGGTTTGCCATTTTATTTGATCTATGAGAACGTCCTTCCTACAGATGCTTTCCCTTCAGAGATCAAAGGGAACGTGTACTAGGAACAGAACTACTGGATATATCTGGTGGTTGCGTCAAAAAGAAAAGAAAAGGAAGAAATGTAAAGGAATAAGGTTCACGAAATCTCCCTGCGAGAGTGTCACAACTCAAACAGAGGGCAGTCTTTGGCGCGCAGAGAGCGATATTGAGTTTGCTCAATCCCCGTGGTAGGATTCACCTTTTTGAGCTCTGTGACCTTTTCTCTTCATTGGCGCTGAACACGAGGCAAACTGTTTCCAAACAAGCGTGCCCACACGCACGATAAGAAGAATCTCTGAGTGTGTCTCGTTGAGACAGTATTTGTTTCTTCATCTTCGACGGGGAAAAGTCGAAGCAGGTGGCTGATAAGAAGGAGGGAGGAACTAAAGAAAGGGGGGAGCCATAATGTCACATTAAGGCGTCAAAGCACGAGCCAGCTGGTTCGGCACGTTTCCTTTTTTTTTTTTTTTTTTTTTTTGTCCTAGCGGGAAGAGTAGCGAACACGTGGAATCAGGTGCCGCTGTGAATTTTCTTTCGCAGTTTCCGCATAATATCACAACCGCTTCTGGAAAAAAAGGGTTCGCACTGAGTAGAATAGTTCGAATGCGGATTGAAAATATCGTGCTCCCCTATTCGTATTCTATTCATCATATCAAGCTGCCCAAAATTAGTTCCGCTCAAATAGTAAAAGGCACAAACTACCACATCTTGCAGTATATGGAAGAAACAGTGGCGCGAAGGGACAGTCGTTGATTCTGATGTAGGAGAACTGTGAATGTTGAGCGAACAGTCCCTAGGAGTGCTTAGCTACCGCTTGAAATACATAAGGTCGAAACCCTGAACCTTTGGCAGTAGAACCCGGGAACCGGCACCAACAAGCCCAAATTTGTACCCTTACCGGGAACCAAGTATCCGAACCCGCAGCCTACGTGTCGCTCGTAACAGTATATCCAGTTCAAGTACGAGCTACACGGGATTTTATTGTCGTTATTCGTGACAATAAAAAAATTTGTTATCGGTGTCATCAGCCACATTAGTCGTATACTTTAGTGCCTCTGCACGTCAATTTCGGCATTTAACAAGCTAACGAGGCGCGAGTTTTGATTACCGGTAGCATATTTTTGTACCTCATTTTTCCATCCCCGTTTTCCAATGTTACCTTCGCATGACACATGCGAGGCCTTCGCTTTAACAGACGACCGCCCTTCGGCATGTTTAGTGCCGCGAAAGATCATCATGATCATCACCATCATCATCGTAATCCTATCTTTAGTCCACTGCAGGACGAAAGGGCCTCCCCCACGATTTCCAATTTACCCTATCCTGGGCGAGTTTATTCACTTGGTGACTGTGAGTTTCCTCATTTCATCGCTTCAACTAACCTTCTGCCTGCCTCTGTTGCGTCTTCCTTCTATTGGTATCCATCCTGTAATTCTTAGCGTCCATCTGTTATTTTTCCTCCGCATGGCCTGTCCTACCAGGTCCACTTCTATTTTTAATTTATATGAGTACCAGCTACTCCCGTCTGTTCCCTGGTATATTACGCTCGCTTTTTATCTCTTAGCGTTACACCTATTATTTTTCTTTTCACTGCACGCCGCGTGCTCCTTAAGTGTTCGTCAAATCTACGGGCTTCAACAAAACCTCGCGTATGTCTCCTTCGAGCACGCATGTTTATGCTGATCGTGTGTTCCTTTTGCATACCGTAATCATCAACCACCACTTAGATTAGCCTGTTGCGCCATCAAACAGTCTAACTTCTCCCCTGTGCCCCTCAGCCTGTTGTGCGTGCGTGCGTGCCTGCCTGCCTGTGTGCGTGTGTGTGTGTGCGCGCGCGTGCGTGTGCATGTGTGTGTGCGTGTGCATGTGTGTGTGTGTGTGTGCGCGCGCGTGCGTGTGCATGTGTGTGTGCGTGTGCGTGTGCATGTGTGTGTGTGTGTGTGTGTGTGTGTGTGTGTGTGTGTGTGTGTGTGTGTGTGTGTGTGTGTGTGTGTGTGTGTGTGTGTGTGTGTGTGCGCGCGCGCGCACGGGCTTTCTTATCCCAGTTGTATCATTCAGCCGGAATGCAAGAATCAAAAAGCCCTTTATTCAGGAAACCCCCCTGTATATATAGCCCTCGACATCACAGGCATGTGCTGGGTAATCTTCGCAGTCCGTCACTGTAAGCTAGCTGATACGTGCGACGCATGCGTAGAACACACGATACACCAGTGGCAAAACACGGGGGCACGAGTACTTAATCAGAATAGTGACCAAGACTCATATTCACGAAACATTCTGAGCAATCATCAATCTTACAAGAAATTTTCAGCCAATTGTTATGCTCGACATTTCATTAACGAAGCCAGCCCGCCAATGAGAGAGAATACTTAAGAATGGAATGTTTGCGAATCCGGCACCTCACTGTCATTCCGTTCTTCATATCCTGTCTCTTTTGACCAGACCAAGTCTGCCGGAGCGGCAGGTGTATTTCGTGTGTAAAGGCCGAGCCTCACAGAATACAGAAGTGTGTCCGGTAGTTTTCGCCTTCGCCCTCTCGCGAAGATTGGATAGCCGTTTCGAAGAAGTTAACCAAAAGAGTGCATTGCTCGCTTCGATCCCCCCCCCCTCTTTTTTTTTCTTTTTGCTTTTATTGATGCCTTTCTGTTTGGGTCCGCATTTTCGTTTTTATTCCCCTTTTCTTCTCCTCCTGCAGGGTAGCAAGCCGGAAGTTTTAGTTCTGGTTAAGCTCACTGCCTTTCTCATCTATCTATCTATCTATCTATCTATCTATCTATCTATCTATCTATCTATCTATCTATCTATCTATCTATCTATCTATCTATCTATCTATCTATCTATCTCTCCACGTGCGTTAATATATGTTTAAATAAACAGAACAACGTCAGCGCTGTTCCGTGCCTCCTATCATGTGCTGTTCAAGGATGCCTGTATCATGTTCATCTGCTCTGCTACATTATGCAGTTACTCTTACGCAAATTAAATCTCTTTGTGAAAAGTCCATCTGCCTATCCCGCGTATATCGAAATACAAACACTGTGGACTTCGTCGACTGTATTATTATTTTTCTTTAGGAATTGCCGCGCCGCCCAAGAATACAAAGATCGTAATGAGCGCTGCAACGCCATAGGCGCATTTTCCAAGTTTCCTTACGACGCACAGATGCGAACATCGAACGCTAAGATATGGAAAGAAATGCGCGCTATGGCGACAGTAGATCGGTACGATTTTGCTCCTCGGAATGAGTCGTCCCAACGTGGCGCCATTTGCAAACGATGCTCCAAAAGCATTAAAAGCTTTTTGCTAAAGCGCTTCGAGCTACACGTGTCACCGGGATTTCTCAGTCTTAAGGCGTTTTTGGTGTCTACCATCGTATAGAATTAGCACATTCGCATTATGCATTCACCGTAGCTCTACAACATTCTCATAATGCCGAAATGCGCGATGTTCCAGATTCCATAGCATAAATCTTTTTTTTTTTTGATCAGAGGAAACATTTAAAAACAACAATGACACCGGCGAAATCTAACCCTCTAGGCCTATTTGTTCACTCTGTGACGTTGAGGTCAGAGCACCTAACCTTAATACTGCTTGTAAAGAAAGAGAGGGGGAGGCAGCGTCAGCTGGCATGCAGGCATGCTCGGCAGCGTGTACACTGTCACAGTAATGTCCCCTCAGTGTGCATATTCCCAGCCAAATTATGCCAAAGCAGGTCTGGAATGCTCGAACTTACCTCTCGGAAACAAACAATCGAAATTAGCACATGCAACATAGAGGCCCCTGTATTCAGTTGTCTTCCTTCATCTTCTCATAACGTGCGTCCCTGTGTTTATAAATTGATCCGTTCGCTACTTGTGCAAGAAAACGTAACAGCTAATACTTTATCGCTGGTGCGCGTGGCGGTGCCACAACATAGATAAATTCCTCCGCACACTTTCGCTTGTATGAATTTCGTGTTTTCTACAAATAGGGAAAGGCGCCTCATCCGAATACGTTTTCGCGCTGTCCCTCACATCCCTGCGCAATATCCACCAAGCCGTGAACTTCGCACGTTCTTCACTTATTCACTTCTGCTGCACTTGTAATATTCAGAACGCATCCGTAGGCGTTCTTACTCTATAGCCTTTTCCCTGCGACATGAGGTGTGACGGCCTCGCTCCGGAGTAAGAGACAGTAAGGGTACGGCCGGAGGCCCCTATATAATGCAAGTGCGCACTGTAGGGCTTCCGAGAAGCGAAAGAGCCGAACCTCAAAGATCGCTATAACTTCAGTTCTCGCGCAGCATATTATATAAGCTAGAAGATACATTTCGTCGCGGCCAGAACGTCTCCATGCCACGTAGCAGCTGCATGCAACATAGCCCCTGTAAGACAGACCGAGTGGCGGCTAGAGTCTAGCCGGTGGAAAGCCCCAATTTTCCTGCTCAACGGGTCCACTAACTGCCGCCTACGCCACCGTCGACGAGTCCAGTGAGCGTACCTTCCCTGAGCGTCATCGCATCCTTCCCGATATTATGCGCGCTCCAAGGCACACGGGAAGGTCTGAAAATCGCGGAAGCGCTTTTCCTCCCTTTCATGCATGGATTCCCTCACCCCGCGCACTCCCGTCACTTCCTTTAGAGCCAGCATTGTTACACCTCTGTTCCAAACGTCACATTTTATGAACACTCACTCCGTAAGATTTTTACATTTATGGACGTCCGCCGGACTTGACAGTTTACTCGCGAGGAACTTTTTTTTTTTGAGTCGTAAATTTACTTTTTTAATGCTTACTAAAGTTTTCATAGAAATACCAGAAATAGTGTGGGCGTTTATTATGCACTTCTTCCTCATCTGTACATTCTCATCATCACCCTGCTGGGGTTGATCTTCATCTTCAGTGCCTCGGGATCATCATCACCGTGTTTGGGCCTTGGCTGGTTTGCTGCCGAGTAGCAGGTCCGAATAAACGTCGTTGCAGCCTAGACATCATAATAGGCCAAGCGGGTATAAGTGATCCATTCACTGAATGTTCCTCAGACAGCTGATCAATCTTGCGCTAAACCGAGATGTTAATGTTGCAAGCTCGAAGTTGCAATTAACATTGGTTCATACTATGAATATGCCAGAATTTTGTCATAGGCGGTCGAATCACTTAGCAGTATGTCATTACGTGGCAGTTACACACAATCTCCGCTCAATTATTACGGTTTATAAGTGTAGCAGCGACAGTTTGCGAGTATGCGCTCGGAGAGCGGAGTGCATAACGGGAGACGAAATGCGGCAACGCACTATATACTACTCGAAATAATCCTTACGTGAATAGAGTCTGTTAAAAACAAGGTTAGAGACGCCGTTGGAATGCGTATCTTCACGCGCCTTTGGTATCTCTGAACACAGTGCGTTAACCAACAGGCCCAGTTAATCAATGCGACACCTATGGATGAAGAAACTGTCTCCACGGCAACTTCCACAGCTTAAATGGACAATATTCTACCAGAGGTGCGACATATATGGCTACTGCAATGACTCATCACTTTCAAAACACACACACACACACATAAACAACACGCGACTCCTATAACAATGAGGCAAGAACAAGAACCAAGCGAGTGGCAACCGTGTCCGCCTTGTCTGACATGGCAGCTCATTCTGCAGTACAAGTCGGAAATGGGAAAAGCATATAACACCCATCGCACACCGGATACGTCTGGCTCAATAAAAGGAGTGTGCGAACGTGCAAATCAAATTGCAGCATGTGTGCGTGACAGAGAAAGAGAGAGAGAAAGAAAGAGAGATTCGACTCTGCAGTGAGAGATAAAGGCAACCGTACTTTGAGCTCCCTGGAAGCGCAAACACGATAAAGTGCCGGGTTTGTGAGCGCACCCGTGAACTTGTGATGGACGAGGGAACAACCACGTTTGACACAAAGGCATCGGCTACACACGCACGGCGAGATTACTGCGAGACTCACAGTAACAGGTTAGGAAATGCAGTCCCGACTAGATTTCAGTCGTTTCATATATATACTCTATCATCACGCTCACACAAACGAGAAAAGGGAGGTTTATGTGGAATAGCTGATAAGAAATACCTCTTCGCAGAATAGAGAAACGGCAGGCATATATGTTGTTTATCCGCGCTTTCCTATCCATAACAGCCCACCTTATTCTTTCTTTCTTCTCAGCAAAAAAAAAAAATTGCATATGAGACCATTAACCACGTCTGTGCACAAGCAGAAACGACGAAGAAAATTTGTTGCTTTATTTAAAAGTGTGTTGAGAGAAAGTGCCTTTGATAAGCGCGCCTTGCGCGCATATGTCGGGCGCTGTCTTACAGTTTTTAAACCCGTGAATTCCTCATCCTCCGCCTGTCTTTCGCGATAGCGCGTCTAGAACGTTTTGCAAGCCTCTAACATTATAGAATGCGTGCCAAAAAAATTTTTTTTTTACTCGTCAAGTCTTATAGCCATGCGACAGCACAATCCATCCGTCTATTAAAAGAAACATAGACCTTTTTTTTTAAATGCGAAGCATTTCTTAGCGAACTTCGGCGAGTCTAAGCGTATCTATCTATCTATCTATCTATCTATCTATCTATCTATCTATCTATCTATCTATCTATCTATCTATCTATCTATCTATCTAGCCGCCTACGATTTTGTGCTCTCCTGGCCGTTTCGCTAATCGGATGTTTACGAAAATTGGTATGCCACATCATGACTACATGACGAACATAAATAACAGGTCATAACATAAAAATCATGATATGCATGTCATGAGCGGCATGATTTACATGCCACGTCTTAGTGCTCCCCTGGCCGTTTCGCTAATGGGATGTATGCGAAAATTGGTATGGCACAACATGACTGCCTGGCGAACATAACTGGCAGGTCATAACATGAAAATAATGATAGGCGTGTCATGAGCGGCATGATTTACATGTCAGTCTTGGTGCTCTCCTGGTTGTCTGGTTAATGGGATGTATAGAAAAATTGGTATGCCACAATATGACTGCATGGCGAACATAAATGACAGGTCATAACATGAAAATCATGACATGCATGTCATGAATGACATGATTTACATGCCACGCACTTCGTTAATGGGACGTATGCGCAAATTGGCATGCCACAACATGACTGCATCACAAACATAAATGACAGGTCATAACACGAAAATCGTGACATGCATGTCATGAGTGACATGATTTACATGCGACGGTCTTGGTGCTCTCCTGGCCGTTTCGTTAATGGGATGTATACGAAAATTGGTATGCCACAACATGACTGCATGGCGAACATGACTGACAGGTCACAACATAAAAATCATGATATGCATGTCATGGGCGACATGATTTACATGCCACGCGTTTCGTTAACGGGATGTATACGAAAATTGGCATGCCACAAGATGACTGCATCATGCACGTAAATGACGTATCATAACAGGAAAATCATAACATGCATGTCATGGACGACATGATTTACATGCCACGATCTTGGTGCTCTCTTGGCCGTTTCGTTAGTGGAATGTGTAGGAAAATTGGTATGCAACAATATGACTGCATGACGAACATAAATGACAGGTCATAAAATGAAAAGCATAACATGCATGTCATGGGCGGCATGGTTTACATGTCAGGCGTTTCGTTAATTGGATGTATATCAAAGTTGCTATGGCTCAACAATACAGCATGAAGAACGGGAATGACAGGTCATAACATTATAATCATGACACGCGTGTCATGACCGGCATGATTTACATGTCATGGTCCTGGCGCTATACTGCCGTTTCGTTAATGGGATGTATGGGCTCCGTCTACTGACCAGAGGGCGCTACGTAGCTTTCGTCAGACGGCTCAGTCGCGCACGGTGGAAACCTAGGCGACAGCGACGCGCGCGTTTCTTCGCTGCTTTCCTGGCGTGCTGCGAAACACACGAACGCTCGCGGCGTCACCCTTTGGAACAGTTTGCCGCAGGTTTGGAGCGCGCGTCTCAAAGGAAATAAAACGAAAGAAGGTGGGACGGGCGGTCGCTGCTGCTATAGAGTTGGAGACGCGCATCGCGTTCGCGTATTTTCCTGTCACAGTCTGCCCAATTTTGCTTCTTCTTTCCGCCAGACAGTGCATCCTGGCGCTGATGTCGCACATGGAAAACTCGACTGCACGGAGCCTATACGAAAATTGGTTTGGCACAACATGGCTGCATGACGATCATAAATGACCGGTCATAACATGAAAATCGTGACATGTATGTCATTAGTGGCATGATCTACATGCCACTCGTTTCCTTAAAGGGATGTATACCAAAATTGCTATGGCACAACACGACTGCATGAAGAACGTAAATGACAAGTCATAACGTTAGAATCATGACATGCGTGTATGAGCGGCATGGTTTACATGCCACAGTCTTGGTGCTCTTGTGGCAGTTTCGTTAACTGGATATGTACCAATCTCGGTATAGCGAGGCAACAAGGCGAATCCATTTGACGTTCCTTATGCGTGCTTCGCATTTCTTTGATTCCCACTGCACGTGGGATCTGCCAATTTTTTTTTTAGTTGGTTAGCACGTGAACCCTGTTTACGGGTCTTTGACCCGGTGCGTGTTGTTGAAGCTCATTCTTTAGAATATCTATGCATAGTCCAACAAAGCGCGACTAAGTATGTAGTCACTCCGTTCGTGACTACCTAAGCACTCTTATCGACATGGATCCAGACGAACGCTGCATTCCCGTATTTGTCAATGCAAGTACAACTTTTATTGAGTCGGGTTTCGTTAAATTGACATTTCTGCCTCTTAGCGTGCCATTCTTAGCGTACACGTATTGAAAGGGAGATTGGTGCTTGGTGGGAGGCGCCGGCTACTCTTCCCTCACGCGATAGTTGTCGCCGCAAGGTGAGAATAACAAGAAAACTGGATAAACAAACACACTGACGAAGATTCATATACCCTGTTTCATAACTGGGATGTAAATGTTCGCCCTACAGGAGAGCCCGCGCAGCACAAATGTTACCATGTGCCAAGAAGAGCCCGTTCCAATCACATCTTCTACTCAATAATAATTACAAAGATATTGCTGCATCGACGACTAGCCTGCCAAATCCTCTGACTACGCTGCAGACCAGACGGAACATGATAGACGTTAAACTGGATGACGTAGATGTTGTCGCTCTAGTGGACACAGGGGCTCAAATATCAGTGATGAATTCGGAGCTCCGTCGCCGCCTTAAGAAGGTCCTAACACCACCCACAGTTCCATTCATTCGTGTCGCCGATGGCGGAACGTTTCCGGTGCTAGGGATGTGCTCGGCTCGAATAAGTGTTGCTGACCTGTCCACAAGCGTACTACTTGCCGTGCTCGAGAAGTGCTCCCATGAACTTATTCTCGGTATGGATTTTCTGTCGGCCCATTCTGCCCTTATTGACTGTCGAACAGGCTCGCTTCAGCTTGACCTTCCGTATTACCATGACGTCCCTAATACACGCCCACCGCGCTTGTGCTCAGTGGATTACGTTCGCCTACCTCCTCAAGCTGTTACATATGTGGACTTGCGGTCTTTTTTCCCCATCCCCGATGGCGATTACATCTTGACTCCGATCACCGAGGTCTTATTGGCGAGGAACGTCGCTCTTCCTCACACTCTTATTAGAATGACGGGTCATCGAACATCGCTACCTATATTGAACTTCAGCTGGTGCACACAACTTATCCCAGCCGGTATGACTCTAGCCAACATCTCTCCTGTCGATGACTGCGCCGTTTCTGCATTCGTCGCCGACGCTTCTCTACCCTTGGCCCCTTCCGCTTCCTCCCACGTCGACGGTGACATTGACAAGATGATCGCATCTGACCTCCTGCCACAACAGATAGCAGATATGCGGTTCATATTAAAGTCCTACCGCGACATATTTGACTTTGATGACCGTCCTTTGGGGCAGACAACAATGGTCACTCATAAGATCGATACCGGAGACGCCAGCCCCATCCGACGACGTCCTTACCGCGTGTCCCACGCCGAGCGAAACGTAATACAACGTGAGGTGGACAAGATGCTCACCAAAGACGTCATCGAACCGTCGTGCAGTCCATGGGCATCGCCGGTCGTTCTTGTCAAGAAGAAAGATGGAAGCTGGCGATTCTGCGTGGACTACCGTCTCTTGAACAAAGTAACGCGCAAAGACGTCTATCCTCTGCCGCGGATCGACGACGCCCTCGACTGTCTACACGGATCTGCCTACTTCTCTTCTATTGACCTCAGGTCAGGATACTGGCAGATATCCGTCGATGATAAAGACCGCGAAAAGACCGCATTCGTTACGCCCGACGGACTTTACCAGTTTAAGGTAATGCCGTTTGGGCTCTGTAATGCCCCGGCCACATTTGAAAGGATGATCGACTCTCTCCTTCGTGGATACAAATGGTCGACGTGCCTGTGTTATCTTGACGATGTCATCGTGTTCTCGCCGACATTTGGAAGCCACCTCAGCCGCCTGTCAGCAGTTCTCCAAGTTTTCAGGCAAGCAGGCCTTCAGCTCAACTCTGCCAAATGTCGTTTTGGCCGCCGCGAAATCACTGTGCTTGGCCACCTTGTGAGTGCCGAAGGCGTGCAGCCTGACCCCGACAAAGTTCGCGTTGTCAAAGACTTCCCTCTACCTCGTTCCACTAAAGACGTACGGAGCTTTGTCGGCCTTTGCTCCTATTTTCGACGTTTCGTCAAGAATTTTGCCGACATTGCCCGTCCCCTTACGGAACTTCTAAAAAAGGAAACGTCCTTTTCTTGGGGCCCTGCCCAAGCCGATGCGTTTCGCACGCTGACAACTTTACTTACGTCACCGCCCATCTTGGCCCACTTTGACCCCTCAGCTCCCACTGAACTTCGCACCGACGCCAGTGGACATGGAATCGGCGCTGTTCTCGCCCAGCATCAACAAGGACGAAACCGCGTTATCGCCTATGCCAGTCGCCTTCTTTCCCCTTCGGAGTGCAAATTCTCTATCACTGAACGCGAGTGCCTCGCGCTAGTCTGGGCTGTCGGCAAGTTTCGGCCCTATTTGTTCGGTCGCACGTTTTCGGTCATCACAGACCACCACGCGCTTTGCTGGTTGTCCTCCCTCAAAGATCCGACTGGCCGACTGGGTCGCTGGGCACTGAAGCTACAAGAATACAGCTTCGAGGTCAGTTACAAGTCTGGCAGACTGCACCAGGATGCGGACTGCCTATCCCGCCATCCTGTGGACCCTCCCGACTTGTCAGCACACGATTCGGACGCCTGTGTCTTCGCACTCTCTACTTTAACCGACATACGCAGCGAACAGCTCAGCGATGCCAATCTGCGGTCCATTATCCACCGTCTGCGTTCTCGTTCCTCTGATCCATCTCTACAATTGTTCGTGCTCCATGATGGTATCTTGTACAGACGAAACACCACCTCCGATGGCCCCGAGCTTCTACTTGTTATCCCTGAAACACTCCGTTCGACTGTTCTTGAACAGCTTCATGACGCCCCAACAGCTGGACATCTTGGAGCAACTCGCACGTACGATCGCGTGCGGCGTAGATTCTTCTGGCCAGGCCTCCACCGTTCTGTACGCCGATACGTTTCTGCTTGTGAGTCCTGCCAGCGCCACAAGCATCCGTCCACGCCGCCAGCTGGTCCTCTTCAGCCAATAGATATTCCAGCTGTCCCGTTCTACCGCGTCGGGCTTGATCTCGTCGGACCATTCCCAACATCTTTGAATGGGAACAAGTGGATAGCAGTAGCTACCGACTACGCGACGCGATACGCCATCACGCGAGCGCTACCGACAAGCTGTGCCACTGACGTTGCGGAATTTCTCCTTTACGACGTTATTCTCCACCACGGTGCTCCTCGACAACTGCTGACCGACCGCGGACGCTCATTTCTGTCCAAAGTCGTCGACGACATTCTGCGTTCGTGTTCCATACGTCACAAACTGACCACTGCATATCACCCGCAAACCAATGGCCTTACCGAGCGCCTTAACCGTACACTGACCACAATGCTCTCCATGTACGTTTCTGCAGACCACCGTGATTGGGACAGCACCTTGCCATATGTAACATTCGCATATAACTCGTCTCGTCACGACACCGCTGGCTTCTCCCCCTTTTATCTCTTGTTTGGCCGCCATCCCACATTGCCTTTCGAGACTCTCCTACCAGCACCTGTGCGCCCTCTTACAGACTACGCCCACGATGCAGCATCTCGGGCTGCAACGGCTCGCCAGATTGCAAGGGATCGCCTTCAAGCTTCCCAACTATCCCAGAAGGCTCGGTACGACAGCCACCACAGAGTCGTCCATTACTCTCCAGGCTCACTGGTCCTCCTATGGACACCTTGCCGCCACGTTGGCTTGTCATCCAAGCTTCTTTCGCGTTACTCCGGGCCTTACAAGGTCCTGCGCCAGATCACTGACGTCACGTACGAGATCGCTCCGGTGCACAGCCGCTCTTCTGCCGTGCCTTCCACAGATATCGTGCACGTCTCCCGACTTAAACCTTATATTGTCGGACACGATCATACCGCTGCTTAAGCGCCGAGACGGCGCTCTCGACGGCGGAGGTTCTATGTTACGCGCTATTCCGCGCAGTTAGCGGCGCATCCTGCCGAGCCTGGAGGAATGCACCAAGAAGATGAAGATGACGATCAGAGCAGCGCTCGTGCTGATGCTGTGCCATCTTGTCTGCTGCTCTTGCCTTGTATATATTGTGTAAATATAATTTCTACACTCCTCTGGTTATTCTTATCCCCGTGGCATTTTAAAAAATATCCTGAAACCAACGAAAGAAGTCCAGCGTTATCAACGTCAACTAATCTGTTTTGCCCCGTTCATTGAGACAGAGAGGGTTGGAAGAGGCATGCGCATACCTCTTTCAGCCCTGTCTCAGGGCTGAGAAAGGTTATGCTATGCCAGAGCAAGTCCTTATCTGAAGTAAAAAGTACGATCTAGAGAGTTTGTTCCATCGCACAGCGGTGGTGCCAAGCCTGTCCACGTAATTTATGGTGCTTGTTCCATCCGTGAGTGGGACTCTGTCGCGAGGTAGCTGTAGTCACTGCCATGTACTATATGAAGACCAATGCGGCGCTTAGCGGCACCCGCCATTTTTCTACCGTTGTCTCGCCTAAAATCGCGCAGTCTAGTGTGACCTACAGAACACTAAGATAGGTGATAACTCACTGTACTCGGGGAAACAGGGAGCACCAAAAGGTAGCAAGAAAAGGACGCAGGAGCATCCCTGAGTTCCTTCAACGTCGACGAAGGGGGATTTGGAACCTCGGAACCAATAAATTCAGTCTCGGTTCTTGAAAATGCGCACCGAGCGAATAAAAACCAAGGAATTGCGTATTCAAGACATTGAAAAGGTTCGATTCGCGCAAGAAAAGAAAATATCGGTTAACATTATCACCTTGTTTAACGTCGCGTACTAGTACAATCTAATAGTCTAGCTCTAATGCAACGTCTGATTAAAAGACTTTTAATCCAATTCCTAACTTGAAGCCTAATTCCTAACAATGAAGCCTTCTAGCCATTGGAAAGCAGCTCTTGCTTCTTCCTAATGGCTACAAGGCTTCATTGTCAAGTTAGGGCGCGTCACTGAACGGAATTAAGAGTCTTTTATTAAGACGTGACGTTCGAGCTCGATTATTAGATTACACTAGTACGTGACGTTAAACAAGGTATTAATGTTAACCGATATTTTCTTTTCTTGCATGAAGCGAACTATTGCAGCGTCAGTAAGTCGAATTAGAGCTAGAGAGACCGAGGAAAGGAGAAACTCAGGGATAATAACCAGAACAGCCCTCGCTTACCTGCTTGGGGTGGGGAACGTCTTACAGATTATTCAAATCAATCGCGCAGTTTCTTCTCAAAAATTTGGTAATCTACTCTACAAACAAAACAGAACTTGAAATTGAAGTGCACTAATATTGCCTACGATTTGAATACATGTTTTATGAAAGTCCTGAACTTGGCCAAATTTAGTTCTCGTTGTACGCGGTGAACAGTAAATACGACGAGCAGTGAATGATATACTGCAAACTGGGCCAAGATTAACTCCCTGCAGGTTAGTGAGAACATAATACAAGTTCTGTTGTCACATTTTATGTATCGTAGTGCAAAGCTTCAGGTATCCATAGAATCCGTGCACCCTATATCACACATTCCATCACACAATATCACACATTCCTGACGTCTGATACTCCTCCATTCTCCATGTATTGTGCTCAACCGGTTATTTCAACAACCAGAATAACTGCATGCGCTAGACTGAGGCGTGTCTGTTCTTTTGCGATCTGCATTATCTCGTCGTGTTGTGCACCATTTTTCTTTATTCGTCGTCCTAATAAACGCCTTTGTTTCATCCGCATTGGCATAATGGACAGAGCATTGTGCAGTATTTGCAGTCGTGTCGAGGTATTGTAACTGATTTCCATGTATTTCCCTTCTTTTCCCAATGAAACACGGGCATCGTCTACCGTTCTAAGCCCATTGAGTTCGCTGACCAAGAAATACTGTCCAAATCATCTGCACGACGCGGACTATAGTAACAGAGCTTGCAGCTTTGGAACAAAAAATTATCCGGAGCCTGTCTCCGGAAAGTGGTGCCTGTGTTCCCATTGGCTGTAATGCCATGTCACGTGCGCGCGTCGAGGGGGGCTGCGCAGGAGAAAGGGAACACGTGCTACCGCGCACCAAGTATTGTTACGGGGGAGAGGGCATCGCCGCGACTCCCCGGCATGCTCGCTTTCGAAAGCCTGTGTTGACCACTCATCCCTTGCCAATGCATACTCGTGCTTTTGTTCCAACTTATCCTCTGTAATCGCAATAATGTGCCCCTGTGAAAGCAGAACAAACTTGGAAGCAAGAACTACGGCGATAGGGAGTTTTGGGTGTACGTACAACCCGACACTCAGGAGCCGAGTGTTTTACCCGCTGGTCTTAACTAGTGCCTCTTGGTTAGCAGGCCTGTGCACTCTGCTTTATGAAGTTAAGCAACTTGAACCGAAAATTTGTCGTAATCGCTTCGTCTGTCCTGTCCTGCCCCTGCACTGCCCAGCACAGCCCAGTACAGCCCAGTACAGCCCAACACATCCCAGCACAGCCCAGCACAGCCCTGTGCTGTCCTGTCCGGTCCTGTCTTGTCTTCTCTTGTCATGTCATGTCATGTCCTGTCCTGCCTGCCTGCCTGCCTGCCTCTTCCCCACGAGGCTTAGCTGCTGCGCCAGCCTGACGGCCTTGGTAGCTACTGCTGCATCCTTGGCCTGTTTCAGCAAAAGCCATCGATGGCATGTGGCCTGACCGCAGTAGGATTCTACTGCCGTTTATTGGCCTATGAGCTCAGTTTGGCGTTAAGTCTTTGCATTGACCACCCGTATGAAGTGCTTAGATCTCCTCAGATATTTTCTAAAGACAACTAAACCCGACGACCTTGCACACTAAACAATTCTATGTGTGCGTGGTGCACATAACTTCCCTTAATTTACCAGATGAAATCTTTTGAAAAAGAAACAGCTACTTTTTTACGTTTAACTATATTTTCTAAACCAACGTACTCCTCAGCGAAATTCTGGAAACAAGCGGGTTTGCAGCGGAAATTCTGGCGTTAAGAAACGACGCATAAACCTAAATAACCGTGCGCTGCTTGCACAAGTAATAACTACACATTTCTCCAGCTAAAACTCCAAACGGCATAATGGTGAAATGAATTACGTCACACTGAGGTGTCCGCTCGTGCCAGAGCAACAAGTGCATGCCGTTGGAGCGTAGTTGTGCGACAGGAGTTAAACGGGCTCGCTACATTGTCTACGGCATTCGGTTTCCGGCAGCGAGACAATAGAGGTACGACGCAGAGCGATTACCACCACCTCACCCACTCACCGAGTTCCTGGATCGGAATGCCCTCTCATTAGCGCCCGTCATGGACAGAATATGTTGACACATAAGGGACATGGAGCAACGGGTTTCGATTAACCACGCATGGGAACGACCCTTTTGTTCTTCAGAGCACAATACATCGAATCACATGGCACAATCACACGTAACGGTAATAGTATCGATATCGGAAGAGTATCAAAGCGAAAGCAGATGGTACAATGTCCCTGGCTTGTCGCACCTCCCCAAACAACTAGTATCTACTTTATTTCTTTTTTGTTCGCCCATGCCCTTGCTCTCTTTCTTTCTCTTGAGCCAGCTGTGTGGCAGTACGAAACGAAAGAATTGTGGCGCAGTTCTGAAGAGAGTAAAAGACGCAGAGGACGACAGGGCTACGCGCCAATACGGGCATTTTGTACTGTCTTCTTTTTATTTTCATTTCCTCAGCTCTGCACCACAATTATTTCACTGAGCGACGCACCAAACCACCCCAACACTATAGTGTGCTATGCCGCAGTCTTAATGAAAACGATGAACATAGCAGCTACTGGGGAAATTTTGAATTTGCACTTATTTGCATTTGTTGAACGCATAGGGCGGTGAAATAGCGAAGCATGGCGCGCTGTGTTGACGTAGTTGTAGGATGGTAAGAACAAAAACTGCGCTGTACCCACAGTCCGTAGGAACCTCTGGCCTGTCGTGGAAGGTATTTAGCGGTACGTAGCTTACTTTAGTGGGAAACTTTTGAAAAATGGTCGGACAGTTTTACCGTCCTGGGCTTATTCCGAATCGTACATATAATAAAGCGAACGCTATCACCTCCGTAATCCTCGAGGCACGGCTAACAAAGTTTTCCCGCGTCAAGCCACGGCCAGTTCCGCACAACTATGCCAGTGCTGCCTTCAAAAACAAACAAAAAGAAAGAAAGGAAACAAAATATTACGAGAAACTTCTGTAAAGTTGGTCCCATAAATTTGGGGCGCTGTCTTTTTAACCTGCTGCATCTAATAAAAAGATTATGGGAAGGCTACAGGTTAATTAAGGGCGTCTTATATAGAAGTCGCAACCGTGCAATAAAAGAGGCGCCGTACGTGGCATGCGGAATGCAAGTAGTCTGCGAAGTACGTTGCCTCCCACAGGCTGCCCGCGAAACCTCGCAATTACAGCGACCGAGCGCGTGAAGAACGCACATTTGACGCGCCAGTCGGAAACGAAAACGCTTTCGAAACTCCCTAGCAGCGTCGTGCCACAGCATGATTGCGTTCTCGCAAGCAGAGGTACGGCGGAATAAATTAGCGGCTTAAATGCGCAGCTCGCTTTGCACGGGGTCGACGTACTCAAGCGGCTGCGAAGTTTTCGCACGTTTCATTCGCGTTGAGTGATCACGAGATAGTCGAGAGGAGTCTGTGTTGACGTGAGTTATGAATCCGACAGCACTGTATATCCACGCACAAAGGCCCCGCTTCAGAGCATAAACATCATTTGTTTAACAGACGGGTAGGAAATCTGCACGTTCATCTGTGAACGTTCACTTTCATAGTGCGAAAAGTAGTAGTAGGTTATCTGGACGGCATTGTACGAGTCGCCAACGCAGATCCATGGTCGCGCATACCATGCAGTTTCTGGGCCGTGACAATATGTACCTAAGTATTCCTGTTGTAGTGAAGAATATCGACGCTAGTCTGAGAGAAAGGGTGCCCTACTCGCGGAGGAAGACGCTTGGGCAGCTCAATGCGCGTGATCACGCCAAAACTACTTTTATCACTCCTGATGGCTTATGAGAATTCACCGTTATACCATTCGGGCTCTGCAATACGCCTGCCACTTTCTAGCGCATGATAGACAAGATCCTCCGTGGCATTAAATGACAGACATGTCTGTCCAACGTGCCTGGACGATGTGGTATTTCCGCGTGCCTTACCAACGCATATTTGACGCGTCGAAACAGTTTTCACGTGCCTCAGCTCCGCAGGCCTACAGCTCATTCTATAGAAGTGTCGCTTGGGTGCTCGACAGCTTCTTATCCTGGGCTATGTTATGTGGTCTCCCGCAGTGGCATTCTTCCAGATCCTACGAAACTTCGGGCCGTTCCCGAGTTCCCTAAACCGTGGACGCCGAAGGAACTTCGCAGTTTCATCGGCCTTTGCTCTTATTTACGTTGTTTCATCCGCAACTTTGCCTCCATCATAGTGCCTTTGAAAGACCTCCTCCGCGATGAACACGACCTTTTGTCATGGTCACCAGCGTGCGACGAAGCCTTCGCCACACTCCACCACCGTCTTACGTCACATCCGATACTGCGACACTTTGACCCACGCGCCCCGACTGAAATTAATATGGACGCTAGTGGTGTCGGTCTTGGAGCTGTGCTTGCCCAACGTCAGCCTGGACATGAGTACGTCGTTTCCTACGCCAGCCGTGCGCTCACAAAAGCCGAAGCCCATTATTCAGTTACAGAGAAAGAGTGCCTAGCCACCATATGGGTCATAGGAAAGTTTCGACCTTATCTTTAAGCCGGCCATTCACCGTGGTGACGGACCATTATGCACTGTATTGGCTTTCTTCCCTGAAAGATCCTTCCGGCCGTCTGCGCGCTGGACATTATGCCTCCAAGAGTTCGACATCCAAGTCGTCTATCGATCTGGACGCAAAGATTCTGATGTCGATGTCCCTGTCACCGCTACCATCTCGCGCCGTGTCCCAGACTTTGCCCACCCCCGATACGTCATCACTTTCCGTAGAAAACACGCTCTTCGAGCAACGGAAGGACCCATGGCTGGCTTCTCTTATGGACTTGTTGAGCAGGCCTTCATCAGAAACCATCCCTCGGGAAATGCGTCGTCAACTGCACCACTTCGCTCTCCGGGATGGCTTGCTATACCGGCGAAACTATCTTTCCGAGGACCGCCAGTGGCTCTTAGTTATACCCCGACATCTCCGCTCAGATATCACCGCCTCCTTTCTCGGCGACCCTTCTTGTGTTCATGCCGGAGTGCTGAAAACTTACGCCCACCTTCGTCACCGTTACTGCTGACGCTACATGTACCGCTTCGTCCGCCACTATATTTGTCCTTGCCTCGCATGCCAGCGGCGGAAGAATCCCCCTTCCCGTACACCCGCTACACTGGAGCCCATACCGTATCCATGCAGACCCTTTGACAGAGCTGGCATTGATCTGCTTCCCATCACTCCTGCTGGCAACCGCGGGATCATCGTCGCCATCGATCACCTCACGCGCTACGCTGAGACCTCAGCATTGCCCTCTGCATCAGCAAGTGACGTCCGTTCTTTCATCTTACGCCACATCACCTTACGTCATGGTGCACCACGTGAGCTCCTGAGCGATCGAGGCCGCGTATTTTTGTCGGACGTGGTAGAATCGCTCCTCAAAGAATGCCATGTCGTTCACCGGACCACCACTGCATACCATCCCCAAACTAATAGCTTAACCGAGCAATTTAACCGTAGTTTGGGCGATATGCTGCCCAGGTTACATCGCCTCCGATCACTCCAACTGGGACAGTATTCTCCCCTTTGTCAAACACATGCATAACACTGCAATGCAAACTACCACTAGGTTCACTCCTTGCTTTCTACTTTACGGCCACAAACCCTCTTGCATGCGCGACACCATCCTTCCATACCACCCTGACGTGACTGAGTCGACGACGGTTTCTCAAGCTGCCAGACACGTGGAAGAGTGTCCCCCGATTGCCTGCGTCCTCACCACTGCCGATCAGCAGCGCCAAGAGCAACATCGCGACATCTCAGAGGCACCAGAATCTTACGCTCCAGAATCACTTGTTTGGCTCTGTGTTCCATCTGTTAGCCCTGGCCAGTCGACGAAACTTACTTCGAAGTACCACGGCCCTTACCGCATGGTTAAACAAACTTCACCTGTCAATTACATCATCGAGCCGCTTGCGCCATCATCTGATCTACGACGCCATGGACGTGAGATTGTGCATATCTACCAGCTAAAGCCTTACTACGACTCTGCTGTCGTTTCCTGCCCATAGGTCGCCAGGATGGCTCTTTTCCGGAGGGGAAGTGAATGTAGTGAAGAATATCAACGCTAGTCAGAGAGACAGCATGCGCCACTCGCAGAGGAGGAAGACGTTTGGGCAGCTCAACGCGCGTGGTGGCTCCGCGATTGCCAAGGCCTCAGTCGCGACTGTTTTCTGTCGATCTTGTAAAGCAAGAGCCTTGCCTAAACACCCTGTTTCACTCTGTTTTATTTATCCACCTGTCATTCTTAGAGTTACGGACCTATATGTCCCACAGTCTTATTGGAATAGCTTGTCTCTGAGATTAAAAACAATTCCTAACGTACATCGGCGGTTGAGACATGGTACGAAACAAGAGCATTCTTTCCCATCTTGATCACTGTACTGTAGGAGACCGCAGGGCTGAAGCGATCTATAAGACGAAATAGAGCGCTCACAGGAAGTCACTCGACTTTGATGTCCGCACGCTCCTGAAGCACAAAGAAATTGACTACACTGACTCTAGCCGCAGCAGCTCTGAAACACAGCATCCTCCCTAGCTGACCGATAGCTGCAACGTTTCGAGGTGCTAATACGGTATCTTGATATCTTGTTTCGCGACAATGTTTCAATATATTTTACAGTGTTCCGAGATCCAGCCGATGGCAAGAAACAAGTGCAAAATGAAAACACGTAGACCAGCGCGCAAGGAAGCTTGCTGAGGAATTCCGCATAATATGAGGCAGTAAATTCATTAGCCATCCGTCAACCACACTCCAAAGGTAAGCGATACGATTAGCTGGCTGCCACGACGTAATTAATAATGTTCGGTACGCATATTCGGGTAACGTGTTTGATTCATAACTGTCTTTATATATTGCCCTTCTTTTCCATCTGTTTCTTTTTTTTTTTTTTGTCCTTCTCTTCTACACTTCGTTTTCTGGCCTTTTTGCGCTGTAATTATTTTCATGGTGAACGCCCGCCAACTAACCCAGCATACGACAGTGCTGCAATGTTTTCGTGCAGCATAGACCTTTTACGAACACGTTAGCAATGACTAAGCGCACATAAACGTGTCCCTTTAAGTCAGTGCATTCATGAGCACGCACTATCCCACATATAAAATTGTCGGAAATGTTTCCAGGACTATCATAGGTCGCCGTGTACGTGTGCGACGCTTTCCTTGGGCAACGAAGTAGAGTTTTATTTATTTATTTATTTATTTATTTATTTATTTATTTATTTATTTATTTATTTATTTATTTGCTTCCTTGATTGACTACGAACGCACTGCAGGTCTACATATATCACGCGCAATCCAGAAGACAGGAACGGTAGGAGTTCGCCGTCGGAAGAAGCCCGCATCTGCCTCTAGCGGATCCGGCTGACTGCGGAAGCCTCCGTTAATCAAACGCTCGACTTGCACTTTCAGGCTTGCTGCGTAGCTGCCGGAACGGACGGTGCATTCTCTCCCGGACTATTCTGCAACGTGATGAATCCTGGCGGCCGGCGGCCGTCCGCTTGATTACGGGCCCCATTAACGAGGACGCCCACAGCGCCGGAGGGCTGCATAGGCAGGTCGGATAATAGCTGCCGGCTCGGTAACAGCCACACTTTCGGGGAAACCGTGCGATTCGATTCAATACGCGTTCACTGCCAGCTCGTGAATGAGCGAAACGAAGGCCTGAAAAAAAAAAAAGGACTTCCAAAAGGCGTGAAATTGTGTAGTGCTAAGGTTATCCTACAAACTGCGGAATCGTTAAGCATGCATGGCCTCCATGCATCTAGATGTCTGCGGGCGTGTCCACGTCGCCGAGCTGGCACCGAATGACACTCGTCAGTGGATTGGCCAACTCCCTTCCGAAATTTATGAATGCAGGATTCTCAGATGTCCGGATTGCGAACGCGAGTTCACTCAAATGGTCTGCACGGATTTTTGTGACTTCCGGCAAAGGCTGCCGAAATTGGTTTGAGCACACGATTGATTCGCTCCGTCAAATTAAACCTGAGGATGGTAGGGTGAAGTGGTGCAGTGATCAATTTCAGTAATCAATTTCACGTGTCACCAAGCACCCGAACAGTGAAATATGAGGCGCGGTACGTAATGAGCCCTTCCGGGAAGCCGAACCGGCAAAACACTTCCTGCAGCCTCTCGAGCACCGCTCACGCTGTCGCTTTGCGAAGAGGGAACAATTCCACCTACTTCGAAAAATGATCCATGACTACCATAAACCCTGCTTACTCCTCGGAAGGGCTCCCATTAGCTCGCACGTTGCTACTTCCTATACGGACGCTCACTGACAATCGGTTTCATCAGGCAGGGTGACTTGCAAGCCCTTCCCTGTGATCGTATGCCCGCGGAAAGGCCAGGGCACGCGGTCCAACAATGTCTCTCGCCGTACCCGTCGCTGTTCCTTCCACGACATGTCACTCACGAAGTACTTGGGTCCATCGCGCGTACGTACTCCTGAAGCGACTCATAAGGAGCTTGCGTACGGAGCTCGAGCTCTCGCCGCATCCTACTTTCGTAGCCAGCGGGTAGGAATTCACGCAGAAAGGCTGCGCGGAACTCCACGAGGGCTGCCGCTCGGTAACCGGAAAGCCGATTGTGGCGATCGAGGCTCGCCCCGTTGCCAATGCGCGGGCGCGCCTTTGCCGTTCGAACGCGCGTGTGCAGCGGCGCGCTATATAACACGAGGGAACGGCGAAAGCGGCCCCGTTAGCTCGCTAAGCCCGAACCCACGGTAGTGTCCGTTCGTCGGGAGATACGCGTACACCACAACTTCCTTTTACATTATCATCTCGACATCTCATTTGAAAATGAGCAATTATCCTTATTCTTGGCGTCATACTATTGCTAATATTTATTCCATTTTTAGATGCGAAGCAGCTCTTTGACAAGCCTGCGTAACGCTGTCCCTCCGTCCGCAAAAACGCGAGGCAACGCGCTTCCCTCGGCGCAGGTGTTGGAGCGGTGCCAAGTAGGTCAAGCCGCAGCTGGGCGTTGACGTCACGCTCCCCTCGCACGCTTCCCTCGCAGGTGCGCGCGTACGTCACTCTCTCCCTCACCCGCCGGAGCGCCCGCAGCTGCCGGCTCCAACGCCCGCTCGCCTCCCGTGTCTGCGTTTCAAACAAACGTTTACACCAGCAAACGCTACACCGAGTTTCGCTTCAAACTGTTCTTCCAGCACCCGCGTTAGCGCCGTTCAACCCGTGACGCCACCCGTGCGCAACGCTGCTGCTTCGCATCCCATCAGGGTTCCCTTCGGGGAGATGGTCGAATTTCTTTTGTTAATTTTTTTATTTATTGTTTGATTTATTTAGACATGTGGCACTCTCTCATATACTATGTGCTACACCTTACAATTCAGTGTTCTCAGTTGCCTCGCTACGGGGTCTAGTGGCTATGGCACTCGGCTGGTGCGAAGGTCGCAGGATCGAATCTCGCTCACGGCTGCTGCATTTCGATGGAGGCGAAACGTTAGAGGCCCTTGTACTGTGCGACGTCAGTGCACGTTAAGGAACCCCAGGTGTTAATTCTCGAAGCCCTCCACTATACGGCGTCTCTCATAATCATATCGTGGGACGTCAAAACCCAGAAATTACCTTTTCATCTTGGTGTTCTCATTGGTCCAACGCGCCCCGATGGCAAAATTCTACTCATACTGATGTCCGCACATTTATTTGGGATATCAAACCTTGTCTCTCGTTGTCGTCAGTGAGGTGGTGGCGCTTGGCATGGTTTCAAGACACTGGCAGTGCACACGTACAATCTCACAACCGCATACGAATGTGACCCTTCCCGCCCCCTCTCCCCTTCCCACCCTGAGTACGTTCTGCATAACGTATCGCTGCCAACACAAGATTCAAATGGGATGATCTCTTATTCTGCCGAGTTCCCGGCCGTCGCCTATATATCACTCGGCTTTCGGACTAGTGCATTGCAGTGCAACAAAAAAACCCCGATCTTTTCTGCAAATCGCAAAGAAACTTTAGAAGTCACTCGCACGAGTAATATACGGCAGCCGCAATTGTGCAAAGATCCGTGCATCTAGCGCAAACAAAGTCTACAGCCCCCGAGCCGCGAGCGCAGTCTGGGGCGTGCGGTATTTCAGGCTTCATTCCTTGTTAGTTTCGTCGGAACGTCGCTGCTCGTTATTCCCAACATTGTACAAGAGGCTTACTTGAAGTTCTCAGGCCGCGAAAGCCGAAAGACAGCGTTCTCCATCACGTCCCAATTTTAGAGTCTGAACTTCCGGGTAGTATAACAAATGCGTGAGCCTCTTTCCTAAAAATCTAACTGCTGCAAGCAGTGCTTCTTTTCTTTCTTTATCGCATTCGCAACACTATGCGCTTGAAGAAATTCTCTACACCATGCACTGTACTATACGCTTGGAAAAATTCAAGGCTTGTGGCATTTTTCTTTCTTTCTTTCCTGTTTTCTTTCTTTTTTTTTTGCGAGCGCATGCCTTCGGAAGCAATACCTTTAACTTATATGCAATCCACGGCCCCCGTTCCTTCGCAATTGTTTGCTACAAAAGCGGCGCATCTGCATTCACTGTCCCCGTGAGGAGAGGCTTAAACCATGTGACGGTTGGCTCTTCATCACACGTGCCACACACAAAGCTGGAAAGAGAAATCTCACGCATCTTCAACATGGATGTCAAGCAAAGGCAAGACCATTTTAGCCGTGAAACTGTTTAAAGGGGCCCTGCGACACTTTTTCAACTGCCGTCTGCAGAACTGCAGTGTGTGTAGGATCGAATGCTGAGATGAACGCAAAAATAATTGTGCAAATCGGTGAGCTAGAACTGGAGTTATTACCCCTCGAAGTTCAAAACACGAGCAGACAGCATGAAAACAACATTCCCTTTCGTATTTCGCTCTCCCGCTGACGTCAATAGTCGCGTCCAATAGCAACGCGCGTCTTATACAGCGATACCGGAAGACACCGGGAGCGTGTGGTAGCTCAGCGTGGCGCGACGCGCAGTCCAAATATGGCGGCACGCGTCGAACTCGCTGTGTTCTTAGTGGGCGTGCCATATGGACGCGCAAACCATTGCACAGCGCGCCTAGTGTCGTTTTGCAAGTAATGTCAGATACTTGCTTTCTTTCTTACGAAGCATAAAAGCTATTTTAGTATATTTTGGTACTGAATAGCGTGACCAAGCAGACACCACACGTGTGTAACAAGCACCTTGGAGCGTCAAGCCAATCAGAACGCCCAGCCTGGCCCCGCCAACGTCGTCACTCCATGTCACTTCCTGTAACAAAAATCTCCGTTGTGTGTCGCCTCAGTTCAAACAGGAGGCGATTTTGGGTGGTTTGTTCGCTGAAATAAAATTATAGCCACTTTGCTTTCGGCTTTTTTACTCTCTCTGCGACATCCCCGCGTGCAACAGTTCTAGAATCAGTGATAAAAACGGCCTGCTCAATTTGTGTCGCAGGGCCCCTTTAAGCCTGCGAAAGGTGCTGGATCATTCACAAGGACCATCATCATGCAATAATTATGAAATAAGTGCAAGTGCTTTCCATCAGGTTCTCAATGTCGTTGTTCTTGTGGCCTCTGTAATGCGCGACATGTCAGCGCGCACTTCTCCAAACGTCAAGGGGGGCCACTCTATACCAACGTAAGTCTCGAACAGTAACTAATGTTTTGAAGAAGGGCTAGTAGTACGAAAAAGCTTCTTTAGCTGCTCACCGAGCTGTCGTTGGCGCAATGGTCTCCGCTCGGTCGTCGACCTGGGGAACCTCACATGTTCACCTCTTGCTCTATCTGCCAAACGATAAAAAAAAAAATCACTCTTGCATGATCTTTCTTACGAGATTGTACCCAGGGAACTCGATAAACTCGCTTATAAATTTACCGATCCAAGCGACCGATAGAGAGGACAAAAAGGGCCGTAATTCGAGTAGAGTACAGAAGGTGTCGTGTGACAGAAATAGCCTGCGGGACAACATCTTTCGCTTACTCAAGGACATCGGAGAAGACTGCGATAGATTTTCACCCTCACGTGTCGAATCAAGAAGCAGAAGGGTTCAGACGAAACGTCAAAGACTTCAGTGCTGAAAATATCGACACTTACTCAACGCGGCTGCGCTTTGGGTGACATGTCCCGGTTTAGTAACTTTAGTACGTTGCTTTCTTTATACAAATGTTTCATAGACTCGGCACGGTTAGTACTCGGCACGCGGCACATCTCGGCACTCAGCACATTACTCAGCACATTTATACACGCATATATGTATTTGTAAAGGTGAGTATTCTATAGATATACGTCGACATCTTTGTGCAACATCCACATCTTTGTGTTATATTCGTGGATTTCATCCACCAATCTAAGTTATTCGTTTATTTTTGACGTCATTGCGTTATGCCTAAGGGCAAGCTTTCAAAATTGACGTTGACGTTTCAGTCTCAGCTTCTGTCGAAACATTGCAAAGTTGAAATAAATACCGTAGCACTGCGAAAGATCTTGTGATGCGAGTCTCTACCGTTCGTCGGTTTACTTATTTCTCACCGCAGCCTAAGCGCCGGCGGTGAGAGCACGGTGATCGCAATTTCGCCAGCCCCTTTGTGAATGAACAAAAAATAACCCTATGGTCGGCAGGACAAAAAATATAGCAGCTGTCAAAACTCTCCTTCCCACAGAAATGTCGCATTCCGCGGCAAACACCTCTCAATGGCGTCTTATGCGAAAAACGCCAGAGGGTTGCTTGCTTTCTTCGTAGTTATAAGAAAGTGAAATGGAATCAGGAGAGGTCATCCTAGCAACAGCGACACGCTGCTCCGGGTCGAACAGTGAGGCACACACAGACGTATGCACACACACGTACGCACATGTCATGCGCGGAAAATACGTGAGCACACGCACCTCAATCGCCACATCATCGAGGCCTGTTCCCCACGGGAATCCTATAAGAGCCCTTGCGATACAGTCATACACGGAATAAGTCTTAGCGTTGTTTGCTCCTAATGGCTGCAGCTTCTCGATAGCCTGGCGCGCACTCATGTGCCAGTAATGAGCAGCCCGAAGCCGCTACGAAAATTCTTGTCGCGCTGACTGATTAATGGAGCTGAAGAGAACACTTGCGCCATGCGGCGGGGTCAAGTGAAAGCACACCTGAGGGCAAACATCGCTACTGAACGAGAAACAAGGGTTGTACCCTTTGAGGGGGAGCACTCTCTGTGGAGTGAAGCAACCTCGAAACAAAGCGAGGCTAGGCTTATCGCTAATTGCGAACCAGTACACACGCGACCGGTTGTCAACCCTCGAGCACGGGGTAGCGCCCCTGTAAATAAAGGACGGCAAAATATCGTTGCTCAACTAAACGAGCGGAGGTCCTCAGAAGCGAAGCGCACTCCATTATCCAATTCTCGAAGAAAGCATGCCCGTCACGAAAAAGGCAAGACTACGATACTTTGCTTTAAGAGACTTGCTAGCTCCGAATAACAAGTGGTCTTCATTAGGGACGTTTAAAAAATACTACCTGAAAGATGCTTTGTCTTGCTGGGAGTACTAAGTGCTGCTAGAAGACTGCGTTCCGCTCGTTGTAGTTGCTTCTACTGTTTTCTGCTTTTCGTTCTGTGTTGTCCTCTACCAGGACGAAAATTATGGCTTGAGGAGAAGGAGAACTGAAATTTAGCCTGGATGATATAGACTCATTGTTTTGTCTTAGGTGAGCGGCAAAAGCGAAAAAAAGAAAGTATGCGAGGATCGTAGCAAGTACTGAAAGTAATAAGGCTACCTGCCGGGCGAATCGACACGTGGTCAACGAAGATTAAAACTGTAAACTAGACATAGACATAACTATAGCATAGACAAGAAAGGGGAAAGGAACAGGACAATATTGGGCTGTCAACCGAATAACCTTTTCACAGCGACTCGCAAGGCTCTCACCAAGCGCTGGCACCAGTACAGATCGACAGCATTCAATCCATTACACGTTACGCTGACGCATGATAGCAAATTCAAATTTCTAAATACGAAAACTCCTACTTCAGTCAGGGTGAGTGACAGCCCACTTAGTTGTCATGCTTCCTAATTTGAAAAGCCTCATCAATACCCTTTGCAAATGGCGTTTTGTCCTGCGGAAGATCGTTACCAAGCTAAACAGAAAACAGAACCGCCCTTGTTACAAATACGTGTGTCAGCAAAGCAAGGTTTACCCGCCACGGTGGTCTAGCTGCTATGGTACTCGGCTGCTGATCCGAGGGTCGCGGGATCGAATCCCGGCTGCGGCGTCTGCATTTCGATGGAGGCGAAATGTTGAGGCCCGTGTGCTGTGCGATGTCAGGGCACGTTAAAGAACCCCAGGTGGTCAAAATTTCCGGAGCCCTCCACTACGGCGTCTCTCATAGTCAGAACTGGTTTTGGGACGTTAAACCCCACAAAACAACAGAGCAAGGTTTAAAACTGTGAAGATTGCTGTTCACTGGCTTTATGAGAGCTTCAATAGATTCAATACTTGAAATATCTAGAAAGTCATGAACGTACTCAAAATTTCTAAGCGCGCACTTATCTGTTTAATTCTCCCCTAACCCCGCCAGATATCGCAAGAAATATGAAACGAAGGAATGCAATGAAGAAATTCAAATAAGCGATTACTTGAATGGGACCGAAAAGTTGATATTCGAAGAATTTAATGACCTGCCGCCATTCCTACTTTCATAATCCTGCCTTTGTCTCGTGTGTCCGAGATGACGCTGACGCTTCGCTCTGCAAATAAAACAGTCAGGTTTCCTTCCTGTTGCGCCAGTGAACATTCTTCCCTTCAGTAACTGAGTACACTATGTGTTTCTGCCTTTTCAGGCCAACTAAGTAACCCTGACGACATCAATACGTGTCCGCAAAACCCATGGCAAAAAAAAAAAGAGGGCCAAAATTGTGTTCGTCCATCCGTTAGTCCGCTATACACTTTATTTCTTTCAGTGTCTTCACAGGGACAATGAGTGAGTGGGACGGCGGCAAAGACAATAGGATGTTGATTGATTTGTGGGGTTTAAGGTCCCAAAACCACCTATGGTTATAAGAGACGCCGTAGTGGAGGGCTCCGGAAATTTCGACCACCTGGGGTTCTTTAACATTTCGCCTCCATCGAAATGCAGCCGCTGCGGCCGGTATTCGATTCCGCGACCTTCGGAATAGCAGCCGAGTACCATAGCCACTAGACCACCGTGGCAAGGGCAGAGAATAGGACGTTTAGCGTACAACTTAAGCACAGGGCGCTCAACAACAGACGCACGACCAAACCCGTTTCGTCGCAGTAAGCTGAAATTACAGTGTTCGATTCCCGAATAGGAAATTACTGAAAGAGAGAAGTCGCACAAATCTCATTAAAGCATGCAACGCTCCGACGGTGCAGTTTGTGCCTCCTTAAATGTCCTCTACCGACTTTAGAGGCCCTTCCACGGTTGAAATGGGTCGCGCTCATTAAGTACGCGGCGCGCGTTCCTATAAGGCGAGCAATGAAAAGCTGTTCGCTGCAACTGGGTCGCTCTTCGCAAAGTTCGGGCTTCGTTAATATTGCTTCGCCAGACGAACGGGATCCTCTCGACGCGGCTTAATTAAACAATCGAGGTCAGGCCTTCTTCTGTTAAGTTGCAACTTCGATAGAGGGTCCAAGAAGAGTGCAAGAAAACTAATTTCCGACGTAATATTTGGGGGTCCGCCCAGGCGAAGAGCGGCCATATGCAGCTTGAAATGTGCCTGGGGACCCGTACACAAGGCGGCATTCACATACATTTAATAGACAACATAAGTATACAAAATGAACCAGAGGAAGGAAAGGAAAAGGAAATGATTCACCATATGCCTCGGACAGAAGAAGGTCTGAAGAACGATGTAAACAGCTACCATGCTGTTCGATTACTTCCGATTTACGTTCTTATTCATATTAAAAGCTATTACTGTGTGTTGCTGCCGTTATGGAGACGTGCGAAGAATTTGATCCTTTAAAACAGGCACATCTATAACTCAGGATTCAGAAACCACTTTTGCGCCATACTGAGTCACCTCTCTTTACTGGTATAGCAACTTGTTGCAGCGCCAATGGCGTCGTATAGCCGTGCTCCAAATAAAAAAAAAGAAAACGAAAGAAGCGTGTTCGAGTTAACGTTAACATGGCACAGCCAAGTTTCGCCCACGAAGTAAGCAGTTCTCTCCGTCTTATATAGGCGCGATAAGAGATCCTCGTTCGGAACACAATACGTTCGCTCGCTTGCAACCTCACGAAGCGACGCTGCAGCTTTTTTACGAGAGGGTGATCCATAAAACATGCGAGAACGAGAGGGCGATAGCCACCGGTGGGCAAGCGGGGAACATCCCTAAAATTGACGAGCGTGTTTTGTTGTCTTCTCTAGACCATATACTACCAAAACGAAATGATTTTTGTCTTCAAATCAATAACACTGTTTTATAGGAAACGAAGGCTTTTCTTTTTTCGTGAGCTTAAACGCGTGACGTGCATAGAAAAACGAGGTCACGCAAAAACGTGGCCGCGCCCAGTTGCTTACGAGGTAAGCACTGCCCCTGTCAATGGCATGCAGTGAAGAGCGAACAAAACCCCCCGCATTCGCAATCAGCGATCTCCTTACTCGCCTCAGCGGGTGCAAAGTTCGGGTGAGGACATCAATGATGGTGCACCCTATCTCTCGCACCTCTTCCTCTGAAAGTACTTTTATTCCGGACTGCCCGAGTACCTCTGTCGACGGACCCTTCTCGGTAATCGAGGCGTGCGCGTCAAGTCAACGCTGCTAGTGGCTTCCTCCTATTATTTATTTCTTCTCTCACGTAAAAAGTAGGCGCTAATTAACTTTCCTGCACCAAGTGGCCTTCTGCAGTTGTTGAACTCAGCAGTTCGTCAGATTTCACTTTCGCTGACGCTCGCACAACCACTCTCTGCTCATATGGCACAACAGCAGTGCTACATGTGCGAATGATCAACGCATTGACCATTTTCCTCGGATACTTCGAATTCGATTCGACCTTAAGGAACCCCCTAGCTAGTTGAAACAATTTCGGTTGGCTACATCACGTGCGTCCACAGTAGCAGGTGAGTCGCTGCCGGCCATAACACGGATCGTCCGTACTAGATCATCCGCTGCACCCGCTCACTTTACTTCAGGCGTCGCCTGCACTCCTAGCACGGTAACCTTTCGTTTACTTTAGAGGTACACAAAAATGTTAAAATATGCTCCTTTACTGAAGTTTAAAGCTCTTTAACCTTTAGTAAAGGAGCATATTTTCACATTTTTGTGTACCTGTAAAATAAACTAAAGGTTACCGTGTTTAGAGTGTGTAGTCAGTTCAGCGTCATACACTCGCTGTCACTGTCCCAAGACGCAGTACTATACGAACGGCGTTAGGGTTGCCATATCATTATCTACTTGCATATAGGCGCGTATATGTCCTATCACCGTAACTGACTCTTCCTCTTTTTGCAGAGTTCTTGCTCAGTGCTGCAGAACAGCAGCCCGTAACAAAAAAAAAAAAAAGAGCTCAGGCTCGCCTGTATGCTTTTCTCTTCATACGATGCAGCAGAGGGCATCCCAAAGAAAAATTCGGTGCCTCGCGAAAGCTCTCGCACCCCTTTAGGGCTTCCTGATTGCTTTCGACCGCTAACAAAAAGCCCCGATTAAAAGTGAGGAAATGACCGAAAGAACAAGCCAGCGTGTGGGGCAGCACCATTCAAATTATTGAAACGTTTGTGCCGTAGTTTCGATCTCGCCCTTGTGTAAGCTCCGCTGGTCGGTGGTACGCCCTATACAGCTGCAGAAGTTTCAACGATCTAGCTTAGTGCCACTAAATAAACCTCGCTATAAGATGTTGCCCGGCGTATGTCTTAGACTTCTCGAGATTTTGAAGTATATCTGCACTCGAGTTTTTCGAAAGTTGGCACAGAAGGATTACAGTTCCAAGAGCCCAATATTCGACAAAGACGCAGGCACCCGACATGCTCGTTTTTCTTCTTTTTTTTTTCCTAAGATCAGCGAACCCAAAAGTATCTTGTTTGACAAACGGGTAACTTTTTTTTATTATTATTAACTGCAGGTATTCCGCACAGCACTTCACCATCAGGTGACCTCTGTGTCCGCGTAATAAGCGTCGCAAGTGTTCCGTTTGCAACCGAACAAGACGTCAAGCGCGTACGTTTATAGCACCGAACAAAAAAGCTGAGGGAAAAAAATATATTTTTGAAGTGACGAGAACATTTCTGAACGCAGAATGTCGCTAAGGCAAACGTTCTAACAAGAGGAGCCCCGTCGGAGACAAGCCTTCTTGTCAAACCGATGGCTCGAGCGACTATCCCTGTTCTACGATTTTTCATCACGCGTTTACGACCCGGGGTGTCAAAGTGCTTTCGAGTGAACCTCGCTCAACACCTTTCGAAATGCCGCGTCACCAAAAGCGAACGAAAAAAAAAAAAAAGAAAACCGCACGAGGTCATTCGTTCTATATATAAAGCGTCGAAGCCGTATAAAAAGTGGAACTTGAATGAAAAGAGCCAAGCTATAAAGGGAACCGATCGAAACCTTCCAACGTCGAGAATGGTTTCGCCGCCTGCCCTTTCATTCCTCGGGTCTGCACGGCGCCTTCCAAACTTGTTCAGTGAAAGCAGGCCGGCCTACCGACGCCCCCAGCATTCTTCACTTTATCGCCTATAGACAGCAGCCAACTATTCCCGCGAGCTACGTAAGAATTGGAGGAAAAGTCGAGCAGCTCGGACGAAAGGTTGACATTTGGAAGGAAACCGGAAACTTCCGTTTATCTTGAAGAGGAAAGAAAAACTGTGCAGGAGAGGGGCGCGACGAATGGCACAATGCAAGCGTAGTCTGCGCTTAATAAACATAGAAGAAAATGAAACTGTGCTAAAGGAGCTAAAGTGGTGAAAACTAAATAAGAAGGAAGAAATCTATAGAAACCATTTCGGGTGTTCTATCGCCGTCAGTGGTATGACAGCGTCAAAACGCACCATGCATCGGGTATCATCGCGGCCTCTCTGGCCTCTTTTTGTGTCCCTTTATTGTACGTTCCCGCGGAATGGAAAGTAGAGCACAACTTTTTCTTATGTTTCTCGCGAACCCTGAGAGGAAGCCAACTACCGAGGTGACGGCGCAACGTTACACTTCCGTTCCGCTGCGGTTGAGCTGCTGTTACTAGGCGTTGCCGAGCAATGGAACAAAAGCCAGATCTTGGTAATAACCGAAAAGCCAAAGACGAAACGAGGAGAGAAGCATTTTGCGAAAGTTCGAAAGCAAGTGTCTCGCTGTTTGAAGCGAGGTCGTGTTGCCTTAGAACGCGTAGTTCCGGAGCGACGGTTCAGTAACAAAGAAGGTGGGTGTACTTGGTGTGGGAAAGATAGAGAGAAACGACGAAGCACGTTTTAATTGAATGCGGACATATCCACCCTAATTCAGGGATAGGTGTTAGGCTACATGTAAGCCTTAGGATTTAGGACATCGTGACACCCGTTTACGAATTTTCAGGATGACACTCGTTCCGTTACATTAATTCTCATATAGTGTGTAAGAAATACAAAAGCGTTCCGGTTTTCCAGGTGCTTTAGTGCATCTATGCACAAAACGATGTCTCATTCTAATTCTAATTACCTCCTTTGGTTATGACCAAAGGAGGCAATTACCTTTGGTTATTACCTTCTAATTTACGTGTGGAACGCCCACGGCGACTTGCGTAATCACCGGCGTATTATAAATGTTAATTATTAGTTATCTAGAGGCAGTTTTTTAGCACTGACACGTGTAGTGACCTGGGAATGCGTCCATGATGTATGTCTGGCTTTAAAATGCAGCACGGCTTTTTTTTTTTTTTTTAGTAAACGCAGTTGTTAGTCAGCGTCGCGTGTATGCTTCTTTGTCACCGTCTCGTCTCTGTAGCGCTGTTTAAACATTACGGACTATGAAGAAGAACCCCACGTGAACACGACGTGATGACGATCATGGACAAATGAGAACGAAAACTTTCACAAATGCTCGCACTACGTCCAATGTGTAAGCGCACAGGCGTTCTCGCATTTCGCCTTGTGGCCGCCGTAGCCGGCAATCGAACCCGCGTCCACAGGTTTAGCAGCGGGACACGTTACCTACTAAGCTACCACGGTGTGTCCGCACGTCATCTCGTGTTTTGTATTCAGTGCGCTAGCATAGAATTAACGACATCTTACAAGCTGCACTATTTATTACGTCGGTAGATAACCCTGTCAACTAGATAAATCTATTGTAACTCGTGAGTTGTCAACGTCAGCAACATTATTTCTGGTTTAGCAGCGCGACACACGTACCCTGGTGTTTAACTATCAAGATAAACGCCGCCGCCGACGTTATCTTCGTGACCCGTCAGTGTCAGTGGCATTATTTCTGGTTCAGCTGCTATTTCTGTTTCTCCTTTGACTGTCTTGAACAGCAACTGCCCGCTTAGTCAGCTAGATAAACCTTGCAGCCGGCCCTATTTCGTCTGCCGTCAATGTCGGCACTGGAGTTTCTTGTTAACCTGCCTAACGTACCTACTGTGGCGTTTATTAATCGACCTAACCCCCGCAACTGACGTTATCTTTGCGAGGCGATAATTTCAGCAGCCTTGTTTCTTGTCTGGCTGCGTGATACGCCTACTATCACGTTTAACTATCAGAAATATGGTTTGTACTGAAGCTTGTCGCTCTCATAACGGGTCTTCCCATTTATACGCTAAAATACGCGCGTCCGCTGCGGTGCAGTACGCCAATAAAAACAAGGTTCCTGTCGAAGCACGCTGTGAAAGAAAGCAAGCTTTGAGAAGGATATAGCTGTGTGCGCGGGTGTCCATCATATTAAAGTCGATGTTCCGATCAACCAAAATTTCGTTTTCAATTACGTCACCAAAGCTGGCAGCCAGACATCTACATGCTTTCTAGATTTTACAGTAGGTCTTGCGCCTTGCGGTCAGGACCATAGCCAGGAAAAGGAGAAGGAGAAGAAAAAAAAAAGGGGGGGGGGGGGTGATAGGGGCCTGGTCACTGCCCGGTTACTGTTAATAATATTATTAGGAAGATTCATCTCAAAGCTAAAAATACAAAACTATTGTACCAGAGCACAATTAATAAATCAGTATTTAAGAGGTCACATAATTCACATACTGTGATATTTACCTGCCGAAAATAACTGCTGAAAAGTAGGTGGCTTCCTGAAATAGACAAGACATTCAGCAAGTAAGTTCCCCTCCCCCCCCCCCCTTCCCCCCGCCAAGCTGAACAAAATCCTGGCTGCGGGCTCGCTTGCAGAACACAGCGAATGCCGCTTCCTGTATATACGCATCTAGCTTGTTATCTTAAATTAGACTGGAATGCGATCTACGACAAAAAGTTGAGTGCAGTTGTGTTTCCTGGTATACCGTGCCAACACCGCGAGCTGACGAGAAGTCACAACGCGGTGGAAGACCTTGAAATTTCATTTCTGACCACTTGACGTCATCTATCTGAGCCAAATTCTAACTGCAAGCGTATTGTTGCATTCGGCACTTATCGAAATGTCACCTACTCGACCAGAAGTCGTTCGACAATGGTCATGTTGCATCATCATCATTATCATCATATTATCATCATCAGTCCGTCAACGCCCACTGCAGGACAAAGGCCTCTCCCACAGATCTACAATTACTCCGGTCCTGTGCTAACTGTGCCCAGTTTATCTCCGCTAACTTTTAATCTCATCTGCCTACCTAATTTTCTGCCGCCCCCTGTCACGCTTTCCTTCTCTAGGAATCCACTTCGTTACCCTTAATGACCAACGGCAACGGTTGTCTTGTCTTCGCATCACATGGCCCGCCCACGGCCATTTCTTGTTCTTAATTTCTATTAATATGTCCTTAACATGCGTTTGTTCACTAACCCACTCCGCTCTCCGAATGTGTTATAGTTGTCCCCAATCGTCACATTTCGTGCTCATTTCTAAAACAAGGTGCAATACCTCTTAGTTCAGAGTTTCACCCTCGTCAAGCTCATTGGGGCTATCTGATCGAAAGATAACCCCTATAGGCTTTCATTCTCGCGCAAAGAATATATCGCATTTAGAACATATTCAGAGGGAAATCCAAATAAATAAACCCCAGTGGATACACTACGTAGAGAGTGATACGGACAGCACAGTTCGGATACGGCATATAGAGTAGAGTGATGCAATGTAATGTTGAAAAAAATACTGTGGCTGATAAATGTGACACCAGTTCGATTCTACACAGTGAAATTCGTCGAACAGAAAAGCTCTGGCCCTTTCTATGAGCCAACTAAGGAACAATTGTGGTTCGGTTAAGAAAAGGCAGCTGTCTTCTGCAGCCTTCACCGGAAACACGCCTCAGCGTGCAGTGGGTGTAGGGAAAGGAATAAAAGGGTCAAAAGGAGAAGATAGCCGTAGTGGAAGGTCATGAAATTTTGACCACCAGGGGTTCGTTAAATGCCGGCTCCGGCGATCTTTCAGTGGCCACTGATCTCAAAAAAAATTTCAACATATGATCTCGCTACTGCAGTAATATTGTCGGATGAGTACCGAATGGTCATTTTCTTGAACCAGCTCCATATTTTTGACGCCGGGCAGGCTGCAACGGCATCGCGCACGCGGCACGAAGCGTCGACTTGTTCCGCTTGTGGTTTGAACGCATTGTTCATTCGGTTATTTAAAATTATTGGCGAGTTTCTAAGCAAATTTAACCACCCTGGCGGCTACATGACTATCAGTACCATTTGGAAAACAGCGATATCATAGTATGGTGAAAAACCCGCCGGAGTTACCCTTTTAATGCGGACTGACATCGCACAGCACAGCACACGGGCCTCTAACATTCTCACTTCCCTTAGAAATGCGACCACCGCGGCTGGGCCTTAAACCCGCCCCCTTTGCGTCCGCAGTCGAGAACGTACGATAACCACTAAATCAAACAATTGGGGATGCACACGCTCTCCAGGAGTCAGCGCTCATAACAAAAAAAAACAAAAAAAACCTGCTTTAGCAGAACAACATCAAAGAAACATCAATGCAACACATCGTAACCGTGGGTGTATAGCGTGTAGTGTTTAGGACACTTGGCTTCAGAGGGTGGAGGCCGTAGTTCGAACCCCACCACAGGCTACAAACTTTGTTTCTCTCTTTCCTTCCTTTCTTTCTTCATTTACTTATTTCATCTGCAGAAAACCTATCTCAGTCCCTTTCCCCTACCCCCACGGACGCTTAGCCGTGCTCCCGACATGGTCTGCAGAAATCAGCGTCCTTTCCTTACCTAACCACAATCATCATCATCATCATCCTAAGGCGTTCATATAGTATGTGAGGTGAACGCGACAATAGACTTGAAACACGAGCGTTTGCACCTACCTGATAGGTGGCAGGGACATCACATGACCTGCCCTCTCAGCCAACGAATATCCTAGGGACTGCAGCGCCGGCAACGAAACATGGTTCACTAGAAGTACTTCTTGAAGGGCTAGCTGGTAAAACATTTCTAGAAGAAAGGGGCATATTTTGAAACCACAAGAAGCAAGACAGAAGATAGGACGAGCGTCTGGTGTCGAAATTTGCGCCTCTCTTCTAGAAACGGTCCACTGACACAGGCTTGCTGTAAAAAAGGCACTGTCGGAATCATCTACAAGATGAACAGGGACAAACCATTTAACGTAGAAGGAAATGTAAATGTAGGCTTCTCCTCATAAAGAGTCTCTCTGTGAAGAAGCCTGCTTTTGAGGTTCATGGAACATATACACGCAATCTTCGAATTATTGTCGAAATTCGATAACCAAAGCTAACGCAATTCAACCTCATTGTTTCGTCGTATTAACGATGTCATAGTGTGACAGGCTTAGGATAATTGCCCTTTAATGGTGCTGTAATGAAGAAAACCACGTCTCAGTGCCCATAAAGGTCGCACGAATAGTGCCGTTTTCCAGGGAGAAGATCACTACTGTCTGCCTACACGCCAATAAGGTATTGCTGGACTGCTTTATTCATTGGACTCAAGCAATCTTTTGGGGCCACAAAACTGCCTAAGAACGTAGTTCTGTGGTCCCAAATACTCAGGGATTGGATTAGCTCACGTGCATTTTAAAGCACAATCCCGTTTGTGCTATCATCAACATCTCAGTTAGGTGAAGATAACAAAAGCTTTCCACGGAAGAAAGCAGATGTCATAATCAGACGCCTAGCTTAAGCAGTCAAGTTTGCAAATCTGTCTTAATATGTTTAACAAAAAACGTAATTTGTTTTCTGAGACATCCGAAGGGGCGTTACGTGAAGCTCGAGTTAATGTAATCAGCCGCTGTTAAGCTGGAAAAATATTTGTCCCTCATGTGTGGTATACATGAACACGTTTTGTTATTGTTTGCCTTTATACAACTGAAGAATCCCCACATTTGGGAAAATGTTTTCTGTAGACTACAAAAAACGTTTCTGGTTTGATGTAGCATCTACATGGACAACGAACCACTGCAAAGGTCATATTACGTAACAGAAAAGAGCTCAATCAGCAAAACCTTTTAGTGGGAGCAGTATTTAATAATTGTATCTAACCCCTATTTTCTTATATAAATGCATTTGACTCGAAGTGTTATCTAAGTAAGCTTAATAAACCTCGACAAAATCCGCTGGAAATGCACTCTAGCCATGTTGTTTTCGTAATGCTTGCTATCAGTTTTGATCTTGTTTAAGAAGAGCGAATGCGAATTTTTGTTTTCCATACAAAACATTTTCTTAATTTCCTGCTCGCTTGTAATTAGACTTTTTTTTTGTATTTGACACTGATAATCACAAGCGGCTTATACCAAGTGCATGGCCCGGCGAACCTTTGTAAATCTCGTCAAACTTCCTCGCTCTGTATCAGAGGCACTCAATATACGCCGATGAAATAAATTAAGGCCCAGGCTTGGAAAAAAAAATGTTTTGTTACAACAGAATACGTTCAAAGTTCTGCGTGACATCCAAATTTTCTTTGAAAACAAACTTCTGCGAAGTGCAAGTTATGTCATAGAATCGCGTTGAATCAATACGGTCTTTTAGAGGACGCCATGTTCTTTTCATTCCGTCTAGCAAACAAACTCTTATATAACGTCCTCTGGCCCGCATTATTAATCCACTCAGCTATATAAAACAACGTGAAATCCGCTTGATGCACACTCTAGAGCTCTTAAGGCTTATATCCTGCCAGTTTTATTCATGAATGAGCGCTCCCGTTCTTGCGCCATCTTTTTTTAAAATATATTTACGCTTGAATTCATTGCGTAGCAGCGTTCAGTCGACCAGCTGCGGGCTCATAGTGCCTTCCAAAGTCGCCGTGAGTGTCGTCATGACCCGACAGTACAGACGGTATTATCTATTACGAAGGAATGTGGGCATCAACTAATGCGCTTATAAGCCTTTCAGGTCAAGTGGTTCCAAATGGAATCATCAATTTTGTAGGTCAATGGGCAACTCCGCGGAAAGATAACGACTCATATGTAGTGTGCCCTCCACATATGCTGGTAACCTGGTGGACTTACGAAAATGAGACGTGTGAACGAAGAAACAAATGAATCACTTGCGCTGTCCCCGCGATTCAGTTATGTAGCCTCTTCTTTCACCATGCAAAATTAAGGCATTTATCGTAATATCGCGTCAAGGAACTCGGACTTTGACTAATGGGTATTGTGCTATCGCTTCAAGATAATGATTGAAAATTGGCAAATAAAATCAGCAACATCATCAAATAATATAAAATAAAAGTAACGTTGTGAAAGAAAACGTTTGATTGAAAAGTGAGAGCACACCGGGTTTTTTTTTAATTTTTTTATGTCTTTAACAAGAGTAATGCCGTGGCCTACCTAGGCCCCACTCATGTCATTTCCGTCACAGAAATGACGCAGTAAAATATACAGGTTTGAATGACGAAGGAAAACTAGCAGAAAAATATCCGCTGACGCGGTCACGTTGCGAACCGAACCGACCACCTCCCGTTTCGCTACGAAAGCTGTCGGGCGCTCCACCAACCACGCCGTTCACTTTTTGTTGAACTGCGCTACTCACACACGTGCTCAAAGCAATACTAACGCGCCTTACATTCTTCCTTATCACCTCTCCCTCGATGAGCTTCCACCTGAGCGCATCAAGGCACTCTAGTTTGGCTACAGGGCGCTGCCACCAATAGCACTAACGAGCACCTAGTTCGCTTCGGCAGCCTCAGCTCAACGGAGGCTGTCGGTGCAACGCGGTGCTCGCAGTAGCTGCGTTCGGTCACAACGTAGCTGCGTGCTTTCCCTTTCGCGGCGTATTAGCGTGCGACGCCTCACGACCAGTATGAAAGCATTATGCCGCGCTAACAGGGGAAAAAAAAAAAGGGACAGGCAGAGGCAAGGACGCTGACTTCCAACTGAAATTGTATCGTTGGGGCAGGTTGATGTATACTTGAAGGAAAGGGCACCAATGCAGATAACTTGGCCCAAGAATAGCACCTATCAAGTAGCATTTGCACGTGTCCCACTGCCAGCACATTGCAGCTCCCGCATGCACCAACAGGGCTTTTCCGCCGGCTACTGCTTCTAGTGTGATGGCACCGACTAGGAAAACTAGCGCATAAGCCATTAAATGCCTCAGAAAGGCAACGACGTCGACGGGTCAATGTCGCGTACGTGGACAATGTATTGATGCTGTTGTTGGGCCGTAGTTACCATCCAATGTGCCCAGGTGACTTACTACAATTACCTTGTAAGTCATCCAATGACTTACTACAAGGTAATTGTCATATGGACGTCAATCGTCGGGATGGAGATGCACTACCAGGCGTCAACGTGGGTGCATCCACGTCAAAACGCTTCCATACCAGCAACACACCGACAGCAATGTGCAACTTCGTCACGATGTACAATACACGTTCAACTGCTTCTGTGAAGACATTTCAGTTTCATGTTACACCGGTTCCTACGACCGAGGGATTAGCCAGATTTTTTCGGGTTACCATGACCATCTGCCTCCCAAATTGTAAATATTAGTTGCTTACGTGAAACAGAATTAATTTGGGACTGAAAGGGTTAATCTGAAGCTACTCTTCGCTGAGGAAAGCAAAAAGGCTGAACCAGTAGGGGGATGAGGATAAGAAGGGTATGGTTGCGACACGGTGACATGTCGTCAGCACCGCCACATATTTAAGGTGTCGAGGCTAGTTGTGCGTCCAGTAATAATTGCAGTGTGACCCGTACTGATACCGTAGGATACTTTAGATGGACGGCACCGTAAACGGGCTGGCGTCGATGGTTGCGAGTGAAGACAGTGAAGTTTACCGGGCCATCTTATATTTGCTCGTATTTGTACGTTTATTTACGTTATTTTAATTATATTGTTACGAGAAAGACACAGAGGACGGCTATTTACAATGTATTTACAGGGAGGCTTTAACCAGGCAACAACCAAGATGGCGGACAGTCCGCGCATCAGCCAGTCCCGTCTTCGTCTTCTTCTCCATCGATGGTATGAGCCATACCCAGATACTATGATCGCTTCGTAGCATTACCCCCGGTGGTAGAAGCGCCGTCTCGGCGCACTTTAAACTCGGTCGTCAGACGGGAGGTAGTAAGGCTTCAGTCTGGTCACGTGAACTATGTCGGTGGGACGAGCTGCAGTAGACAGAGTCGGGGAGACGGGAACAATCTCATAGGTAACGTCCGTTACTTGGCGGACGATGCGGTAAGGACCCGTGTATCTTGATAGCAGCTTTTCGGACAAGCCAACACGGCGATAAGGACACCATAGTAGTACTAAGGAACCGGGTGAGAAGGCAACGTCACGATGGCGGCTGTCATAAAGGCGCTTCTGGCTTGCTTGCGAGGCGCACAGCCGCGAGCGGGCGACTTGACGCGCGTGGTCGGCACGAGCGATGGCATCACGAGCATATTCGCTAGGCGGCGCGGTAACATCCGGAAGTAGGGTGTCCAATGGTAAGGTCGGTTCGCGGCCGAAAAGCATATAAAATGGAGAATAACCGGCGGTGTCATGGCGTGAGGAATTATAGGCGAAAGTGACGTACGGTAGGGCCAGGTCCCAGTCGCGGTGGTCAGACGAAACGTACATGGAAAGCATGTCCGTGAGGGTACGATTGAGGCGCTCGGTGAGACCATTTGTCTGGGGATGGTAGGAGGTGGTCAACTTGTGCTGCGTGGAGGAGGATCGCAAGAGATCGTCGATTACTCGCGACAAAAATGCACGGCCACGATCTGTGAGCAGTTGGCGAGGGGCACCGTGGTGTAGTATAACGTCGGGCAACAAGAAGTCGGCGACGTCCGTAGCAGTGCTGGTCCAACGCCACCTAGAAAAAAATTTCAGGCCCACTCACTCTTCCAGCTGTGGGCTGTGACGTCAATCATTCTTGACCGTCGTGTTTGACCGCACAGACGTGCCTACGCCTGCTCATCCCGTTGGAACAGCTGCATTAGTAAGCCTCACGAACCCTTTCGCGTTCTGCTGGTGGTGCTGTTGGCGAGTGAACAAGACCGTGTCTGTGTCTGTGAACTGCGGCATGGCTGTGTGATGCGCTTTGTGCACGGGATATTCACGTAGTGTACGGCTGCAAACCAGCACGATGGGGCGGTGCTGCGTGCCCAACTGTCGCGGCAACTATGACAACGGACCGAAGGTTCGCGTCTTCTCCTTTCCAAAGGACGACCGAAGGGCGAAATGGGAGCGTGCCGTTCGTCGAGACGACATCCTTTCTCTCCGTGCTCCGAAGGTATGTGCACATCCATGATGCATGCTTCTGAGTCATTCCTAAGGGCACCATCTGATACATGTCGCGTTCTTGCCCCAAAGTAACGATCTTGTGTGCACTTCAGAGCAGACTTAGGGTAAGCCTTGGCATTAGAGAATTTTTAGCTGAGCGTCGCTGACGCTGTCACAAAATAGTGCCTATTTTGGAGTAAAACCCGGCGTCGAAAGTCCGAAACAGCAACAAGAAAAACGGCGCTCGGAAAGAGACACCGAAAGACACGCCGCGCCTACAAAAAGCCAGAATGTTGTAGAAGCTTTCTTATCGCGGCGAGCGCGCGCGCGGGGCCGACGTAAGGAGAGAGGGGAGGCTTAGAGTACACACCGACGCTCCCCGCGCAGTGAGAGAGAGAGAGAGGCGCCGCCCCAACCAAGAAGGTTCGAGAGTGGGCGAGAAGGTTCCCAATTGTATGTGTGCTTTGGGTCACGTGGCCCTACGGAACCTTCTAGACCCCTTTCCCAGGACTATATAAGCGGTCGGACACGGGCCGCAAGGGAGGAGAGGAAGAAGAGACGAAGAGAGAGTTGAAGAGTTGCAAGTAAAAAGAAGAAGCAAGAAGTCGTGCGTGACTCAGACGCCGAGCCAGCTGACAGGCCACCTGCAAGAAGACGCCGAGTGTCTTGGTGAATAGGACTCTTTGTGTTTTGCTCTTTGTTGCAGTGCATGAACTTGTTCATGTTGGTTGGCCTTGTATAACTTTGCGACCCATCTGTGTTTTGAGTTGTGAAAGCCGTGTTGTGTACGTTTGTGTGCCTGCCTATTTGATGAAAATATATTTGTTTTGTTTGACCACCCTTGGCTCTGACTCGGTCTCTGAACCACTGCTGGCGTTTTGCTAGTGTGCTAAAGGGGACCAAAAATCTTATTGTCCAAGCTTTCGTGGGATCTTTTTCGGGGAACCAAGACGTTGGTTCTTGGAATTATTTCCGGCGATCGCGCCCCGTACATCATAGCACGGGTTTGGTGACAGACGCTCACCACCGCGATGATGTAGCGTCCCGAGACAGTGATGAAAACAGCATGGATTTCGCGTTTTAGACGAGCGCGTCTTGCCGCGACGCAGTCAGCGTGGCTGCAAAAGGACGGCGTAAAGCAGACGCACCTTAACGCTCCACTCAATCGAATTCATAGGCGGTGCGAGAAATGCGTTCTACTTTACGCCGCTCGCACCTCGCACTCGTCGAAATAAATCAGTAAACGCACGTAGCAGTACATCCTCAAAATAAGCGTTTTCCCTTCAGTGTCAATATTATTTCGCTAGCCAGCACGGCGAGCTTCTTGTAACGCCTCTGATTACTTGATTGAGAAACGGGAAGGTGTGCTAGTGTGTCGAGTCGTGCATCTGATTTGTACATAGTATTTCTTACCGCTAGTTGGCACCTGTTCGCGGTACTATGCGCCATTCTCGCCGGAACGTTTGCCTAATTCGTTTCCTTGAAATATGTGCTACTGCAAGACAGCTAAATTTAGATGCCAGTAGACACCTCAATGCCTTCCTTGTTTTATGACGTAGTAAATAAAGGGCGTGCGGAGCAAAAAGCCTGTGATAAAGCGCTTTCTTACATGGTTTTCAGGTGTGCGAGCTCCATTTCAAGCCGCAGTACCTTAGGACGACAACAAAATACACGGATCCAAGAACCGGCAGGATAACAGAAGCTCCCATGGGTGCTACTCGGCTTACTCCGGACGCAGTACCGACAATATTTCCCAATGCCCCAAGTTATTTGAGCAACTATGCACCAGTGCGAGAGGGGCCAGACCAAAAGAAAAAACGCCTAGAAGCATCCCATCTAGAAGAAGCCATTCGACAGTCGATAGCACTGCATGAGGAAGAAGAGCACCGCAATAAGCTGTCGTCGTATGAGGACCTCGTATCGCGCCTGCAGGGTCTCGGCCTCTCCACCTACTGGGCCACAGTAAAAGCAGAGAATGCTGTGCTGTTTGTTCACATAAGTGGCGAAGATCCACCAGTCGTCGAAAGGTCTGTCATTGTTAGTAGGAACATGGAAATTACGGCCTTCTGGAAGAAAGTGAAAGTCCCTGCCAAGGACCTCCTCATTCCTGCTACGCTGGACGATCTGCGCAGCCTTCACACCATACTAGACCGTATGAGCAGTTTCAAGGCTCCAGACGTTTGCGACAAGGAGGAAAAAGTGAAGGCAACCTTCAGCTTGCTTTTCTCTTCGCTCGACGACCTCAAGTCGGGTGATCTTTTGCCGCAAGAGAAAACAGAAGCACTTGATTTCATAAAGGAGCAGCTTGACCTACTGCACAGAAAGGACCACTCATTGCGATACTCTGCAGAACTTTTAATATTCTCCAGTATTCTACACACTATTTCCCCACACGCCTACCGATTCATTCGCGGTGCTGGCAAGATAGCACTGCCACATCCATCTACGCTCATGCGAATTTGCTCGCAATATAACGTGAACCCTGCTAATGAGCAGAACGACGAGGGGTTTTTGCGTTATGTGAAGAAGCGGTCAAGCCTTCCCAAACCACATGAAAAAATTGTCACTATAATGATGGACGAGATTCATATTCAGCCGTACTTTGAATACAAAGGTGGCTCAGTGACCGGGGCAGCTTCTAATTCCTCCGAAGCGGCCAAAACTGCGCATGTTTTTATGATTCAGTCGTTGCTATCAGCGCACAAGGATGTTGCTCACATTCTGCCAGTAGCCAACATTGAAGCAGTTCAACTGCATGCAGCCCTGACAAAAACAATTTTAGAGCTTGAAAATGCAGGCCTTACTGTAATCGCAGTAATAACAGATAACAATTCCATAAACAGAAAAGTGATGTCCTTGTTTTCTGAAACACGGACAGTTGATATTGTGTGCCCTCACCCAGTGGACAAAGCAAGACCCCTTTTTTATGTAGTAGACCCCATCCACCTTCTGAAGTGCATCAGAAACAACTGGTTGAACCAAAAGAATCCAGGAACGTGTATCTTTTACCCTGAAACTTTCAGCACATCATCGTTAGTACGGGTTAACGGAGCATCTTTCAAAGCTATTCGAGACTTGCACGCTTCAGAGCAACACAGCGTCACAAAGTTTGGTTATGGATTGAGCTACAAGGCCTTGCACCCATCCAACATTGAGCGGCAGAATGTGAAGCTTGTTTTAAAAGTTTTCAGTTCATTTGTGGTAGAGGCTCTAAAAATGCGCGGAGACGAGCTCAATTTGAACTACGCCGAAGGGACAGCGCACTTCATTGACCTAATTTTGAAGTGGTGGCATGTGGTTAACGTGAAAAGCCCCTCCAAGGGCCGTCGCCTAAGAGATCCTCTCCAGGACCCAGTCAGAAGTTTGACTGGCAAGCAGATAGAATTTCTTAATAATTTCCTGGATTGGTTGGACACATGGCGAGACATCAAGGTGGATACAGGCGCACTATCCACGGAAACGCACTCAGCATTGCGGCTGACTTGTTACGCGCTTGTAGAGCTGTGCCGTTACTGCCTTGAAGAATTGAATTTTGACTACGTGTTGCTGGGCAAATTTCAGACAGACAGTCTTGAGGAAAGGTTCGGACAGTACCGGCGGCTGTCAGGCACGAATTATCACATCTCAATACAGCAAGTGTTCGAGTCGGAGAAAAAACTGAGGCTACAGGACAGTTTGGTATTTCCAGATATGCAAGAATTACAGAAGCCATGTGTTGTGCCACTTGACGGGGCTCAGTTGACAGAGGAGTACAGTATAAAGATATCAGACCGTGACATAACAAATAAGGGGTCAATTTTGCCAGTAATCACGTACATCGCTGGCTTTTGCGCCCATGCTGCGTTAAGAAAGCTGCCTTGTGAGTATTGTGCCAAGAATATTACAACCCAGGACGAGGAAATTCAACTTGAGAGCAATCAGTTCATTGAAAACCTTTCGAGAGGCGCTCTGAAGTTTCCCAAGCCGGCTGTCGTTAATGCAGTCTTGCATGCCCATATTGTACTTGAACAGCTTACAAAAAAAGAGAATGCAACGCGTTTTCATGCAACGCCAAATCAGAGGGGGCTTCTTGTGGCTGTCACAAGACACTTTTGTGAAAATGAAGATTTCGATGTCTGTTTTAATGGCCATCACCCAGACATTGTGTTAAATAACATACTTGTGGCAGCAGCGAACACTCTCCTCAATAACTATGTGTCTATGAAGACAGATGTTCTGAAGAGCACAAAAGCGCAGGCACAACAGAGAAAAGTGCAGAAATTCAGAAAATGAGTATTACCAGTTTCGGCGCATCTTCTGGAACAGTGCGTCTTGTGTGTGTGTGCGTGTGTGTGTCGTGTATGTGTCTGAATAAAGCATAAAGAATAAATCAAATTTATTTCATTTATTTCATCAACTCAATGCGCCATCAAACTTTTTTTTTCTCTGATACATCGGTCGCACGTTCTATAGCGTATAATCTTTTTAAGTGGAATAATAAATGGCTTACAGACAAATCGTCAAAAACGCCAAAGCGTAATGCATTCCTAAAACTAACGCCAATCGCGACGCTAAAGGCGAAATGAAGTTGTCGCACACGCAGAAAAGGCGCCGCGAACGCTTCATCTTCTCACGGGAGACGCTGGTGGCAATGCCTTCAGCCTCCCGTGCTCTCGCTCGCTCGGTCAAGACGCGTGACGTCACGGCGGCAGTGAGTGGGCCTGAAATTTTTTTCTAGGTGGCGTTGGCTGGTCGGAAGAGCCCTAGTGATAGCATACCGGGTTGCAATATCATGGTACAAAATAGCCCTGTGCAATTCCTAATAAGCTATCGATACCGATTCATGGCCAGTCCCCCAGATTGGGTACGAGCCATTAACCCAAAGGTCATCATCATCATCATCAGCTTCAATTTTGGACAAACCGAAAATGTAGGTGGGTGTGACATGCACGTCCAGTGTCAGGTTAAGTATGCTCAGAGCTCTGTTGCAGCAGTGGCTGGTCCACGAAGCCTAAGAAGGAAACGCTGCGAGCAAGTACGAGCAAGTGTACAGAGCAAGCTGCATAGCGGCTGCGTTTCTGTAGACATTGGACCAGCTTGTATACTCCTGAAAAATGACGAATATTGACTTATGATAACGCAAGACACGTACACGTTAAAGGGACGAAACACTGTCAAAATACGCGGCCTGCACCTTGTCGTAAAACGCATGTTGTTTGCGCAACAAGAAAAGTATACTTGTTTTCACTGGACTTGTATATAGTCTGGTGCTTTAAGGCTCCATAGAAGCGACATACTATTTGTTCTTCGTTTGTTTTCGTTTTTTTGCTCATACTGCCCAAACACGCGACTCACCAGAAATATTTTGCTTCGCGACGTTACGCAAGGATTCATTTGCGTTCAATATCGCTTCCAAGAAAGTCGTTCACTAAGCCGTGTTTGTTTTCATTTTCCAGTCCCGTCAATGTGGCACGTGCTTCACGGTTTTAAAGCATGCTAAGCAGCCTCTTAAGACCTCGCTTGGCGGCGCTGACATGAATACCAAATTATGCCTTCTTTACAATGTATATACGTTCGCGTACTACCCCAATGACGGCTCGCAGCTGCAGGGCCTGCGCCGTTTTTATCATTAAATTGACGCTGCAGGCTTCATGTTGCGTGTGTATTGATATACGTAAGTGCAGGCGCGTCATGGTAAAATTCGTATTAATGATCGTACGAAGTTTCCTATTTAGATTCTTCTTTGTTTGTCCCCATGTTTTTACCTGTCTCCCGTAAAGAAATAGTAGGCGAGCTGATACACTATGTCCGACATCTGACAGATGGTTCCTTAACTGCAGCGTATACGTAGACCGTTTTCTTCTTTTTTTTTCTATTTTTCTTGGTTTTATTTCCTAGAGGGTATAAAGGATTGTCGCTGTGCCCCAGAATAGACACGTGATATCCAGAATGATAAATTAGGCTCGAAAAGCTGTGACTTCAGAAATGACGAATCTGGAACTTCCTAGAATCTCACTTCATTCGCACCAATCTATCGACATGAAGCGCCGACGGCGGCGGTGTGAGCGGTGCATTGGTGGCGTCAGTACGGGGGTTCACCTTGTGTAATTTTCTATGCTCCCCCCCCCCCTCCCCGGTCAAAATAGATGCACTTTCACTCGGTAAACTTATGCTCTGACAACGTACACGCGTAGCATGCTGCCCTTCAATTATCACCTATAATTTTCTTTTTGTAGTGGTAGTTTTAGAAACGCCAGTATTAAGAGATTAGAAAACGCTTACGTACTGTGTAATACATAAAAACAACGCCATCACGGCCATGCAGGGATAGATTTCAATCTCGATACACGATGATGCAACTAATTCGTTGGTACAGGTAATGTTTGCACAGCTTGCGCAAATGAACGAGCCCCACTTCACGATGAAAGTGTACGCAATTTTGGAAATGAAGCATGATCTCGGGGTTAACTCGCAAAATTTCGCGTAGAATAAGCCAGTCTAACCTGAAGCAAAAATTTACATTCCGTCCGTAGTTTCGCTGACAAGAAAAGCTCATAATTGCAATGGCGATTGTTTTATCTCGGGCATTAATTGCACCACGCTCGAACAGGTTCCACACCCGTTAAGCATGTTTCACGGTGTTTCCTCACAAGTCTTGCAAATCGGTGTCGTTTTTCTCTTCTCGGAAACTCCTATTCAGCATCGGGGCAGCACAACCACAAATACACAAGTGTAGAAACATCTCACGCCGACACCCTTGCAAAGTAACGAAGCAGAGGCGTAAACAATAGTGCGCCCACTCAATACTCTTTAGAAAGTCGCGCAACCATCTAGTTTTAGAGGAACGTTCGCTTTCCATCTCGTCATTCGTCGAGCACCCATTCTTCCTTTCGGGAACGTCAGCACAGCCGGGCGTTGATCGTTGCAGGCGAGCGTGCGGAAAGCGGGGAGTTTGCACAATTTTGGCATTCTTTGCGCACAGCAACGGCATATCAACCACTAACCATGCCCCTCCTACTTTAAATAGAGCTTAGTAACGCACAACGTTTTCTCCTTCTTTTTTTTTTTTCCAGCGCCACGAAGGCAGGCGGTGTGTAAGGAGTGCTTAATTACGTCCTCAGCGCGTCATCATAACATTGATTGATTTTTAGGGTTCTTTTAGAAAGACTCTGAAGGCAGCGCTTCGCCTGCAACACGGTTCGACTCTGGAGCTGCGGCATCTCCTAGGCCCGTGACAAGGCAGCGCCTGCGCACTACACATCACTAAATATTGATAACGTTTCTACGGGCAACATGCCTCAACGCAACGCTGTAAACTACGTTATAGTGTATACTATATGTGCATGTGAGTGTGTGAGTAAGTGTGACTGTGTGTACGTGTTGTGTTACACGTGATCATTGTAAATATTGCAACGAAGCACTACGATAGAAGACGATGGAGACAGCGCCGAGGAAGACGACGTTCGCTGATGTTCACGCGGACGGGGTTCCATCTTGTATGCCTGCTTTCTGCTCGCTGTACAAAGCTTGTAAATATATATTAACCAGAGTCTTTCTTCCCCGTAACATTTTGGTGGAAGGTGCGGGTTCTCCCAGACTCAAGACGGATTTACGCAGCGGACGGGGTTCGCGGACGGGGTTCCATCTTGTATGCCTGCTTTCTGCTCGCTGTACAAAGCTTGTAACCCGTAACAATATCATAATCACCGCAAACACCTGGAGTAGCAAGCCAGGCCATTAACCAGGCTAACATCTCAGGAGGCATTAATAAAATATTCTCTCTCCTTCTCTCTCTCTCCTTCTCTCTCTCTCTCTCTCTCTCTCTCTCTCTCTCTCTCTCTCTCTCTCTCTCTCTCTTTGGGGTTTTACGTCCCAAAACCACGATTTGGTTTGAGAGACGCCGTAGTGGAGGACTCCGGTTCTTTAATTAACGTGCAGGGACATGGCAGAGTACACATTTCGCCTCCATCAAAGTGCATCCACCACGACCGGGATTCGATCCCGGGTGTGGTTGTGAGGAAGAGGGAAATGATGAAAGCATAGGGTAAAGCGTAGCATATTCACGTATAGTATGGTACAGCAAGGAGGTGGGAAACGGAAGTGTGGATGAGGGTGGGGAAAGAAGGAGGAGAAGGCCACTAGCTCCGCTGTCACCTAGCCTTGCGCTCCTTGTCTGTGATGCCCACAATTATTTTAGGGACCACTTTACTGAACTTTCCCCTAGTACGACGCGCTGTGAATCGTTTACCTTTTGTTCTAAACACAGATGCAGCAGTTCTCCCTTATAGAAGGGTGCACTTGCCCTAAATCGTTCAGGGTGCGTGCTTTCAAACAGCGAAAGGTCAATAATAGACTCGGCAGAGTTCATTATTAACCACTTTGCTGATGAGGGGCCGAACAAGCAGGCGCACCGAACCGCGAACTCGAGAGAAGTGGCATACAGAGAGGCTTGCTTTGGTAAAAGTGTTCTTGTCCACTTGTTGAGCTGGGGACATTCAGGTAATGTGGGTCGTTGAAACGCGTAATACCGTGGATAACCAGCGCATATAGAGGCATTAGAAATTGGGGTATACATGTAAGCTGATTTGAGATGCGGGGTGTGGATGATGCTAGAGGCTTTGCGTTATAGGAATAACGAAAACTTCCGACCCTACGAACACCCGGAATACCAGCCATACAGTGCTGCGCAATACACAATACTGGCATCGTTCAGCCACCGGATTGTGTAGCTTCATAAGCATCAAGTAAAACAGCCCTCGTTAACTAACAATGGCCTGCGGGCTTTGAATGGTATATGCTGCCTAGTTAAGTTCGCGAAAAACTTCGCACTCGAGTAAAGCACGCGTCCCTTTATGCATTAACACGTATGCGATGCATGCTTGGCCGCAGAACATATCGCAGGAAGTTCCTGGGAAGCAAATACCGCATTTTACGGATTGAAGTCCCCATGGAGCATCGGATAAGTTCGATCATGCAACGTAGATTTCTTCGTTGAACAGCTTGTCCCCGCGGCATTTATAGCACGCAGTTACTCATTTTGGCCAAGATATATGTATTGTTGCTGTTGCTGTCGTCATCCTCAGACATGCAGTCGCTTTCCCCAATGTATACCATGTCAGCCTCAAAGGTATGCAGTCGGTTCAATCATTAGATATAGCACAGTAGAGTTATATTAGGGCAAAAGCCTTAAGTTAATATGTCGGCGCTCCCTTAATGTGCGAGAAATTTTGCGAGATGTGTCCGAAGATCCACGTGACCAAGTGGTCATGATGACGTCATCGCATTGCGTCATTGCTGAAGTATTAACGTAAAAAATGCTCCGGTTTGATGTCAAATTGCCGAGAAGTGAGCCCGGTCCTCGGGGCTACCACGCGAGCACGCTACCATTGGTCCACGGCTGCTCTCAGGTGTGACCGACTGTGTGCCTATATATATATAGAGTGCGTGCCATGGCACGCAGCGTGTCACAGCCAGCCACAGCATTGTGCGCATGTGCGTCACGCGGACGTCACGCAGACGCCGCGACAGCACAGAAACGCAGCAGGCGGCTGCCCGATGTCTCTCGTACGTCTTGTTGTTTCGTGGGGTTTTACGTGCCAAAACCAGTTCTGATTATGAGAGACGCCGTAGTGGAGGTCTCCGGAAATTTCGACCACCATGGGGTTCTTTAACGTGCACTGACATCGCACAGCACACGGGCCTCAACATTTCGCCTCCATCGAAATGGCCCCGCCACGGTGGTCTAGTGGTTATGGCACTCGGCTGCAGATCCGAAGGTCGCGGGATCGAATCCCGGCCGCGGCGGCTGCACTTTCGACGGAGGCGAAATGTTGAGGCCCGTGTGCTGTGCGATGTCAGTGCACGTTAAAGGACCCCAGGTGGTCGAAATTTCCGGAGCCCTCCACTACGGCGTCTCTCATAATCAGAACTGGTTTTGGGACGTTAAACCCCACAATCAAATCAATCAAATCAATCCATCGAAATGCAGCCGCCGCGGCCGGGATTCGATACCCGCGACCCTCGGATCAGCAGCTGAGTACCTTAGCCACTAGACCACCGTGGCGGGAGCCTCTCGTACGTCTAGACTTGATGCGTTACCGTTGAACAGCGCGGCTTTCGTTTTCTTGTTTTAAAGATGTGAAACACCGATCAATTATTTTTTTTTCTAGCTTAGGGGCTATTTTGAGCGTTCGATCGTCTTTCATCCCCAACCATACCCGTAACCGTAGATGGTCTGGGCCACGCGAAGTTTCACCTTTCGAACCCGCTGAGTGTAACTCAGGAAATACGGTACTTTTCTGAGTACGCGTTGCACACCCTGCGGCATTTGCGCGCTGTTTACGGCACACGACCTTTGTCAAACTGGAACATCTTTCTTCTTGTATGCGTGCTCTTATAATTGTACATGGAAATCAAAGTAGCCGCGCGAAGAACTAGCAAAGCTATAACGCTATTCACTGCAAAGCAAACATCTCCATTTCCTCGGGCGCTTGAGAAACGAATGGGGTGACAGCCGCAGACAGGAATGTTCTCTTCACCTTCGCGCGAAGCGAAATTAAAAAAAAAAAAAAAAAGAGAAAAGTTAAATTTTCCGGTGATCATGTTCACCCAATTAGCAGCGTGGCCCCCCTTTGTTACTTCCTGCGCATTGAAACTTTTTCTTTATATACTCTGGCCGCGTGCTCAATAGGAGAATAAAGTTTCGTCTGTTTCTGACGACTATGCCTGTGTGAGCGCCTTTGAAGTCTGACTGCGTGGCATGTCCGCAAGCGAACGGATGTTCACAGTATTTATTTTTTCTCTCTCTCTTTCTAGTACTCTTCCCCCAACGTTGGATGGGCAACTACTATATGATTACCGTGTTAGTCCCATTATTCTCCCTATTTTTTTTTTCTTCTCTCTCTGACTCAGTCACTCTGGCTCACCTGATTACGTTTTTATTCGATATGTATTTTTGACAAAGAAAGAAAGAAAGAAAGAAAGAAAGAAAGAAAGAAAGAAAGAAAGAAAGAAAGAAAGAAAGAAAGAAAGAAAGAAAGAAAGAAAGAAAGAAAGAAAGAAAGAAAGAAAGAAAAGAAGGTTCTGCAGACCTCAGGCATTCTGGGAATCGGTGTCATGCGATGCGAAGCAGCCTGCTTATGACGACTTCTTTGGCATTCGGTTAAGTGTGACAAGTAGAACAAGGAACGTCGATAGCACTGTGGCGACTGAACGGTAGCTCATTACGGTAAGACGTAACTTTGGCACTCTCGTTAGTGCACGGACGTCTGTTTTGTCGAAGACAAGTGCACGGTGCGATAAGGCGGTGTACTTATCATAAGCGTCGTTCTTTGAAATATTTCTAGGGAATTAAGCAAGTGTTTGACAAAAGGACGCCAAGTGACCATAGAACGCAAGTACTCTTTATTAAATTGCTCTGATAGCGCTTAACACACACTAGAAGAGCAATGGACCACTTGCATAAGTACGACTGCGCATGCGCCAGAGCCAGCGTCGTCTGCTTGGTTGGAAAACAAACGGTCTCCGAGCGCGACGTGACTCACGCCTCAAGGGTTCACGCACCTAATATGCCTGAAAATGCGTAGTTTTCGTCACCAGCAACTATTTCGATAGAAAGAGAAAGTAGCAATTTCTCCTAAATTCCTCTCGCGATTGTTACTGCAAAGAGAAAAGTGCGTGGACTGCAGCGGTGAAGCGAGGCATGCGACGGTATCCAACCGCGTTGTATTATCTGTGGCACGCACTTTGTCACCGGAAAGCACGATGAAACCTTTAGTGTTCACTTTCTTTTTATAGGGATCGACTGCGCATGCAAATCTAACTCGATTTGCAAACGAGCTACGAGCCTTTTGTAGTTGTGATAAACAGTTCATGACACCAATACCGGACTCGTAAACGAGAACATATACATCTGGATACCGATAGGCATTCCGTGCCATAACCACGATGTGACTTTTGAGACAGGCTGCATTGCGGGAAAACCGATCCAGATTAATTTTGACAGAACGTTCTTTATATTGTATCAAGTGCGTGGGCATTTTAGCTTTTCGCGCCCATCGAAATACACATCGCCCGTCGGGCATCGATATTGATAGCAGCACAACGAATTACCTCCTAAGCTAGCACGTACTTCCGTGTAAAATTGCAAGTTATCACACATTTGTAATGACCAGTGTCGCCACTTTCGCGAATCATGTTGTCACCAGCTGATGGCTGACTTGAAGGAGGCCGCCCGCTTGTAAAGCCACAAATATAGGACTGCTGTGTTTCCGTTAAGCTTAAAGTTCCTAACGTAACCTTCTTTTTCCAAAACCTACCCGCAGTGCGCCCTGCAAACGAACCAAATGCCAGTGTGCGGAGAGCGTCGTGCGTTGTTGCTCGCGCTCCGACACCTCCAGAAGACAGTCGTACGACCCGCTTGGGAAACCGGCAAGGGAATGAAGACCTCTAATCAGGTTTAGGTAGAGGTAGTACCATTGCATTAAGGGAAAAACAAAGCATCGAGGCATTCACAAAACGTGACGAAAGCTCGTCATGCGTGGTGCCGCCGTATGTAAGCAAGGCTGGAGCACGGTTTGTTTTCCAACCAGGCGGCGTTTCGAGTTTTTCGCGCTAGGTGGCGCTCCGACCTTTGCAAGTGGTTCATTGACGTTGCAGAAGCACCACCACCACAATTGCTGGTGCAGTGTGTTTATTTGCCATGTGTACCGTGTGGAAAGAGCCGCCGTAGCCTCGTATAGTAGCGTGCTTTCTTGACAAGTCAGAGTCCCGATTCCTGCCGCTTGGTATATGTTGCCTTCGGAAATCACAGCGCGTTTGTCTGTGTATGTGCGCTTGTTTCTACGTTGTAACCGCAAGCTACGACAAAACGTAAGCCTATCTTGTTTTTGAGTGCGTTCCAATGATATGTTAAATGTCTTAAGTGGTCCTTGATTGACGCAGCGTGCATAAAATTCAAACACCTGCGTCGCATACCCGCTTATCATGGACGGAGCACTACGGGAACGAGCAACACGTGATTGCAGTATCGTTAGTCCTGACGTATACAAGTACATCATGCTGGCGATGTAAATATAACTCATTCGTATTCGTAGTATATTTATACCCTACCATCCACATTTTGGTGTCTGCCAGGTGAACGAGACGTACATACATACATACATACATACATACATACATACATACATACATACATACATACATACATACATACATACATACATACATACATACATAGATAGATAGATAGATAGATAGATAGATAGATAGATAGATAGATAGATAGATAGATAGATAGATAGATAGATAGATAGATAGCAGGCACGTAGCCAGGATTTTTTTTCGGGGTGGGCCCAAAAGCTTCATCATCATCATCATCATCATCATAATTTATTCACTCTTAAAGGCCCTTCTCAGGGTATTACATAAAGGGGGGACAAAAGCATCAATAACAGCATGGTCATTATTATACAATGCTTCAAAAAACTTGCTCGGGAATATAGAAGGCGCTTAATGATAAGACGAGAAAGAGAACAGAGTGGAATGCAGCCCCAGAAGCGAGTTCATCCAAGATGGAAAGCAAGCTTTTGACTCTGTAGTAAAGCTAGTGCGTGTGCACGAGAAAGAATACTTTGTAACCAAGTAATCTGGACGAAGAAGGGCCATACAGAGCCAGTGACGGAACGAGGGCGAGAAAAAGAAAAAAAAATGCAATGCGAAGGAATCAGGCGCTCACTTTCGGATGTTCAGGAAATAAAAAAAAATATTCGTTGGACGCTTTCTCTACGGAATTTCTCCACTTTGTCTCAACTACAGGCCTTCGAGAAAAACGTGAGCCACTTTATGACAGCAATACTTAAAAAGAAAAAAAAAACAGACATATTCGCGAAAACAACTTTATTGAACCATAAAGAGCCGAAACACGGATGCTTTCAAGACACAAAAGATGCAGAAAGCTAAAAGTCGTTTTAGGAAGCAATATTAAAGAATGACATTGCGAGTGGTTTTACATTATAGCAAAAGCCAATGCAAAAGAAAAGAAAACGAGCAAGCAGCTTGGCCGAAAAGAGTGGTTCACGCTGCAATTTACATGCGTCGCGGTTTCTCTATAAACACAGTGATAATTTCGTCGACACTGACTTGCATCCGGTGATGGACATAAGAGCCAGGCCATTAAGCCGCTCTTCAGCCGTTCGGTGCCTCAAATATGTTTTTACTCTTTTCATTGTCGAGAAGATGCGTTCTGCAGCAGCTGTACTCACTGGGATTGTCGCCAATATTTTGAGTGTGTGAACGTTCGGCGAGAGGGCTTTGTCGCATTCAGTTAAAGCGTCTGTCGCAGAGCGGGGAGGTTCCTCCTCTTGCATGGCTTGCCATTTAGTTTTCCAGATTTCCCATCCATCTCTTAGCGTAACGATATGTGCTGTTGTCATATCACTGACGTAAAAATCGAAGGGCGGCTGACCAGATTCAAATTTGCCCTTGCAGGCGTGCTCTGGCAACACGAATTGCAAACTTTGCAGCGTTTTCCGATGGTTTGCAAAGCGCCGTTTGGTGGGAAGCTTTCAGGTCATCTATCTATGGAATGAACGTGGCTCGCCTGTAGTACCCTTCCGCAGAACTACAAGCGCAGTTTACCCTGTTTGTTTGCCTTGTTTACTCCTTGCGCCACGCGGGCACCTGCCCCCACGACACAGGTACGTGGCGGAAAAAGGGTGGTGGGGTTCGCTAAGGTGCCAGGGGGATTGAACGGGTTAATGGGTTGTCGAATCCGTAGCATTCCATACAGAAGCCCCCTTTTCCAAGCCTTCGGTTAGCTTCCGCCGTCCGTTCGTGGAAAAATTCTGCGTCTGCGGCAAAGCCAAGCCGTGCACATGCGTTCTCCCACGCCGCGCAGCTGTCAGTTAAAGAAAGCACCTGAATGTTCCCTAAGTTGCCGCCACTACGCGATTGTATAAATGATGCCCGCATTATACCGCTTGCTTGCTCTGCAGCAACAAAGACACCGCTCCTCTCATTAAGAAAGACATTTCCTCAGGGAATCCACCGATGGAGTCAACGCTATCCTTTTCTGCATGTCCTGTCATTCTTTGCACAGTTCTTTGAAGCAATCCAACTACCGAGCGCCCTGACCGTAGATGAGAATCCTCGTTTGGGGCAATATAGACATGGTCACTTTTGCTCCAAAAAACCCGACACAACCAACGAACCACCTTCCTAAACATAACTGATGCGACAAAGAAAAGTCACACGAAGTAGGGGCAGATAACGTGTTTTCTCTGGTTTCAAAGCCGTATGGCAACATTTTGTTCGTTCTGGTAATTTCGTTTCCAACAAGCTTGTCTTACATATATTAAAATGTCTGCGTTGCGAAGTTTTCTGCCTTTTTCCGCAGTCACAAAGCAGTAACTGTTTCCGATAATTGGTTTCAGTTGGTATGACCGTTGTGTCAGGAAGATTGATACGGTGGTCGCTATCTTGGGAATGTTTGGCTATCGGCTTGCGATCTGTTGCAAAATTGCAGGGGCCATTCTTGTGCTGTCGAAATGTTTCTTTGAGGTTTTTCGTTTCGCCGATGTAGCTCGCATCACATATTTGTATACAGTGGCTTAGGCTCTCTCTTTCGGTGAATGGCCTTCGGCAATATGTAGAGAACATGCGCTCGTGGGCTTGTGAGTCAATAGGATGCCTTCTTTTCTGAGAATACGGGCGATAGTTTCGCTAACGCCTCGGACATATGGGAGAGTGTGGTGTTTCTGTTGTGGTGTTGATTCAGGAGCCGGAGGACGCTGAATCCTAGGCAAGCATTGCCGTGCTTTCGGAATTGAAGTGCTTTCGGAATAAAGGCTATTGTGTAGCTGTTCTTAGTGAGTTCCTGGAGTATCGTTTGTTTTTCATTTGTTTAAATGCGCACGGCGCTACTTGTACTTGTGCCTATGTACCCCTGCATTGATGCCTGACTTGACGAATTTCGGGGGGGGGCCCGGGCCCCCCTGGGCCCCCCTTGCCTACGTGCCTGATAGATAGATAGATAGATAGATAGATAGATAGATAGATAGATAGATAGATAGATAGATAGATAGATAGATAGATAGATAGATAGATAGATAGATAGATACGGTCAAAGGTACTCAAGGTCGCCAAGAAATGCTTCGCATTTAATATAAAAGAAGCAAAATGAGATAATTTATGCTGTGCGAGACGATACGCTATTTAATGCATGGATATCAGCTGTAGCAGTGCGCGCTTGATATGATTAAGACTACGGATCACGCTAACTATAACGATAATTGTCCCGTTCTCTGTGCACATTCTTATCAGGCTGCATTGTCCGCATATCGACTAATGGCGGAAGAGCAGAAAATAGACGACAAAGGCGGTGAATAACCAGAAAGAGCTCCCGTATATTCTACGCTTGCGGAACGGAATAGCAAGAAGAAAGTGGAGAAAGAAGTAAGTTGTGAAGTGTGAACATATATATGAGTGGCGTCAAGAGAACGAGTGGGGTGTATTACGCTTGTCGCATGCAAATCGAGTATACGTTGAAGATGACGTGCTGTTCCATCTGTTTGAAATGCGGCGTGTAAACCACAGTTATATAGGCACCGCTAAAGTATATCCAGCGGTTCGCTTTAGAGATACCCGTGAGCCATCGCCAAGGCGCAGGTGTGTTTGCTCGCACTGCTTAGATCTCTGCGTGGACAGTCTATCATGTAATCAAGGCAACGTAGACAGTCCATCGTGTCCATTTTGTGTGACTCCTGTGAGACACTTGGACATCTTATGTTAGAGTGTTCCGCGTTCATTCCGCAGGGTGTATCCATAATTAAGGAGTGCAGACGTCTTGAACTACATACAGTGCGCGACCCTTTCCGATTACCTGTTCCCAAAAGGAAGTGCTGCTCGACGGGACAAGGCCTTTCGAGCGCTATTAACGTTTCTGGACGCTGCTGATCTGACCTCTCGTTTGCTGGCATATTTTGCTTTTTGTTCTGTTTTGTCTGTGTCTTCGCCACTTGTACCCCTTTTTTTTTTTTACTTTCTATTTCCTTTCTTCTTTCTTTCCATCTTCCTTTCCTCTATTTATTGCCTTCTCTCAATAGAGTAGGCAGGCGTCGCGCCCCTCTCGGTGGCACTTGTCAGCCTGCTCTATTTTCTTCATGTCCTTGTGCGTTCGTGTATACCTACCAATAATAATAATAATGATAATGATAATAATCCCTAAGAGCCCTTTTGTTGCTGATTGATTTCTCCACACCTTAGCCTACATGTTCACAAATGTATTTGCGGATATTTTGCGCCACAATCCATTGCAGTCATGCCAGACCCAGAGGTGCACAGGCGAAGAAATCAGAGAAAGCATAACGTCCTCATCAAACTCTTCAACTATTTAAAATTAAGCGCGCTATCCGCGCTTAATTTGAGTCTGAAAGGTGAGATGATGATGATGATGATGATGATGATGATGATATTCGTGGTTTGATTTAGGAAAGGACGCTAATTTCTGCAGACCATGTCGTGATGGAGCATGGCTAAGCGTCAGTGGGGGAAAGGGAAAGGAACTGAAAGAGATAGGAAGGAGAGAAAAGTCGTAGTGGAGGGCTCCGGAAATTTTGACCACCTGGGGTTCTTTAAGAAACGTGCACTGACAATGCACAGTACACGGGCCTGTAGCATTTTCGCCCCCATCGAAAATGCGACCGCAGCGGCCGGGATCGAACTCCTTCTAAGCATTCGCACGTTCTCCGCCCCAGCCACTGTGGCCTCAAACTTCACCCGAGATGTGTTGGTGCTGCCATCGTGGGACGGCTTCTATCCTTGCGCTCCTGCTTGTTTGGGCAACCCGCCGTTCGATGGCGCGACTGCCCGAAGCGATGATTTACAGTGCCTCGACGTCCTCCTCGCATCCAGGCGTTTTAAAGCGATTGTACCGGTCAAGCCAATATGGGTTGGAGGCATCGACCGAGACAGTTACATAATAATGCTTCTGTAGTGTGGAAAGCATCCCGAAGCTAACGCGGGGTTGACACTATATTAGCACTGCCAGACAAGCCGAAACAACTTATCACCGACAGGAATCGCGAAGTTCATGTTTCCACGAATATGTTTCACTGTGCTATCCACTGTAAGCTGTGAATCTAATGGGTGTGCTAGTTTGTTTGCCGGCAATTATTTCACCTGTTGTGTTACCCAGAATGATTGAGTTGGCTGACACCAGCTTGTTTTGTGTAGAATTTAACCAGGAACAGATTGAAGAAGAACAATCCTTAGCTGTGAGAACTCCAGCCTGTAGAGCTTTCTTTTCACATTACTAAAAGGTGGCTATACCTGGTGTTGCATATAAATCGCTCTGCACTGCTTTCAGAAACTCGCGAGAACTTTCGGCACGTTTTCAAGGATTTCGCTTTTAATGCACGCTGGTTCACCAAGGTCTTATATAACAGCGAACCTGGCAAAACAAGTGCTGCACCTTATTCTATAGACCGTCGATATATTCATATCACATTATTCTCGAGTGCGCTGGAGAAATGCCCGATGATCCTGCAAAAGAACTGCACTAAGCTTACGTCCCGGGAATGTAGGTGAAACTATCCACAGAATACACCGATTATATGGATACAGAAAGCTAATCAGAGCCATGAAAATCAGTCATGAAAATTACTATGCTAGAACGTTCTTCTGAACGAAAAAACAACTGAAAAAAAAAAAAAGCACAAGTACGTTTGCAGTGTTGAAGGTACCTCGACACAGAAGCGTCAAGTTCAACTACGAAGGGAAGGGGAAAGGCAAGAGTGAGCTTGACCACCCCCCTCCCAGTTCGTTTACATACCTTAGCAGCTCTAATTAGGGGCTTTACTTTGTCTTTGATCTATCCTGTAGTAGCGAGAGTACAGAGTGATCGTAAGCGCAGTGGTGTTAACTAAAGCACTGAGAAAAGATGCTAATCTACTTGTGAGTATAACTCGCGAGTGCCGTGACGGTGCTTTCACCGTTGCACAGAGGCACTCTTAAGCCGCCAATCGCATGCATATCTTTTTTTGGACGTCATCATACGTACCAGTGTGAACGTAAGACAGGTAGGCTATGGGGTAGGGAAGGACGCAGCTGACACACAACCCAACTGCCGCAAGCGGGGACACGGTGCGGGCCAAAATGGCGGCCGCCTGAACGCACACGCTGCTCGTGGTCACGCAGGCGCCAGTGTCGCTCTCTAGGCAAGCGGCCAGACGCCGAAGCCTGCATGCACCCCGAGAGATGATAAGATCTATCCCGAAGAGCGCCGGATATTTCTTCACGGAGGTGCTTCTGGCAATTGGTTGTCATGATGAGAAGACGACGAAGCGTCTTCTTGCCAGAACGCTTGTCTCTCTGCGCTCTGAATTTTTTGGCGAAATCTTCGCGTTTTCGTGGTGCCTCGGCCTCCTGTCCTGCGGCCATGGACGAGGAACATGCCGGAGGCCCGTCTGGCCAGAAGTCATCGTGTCCGTCAGCCACAAGGAAGCGAGTTGGCTCCTCTAGCGACACCGATGACACAGAGCTGTACTCCATGTCGGAAGATGACACATCCGACGATGGTTTCATACCCGTCCAGAGCAAGAGGGCGAAAAGAAAGGTTGTCAACGCGCCACCGTCAACTCCTGCGAGTACAGCGACGATGAAGTCAAGGCCTGCGCGCTGGCCACACGTCATATAATCTTCTCGCCGGAAGACCCCTCAAGCAACCTACGACTGCTGAACAGGCAAGCCCTATCCATTTTTTGGAATGTGCTGTGCCTGATCAGATTAAAGACGTCAGAGTAAATCCAAGGAAGAATATCCTCGCAATCGACGTGAACAACGTGAGTGCGCTAGGAAAACTGAAGAAAATCACGGAGCTAGGCGGCATCAAAATGCGCTCCTTTATCCCGATGGATGATACATCCGTAGCCGGTGTGATCTATGATATAGACGTTACCATTACCAACACGGACTTACCTACCCTTATCAAACCGGCAAGTGAGGGCATTGTCATTACGCAAGTGCGTCGCCTTGGGAATTCGCGCTGCGTAAAAATCATTTTCAAAGGGGATTGTCTACCATCCCACGTTAAAGTCGGACACGTCAGACATCCAGTTCGACCTTTCATCCCGAAGCCGCTTCAATGCCATCAATGCTTCAGGCTAGGTCACGTCAAGGGCGTGTGCCCCAACTCATTACTGTGTCCCCGTTGCGCTGAACCTCATGCCGAAGAGGCTTGCCGTGCCACTGCTCTGAAGTGCGCTAACTGCAGCGGCCCTCACGCCGCCTCGTCGAAAGACTGTCCCCGCATGAAGAAAGAGCACGCGGTTCTCAAGCAGATGGCCAGGGACAACTCAACCCACAGGGAGGCCGCCGAAAGGGTGAGGCGCCGCCGTCGCCGTCACCGTCATCGTACGTCCTCACACAAGGAGTGTGCTCGGAGTGAGAGCGCGCACTCTACTGTGGCGCCACTCAGCCAACACGCAAAAGCGCTTCAAGGAAACATCGCTTCAAAGAAACCAACGGCTTCTCCGGAGGAATGGCCTGAGCTACCTAGCCGTTCCCTTTCCAAGGAACCTCAGAAGATCACGGCCCCTCAGGAGCCTTCACCCGCCGTGGATGACATACCTAGAGCGGATCGTCAGGTAATTTCGATGCTGCGTTCCCTTATGGACGCCATTCGAGTTATCTTGGTTGGCATGGGGACATCGCCTGCTCGAAGCGCTCTCCAGGTACTGGAAGCCTTGATCCCTGTTCTTGAATCCCTCAAGTAGACACATGGCTACCGTTACTCCATCCTTCCGAAAAGAAGTCAAGGCAGCGTCCATCATCCAATGGAACGCCAGAAGTCTAAAGCCACGCCTTTCAGACTTTCGTCAGTTTGTATACACTCATATGTTTCCACTCATCGTCATTTGTGAGCCTAACCTAACAAAACCAGTCAGACTTTCGGGGTATGAATCGGTCATGTCTTCAACCAATGGTGCCAGCAGCAAAGTCATCGTCTTTATTCGTCGTGAACTCACCTACTTTCTGCATCCAGTTGCGCCTCACGATGACAATCAATACGTATGCCTAACGGTCAAAAAGAACAAGCTCATGTTTAATCTTATAGGCGTATATGTTTCGCCTTCAAGTAATTTTGATTCGAAAAGATTGGCGGATATCTTGAACTTGTGCGCTGCTCCATGGGTAATCATAGGAGATTTCAATGCGCATCATTCAGCATGGGGAAGTTCAAAGACAAACGCAAGAGGACGACAGTTGGCGAGCTTCGCCTACCACCATGGTCTTACCCTCTTGAACGACGGCAGCCCCACCTTTTTTCGAGGCGTGACATACGGAAGCTGCCTTGACCTTGCTTTCGTCTCCAGCTCTTTCGCCAGACGTGTTAAGTGGTTTACAGATGTCGAGACACGTGAAGCGATCACATTCCAACGTATATCAACATCAAAGGGCTCTCTGGGGCATATCCACAAAAGGCTATTCGAGCGATTGACTGGACCACCTTCAAATCTGCTATGGAAGATGCATGCGCCGAGGGCTTACGCTTTGGGTTAGAAAAAACAATGCAGACCACAATGGAAAACGCCACGCGTACGATCATGATTTCGTCCAGGCGAAACGATTTCGATATAGAATTGGAAAGACTTAGAGCACTTCGCCGGCGTGCAGAACGTCGATATCGGCGCACAAAGTCCCTTCACGATCTCAGAACAGCCAGACGATTGCAAAAGAAGATCCAGCGTCGCATGGATAGATTAGCGTCTGAACGTTGGACGACGTTTTGCCAGACTCTAGACCCCCGCAAGCCACTTTCTCACATCTGGAAAACGGTGCAAGGTCTTCGTTGCCTTCCTCAACAGCGTTTTCCTTTCAAGGCGCTGGCGCTCTTCCAAGGGCGGCAGGACATTGCAGTCGGAGAGGACTTCTGTGCAAGGATCGCAAACCAAGTAGTCTGTCCAGGCTATCCAAAACGAACTTACGTCCCCCACCCTCGTGACAGTCGCATGGACCTGCCTTTCACAATGGAGGAGCTCGAAGCGGCTCTCGCTCTCTGCAGGCGGTCTTCTTCTCCGGGGCCAGATGGCATATCCTACGGAGCCTTATGCAGTCTAGGAGAAGCCGCAAGGGGAGAATTGTTGAGCCTCTACAACACGTCTTGGCAAGAGGGCAATGTTCCTGATGAATGGAAGACAAGCCGTTTAGTTCCCCTACTGAAGCAGGGCAAATCTCCACTTGATCTTGCATCGTTCCGCCCAATAGCGCTGGCCAGCTGTGTAGGAAAGCTAATGGAACGGATGATCCTTGGCCGCCTGGAGTGGTACCTTGAACACTACAAGATTTATCCGAACTCCATGGCTGGTTTCCGACGTGACCGCTCTTCCATCGATAATGTAGTGGACCTCGTTTCTTACGTTCAGCACGAAAAGTCTCGAAAGCGATTGTCCGCAGCATTGTTCTTAGATGTGCACTCTTAAAAAAAAGGTAGTGCTACTTACTAATTTTGAGGTAGTAAATGCTTGTCACAACATTGACTACCTAAGTAGTAACTGCAGGTAGTAAACAGCAAGGTAGTAACTTTACTACCATGTCAGTTACTACCTGCAGTTACTAGCTCTAGGTATGGGTAGTAACCAAAGGTAGTAACTTTACTACCATGGCAATCTTTTATCGGGCTTATTATAATTCGGTTTATATTTGCTTTTTACGTTGCCATATCAGATGGGCTGTATTGCAAAAGATTAAGATCAAATAAAAATGAACGCCGTAAGGCATTGTCTGGTCACGCTGATTGGTGCTGACTAATTACATCATGCTACACCAATTAACAATTGCTAATTACTTCATCTGATTAGCCCTGCGAATACGCTGCACATAGAAATATTTAGGTGACAGCTTACAAACACGTTCGAACCAGAAACGACAGAACACACTGCCGCACACGGAAGATGAAACCTTCTACGCGATATAGGTCCCTACTTAAGGACGCTCTCGTTGTTCCGGTAAGCAGAAGTAGATTCGGATAAGTATTCAACGTTTTGGATTGAGATTCTTGTATTTTTCTGTTTCCAAATATGTATGCAACCACCGCTGCATGCGACTTTTATTCAAACATGATCAAATCACTTATAGTTTGTCTAAATTCCGCGTACGCCTATCACAATTACAGCATTATATACTATTGCCAGTGGAGGTAGTACATTTACTAACCTGATACTTACGCATGTAGTCACAGTTACTACCCCTGACATTTACTACCTCTAGCATACATCTAAGCTAGTAAGTGACAAAAAAATGTAGTAACGGTGCCAAAACGGTAGTAACTGGTCCCGTTACTAGCTTTTCTACTACCTTTCTTTTTAAGAGTGTGAAAGGCGCATACGACAACGTATTACATGGGGCCATACTCGATGCTCTTGAGACGGTTGGCCTAGGTGGTCGATTATTTCTGTGGGTTGAAAGTTACCTGGCTGCAAGGTCATTCTTTGTATTAACCGACGATGGCCCGACTACGCGACGCTTTACTTGCAAGGGCGTTCCTCAAGGCGGAGTTCTCAGTCCGATGCTATTCAACCTCGCGCTTATTGGGCTTGCTGAATACCTGCCAACTACTATCAAAATTTCAATATACGCAGACGACATCTGTGTCTGGACTTCGGCAGTCACGCGTCCTCAAATACGCGCGCGGCTTCAAAGAGCAGCAACGTTGACATCGAGCTACTTATGCAAACAAGGTCTCAACATATCACCAGAAAAATGCGCACTTGTGGCATTCACTCGCAAAGCAATGACGCCTTACGTCATATCAATCAATGGGCGGACTATTCCCTATCTCAGAACCCACCGGTTTCTTGGCATCATCATTGACAGAGATCTCTGCTGGAGCCCTCATGTGTCGCACATGAAAAAACGCCTCACCGCAATTGCCCAGATCTTCAAATTCTTGGCTGGAAAAACTTGGGGCATGTCGGTAGGCGCCATGGGGGAATTATACAGAGCACTTTTCCTCGGTTTCTTGAGATATAGCCTGCCCGTACTTTCCAACACTTGCAAGACAAATCTTCGCACTCTTCAGGCCGCACAAGCTCAGGCACTGAGAACTTGTCTCGGTTTGCCGCGGGGTACATTGTCAGAGGCAACTATAGCGATTGCTCGGGACCAACCAATACAAACGCACGTTGCGGTGGAAGTCTTGAGAACCCACATCAGGCATTTTGCCCGTGCCTGCTGTCACCACCTCGCAACATTGCCGTCAGACAAGCGGAACGCGTCATTCTGCGAAATGGTCTCCAGATATTCTGCCAAACTTCCGGCAGGCTTCACCGCCGCCGCCAAACCGTCGATTCCCCCTTGGTGTCTCATTCGACCTACAGTACACCTTGGTGTGCCAGGAATCAGAAAGAAAGCTGAGCTGTCATCAGGTGCTCTGAAACAACTATCCCTGCTTCTTCTACACGAGAGGTACGCCGATAAAGTGCATATTTATACGGATGGGTCCTCGAACCTCCAGTCTTCGTCCGGAGCGGTGGTTGTCCCAGTGAAAGCTTCCACCATCAGTTTTAAGACAGACCACCCGACGACATCGACAGCTGCGGAACTTGCTGCTCTGCGTGCTGCCCTTTGTGTAGTAAATGAGGAAGCACCCCGGCAATGGTCAATCTTTAGCGATTCAAAGGCGGCCTTACAGTCCTTGCTGGCAGCCCTGCGGCGCGGACCATACGAGCAACTGGTGTTGGAGATCAGATCTCTTCTCCATAAATCACATGAGAAGGGACACCACGTGACGTTTCAGTGGCTCCCCAGTCACTGCGGCGTCGTTGGAAACGAATATGCTGACAAGGCCGCCAAGTCTGCACTTGATGGCACCAAAATTGAGACCATACCTCTCTCAAGGTCCGACGCTGCCAGGTAACTCCGAGCGATTGCACAGGAGATTACACTCTCGCTGTGGAGTGCCTCAAGCAGCCAAACTCGGAACAGTCGACAACACCACCTGCTGTCTTTGCGGCATTTTCGATTGCCACCAAAACTCAGCCGAGCAGAAGCCACCCTGCTCTATCGTTTGTGGTTAGGTGTGGCTTTTACTAACTCTTATTCCTTTATGATCGGAATGGCCGACAGCCCTCTTTGTGACACCTGTCTTCGTGAAGAGACGCTACAACACATCATATGCGATTGTCCTCGCTATGACTTACAGAGGCAATCACTGGCGTCCGCTCTCGCTCACCTTGATCTGCGACGGATGTCGGTTGATGCCATTTTGGAATGTCGACCGCACAAGACATCACAATTGAAGGTGACAAAGGCGCTGCTGCAGTTCTTAAAGACGACAGACTTGCACAAGCGACTGTAACAGCGATGTGTGATGTCGTGTGCCATGCAGCTGCCACTGACTGTGAGAATGTGCTATATGTTCGCCCACTTTCTCTCTCTCTTCCTCTTTCCTTTCACCTTTCAATCTCCCCTGTCCCCTTCCCCTCGTGCAGGGTAGCATACCGGTTGTCATACACTGGTTAACCTCCCTGCCTTTCCTTCTCTATTTCCTTCCTTCCTTGTCATGATAAACTGATACTGACTAGATGCATTCTAGCTCTAGTTTGGCCAGCCGCGTGTATTTGACGCGATAAATACAAAGAATAGGAACTCGGCGATCAACTTGGCCACGTATTGCCTGAGAGTCGCCAGTGTGAATAAGCTTGTTGTTGTTGTTTTGTGGGGTTTAACGTCCCAAAACCAGCTCTGATTAGACGCCGTAGTGGAGGGCTCCGGAAATTTTTGTCACCTGAGGTTCTTACTGACATCGCACAGCACACGGGCCTCAACATTTCGCCTCCATCGAAATGCAGCCGCCGCGGCCGGGACTCGATCCCGTGACCCTCGGATCAGCAGCCGAGTACCATAGCCACTAGACCACCGTGGCGGGGCAGCGCGAATAAGCACATGGGGTCAAAAGTTATTTGCGCCGACTTGTTGCTCATACTAAAGTTGTTATCGCACTGAACGGACAACCACCTTAACGTGCATAAAGACGTTTAAGGTAAAATCGAGTCTTTCTTTTTGTGCCGAAGAACTTGATTGATTGATTTGTGGGGTTTTACGTCCCAAAACCAGCTTTGATTATGAGAGACCCCGTAGTGGAGGGCTCCGGAAATTTTGACCACCTGGGGTTCTTTAACGTGCACTGACATCGCACAGTACAGGGGCCTCAACATTTCGACTCCATCGAAATGCAGCCGCCGCGGCCGAGATTCGATCCCGCGACCCTCGGATCAGCAGCCGAGTACCATAGCCCCTAGACCACCGCGGCGGGGCGTGCCGAAGAGCTTGTATGTCGGCGTTCGTAACACTGTTTCTTTCGGAAAATCATGCGGAAAGAGCTACGCCCGCGGAGAAAGGAAACTCGGGAGAGACTGCGCCCTTTGTTATCTCTTTCCAACTATTTCCCCTTATCTTCCACCCTGGGCTTCCTCACAATAAGGTATGTTCTTTTCCTTTCTCTCTTCCACACCTCACGGATATTGCTTCCCGCAGTACATTAATAATTTGACTAGCTTGGACCTTGTCAGAAACATCCGCCATATTTAACACGATTAATGAAGAAGACAGGTCCGCCTATATACTGGACGAATAAGCATAGGCGGCGCGCGCGGGAAAGGAAGCGGGAAAGGTTGTTCTTTTCTTTTTGTATGAATGTGGAATATACAGGATGTCGGCTGCTCCCGCTTTCGCGGCAGCCGGAAACCGCTTTTCTCAACCAGATTCTCGACCCACCGTTGTAGCTTGGCGGCTATAGGTGTAGCCCTGCGAAGCTCGAGATCGCGGAATCGAGTCCCCACCACGGCGGCCACATTTTCATTGGGACTAAATGACATAAACAGCCGTGCACTTAGACTTAGGCGCACGTTAAAGAACCCTAGCGGGTCCAGGTTACTCCGGAGCCCTCAACATACGGAGCGTGCCTCATAATCAGAGCTGGTTTTGCCACGTAAAACCGCATCAGTTATCATCTACTTTCTCCACGTACCACCCCCGGCCCAAACCACTGTCTCCTAACTTGAAGCCTGTCGTTCTCGATCCTATTATTCACGTATAAACGTGAGCACTGCGTGTCTAGAAGACGAGTAATGTTTCGTCCGCAGAAGCATGCGGCTGCGTGGTGAGATTTGTCTGCTTTTTTAACATTTATTTATTAGCCCTATATGTACGCTGGTCTTTATCTTCGCTCCTTGCTCTCCTCATCGTCATTACATTCTGTGGAAAAAACGTAGAATTTCTATTCCCTAAAAGAATGCAGCTTTTCTTTTTATCAAAAGGAGCCATGCGGTCATCAGCACCTTGTAATGTCGTCTTTCTTCTGTGTGTTGTTCTGCGCTAAAATAAAGTATTATTGCCATTTCCAGTGCAGTTAGAATCATTTAAGATATATATATATATATATATATATATATATATATATATATATATATATATATATATATATATATATATATATATATATATATATATATATATATATATATATATATATATAAGACATAGCACGATAATGTTGTAACGTCCGCAAATAAAGAATTTAACAGTGGGCGAAAACCTTCTAGGCTGGCGCTGAGGACGCAGCACAGTGGCAGCGTAAGCTAAATTTTACTGTGTCCTCTCACTCTTTTCTTTCAGATTTATACTATTCCTACTTATTATATTCTACTCCTACTTACTTTACTACACCAGACGCCAGTGTTCCTGAGCACTGTCACTTGCTGCAGACACCAATTTGCTTCCCCGAAATTATGTTGCGTTCTTGTTTATCTTGAAGATTACATTACTCTTCGTACGAGAAAAGTGGCTCTGCATTAGTTCCTTGTTATCAGCCTTCTATCATGAGTTCGGTAGAACATATCGCGCGCATCTGAACAATGAAACAGGACAACGCGTTAGGCGTAACGCCGCATGTTGTAAAACCGAAACTAAAACTAGATTATGACATATTACGGAAATATTTTAAAGTTTATATTACTGTGCAGTTATACATTTATATACAAACGCACATATTTATAGTTAAAACTATAGTAATCTATCGGTCTACTGTATTTCTAACATATTTATGTGTCTGAGCTATAGAAAGCCAAAGTCGAAGCCAAGAAAATCCAGTACCGCAGGTGCACATGGAGGTCGTCGCGGCTGTGCTACTACCGGTCTGTTGACTCGCGTTCGCTGTCAACCGGCCCTTCGTCCGAACTGTTGGGCTTTTGTAGCTGAGGAAACTGCGGAAAACTCGTGAGCACAGCTTGGTCAACTTCATCCATGTCCTCCATATCGAACTACGCCAAAAGGATGGCGCTCTTGGGCGCGCGCATCTTCGGAGAAGTGTCTCGTCCTACAAACAAGAAGTCCATGCGGGTTGTGCAGCTGTTCAGTGATGTCCCGCACGATTTGAACCCCGAGATCGTGGACTGGTATCCACCGCATCACCAATTGACCACTCTCATGTTTCGTCTTCGGATGCACTGGCTTGTACAGAGACGAACATCAGGACTTCAAAGAAGAGATGAGACGGCTTCGCAGGTTGCGAGGCAAAGGACGACCAAAGAAGGGCGAAGGAAAACGAGCGATGTTAGGAAAGAAGTGAAGCATTCATTGGACTGCACAACCGAAAGCAGTTATATAAAATCTAATTTTGTTGCTTCTTTTTCGTCTACCTTTGTCTTTTTCTACACCACCGCTTGCACACACGCACACTGTAACGCGAACATTGATTCTGACCTAGAAGCCGCCCGAGCACCCACCCCTCGGCATAATAAAGCGAAAACGCAACGCTATTTGTCCGGTTCGACATTTAGAAACTTCGCGCTTTGTCTTATGTAACAATTAAGGTGCATTAAATGTACCAGCTGCTATCGTGGATTATTTGTAAATACGCGCGAAGCGGAATGTGTACGGTTGCAGTTTCATTGTTGAAATAAGGAAATATATGTGTGCTGTACGATTGAGGCAATAATGCTGAAAGAGACGTTCTATGCAGCTCGGAAAAAGTATGATTTATATTGTGAATAACTGAAAACTGTTTGTGCACATAATATTCACAGTGCATAGCTCAGTATGGCTAATCAAGAGCCATAAGAGCAAGCAAAGATGGCAAAAACACTTCCAGGCGAAGAGTATGCATCTAATCGCATGCCGACGGATCCATGAGTATGCCTACCCCTGCAGGACGGTTGCACCACAAAACACCGAAGACGTCGTGGACGTCGTCGTCGGTCACATGACGAGGTTGTTCCGGTTATGTCAACAGGCTTAACCCGCTTAGCAGGGACTTTTCTTGCAGTGAAACCGATATAGTAGGTGTCCTCTGGTGGAACTTCGCCACTCCTCTAAAATGGCTGAAACATCAGGCCATGTAAACTAAGTGCGAAAGGCACTTGGTGTGTAACGCAACTGGTGTTACAGCCTGCTGCCCTGCTGCATTGGGGCGACGTTGCCTGCGACACTCAGTCTTGCCTCTCAGCATGGCAACACCGCTGGCGGACGTGGTGGTAACTGGACCGAACAAACCTATTGCGGAACCTCAGCCGACAAATAAGCTGTGTAAGTTGGGTGGGGGGTTGGGGGGGGGGAGGAGAGGAGAGAATTATAGCTGCAGTGTATGCGAGTGACAGCTCTGGTTCTAAGCGCCGCGCGAGCATTTGCTGCGTTTTATGGCTTGGTGGTTTGAGCAGCAAATGCTCAAACGAGAATCTAATTAAATATATACGAAACGTCTTTAGTTCAAAGAGTTAACAATTAGATTAGTTGCGAAATGAAAGTGGTTGCGACGTTGCTCTCGGCTGCGCACGTAATGCTCTACCTTGGGCCATTTGTAGCTGCGTTTTCCGGCAGTTGCGTTCAACAACAGAGACGTTTTGAGCGCGATTAAGCTGGGGAAAGTTGTCAGAGAACGCGGGCATCCTTGTACTGCTTTTCTTTTTGCGTAAACAATCAAGCACGTCTAAAGGTGCGGATCAAGAGTTACTTTCCTTTATTTGGACGCAGTTGCATTCTGGTGTTCACGTTTAAACACAGGGGACCGTCTGAACACCGAAGCACAACACGAATGGTGCCTGGCAAACGATGAGCTCTTGGATTTCTACAGAGTCAACAAGCATCGACTCGACGAAATTGATTATGAAAAAGTGGCGGCAACCTTGAGTCCCATTGTGGCATCCTGCTTTCGTGGCTCGACGTGGAAATATTTTGCTTGTGCTCTGGGTATCCCCGACTCCGAGCTAGAGGTGATCGCGCTCTTTTTTTTGTTTTTTAGCTCACGAATTACTTTACACTGTCGCGCATCGTAGAACAGTCGTGCCCTGTGCTCGAAATTTTCTTAATTTCTCCCAAGTTTCTGCATGACCGGTGACAGGCACTTCCAACACCCTCCTTATGCAAGTTTCTTTGATCACTGACTGAATTGCTACCAGAAAACAACACAGGGCGATGCCCCTGGTTAACAGAATAGGGAAACATGTTGTGGGTGTTTTGAAAGCAGCTTTGTTCCAATCGGTTACCAAAAGGCAAGATGCGTAGCAACACCATTCATCCCACACTGCTTCCCCATGTATTGAGTCATGTGAGCTCATTCAGAAAACATCTTTTTGCCCATTGGCCAAAATCGGCCCCTAGTAACATGCAGAATGGAGAAAAGTTGGTTCACTTATTGACATCCATTAAGAAACGGCATGGAATCACACCAGTGCTTACCAATGTCAATTAATTAATGTTTTACCCATCATATTATGCTTGTCTCATTTCGTAGAGAAACAGTCTTGGTAAAATGCATAGTTCGACTTGCGGCCCACATGACGGAACATCATTCCAAATTATCATTTTGATTAGGACCTCTTTGTGTTTATCATGTAAATTGTTGCATTGTTTATTTGCGGTATTAATGAATTCTTTATTTTTTTTAAATATCTTGCACTAGTGCCAAAACTTGGCAATTCAGTGCTCTCACAGGATTAGCATACTCAGTACGGTTAATGAAACTGCATACACCCTGAACTTGTCTGTGTAATGTATTTGTGTAATGCGTAATGTAGAGCTCTTGGGTTTGGTCTGCACTGGTGACCAGCTGTTTCCTCATCCATCTGTGCTTTCTTTTATGTCTTCATCGACCATTTGCAGAGATGCTATGTACAGTGGTCAACTCTCATATCTATAACGACGGAGCATCGTGCTCGGAACTGCACAAGCGACATCTGCCGTTGGAAACGGGCCACCTCTGAGCATGCACAGCGCCACTGACGCACCTGCCTTGCATTCTCGACCCTTGGTTATCACCGCGGATGCAACAACCGCTTTGGCCGTCAGTAGCGCTGTCAACGGCTTAGCGCAATAACAAAAGAAAAAAAAAGAAAAGAAACGAAGCGTATTGTTGGCCGCGCCAGATGCAGGCTGTGCTGCGTTCTAATTCTCTGTTCGCGGTCACATTGTCCCAACAACACAGTTATGCCCACTTATGAATGGTATAAAGTTTTCTGTGGTTTTTTTGTGTCAGGTTGCTCGGAAGCTGTCTTTCGGCCGGTATAGAATTTTGCACTTCCAACTGTGAATAGAATGCTCGAAGCATTTTTGTAAGGAAGGTCGGCTTGCTGATGCTCCCCGTAGTCGGCCAGAGAGGGCTACAACCGACGAAGGACCGACTGATCGTCGTATGTATGGGCAATCCAAACTACATTTAGTCGCAGTGAACGCATCGTTGGCGAGTTACAATTAATAGTAGGCTTACGAAATTAATTGACAGCACACGGCAATTAACGCAATGCGCTATGAAAATTTAACAGAGCGATGTGCAATATACATTATGCGGCGCATTGCCGGTATGATATGATACCGCAAACCGAGAATAAGTACGCAGTATAAAACGCGCCGATCCGGGTGAATGCACTTTTTTTTTTCCGGCGCTGTATGGCTGACAGCGCTTCTGCGGCCAAAGCAGTTGTCGCGGCCGTAGAGATAAACGAGGACGGAAACTTCAAGGCAAGCGCGTCAGTGGCGATGCGCATGCTCGGATGTGGGCCATTTCCAACTGTAGATGTCGCTCGTGCAGTTCCAAGCACGACGCTGCGTCGTTATAGACATGAGTGTTGACCACTGTACATGCATGAGCAAGTTTGTTTTCCAACAAAGATAACCTGACTACTGACAAGTGGAAGGTACCATTCAGTGCATTCAGCACCCGTCCCTACATTTTCTTTCTTTAGCTTTTACCCTCTCGTTGTACATCGCAGAGCTTGCTGTGAGACGGCACACTCCCCAGAAAATTTTTGAAAAATCTTTTTATGCTCGTGCACCTTCACTGGAATGTGCAGGCATGAACGCGCTTAGAGGAGGAAAGAAATGTGTGTACAGGAGGTTTTGGTTGGAAGACGTCCTTTGCCAGAAAGCCAACTTATAGCTTTTGACAAAAGGTCAATCATTACATTTCAATTAATAATTGCAAATAACAGTTCCTATGCTTGACTTTGCTTATTATCTGTTGTCTTCATATAATTGTGCCTAACAAAAGTGGGTCTTTCATGAACACTTTTGTTCAGCATTACAATTTAGGTTAGCCTTTCTTTTTTATTGGTACCAGTGTCCGCTACAGCATAAGCCACATTAAAAGGTACTAGCCTGTGCTGGATAAAGTCCAGGAGAGGCCTTTAACTGTAGTGCTCTGATTTCCTTTCATAATCTTAGAACACCTGTGCTTCAAGGAATTCCTTACTGATCTCTAGGCACTTTTAATCAGTTCTAGACACTTTTAATTATTCCTTACTCACTCTTACCTATAACAGTTGCAGCCCCGCCACGGTGGTCTAGTGGCTAAGGTACTCGGCTGCTGATCCGAGGGTCGCGGGATCAAATCCCGGCTGCGGCGGCTGCATTTCGATGGAGGCGAAATGTTGAGGCCCGTGTGCTGTGCGATGTCAGTGCACGCTAAAGAACCCCAGGTGGTCGAAATTTCCGGAGACCTCCACTACGGCGTCTCTCATAATCAGAACTGGTTTTGGGACGTTAAACCCCACAAATCAAGTCAATATAACAGTTGCAGCATGATATGTAGTCATGACTGTGCTCCTGAAATTTATTAATAAATAAATTATATCAATATTGCACCACATTGTTATCAATGATTAACAAAGGCAAGAGTAATTAAATGTCAAACAATGCAGGTAAATGAAACAAGAAGGTTTACAAAGGCTTACCCACAGTGAAAGCTTAGTGCCTAAGGTGTTATGCTGCTGAGCACAGAGGCACAGGTTTGCTTCCTGGCCATGGTAACCACATTTTCAGAAAGTAAACTGTAAATACACCCATCAAGGCCCCTAAACCACCCCCAACATCTTTTTCTTTTTTTTTGAAGATTTCAAGTTAACTTGTGCATCAAGTTGAGAATGCCATCATGATAAATGATGCCGAATGCGGGAATGCTGCATACCACGGCCGTGCCACAAACTCGAAAAACAATCAACAATCCCGTGCACCTCTCCAAGCATTTCCGGCATACCAAAGTTAGTCGTTACAACAACAAGGGACGGCAACATGGTTTTTGGTAACGTCAACAGAGGCAGAGCTCTGCTGATTGGTCCAAGGAGAACTTCGACTTCTGGTTAGTCTGCTAGCAATTGCACGCGCTCCCTGCCTGGCTGTTCTGCCTTGTCATATGTCGTTTGTGTGGACTAGAAACTGTTACAACTGTACCAGCAAGCAGAACACGACGGGGAGCGCTAGCACGGAGCGTTGGCACAGAACCAACATAACACTCGCACAAGCGCGGAGGCGCGTCAACCGGAAGGGGACAGTTTGAGCTGGGTGTCATCGAGGATTTGTCACATGACATGCGGAGGAACACTCGGCGAGGAGGTGGCACTGTCAACTGCAAGCGGCCGATGCATGGTGCAGGAAAGAGCGAAACAAGCAAGCGCCGTGTTTTAACAATCAAATGCAGGTAACTCCACTATTGCGGCACCGTTTAAAAAATTTCTTACGGCTACAGTAGAATCTCAATAATACGAATTCGTAGGGAGCACGTAAAATATTCGTATCATCCCGAATACGTATGAGCCAAAACAAGTTAAAGCTGATCATGAAGATGAACAAGAACTTTATTGGGGTCAACCACTTCTTGCTGAAAAAGTCCATGATGTTCTTTTGAACTTTTTTAACTTTGCTGTCCCTCAAGAAAGCCGCCTGAAAGGAATAAAACCGTGCTGCGGTTTCTTCACTCACACTGCCGGTGCTTACGGTGAGACGCAGTACATCGAGGGCGTCAAGGTTTTCGGACATTGACGGTAGGAGGTCACACTCACCTGCATCTTCACCATCACTCTCAGACTCTCTATCATTTGCCTCGTCGACCAATTCTTCGATGGATCGCAGCCCACAGGTCGCTGCGTTGTCGTCCGCAGTGACGAAGTCTCACGCCGAAGCTCGAGTTTCAAAGTTCTCCCAACCCTCAATGTGCAAATTGTCGTCAGGCTCTTGGTTCTCTTTCGTCGGAGCCGCATCCGATTCCTTGAAAAATCCACACTTGCGAAAGCAGTTCGCGATCGTGTCCTGGGTCACATTATCCCAGCACATGACCAAGAAATGTAACGCATCAAGCAGGCTAATCCGCAAGTTTTCATATTTGCACTCAATTTTCGCCAGGAGCCTCCGCACAAGCAATCCCTTGAAATGGTGCTTCACATTTTGGATTATTCCCGCATCCAGCAGCTGTAGATGGCTCGTGGTGTATGCAGGCAGGAACCTTACGGTGACATTGCTGAGGTTGCAGTCTTTGGGATGGGCCGAACACTGGTCGACGAAAAGCAAAATTTTTCTGTTTTTTGCTCCCATTTTTCGGTCCAAAGTTATAATGAACTCGCAGAAAAGATCTGCAGTAAAAAGTCTGAGTCAGTTGCTCGCGTGAAGCGGTCATTTCGCGCGTTCGTATCATCCGCAATGACTGAGGAAACTGTTCGTATAACACCGAATGACAGCGCATTTTATACAACGTAGTCCGTCCAAAACAACATTAAAATTCGTATCATCGCGAAATTTGCATCAACCGTAATCGTATCATCGAGATTCTACTGTACGTGTTGCAGACACCGGTACAAAAGTAACACCACGACTAAATCTTCACCTATGAGTGGTTTAGGGGCCCTTTAGATGTAGGCATATAAAAATAATCACAATGTAATCAATATTAATACATGTTTCCCCACTAGAATGTGCTTTACTATCATATTGTGTTGTTCCTTTTTCTTTTTTTTTTTTCTTGCATGTAGAAAACAAGGATTTAAAATTTTTATGTCTCAAAAGTTTATATAAATAGTAAAGTTAATGCGATGCTGAGTTTCAAGTAAAGGGTGTTTTATTGTACACTAGTTACACTGCTTAGTAACTCTGACTGGTGATATCTTTCTGTTGCAAGGGTGTGGAACAGCAAGCTGAATGGCGCAAGCTGGCACCTCTCCATGTGGCATTGCAGTGCTTATACCCTGCACTAAAGGCTTGCTCAAAGCGCTGTAGCCTCGGCCACCTGGTTGACATCTTGAAGGAGCAGGGCCGCTTGGATGTCCTGAACAGAATCTCTCCACAAGTTAAAGGTGTGGCAAAAGTTTTGCAAATACAGTAGTTAGGCTGAAGGGCTCACTATTGTGTGTGTGTGTGTCCTGCCAGTACACAAAGAAATGCCAACAATTGTTACCAGTGGATCTAGCTTAAACCTTACCCCCAATATATCTTGCAGTGTCTGCCTATCCCCAGTATATCTTGCAGTGTCTGCCGAATAGTCTGGAAACAAAATGAGAGCCACTTGCTCGCTGTGGTAGCTCAGTAGTGACAGCGTTTTTCTGCCAAGTACGAGGAGCTACAATCTCTCCACAGTTACTCTCTTCATGTGTAATGGAAATTACCAGATTGCGAGCAAATAGAGAGTAGAGAATACCTTAATAAGTTGAGGTTTCCAGATGACATCATGCTCCTTGGCAATGATGGCAGCAAAATATAGACAATGATTGATGATCTAACCCAAGAGAGAACAAGCTAGCACTAAAGGTGAACATGTAGAAAACAAAGATAATGTTTGCAGCCTGGGATAAAGAGAAAAAAGAAAAAGAAAACATGGGAGTTCAATATTGGCACCCAGGCCATAGAGTTTGTGCAAGAGTGCCCTTTCAGCGGCGCTCACTATTGGGTACGCAAGTTGTTATTGTCAGTTCTACTGACTGGAGGTCAAGAAACAGCAATATACATTGACTTCTGGATGAATTCAACCTTTCTAAACATTCATACGTCTTCACTTACCATCAGTGTGTTGTTTTAATGCTGTGGGCAGTCATTCTTTCAAAAGTACTAGTACCATGTTAACAAGTCATTGACATGCCACGTTCCTTATCACTCTGGCTTGCTCATATGAGTATTATAAATAACAAAAGGCATGTACATTTGCAGACTGATAATTCATTCTTTTTATGATAAATTTAAACTTGATTGGCTTCATATTGTTAAATAATATATTGCTATTTACTATTAATTACTAAAGGATGCATCAATTGGCATATGTAACCAATTTCTCTTTCATGCAGTGGAATATTGAGTGCACTATTGTAGCGGAGGCGAGTTAATTTTGCACATTTAATGATAGTTCATCATAATTCATGCCTACAGGAGATATGTATGTGAACTTATAATGGAAAGCCTGTTCGCATAAAAGAAATTCAGGAAAGAATAACGATTGGTTAGTGTGCATATGGTATGCATTCCCAACTCATGACTAGAGCTGGCAACTTGTCGTACCATTGGCAACTTGTCTTACCAACTTACCATTGTCTCTAAAACATAAGGTATACAGCCACTGTATTTTGCCATTAATTAACATATGAGACAGAAATATGAATATTAAAAAAGAAACTTGTGGATAAATTAGAAACTGCACAGCTGGCAATGGAACAAAAAAAAATGATGCAGATAACATAAAATGGGTCGTGCAGCACTTTTCCAAGTAATTTATTTATTTATTTATTGAAAATACCTCAAGGACCCTGTACACAGGGTTTTACATGAGGGGTTGGATAAACAAACAAGTTAGCTCATATTTACAAAGTGTGACTCGACGGAATTCTTGAAATGAGTATGCTTGACGTGAAGGACGATGTCCGAGGGAAGATTGTTCCAGTCGATGGCGGTCTTGACAAAAAATGATTGCAGATGCGTGGCGGTGCGGGCACGGGGAGGGTACACCGCTTTAACATGGCTGGTGCGTTGAGAGATGCGATGAGCTGGGTTGATGGGAGCACAGTTACGCAGAACATGAAAAAACTTATGATAGAGTCCTTGAGTGATGTCATTTAAAGAACTTATTGCCTCACGAATCACCTGCGGAAAGATTTTTTTTTAATCTATTAGGCATTAGGCGAGTTAGTGTCAAGTTTGAGGGGAAGTCTACCGTCCAAATGTATTCACTCTCCATCCATCCCAACGACTATGCTGGAAGCTACACAGAGCATATGCAGCATTCATTTTACATATTTTTGAATGGCTGGCTGTATAGCGGGAGGATTGTGAGCGCACACTGGCTGCTTGTCAGACGAGCACAGAAGGCCGTGACGTCATGTGTGCCTGAACAGCAGCAGCAACGGAGGTGGGAAGTGGTCCCAGCTCTTTGCTTGATGAGTTATGCCCACTTCTCAAGCAACGCCACCATACTGCCTATGCTACACTACCATGCTGGAGTGCACCAAGAATGTTGACTGTGTGTAGAGAGGCTTGGAGGGTTTTCCTTGTGTGTGCGTGTGTTGTGTTACGTGTGGTTTGGCACGTGTGTTACCTGTTGGTGCTGATGTTGTGCGTTCTCCTTCTTTTTCTCTGTTCCCTTTGTTATCCCCCTCCTTCTTTTGTTGTGGTGTAGAGGCATAGAGCACACCTTCCTTGTCCTTCTTTCCCTCTATCTCTCTCTCTCTTTTTCTTTTCGAAACAGAATAGCACTGGCGCTTTCATGTCGTCTGTGCTTTGCTCTCATGTTGTCAGTGTGCAAGCATGGAGGGTGCAAGCAAAAGCAACTGCACACTTATGGTGTTTTTGAGACTTAAAACCCTAGAAATCGATCAAAAGCAACTGCACAAGTTGAGATAGGATAATGCAGCTTCTCTAACATGGCAGCATGCCACCATCCTCTCGATAGGCACGGCACTTTGTGAGAAATGCAGCAATTTCATTATTTTCCTCCAGTTTCTGCCTGAAAACGAGGTTGTGTCAGCCTGTTTCAGCGCCCAATATGTCACTTGGCCAAAGGAGCATGGCGGCAAATGTTTCATTAAAGTGAAAAAGTGGGCAGGCCACGTAATGACAAGAGATGGAATGGATACTAAGAGATGGGAAGCGCAGTTGACAACAAAGAGTAGAACAGTGTGAGATTACCATAGGTGAAGTTTAACTAACTCACCTGTCTGCTTGGCTTGACAGAGAGTTGGACTGGTTGGTAGGTAGTCATTATGAAACGTGTTAAGGCATGCAGATGTGCTATGCAAGCTTTACCTTCTGTTATAATTACCTGTCTTTCTTGCTCAACTGGGCACCAGGAGCTTGTGTTAAGGATTTGCTTGCAATCCCTTCTCCAAAACAAAGCCTCTGATTTAGACATGGCAATGCTAAGGTTAAACTTACACCCCATTTCTCTATTTGGCAGGGTTTCTCTTGGAGCCCCCTTGTGACACCTTCTGTTTCGAGGAGAAGCTTCACCAGAGATTGGAAGACCCGCGGCGCCCACTTTTATCAATCGATTCAGGTGTATCCAGCCTGGACTCTGGAGATTTCGTCTTTGACCCTACAGCAAGGAATAGCATCCTTGCTGGGTCATCCGCAAAACAAGCTGCGCTGCCATTTCAAGAAAATTCAAGGAATGGAGGCTTCCTTCCAGGAGCTTTTTCTTCCGAATCAAACAATCGTACAATTCATCCAAGTAAGTTGAGAAGCAGTTAAAAGAGGGAATCAACTGCCCAGTTGGTTGTGTGAACCATATGATAGGATGATGCAGTGAAATGAGCGAGGCTAGTTCCTAACTGATTTTTGGCATACAGGGGTAGCGGCTTTGTGGCTTATTCACAAAGGTAATGATATAAAAATTCTTCCCTTATTTTGGGCCTCTGCATTGTGCTTCACTTCTAAAGTCCCCCCTTAAGTTTTGGAATACTCGAGGAGGTGAGGGCATTATGCGTTTGCCTGTCGCAGAGCTCAACATGCTGCATTGCGGTGCAGCCATTGCTCATATCACCTTGACTGCATTTGTTGCTGTTTGTTCGGGTTATATGATGCAAATGTGGCTTGGTAGTTTTCACTGCTTTCCTCTAGGTTCTTGCAATGCCTGCAAAGCTGTTATTTAACATCTAATAATCGAAAACACTTTGTGGGTACCAACCCTGTGGTTTCATCACTAAGTCTAAGATAGCATGTACATGTAACACTAAAGTCACAGTCTTGATCTTCTGGTCCTGTCTGGTTTGCACTTCAGAGTGATGAAAGTTTTCATGAGGGAATGACCACCTGCATGCCAATCAAGGGATGCATGTGAGGTTATGTGTGTTCCTAGAGTGTCTACTCAACAGATCTGATGAAATTAATGTTAAGAAAGCCATCAAGGGATTCAGCCGAAAGCAACTGCCATGAATAAACAATGTCCCATTTTCACTTTGCTGCCGGCAGTCTGTTTTGTTATGGATAGTGCAAATTTTGGATAAGTACATTTTTGAATTCTTGAAATGTTGTTGCCAAAATTTTAAGGATTCTGGCTGAATTAAAATTCAGAAAATTTTGTATTTCAGTCATGTTACCACTCTGAGCTCTCTCTGATAAGTGTGGCAGTCCGTCAAGTAGCATCGGGATGTTTAGTGACCTTTCATCACCTATAACCTGTGCAAGATCGCGTTAAGCATGTCAAGTTGTAAGCGTATGGGAATGCAAATTATTTTATTCTTTTTTTAGAGCAAATCGTTCTTAGAATCAAATAACCTTGAATTTAATAGCTTGGATAGTGGATTTACATTATACCTTACTTAATACAAATGCCATCTGTCAATCTTTAAAAATTTGTTTCATTACTTGCCAAAAAGAAAGTGTTTAATCTATGGAGTCAACTTATTTCTAAATAGCTGTTATTCAGATATTTAGATATTTTTGCAGTTCATACACACATACAGTAGAGCCCCGCTGTTACGTTCCCGGCTGCTGCGTTTTCCCGGATGTTACATCGTTTTTGGCCGGTCCCAGCATAGCTCCCATAGGATTCAATGCATTAGGAACCCCGCTATTACATCGCGAATCGGCATTCCAAGCGGCCACTGCCGACGGAAATATTGACTTTTCACATAGCTTGACTTGGCTTGACTGTAGGATTAACTGCACAATTGGCGACGCCAATTACGTTTCAGGTTCCGCCAACTAAACTACAGCACAGCGATGCAAACCGTTGGTGACGGATTTGCGTACAATGATTACATTTCCATCGATGACGCCATTGTCACCTCCGAGGTTTTCTCTGTTGACAAAATCGTAGCCGAGTGTGCCGATGCGTGTACTGAAAGTGCTAGCACTGAAATAAAATTGTGTGCCGATCACCACTTCTCTCTTTTTTCCATTTTTCCCATTTCTTGGCTCTTACGTTTCCCGGCTCTTACGTTTATATTTTACGGTCCCGTGAAAACAAATCAGCGGGGTTCTACTGTATTGCCCCCCCCCCCCTTTTTTTTTTTCCTGTCGATGTAATGTTAGGCGCAGGCTACAGGCAGCAAAGGCACATTGTAAATGTTACCATGGTTAGAGAGACTCTTGCAAAGGAGAGGAAATTCTTTTCTGAGTACACCGTAAATGTACTTCAACTGAGGACACCTGAATCGAAACACTCACAGGGGAGAGGGTAGTATAGGGGAGTCGAAGCAGAGTCTGGAAAAGAGTGGCCATCTTCTCGAGACAGGTGATTACCCCCACTACCATGTGCCTCTTTTTGGTGCCTCTCTCCCCTTTAGAAAAAGACCAGTGGATGCTTGGTGGCACTAGGGATTGAACCCAGTGTGTCCCACATTGAAGGCGGACACACTAACCACTAGGTTACGTCTGCAGTCCATGGTTAGCTCCATACTATAACGCACTGCTAAACTGAAAAAGAAAGGGAAAAATAAACTGATTATTTAAGGTGAGCCAAGCTTCCTCTAGAATTGTGGCTTCATGGAAGTATGGGCCGCACTGCTACGAGACTACCTTTTCAGGCACGTTGTGAGTAGCAAAATGCGTATAATTGATTCACTTTAAATACTACGAAACCATTGAAGACTAAAATTTGAGACGAAGCAAAAATCAAATGTCATAATGTTTGTCCGAATATTCAAGGGCATCAAATCTTCACCTGAGCCTAGTGAGTTTATACGATAGCAGTGAAGTGTCGTGCTCTCCTTTCGTGTATCATGCGTTTTTGGTACTTTGTGTGCTAGTTTCCATTTATGAATTAACTTTGGCATGATCATAAATGACACCGCTGGCCACTCAGCAAATGCTAATGAATAGCATTGGTTTTACATTGTCCAAGAAGACAGCCTAAGAGTTGGTTCCATGTTGCTGTTGAATACTTCCCGCACCACGCAGAATCAGAATCATGTGTTCACTTGTGCAATTTGCTACTTCCACTTGATACATTACCATCCATTTAGCCAGCTGGCACTATGCAAGTGCATGTGAAAAGTGAGTGAATTATTGCTAGCCAAATTATGCTTGTTAGGATAAGCTGAACTTTCTTGAGCTAGAAATTTTCGAGAAAATGAGTGAAAAATCAGGCAGTGCTTTGTTTAACTGTCATTATAGCTGTTGGAGTAAATCTTGTGTTGTGCTGTTCGGTGTTGATGGCCTGTTTGTGATAAAACTGATATCTCGATTGTGGAGTCATTGAAACAGTAGTGCCTTGATGTCATCATGTGTTGTCTCTGTGTCTGGATCGTGCATGAAAGCTAAGCCTGTCTTTTGTGCCATCAGGTTTCCCATATCAGGATAATATTACTTCATCTCTCAACAACGGTGAATGCAGCCAAGAGGAGGAGTCCATCTGTGGGTCATTAATTGATAAGATATTGCCAAAGGTGAGCACTGATCCATCTTTACGCTGATGGGGCTTTGCAAGACAAGGTGTACAAATACAGTCTGTGAGCTTGTAAAGTTACTGTCATTATTTATTTATTTATTTATTTGACAAGGGCAAATTCAAAGTGACCATAATTACGCATTCGGAGATCGCAAAATAACAAGTGTCTGAATGACCTCCTAACAAAACATAAATGAAGGTTAGTAGTGTTTTGGAAAACAGTGAATGTTATTTTATACTATTTTGAGAAGATCAGTAAACACAAAGGGGTAGAGAAAACAATTAATAAAGATCAGTAAAGGATCACCATGATAACCACCAATGTAGAAAAGAGCGAATGGTAAAAAGGTCATGAATGTAATCACAAAGATAAATCACGGAAATTGAGACATGGATAAATAGCATAAAAGCACAAAAAGCAGCTCATTTATTAGGTAGTTTCAAAACATACAGTTCTTTAGGAAAAACAGTCTGTCACCTTTATTTGCTTCTGCTTGCCGAATCTGGCAGTGGCTAGCAACTTATGCAAGCTGTAGGCATGTCCAAAGTGCTTCTTTGGCGTCGCTTTCTTCTGTAAAAAACAGCTGCACTGTAGCAAAACCTGCAACTACATCGGCAGCCCTCAGCTGTAGCTGTTTTCGATGTCTTGTTGACATTGCTTTCATGAATGCCTTCTGGGGCTGAACCATCTGTGCACTTTCGCTTTTCATTAGTGGACCACATGTTTCAACTGTGCTGTGGTCCGCAGCGACATGCTCTTTAAAACAGGCATCGAGAGCGGCGCCAAAGCTACCGTCGTCGAGCTCACTTGTTTGCACTTCAGCAGGCGCACTAGGAGAAGCACCCCCAAGGTTTCCACAAAACGATAGGCCCATAAACAGTGCGATTGTCCATCTTTCATGCAGCCCCAAGATCATGCTAGCATGTGTATGACACTAAGCAAACTCGCCTTGCGTTGCGAGGAGTTGTCCATGCACAAAAGCATGCGCTCAACGAGACACTGCCTATACAGGACCTTTACATCTTTTTATTATGCCTTGGTCCATGAGTTGCTACGCAGATGTTATGTTCACAGGCAGGTATGCAAGACAGATAGCACTCAAGGCTGGTACGGTCATGTAGGCACTGCATTGGTTATCAAGGAACATTGCCTTATGTTTCAATGACGCGAATTTGCAGTCAAGTTGGGATCGAGTCTCTGAAAAGGCCAAACATCATCCATGTGCTTCTGTTTGAGGATAGTCCACGAGATGTGTCTTCACATCTTTAAAACACCTAGGCTTAGCGGCCTTTTCGATCACAAGCAGGTGACATTGTTCACTGCTCATAATGTTTGCCGCTATCATAACTCACACCCATTCTTTACTTCGTTTGCCCCCAGCACAGTCTTTCTTGAATGTCAACCGATAAATAAACACACTCTTGTCTGCATAGATAACTACCAGTTAGCACTCACTGAGGTACTCGCAAAGCTTCTCTGCTTTTTATGTTGCACGTTTCCTGACCAGCTGACGCCTTCTCTCCACACATGTTCCTAAAGATCGGGCAGGCAGCAGGCAGAGAAGCAAGACTTATAACTCAGCGAGTTGGCATGTATCTATATTTAAACATTTTAGCTGTGCGCAAAAGACACAGACAAGAAAGACACACGAGTGCTCATGTGTTTTTCTTGTCTGTGTTTCTTGTGCGCGCCAAAAATTTTAAATAAGGCACAGAACTTTATTTAGGTCCTGAGAAACTGCGGTTGGACGTCCCCTTCTAGGGGGAGCCTGTAGCAGTTGCGGGCCGCTCCCACACAGGGACAAATTGGGTCATGACGTTGTGTGAAGTGCATCACTCATTCACCCAAAGAAGCAAGTTGTTGATTCCCTGCATTGCTGCGAGTGATGACGGTTTTGTCATAGCAGCCTCACTACTGAGAGGAAGTTTATCGTTTGTATCCTTGATTCAAATCGGTTCTTTCTCCAACCCCAGGTAGGCACTGGTACACATTCACTTCCACAACATCTCGAATTCATTTCCGAAAGCATCCAATATTGAAAGCTTATTTCTTGATGAAATTCAAGAGCATGTTAGGCTTCGTGCCGTACTTTCCTGTATTGTCGTTCTTGGTGGTGCATCCCTTGAGAACTTCTTTCAAGACTGACTTTTGTCACCTGGTCAAGAGTTCGGTGGGAGCCTCGTGTTGGCATTGTCAAGCGTCCAAACCACAACACTCAAAATGAGAAGCAGGGAAACACTTGAAGAACCAACCCAATGCATGGCTGATGCACTTTACAAAAGACAAGAAAGAAGATAGCCGATGTGGTGCACCGCCATTGACTGATCTTACCGCTTCTTGAGCTGCAGCACTGTGGACAGTGCCAATGGTACCGCATTCCACAGTGGTACCACAGTGCCAATGGTACCACTTCTGGAATGTGGTACCACAGTACCACATTCCAGAAGCTGTTTTTTAAAACTTGAAAAATTGCGCATTTTATTGAAAAGATATGGTCACGTCATGGTTTTCGATCGAAAAATAGCTTATAATTAACTAACATTACGGGCTTTTAACTTTGAAATATCGAGCATTCTTCAATAGGGTTGCTTGTAAAAGTGATGGGACCACTTTCTTGCTTTTATTTAACCAAAAATTCTAATTAAGCTATTTAGAGTTATCGGGAGTCGACTGTACCATTGAAGCAATGTCTGTAGTCAAGTGTGGTATCTGCTGTGCTATTACAAAACAATCATACACAGATTTTAGTAAACATGTGTGCTGTCAAACACTATCTTTGCAGAGGCATCCTTGCATGCATATCGGAGGCCAAGGAGAGATGGGGTAGCAAATGACGGAAAGGCAGTGAAGTTGGAGGCCAGTATGAGTGATAGTGAAGTGTAAAAAATTACATTTTATGTGTCGCATGAAAGTTATTGATAAGGTGAATATGTGCTTTTGTATAATTCCTCATTAAAGTTGTTTTGAAAAGAAAAGGTCAAAACAGTATCGGCTGTACAGAGGAGGACATGTGCATCATAGTGACCAAGGAGGGCCACTAATATAACACCATAGCTTGCTATATAAACTATGCCTATATAAACGATCCCATGAAAGGCAGACGTCGTCGGAACTATGGCATTGGCGCCACTTGCATATGGTGGTCTAAAACAAGCTTTTTGGCTTTTTGGTCTTGTAGACGACAAACACCTCGTAAAGATGTAAAAAATTGTATAAGTATACATTTTTGTTACTGTCATTCAATACAGCAATATAAAGCAGTTGCCATCTGAACTTTTGATGGGGGCGCCGATTACATGCGGGTCTCGCAAGGGAGGCCATGGTGCAAGCGCCGGATAAGAGTTGTTGCTCTGTCTCACAGCCCCAATGTTCTCACTCTTACCGTAGTAGGCGGCGCCACTATAGACGACGTGCTTTTCGTGCTTGTCTGGCAGGCATAGTTTAGATAGAAGGCTATGATAACACTAATACATTTTGCACATCACAGTTAATCGTGGTCTCAATAGCCAACACATATGTAAAATTTTGTCGCATTGTTCTTAAAGGGCCCCTAAACCACCAAGAGATCGAAAGTTAGTTGTAGTGTTGCTTTTGTGCCGGTGTCCGAAACGAACACGTAGCCGCAAGAATTTTTCGAAACGGTGCCAAAATATCCGAGTTACACGCGTTTGATTATTAAAACGCGGCGCTTGCCTGTTTCGCTCTCTCCTGCGCCCGCCGGCCGCTGGCCGGTGTCACCTCCTCGCCGAGTGCTCCTCCGAATGTCACGTGACATGCATCGCCGATGACGCGCATCCGGTTGACGCGCCTCCGCCGGGCCCCCACGTTCGCGCAAGTGTTTTGATGGTGCTGTGCCAACGCTCTCCGTTAGCGCTATCCGTCGTGTTCTGACAGTTGCTGCAGTTTCTAGTCGGCTGTACCTACTTGCACTTGCGTAGCGTAGCGCATTTGCGAATTCACACGCGAACACCGCACGAACGACACACGATGAGGAAAACAAACAGGCAGGGAGCGCGTGCATTTGCTAGCAGACTAACCAGAAGTCGACGTTCTCCTTCGACCAATAAGTGGAGCTCGGACTCTTTTGACGTCAACAAAAACCACAATGTCGTCACGGCTAACTTCAGTGTGCCGGAAATGGCCGGAGAGGCGAACGGAGTTGTTTTTCAAGTTTGTGGCGCAGCCACGGCGCGTAGCGCTGCCGCTTTTGACACCGTACATCGTGGCACCATTCTCAACTTGATGCGCGTGTTAACTTGAAATGTTCAAAAAAATGTCAGGGGTGGTTTAGGGGCCCTTTAAAAGGTTGTTGGGGAATAGTAATTCTTCGTGGATGCAGTGGATGCGTGCAGTCTAGATATTTTTTAAACGGAAGTGTCATTTCAGATTGATTTAATGTTCTTTGGGCCCTTTTAAGCATTAGTGACTGCATTTTTTAGTGCTGTGACAAGCCACACCTCAGTGCTTCGTGCTCCAGTTTTCTTCTTAGTACGTTGGTATTCCTCCTTTTCGCAATTTGTTGAGTCTCATACGTCAGACATTTTCCTTGTACTTATGTTGCAGACAAAGCTTGACAAATTGACAGTTCTTGTGAGCCATCTTGAAGAGGACAGCGATCTAGCTCAAGAGCTGGCCAAAATTTTGGAAGAAGAACACGAGTGCCATGTCCTAACTCAAGCTGAGATTCTTCCTGCCATTCATACAGATCCAACTCTGATTGAGGACTTAATACAAAAGGTTTGTGGGATGTTTGCTTAAAAGAAGGTCCCCCTTTCATACTTCGGTTTCTGTTCACAGTACCACAATTTCCCTTATTTTTCTTTATGGTGGAGACAGCAATGGCTGCCTGCAATGAATAATGCATGGAAAACGTGCTCTTGCAGCATCATTCCAATATATTGCTTATTTTGCAGAAACCTTTCAAAATTGCGTTGCTGAGTTATTCTAATAAGCTCATTCAGTGGTCATCTGCAATAGAGATTCACTTTAAGTGAATAACTTGTTATGATTGTGTAGTAATGTGTGTACCACTGAGGAAAATTTGGCGTAGCTGCAGGGCTGCATAGTTCGCTTGTTAGTAGCATTAAGCAGTGCTTACACAGACTAGCATGCACTCGGTGGTTGTTGCCATCACACGTGACTTGACACGGTCCCCCGTCACCTCTGGGGCTGTGCAGAGTAGACGTGCATTCTAGATCAAGCTTTCATCGCTCATGACCCCCTGGCAGCGATTGCCTTTTTCAGTTCCGTCATTAGAAAGGGCTATTTTCTCGAGCCATTCCATGTGTGTTCACTTGAATTTCAGACCTCAGATTTTGCCGGAGGCTTCTCTATATTAATTGTTTCCATTTTCCAGCTCGCACCCACACATAGTCCATGGGGTAATTCGGGATTTCACCCACACATAGTCTGAGGAAAACAGAAATTGAGTTTACATAGTTTACATATATTCACCCATTTATGGTTGTCTGATGCACTTTCTTCCGAAACTTCCTTGTCAGAGATGTCCTTCCATAGCACCTCATCTTCAGTACCATCAAAGCATTTGGTGTCAAGCATTTCTTGAAGGCACAGTGGGTGAGCCCCTTAGGAACGCAGGTTCAAGCCTCTGCAATGCATGTGCACAGGGCCGCCGAAGAGACCTGTTTCAGCCATCCAGCAGGAGTCACTTCAGACTCTCCGGACCTCATCGATTCCATATGCAAGGCACTTGATGTGGTCCCACTTCTCTTCTTCTAGACAGCTACGCTGTAATCTTTCTGATATGATTTTTGTAGGGACCAGAAAAATAACACCTCATCCAAAGATCATGTCAATCGTATGAAAATATGTTGTGCCTATGGGGTGTTGGCCAGGTGAATAACATGTTATCCAGGGAAGTGTATTAATTAAAAGGGATCATAACAGTGAGATTTCACTGTATATCATCTCGATCTGCAGCAGACCGCATGCACTGTTGCTCTCCATAGCAGACGGTGACTGCATTTAGTTTAGACATTGTTGGTTGTCAGCCGGGGTGGCACGCTGCTATACAATTTTTACAGCATAAGCTGTTATGAGCTCATTACAGTGACTGGAATTGGTGGAGGAATTGGTGTCCACTGCTGCCGCCCGTGTCCATAACCGCTGCCAGCTTCAGTATGAAAAAAAAGCTTCATGCCCGTGCGGACTTGAACCAAGCTCAGTAGGGGTAGTGCCACTACAAATTTCCCAGCCTCTCACCGCTTGGTTGGGCATCTCACATTCTCAGCCACAGCTCTGATATGGTAGGAGAGGAAGTGGCATCCACCCCTGGCTCTCACCACACGGCTGAGCATTTTGTTCTCTCAGCCATGACTCTATCTGACTCGGCCATGACAGTAGTATCTTTCAGCTCATTATATGTTGTTAAGCGCTGGCTGTGCTTTCACGAATGAGGACAAGGGAAAAGATGATGATTATGATGAAGAGAAAGAGGACGCTGAAGAACAGGAAGAAGTCTGCTGATAAGGAGATAAGTGGGAGAGTGTTTCTTCGGTGCACTAGAAGCGAAGAAGATGAAGAGTGCGCGCTTGAGCACGCGGAACGTGAAGCGCGTGGCCTTCGGTGCTTCGGAACGCCGATGGCTGATTGAGCGTACCAGCGACCGAGCTGTGGCACGTTCGGCCCAGGAGAACAGACGCACCGAGCTGGTGCCACCAGACCAGCCGGGACGTACCGGGCGTTCTCCTGTGGCGAACAGGTGCCCTGGACCTTGCTGGCTGTTCCTGCGGTGGACGAGCGAGCGGGCCAGTACGAGCGGCTGGAGCAGTGGTGTGGCTGGGACCATCTACCGACTCGTGGTCACGGTGCCACGCAGGTTCGAGCGACTCATGGTCGCGGTGCCACGCAGGTTCGTGGTCATTGGGAAGTAGAAAATTGACAGACTTCTCCAGATCTGAACTTATTCATTACAGCAGCTGCGTTCCTTACACTGGTCCCTGCAATGTATTTAAATAAGGGACATCTGCATTTCAGTGCCAACAACATAATCCTCACCTTGAACAATGCTTCCTTAGTGTAGACCAGTGTGCATGCATAGGTGTCACCATACAGGACATTTAGTACGTACATGCAAACTTGTCGCTCAATCTGAGAAGCCGTTTTCTTGTGGGCAGATTAATCCAGTCATCCGCTTTGTGCTTAACATAGCAGCCATCCCTGTGAAGACTGTGCTGCATCATCTTGGTTAGTTTGCAATATGAACGGTCTATATATTAATCATGACAGCTTAAAGTTTTGTGGCCATCTCTCATTTTTCTTCTCTTCGTTAATTGTCAGCACGGAACACTGTAAAAGACTGATAAAGGCTGCCACGTTGCAATGTTCTACGTGTCTAAGGAGGGTTACAGGTTCAAGTACTTGGGAACTACTGGAAGCAGTAGAAATAAGTGTTCCGTTTTTCCTTTTGCAGGTGAATGCCATTGTGCCTTTGGTGACAAGAGCTTACCTGGACCATTATGAGCATTCACGGCGAACGCATGACCCGAACTCTGCAGACAGCATGCTGACATGGGAAGTGTATGCTCTGTCTTTTCACCGGCTTGTCTCAAGCTCTTGCCTGTACTACATGTTGTTCCCAGTACGCACACCTGATGTGGAATACAAGGAGGTTCGCCGTCACCACATTTTTTCCAAATCCGCTGTTATGTGCGAGAAGGACCTTGCTCAACTAGTTAAAAACATGCATAAATGTCAAAACCGGTTTAAGGAAACGAGAGGTTCCTAAAGCTAACAAGCGTGTCTCCATTACAGGTGAAATCGAGGCCGAAGCGGCCACATTTCAATGCGAGTGAAGCTCAAGAACACTAGTGTACCTAGCTATACACATAGGCATGCGCAGGGCTCTCGATTAAGAAGTGTTTACAATTGAGAGCCTTCTGCTAGGTCATATCCATAACCCCAGTGCTGCATTACATCATGGAACTGTTGCTTCAGCGAACCCACCATGGTTACAGTGGTAGGAACAGCATGTTCTTTTATGGAGATGAAAAATATCATTGCCTTGCAGTTTCCTGTTGTCAGTCTTTATGCAGCGTGGTCAGTGTTCATTCGTGCCACTGTGATGAGAAAGTTTTGCATTTTGTTAGGTGACTTATTGTGTTATGTCTGTTATGTCTTCACTTGTAGTGTGCTCGCAGGAAAGCTGCAGTTACTTTCTCCCCACTGGGACCACAGGTAGCATTCACAGTTACAACAACCCATTCTTCATAGGAAGTGTACGTGAAAATTCCCATGCACCATATTTTACGTTATCATTAAGGAAATCCCAGGCATTCAGGACCAGTCCAGCTCTGCACCCAAGCATCTCTTCTATAAACTATTCTCACATAACAGCTGTCTGCTTGCTGCTGTTTACAAGTGTCCAACGCGGAGAATGCCGGGATAGTGCAGACGACGCCAGCCCGGCAGCGACGAGAACGCGGACAAGAGCACGATTGTGCGCTAGAGCCAGGCGTTATGGCCGGTTCCCACTAGCGGCAAAAACGCGCGCGGCGAGCGCTTCCGCGGCACGCACGCGTCAAGTCCCCACTCGCGTTTTGCGGCAAGCGGCGACGAGGCAGCCAAGATCGACCTTGTGTTGTTCCATTCGAAAGGTCTCGCGAAACGTGAGCTCTAATCAGACGATTTCGTCTTTCGTCGACCATGCATGTCTTTCTAGCGCTACTGCTGGTCACGCTATCAAAAAACTGCTCCTGCGAGGATACTTCTTGCCCGGCGTCTCGGTACGGGTAGGCTTAAAGAAAACTGTATATAGGTCTGGGCATGGCCTCTGAGATTTTACGACAGCCATGTAACTTTCAAATCTCAGAGGCTGTGTGTTATGGTTCGACGCTTGACGGATAGATGGCGCCACGCGTCCGCACCACCGTGTAAAAAAAAAAAAGGAGCGGCGGAGAAGTCGGATTGGATAGCAGGAATGGAGAAGAAGCCGGCATTGAACAACTACAGAAAAGAGAAAGACGAAATCAAGAGAGAAAAATTTTACGATAATTCAAAGGGAAGCGCTTTACTGTTTGAAGCAAGGTCCGGTGGCCTGAGAACCCGAAGTTACAGAGCGAAATTCAATAAAGAAGGGGACACATGTACGCGCTGTGGAAAATCAGTCAGTCAGTCAACGAACTTTATTCACAAATTGTCCTGAGGAGCCGATGCCCTTCAAGAGAAGCTAGGGAAAGGACAGACCATATTTTGATTGAATGTACAGATGTCCACCCAGGTGTAGCTGTGGACACTACCCTACAGGAGGCCATGGGTTTCAGGAGTAACACGGGAAAGCTGAACATGTCGGCGATAGAGATAAGTAAAAGGCGCTTAGAGTATTGGTGGCGCAAAAGTATGGAGCTAATAGAATCCTAATATCCATCCATCCAACCGTCGGCACGTCTCCGCGTCTCGCTTCTGATTGGTGTTTGTTCGCGGCGGCCGCGAAAGAATGGGTCTCGACCCATTCGAGCATCTGCCGCGCGTTGCTGCCGCTTTTCACGAATCTCGCCGCGCGCGTTTTTTTCCGCTAGTGGGGACCGGCCTTTGCAAGTTGCTGCCGTGTGGATCGTATAGTGTTGTCGGGTGGCAAGTGGTGTTACGTTGTTGGCTGCAGAAACAACTCACAACGCGCAGCAACTAAGGAAAGTTAGTTATCACAACTTTCCTCGCGACGATACACTTCGCGACCGGTGGATCAGTGCTATCCGGCGGACGCGCTGAGCGTCTGCTCTCCAGCGCTTTCGAGCTTCGCGCTGTCGCGACCGGCATGCCTTGCGCACCCTCCCACTAGACACTTGTGACGTCACTCGTAGGGGCACGGCTTGGCTGCTCGGAGGAGGTTTCGGTTTCGTTTTCACGTTTTCTCGCTTATTTAAAATTATTTTCTAATTCTACGGGCAATTATGCTGTCATACGGGCGACAGGGGGGTCTCTAGAAGCTAAAAATGCCACTACTTTGACATGGTCAGAAAATCGCCGGAGTTGGCCTTTAAGCATCCTGGAGGAAGACCATAGCCATGTTGAACACTGTGTGGTACACTACTCAAACATTGTTTTCTGTTTTTAACCTTCCACCACGTTTACTATCTCCACTTGTACCCAAGCCTCTGAGCACCTAGTGACATGCTTTACGGGCAGTGGGCTCTAGATTTACATTCAAGAAAGCCTTGCATTCAAGAAAGCCCTCTGTGCCACTGGTCATAGTAGTTCCCAGTCTTGATGTCTCTGGGCAGTGTGCTGTGATCATGCCCCACTGACTTCTATAAGTGGTTCCGTTCTTCATTTCCTCTGCTCTCTGGTGCACCATCAAGGAAAGGAGCATTGGCCGGAGGATACCTACGTGTGCTTTCCAGAGTGTACATTTTGTGTGTGCCATTTGTCTTCGTTAGCTAATGTTGGTTGGCTTTGTTATTAGATTTCGTTCAAGTTTGTGCTTAAACAACAGGGTTTTCTTTTGAACTCCAATAATATACAACTGCTTGAGAGTATCGCTTGGAGTCCCACTTGGTGCATCCACACGTTCATTTTCCCTTGTCTGGAAGTGGCTTGCTGCACAAATGCTGCAGCATAAACGGTACACAACACTAAGCAAGTGCTGATGCGCCATTGTATGTGGAACTTACTGTTCTGAGACCTGCAGTGTTCATTTGGAGTGTGTAGCTAATGGAAGCAATGCTCTTTGCACATTTGAGTGAACAAAGACATTTGCTCTAAGCTAACTGATGCATGACCCATTGGAAACCATGAAGTGCTTTTGCGCACTTGTTTGTGTTGAACACACATCGTCACTTGGCAGACTATGTGCTAATACATTCAGTAAGTGTACAGGTGCTTTCAGCCTACACCTGATTTTTGCATTGCAAAAACATCGCAATTTGCTTTCATTACCTGCTACCTATGGAAGTCATATGTGGGGCAAGTATTGTTAAGCATAGATGTGCTAGCGACTTTGTTTTCGTAGTTTTCACAGAACTGTTTCTTTTGACCGTGTTTCAGCTCTGAACGAACCATGCGAGTGCATGATTTGCAGTAAGACTGTAGAGTTATGCTTAGTATTGACTACTGTTTATTGTCCACTGTGGGTTGGTTATCATCATTTGTTCAGAATGTCCTTAACATTGTTTGTATTACAAGCTACTTGAGCATTGTCAATAGGAAGTAAACTTGAAACGACTGCAGGATGGGTCATTCTGTACATAAGTGGATAGAGGGAAAACAAAATAAGGTGCTTGTGAATTGACAATGGGATACGAAACAGTACAAAAAATGTAACACAGTGTATCTGCATGTTGTGCATTTGTATATGTGTGTTTTTACTAGATGAACATCTGAGTGTTTTCTCCAAACTGCCTTGTTTTGTGTTGTTAGGCTCTCTTATTTCCATGTTAATGATTTGTGCTAGCAATTGTCAGAAGTGTCTTCACCATTCGTGTATACATAATCAGCCAATATTACTCCAATTACCCCAGATTTTGTAGAGTCTTTTTAGAGTTCGTGGGGCAAGTCGATACCATCGGGCACAACAGAAGACATTGGAAGACTTGCAATGTCAAGTCTTTGGTGCCATTGTACGTCCTTAATTGTTCTGACAGCACAATAAATATGTTACGACTATATTTCCACTAAAGGGGACCTCATGCGCGATGCCTAAAAAGGTCGCATTGTTGCTTCGACATATTTCTGTGGCTCCATGTACGGTATGAGCATGCTGCGAATTTATGTGAAAAGACCAACTGTATGTTTTGAAGTTAAATATAAAATGTCATTTTGTTGATGTTTCCATGTTGTTTGTCATGACTGTCATCTTGTCATTGTACAGAAATCTACAAGTTAAGGAAAAGGGCTGTTCTCAAGTTTTTTGACTCAGGTTAAGTGGCTCGTCAGCATTTGGTGGTGGATTTTCTTGATACATTTTGGTGCAATATGTTTTTTTTTTTTAAGGTGATAGTCTTTCTTGGGCTACCTGACGCAAAAAACTTAGTCCGTCCGTCGGTCTTTCTGTCACATGATTCAACCGCCCGGCTAATTCAACATGGCTGTGAAAACCAACCACAAAACTAGCACTGGTGGACAGGGTCATACACGTCAACATGATACAGCAGAAAGGAAACCTCAAGCCTATTTGAGGCAATGTTTATGTACAGTCTGTTTCACAATTCGAGGAAATCTTGGAGTGCCTTGCAATGCGATGCGGCCAAGATGCGGTGAGCGCTGGAGTCGGCCAGCAGCGGCTGCTCGCGCAGGCGCAGACGCTCGGTGCATGCAGCCTTGATCGGTGGCCGCATCGCGTTGGCCGCATGGCCACATTGTGTTGCTAGGTGCTACGAGATTTTCCCTAAGTGTGAAAGAGACTGTGCATAACCGTGATCTGCAGCGTTCATTTAATTAAGAATACGCATTGGACTGGTTTTTAGATTAGTAAATGAAAATCAACACTTTAGAAATGGTGTTGGAGAAAAACTACTGCTTGTAGCGCATGCCAGAAATGGCGAAACGGCCACTTTCCCTCTCTTCTGCCCTTTCTCGGCCACTGGCTTTCGTGCGTGCGCCTTGCAAAGTGACAGTTATCTTGCACTCATCACCTTCACCTCCTATCTTTAAAGGGTCCCAGAAACGTTTTTTTGACATTGCGTCACTGATTAGGCAACACAATTGTGAAATAATTCAGACCATAAATAAAGTGAAGCACCACGCGCTAAGGCAGCTATGGGCTTATTTCTGTTGCCTTTCCTCCTTACCACTGCTGTTCCTCCTCAACTCGATCTGCTGCGGAGTGCGCACTAGCGACGACAGTGCCTCCTGCGTCAGCCGCTCTCCGAGTCTTCCGTAGCGACATAGCGCCCCGATATCCTCACTGAGGTCGCCCGCCTCGGCAGTGCTAGTCTCTGTAATAGAGCGCCGGCGACTCGTGTGTACACCGCCAGATGCCGCGACGATACCGTTGGCTGAAACGAAGGAGTACGTCATAGAAGCACATTGTTCGCAGCTAGGTTTTGAAAGTGTGACTGTTTCGGGGCCAATCAGCGACCTCCCATTCGTAGTTCGATTGGCGGGGGCGTTTGAAAGTGCATTTTGGCGAGCCGCTGCGACCTTTTGCGATACGCGTGTTCAAAACCTTATTATAAATTACACACTTTACGCACAGCGCTGAAATCTGTCCTGTAATGGTCCTAATGACCCACTCTACCGGATCACCATGTTTGCACAAAATCGTCAAAACCATTTCAGGGTCCCTTTAACAATCACCTCTGTGTTGAGAAAGAAACGGCAGTGTTCGTCCGGCAGCGCAGCTGGGTGGAAATTATAGAACAATTCCCTACAGCGAAAACATGTGTGCCGCCGTGACACCTTCGCTGCCTATTTTGCTCGTGCCACTCTGTACTCCCGCCAAAGTCCTCGGGGTGAGCACGCCGCCGGCACTGCCCAGCAGATGGCGTGAGAGCTGGGCAAACGCAGGAAATGTTTAATTGAATTCAGCAAAACTTCCATTGCATCCTTTAGAGGAGGAGCGAGAGGGGAGGGGGGAGAAGAGAGGGTGTTACATGTCCGGGGCAGCAGAAGACTATCATCTTTCGATGTCATTTGCAGTAAAACAAGCAAATATGCAGGCATTTTTTTTGTTTTGCAGATGGTAAGATGCATTTTTTATTTCACTTCATTGGAAGTGATGTGATCCAGAAAGCCAAATAATTTGTTAAAGAGAGTGGTGACACTACCTCTCTTTATGGCATCAAAAAGTATCCCAGTGAAACCAACAATAACAATTGAAAAGCTCAGTGTTGGACATGCTCCATGTTAGACAAGCGTTAGGTTTTGTTACAAAGGAACAAATGTGCCAGTGACATGAGAGTGTTCTTGGTCTACCTGGTTTCTAGTCCTTTCATTTTAATGTGTGTGAAAAACCACACATAACTGCTGTAGAATTCAAGCACTTTATTTTTGCGTATTTCTCTGTGCACGTATGGACAGGTTTAAGGTACCCCTCAGTTTCACTTTATCAAGGATCAACGCATTTTAGGCTTCATTAAGTCACTAATCTACAATGTTTGACATGCATAATATAGATTCATCTTTAATAGTAAGTAGCAGTGGTTAAAGAAAATGTTATAGCAACATAAGCGTTTATGCAAAGTGCACCAGTTCACAGATTCTCGCTTATGAGGTGCGCTCACAGTAGAGGTTAAAATTGCAATCATTCTTTTGGCTTTGTGAGGGTATTCTGGAATAGATCAACCTTGATGTGAGTGAACAGCTTCTTGAAGACGATGTCAAGCACCCTGTACTTGAGTGTGTTCAAGCCATCCTTGTATATGCGAAAGAAGGAGCGTCTGATCAGTCTCAGCCTGGTGAGGAAAAAAGAAACACTGTAGTTGCGACAAAACTGGCATGGCCTTGGCACCACATGAACATCTCAACCTTGGTGCACTGAGCACAGATGTATAGTTCATTAAGTGCTCTGACAACATAAAAGGTTTTGTTGTTACTATTGTAATGCAACATATAATCATAACAGATTTATTGAGGATCAACAAGTTTAGACATTTATCTGAATAATATCGGAAAAAAGAATAATGTTGCCCTGGCTGACTTTGCAGCAATGTCGAGTTTAGTAGGCTGATCATTAGTGCAGACCAGTTAATCTACACTGGATTGCATGTTCACGATGCATTTCTTCAGAATTTAATTTATAAAGCCAGCATGTTAGGAAATACGTTGTACTGCTGTATTCTAGCAGCTGGGATGAATCGCAAGACGTCGAGTAGTTGGCGGGTGTAAATTAAGTCAAGGTGCAACATGAAATAAGTGGTCAACAAGACCAAGCTGTTGATCTTGTGCAGACTGGCACTGCAGTTTCAGGAGTAATTCCTGGAACTGTGAATGGATCAAGGCAAAGCTGCAGGGCAAGTGAATAGTAATCTTTTAGTTCGAAGTATGTTCAAGCGAACAATCCTCAAGTCAAATAATTTTGAAATAAATAGTGCAAATAGTTACCATGTGTTCGAAAAATGAAACCTAAGCGTTTAAATTTGATCTTTGTAGATGGAATCCCTCATTTGTGCGGTTAAAACATTGAACGTCATCCCAAAGCATTAATGACGTCTTGGGTACCACTGGCAGAACCCCCCCACCCCCTATTTATAGGGGGGGGGGGGGGGGCGCCAAATGTGCCCCATACCTTTACAAAATTAGCAAACACCAACCAAGATTCAAGCTGGGGAGATCCGATGTTTCGGAGCCAGTCCGGCTTCTACTTAAGGGATGACAGGTGCCAGATTCCAGCTGCGTTATGTCCACGCCAAGGACTATAAAACTCAGCTGGAATCTGGCACCAGTCATCCCTGATGTAGGAGCTGGACTGGCTCCGAAAGGTCGGACCTTCCCAGCTTGAATCTTGGTTGGTGTTTGCTGATCCATGTCTTTGCTGATCCGTGCTGATCTGTCTAATGTTTACCTTCAAATAAATATACATTGCGCTGCGTTTTGACAGACATGACCTCAGTAGGAAGAGGTTGAGAGGAGGAGGGGCCCGCTGCAGTGAACCTTTCCCTCCGCCCCTAGTGGGTAACACTGCACACGCCTACGTTAGGTATTGAACCAATAATTTCTTATACTTGGACATACAGATGAATCACTCTACATGCAGTAAGAACCTCATTTCTACTCGGGCAACAAGCTGCAACGCACATAAGCTGCTCTACATTTAGTGAAATGTGTCCTTTAACGCGATAATACTATCAAAAATAAAAATCGGAAAACGGAAAATTGCGCTTGCGCATATCTCGCGTTTTCCGTTCGAAGTAAAGTTGCAGCGAATACTACTTAGAATTGAATAATTTCGCAGCAAAATTAAATAGTGTGGTTTCAAGAGTGCATTTTGCCCTGTCCTTGCCATAACGGGCTGCGCTGTATATAAATAGATAACAAATGAAGTAGAAAGCAAGTTATAAGCGCTAAGCACTACTTTTTAGAATTCCCCTGTACACCAAATATGAGCCCTTGTAACCTGCTCAGCGAATTTCAAAAGAGGCACTGACAATATACGAGTACTTCACTGTGAAGCGGAATTCATGGCAATGCGAATGTTTCCCGAAATGGCTGTTTCACGGCATCGCGAATCAAGAGACAGTAAAGCCACCTTTTCAGGCGGGTTACATGGGGAATGATACGTCTCTTGGTTCGCTTTCGGAAATATTCGTGTCGAAACGAATTCGAATGCCGTCATATTCTAATATGCGAAATGCTCGATATTCTCACAATCGTATTAGTGAACTGGCCTCCAAAAACGCAGTTTTTTATTTTTTGAAGGCGCGTATATACACGAGGGAATGGTGTGCAAAGGCCCCTTCCGCGCATTTTACCCGAGAAACAAGTCTCGCATCCCTTCAGTCCTTACCGTTTGGGATTTGCGTGCTGGGCGCCGTGTCTGAGTGCGGTGTAGCGGCCGACGGTGCAGTTATTGCGCACAATGTTGAAGCCACTGAAGCGCAGCCTGCAAGGAGTAAAACCCAGCTTCGTTGTGTCGATATGTCTATATACTGTTTTTTTTTGTCCCACGTTCTTACGCAGTAAGCTTGCGTATAAGGCAGCAGAATCGAGTTGGGACCTACATCGCGCAGCGCCAACTGGTTCATAATTCTCTCATCGTTAGTCGTCTGGTGGGGCGATCATCGTCGTTTTAATTATGGGGAAATGTCTACATCACCCGGTATACCATATCTGCCGTCGCTGAATTACGCGTTATGCCAGTCATGTACGCGCCCACTCGTCGCTGCGTTCATCATGGCGACTTCTGTATGGTGCCTATAATCTGTTTCACTAGTTCCGTGCAGCAGTGCGAAACGAAATGTTATTGTTAGGACACGCACCTGCGTGCCCGTACTGCCAATAGGGTCTTCACTCTGTTCTCCTCCTCCTCTTTCCAAAGATGCTCCTGCCACTGCACCGTCCACCATTGGCAGCCGCCATGGGGCGGAAGGATACCTTGAACGCGTGTTTTCCCTCCTCATTGGCTGAAGGGGCATGCAGCTTTCACAGTGCTGCACGGAACTACTGAAACATACAATATATCTTCTGGTTTTCATTAAAGTACCTGATGGACATGTCGTCGTCCTCGCCGCCCCATCCCCAGAACACGTTTGAGAAGCCGTTGACCTTCTCCATGTGTTCGCTGCGCAGGGCAGCCACGCCTCCGAAGATGGTCTCGTAGAACGGCCTGCACGCGTGCAAGGGTATGGCCTGTAGACAGCAGCAACCGTCGATCATAGACGGACGTTAAAGAGTGATGTCGGGTGACATGAGAAGACGTGTTCTTTCAGAGCGCAGTGTTGTGATGCATGAAAAACTTTATTGACGAGCTTGGACGCCGCATGTGCAGCCACGCTGCCAAGCCCGTGGTAACGAGCCGCGTCTGATGTTCCAGGGCGGGGCTGGACAGCAAGATCCTACATCGCTCTCTAAGGGGTAGGATAGGGTGGCGGGGGGAGTATGTTTGGAGTTGGGGTGGTGAGGAGTGGTGGGGGTTGTTGTTGGTTGAAGTTGCATTCTCCTCATGCGTTGTAGTGTTCCTGGCTTCTGGCACACGGGGCATTGCTGCCCATTGGGTGCACTCTGTTAAGTATTCGGAGTGCAGGAAAGTTAATTCTATTCACTAACTGCATAGGAAAGGACAACTCGATAAAAATGATGGCCAACTTTCCCGTAGGGTTCACGCCCAAAAATGCGGTGTCGCTGCGTCAATACGGTGCGGCAAAGTTTTCGCAATTTACGTTGTCTTTCACTACAGAAAGAAATGGCCATTAACCGTCAGCGTTCAGTGTAATGATTTTTCTGACATTACAGGAGCTTGGGTTATAAATACAACTTCCCCTTCATTAACAAGTCAAGCCGGGCTGGTGAAATAAAGTAGCCATAAGATATGTAACTTGAAGCACAATAGGCGCACACTGCTACCTTGAAGTTCTCGCACAAGCTGCCCATGAATCCGTGTGCTTTTGCAGTAATTCACGGGGGCATCGGGAAATAAACACGTGTGGCAAGTTTTAATCGCTTCCCGTGGTTTCTAATAGGCAAAATCTTATGCTGAAATTTATGACGTCACGCGCACGCTCAAACGCTGCTCGGCTTATGCGCGATTGAAGAGGGCACCTTTATCCTGCTTAATTGTTCGGCAAGCCACCTACAAGTGAAATTCTTGAGGAGCACTTTACAAATCTAAATGGGAATATTATTTACCATCGTTCTTCGAGCGACAGCTCTACAACAGGTAAAAGCCCAGGAAACGACTGATTCCGTAAATGTGCATGCCCTTCAAGCTCAGCCAAGGTCACGCAAGCATCATATACCCCCCCCCCCCCCCCTTCCAGACTTCGCGATTCGGGAGCACAAAGCGCAAGTACACCGCCCCTAAAGCTGCTGTAATCTTACGTCGAGCGATATTCCAGCTTACTGTTATCGCAGCAATTGCTTCGCCATTCCAGCGATACTGCCATGCTAGCTCACTTGTATTTCATGCTATCGATGCAGGTAGTCATGTGGAACGGGCCTCCGTCCTTGCAGGCGTACTGGTTACGCCTGTTCTCGGGCAGCAGGTCAACGTCGTGGAAGATAAAGCAGTCATAGCTGTCCATCGCCTTGGCTATGTCGTAACCCACGTTGAGCAGCTTTGCGCGGTTGAAGTCTCCCGTGCCGTTCTGCGCCAAAGAGCGGCAGTATAGCGATAACACACGCGGAGCAGTGAGAAGCGTGCTCGGGTTCCACAAAAGAACGTGACCTAATGTTTGCTAGTCATGAAATTGCCTGCTTAGCGAGCAGAGACTGCTCCAACACCATAGCACACATTTTGTTTGCATAACACGTTGCGATGTCCATTCAGAAATTCACGAGGATGTAGCAAGCCTGCGCGAGGCTTTGTGCTTCGATCAGAAATAGGCGTAGCTGGCATAGTCGTATCTGAGTAGAGATCAAGCTACTTGAAAGTATCATTTCGTCACTTTGAAGGTACTCCAGAAGTGCACCTTCTTGTGAAATTCAGGTACTAATACAAGGAGTCGTGTATAGGGATTCCGTATATATGACTGCTCGGGTTCTAGGCGCGAAAGCCGCGATTTCATGAGGAACGCCGTATATTGGGTAATACGGATTAACGTGCACTTAAGTAGGAAAGACTGCTGGGCTAGTTGGTTATGCATCACGAAAAGTTCAACTTCGCGCTAAGTTGAACTTAACGTGCACTTAAGTCTACGCACGCGGCTACTTTTGCATTTGACCCCGACGAAATACGGCAGTTGTGGCCGTCATTCGAACTCGCGCCCTCATTGTACAATGCGCTAACACTGTTGGCACTTTGTACTCTCACAATGCACAGCGCGCTCTGGACAATTCGCCGCCCAACTTGTCTCCGCGCTTGCGCGATTTCTTAGCGCAATGAAATGTTAAAAAAAAAAAAAAACGAAAAATCAACGAAATAACGAATCTTCCCGTTCACCGACGTCACCCAGTTTCAAACGGAAGTTATAATAAGTCTATGTCCATTCGCCCAGGAAGCTCGGAAGGCCTTTCCACTAGAATGGGAACACTCAGAATGAGACTGAGTTCACACAAAGAGACTGGATGTGTCTATACGAAAAGAGAATAAAGGCTGGCTCCGCAGTAATCGAGAGTAGGTATTTAATCACGAAATTGCTACCGGCAAAAAACTTAACTTCGTTGTAAGTGTCCTCCCGGTCAAACTCCATCCGCACCGTGCTAAAACCCTGCCGGCGTGGTCACGCAGCGTGGTGCCATCTCTCGAAGAAGGCGGCGCAGAACCGGCGACGCGAAACTCACGGACTGCTTGGCATTGAAAAGAGCACCGGCAACCCTGTCTCAGCGCCAAGAGATGGCAAGTGTAACGTGCCCTGTGCTATCCTGTGCCTTTTAACGTCGCTACTCTAGGTGACATATAAAACTTCAGCGTAATAGAAGTTACAGCGTCGGTGACACTGAACAAACGAACTGGCGCGAATATTGACACGTGCGGTTGTGACAACCACGTGACAATATCTTTTGTAATTGTTTGAACAGTAACTGGCGTATGTAATGCGGTCTTGTACAAAATGTTGGGAGACCAGGGGCCGCATTTTCTTTTGACTTGATGTCCGGATATTCACGTACCCGGATAACGGCGCTTGCTTTTGGCTCGAGGCCACTGGACTGTTGCCTGCAATCGGGGCTAAAAACATTCGTTCTTAATCCTTCTCACAATAGAGGACAGACACGGCCCACGAAACTCAGCTCCATTTCAACGACAGCCCAGTTTCCGCTATCGTTCCGACAGACTCGCTCACTCCGTTGCTCGCTCATTCTGTAACAGTGACCCTCCACGTCACATCATCAATCTTGTACATCTTCCAGCACACCGTAGGCACAATATAAACAGCATACGGAAGGCTCAAACGCTTTCGACCGCGTGTGCAGAACGTTTCTGTAGAATTGCATGATGATGCCTACCTGCTCCACGATGTATATGCTGTAGTCGAGCTGCTGTCTCTGGAGGAACGGGTGCATGTGCTGCAGGAACGCTTGCAGGTTGCTGAGCCGGTTACGGTAGGGCACCACTATGGCCACTCGGTGCCTAGCCGTGCACCGGATCGGGAACCAGCGGCCGCCGGGCTTCAGATTTGGCATCGCTTCCTCCAGGACCGCGAGTGGCGGGCCCAGCCTCTGGATCTTAACCAGGTCACCTGCGGTGGACAACACAGGCACGAATGTGCAGGACCTGTCTAGTTAGCATAGCGAACGTTAAACAACTCTGTTTTACCGGGAAGGCGGTGCGTTGTTTGCGATGGCATGTGCATGTATGACACTTTTAGAAGTCGATCGAGGCGGCACATCACGAGTCTTTATGAATAATATAGCTAATTATGCTTACTGCCTTTTTCCAAGTTCACCGAGCAGAACTCGGAACCAGGTGGCGCGGTCCCCTCCCTGCGGCCAAGGGGAGGCCCGACGACGTTACGGTTCCGTCGGGCAGCGACAGCGTAGCTGAATGCATCGCCGACCGCCTGAGTCGCACTGACGCCCGCAATCAGCATCTGGATCACGCCGACGCTGAGCACGCAGGAGGCTACGCCCTTCACGACGCACATATCCCTCTCAGTCTTGAGCGGCAGTGATGCAGCTGCCTGTAAGATGGTAACGCAGAAAAATAATGTTCCCATCCGCACATTCTCACAACCATGGCGTACTCGGATGCTGTTTAGAAAGCATGGATCACCAACCCGTCCAATTGCACATGCATGTGGTTCGGTCAAGGAAAGGACGCTAATTTCTGCAGCCCATGTCGGGAGCACGGCTAAGTGTCCGTGCGGGTAGGGGAAAGGGACAGAAAGGGATGGAATGAGAGAAGAGCCGTAGTGGAGGACTCCAGAAACTTTGACCACCTGGGGTTCTTGCCTCTGGCATTTTCGCCTCCATGGAAAATGCGACCGCCGCGGCCAGGATCGAACCCGCGTTTTTTGGGGTGGCAGCCGAGCACCTTAACCATACCTAACCGTGGCGGGGCGCCAAATTAGCCATATTGTTCAGCTGCGTTTGCACCCCTTCCCCCCCCCCCCCCTTTTTTTTTTCTTGACTGATCTCAACGCTTGAGCCTTGTGTGGCCAACCGACCACAGAGGCTAGTGGCGTTGTGGTATGATCTCAAGGAGTCCATGTAGTAAGTGAAATCAGCCATACACGTTAGTGGAGTCGGAAGCGGTGTGCTTGGCAACGCGATTCACAAACCTCTGTGGCAAGAAAAAGGAAAAGAACACCGCTGCCTTCCATCTGCACCGACAACCACATTCGTACGACCCCCAGTGACTGCGAATACAACGGGACGCTGCGCGCTTCTGCATACGTGGCAGCGTGCAATGAACGTACCGTCCCTATCGAAGAACAAGGAAGGCGTGTAAAGAGGGGCCGTACCTGGACAGAACCGTTTTGATGCGACCTTCGCAACTGCTGTTCTTTGGAGTGGGTAGCTGCTTCTGTTCGTTCGTGGGGAGTACTCTTCTTCTGATTCCCCCATCGATGGCTCCTACCCACTACATAGGCGATTGGCTTAGAAGGAGCTATAGGCAAGGTTTTACGAGTGCTCCGATTGTCTCGACAACGTGATAAAAGTAACAGGACGATTCGAGAAAACAGATTATGTAGGAAAGAGACGAAATCTAACCGTCCGCGGGTAAGTATTATAGCAAATGTAGATAAATGAAATAAGAAATCATTATGCACGTATCCCAAATTTGGTAAAATAGCCAGCCGTCTTTTTCTATGATAAAGCTGTAGAGTTCAATAAAGCATATCTTTGGCACCCAGGGAGTTCAGGCACCCAAAGGGAGGGAGAACAGCTGATGTTGTCGTGACCCCCCAATACTTGGTTAATGAAGAAAAGGTGATGATGCGTGATTCATGGCATGTGCCGATAAGGTTGGCGCGCCATGAATCCAGTGGTCGGAACTGTATGACAATAATTTATTCAACGAAGAGGGACGGAAAATGAAGCTAGAATATATAATAATGTCGCGTACCAGGATTACCCTATGTGATGAACGAGCTCAGCATCTCAGAAAGTTGACATTTCGGGGAAGATATTGCTCTCATAGCATAGGTGAGGGGTGTAGATTTCGACGTAACATCGGCACTCGTGTTCGAGCACTGATGCCAATTCGTCATCGGTGTCGTTACAGTTAGATAACTACACTAGTTAATTTAATTAGTGAAGTTAGGCGAACGCTAAATGTTGGAAGTTCGTAGCTACTACCACGGTTATCCACATCACTTTTCGAATCGCGTAAAAAGAATAGGACAATCTCCTATAAGCAGTTCTCCCTTTCTTGCTGAGAAGGTAAAACAGCGCTCGAGGAGCACTGGAAACTATTCGCACAAATAGCGTCGGCTGGCGTCGTTTTCAGACGTCTCCCGGCCAGCTCACGTAGTGCCGATTCATCTGATTTCGGCGTACTGTTTGCGACGTGCTTCACGCGTCGCTCTAGCGTCAGCACTTCAGAACATTGACCGTCGTTAGTTTCGTCGGTGTCATGTAGAGACAGCCTGTTTTATTAGATGTTTTCGGCGCAGTGACCTCTGAATTAAGCCGTATACATATCCTTGTTTTAGCGTTGTGCATGGTTCTTTTTACTCAGGTCTGGCTGTATAGTTCAGCATCTTGAATAACATATTCCCCCGCCACGGTGGTCTAGTGGCTGTGGTACTCCGCTGCTGATCCTGAGGTCGTGGGATCGAATCCCGGCCGAAGCGGCTGCATTTCGATGGAGGCTAAATGTTGAGGCCCGTGTGCTGTGCGATGTCAGTGCACGTTAAAGAACCCCAGGTGGTCGAAATTTCCGGAACCCTCAACTACGGCGTCTCTCATAATCATAGCTGGTTTTGGGACTCAAAACCGCAGAAATCAATGAATGACACATTTTCTTTTTATCACGCTGAATCAGTGCTGTTGTCAACGTCCTCGAATGTTAGCCTTTCCAGCTGAATAGTGAAAAGTAGACGAACAAAATTTGATGTCAAGAAAAATCGGCGACAATTACTTTTTAAGCGCCTTTGCATTTTAGGAGTCCTTTAAAACGAAATGACCACTTCATAGAGTTGCGCACTTCTTTCATAAAAAACGGTACCGGTCATTCGCGAAGGTTCCTGTGAACATGTGGGGGTGGTGAACAACCTTTATTTGGTCCTCCAGGGTATATCCGACTTTCATCGGCTATATACATCGCCTGGTCTGCAACGTACACTAGAAGACTTGATCCAGGAATGTCTGTGGCATCCAAGAAGCTAAATGCAACCGGGGAAGAACGCCAACCGAGTGCCATAAGTAAAGAAAGCCCTGTCAAGTTGCCCTCGCGGACTTGGAATACCAAGTACAACTCGTTTCCAAGCGCAAGAGGGCGTTCGAAACGGGTGGTTTCCTGGGCTACGGAGCTCTCCCACCTCGGTTCGGTACTGAGCCTCGCTCAGGACAGTTTCGATGAATGAACGTTTATTTCCGTCTCCATATCGACGCAATTCTGCAAAATATTCGCTCGTTGTATGCAATTCGCTCGCGCATAAGTAAAGCGTTGATCAGTCGCGCGTTACCCTGCTTTCAATCTTTTTTATTATTATTTGTGTTTTAATTACTACTATTTTTTATCAGTCGATTCGAATACGTCCAGCAGTATGTGGGTGTAGAGCCTGTTGAATACAATGTCGAGCACTCTGTACTTGAGGCTGTTGAGCCCGTCCTTGTCGACGCGGAAGAGGCTGCGCCTTAGGAGCCAGTACCTGGAAAGGGTTGAATGGAATAAACATGATGGCCTGCATTACACCTCTGTAACGTCAGTTCAAAACGAAAGCCTGCCGCACATTTGGTAACGCGCTAAGTTACACGTTCAGTCGTACTTTTCTAACATACATCTTGGAGCAAGACGTTTTCTCAAAAACCCAATAAGCATCACCGATAAAGCGCACTTGTTGGCACTAAACTCGACATCTTCAAAGACATGCATCAACAGCGGTGGTCTATAGCCATTCTGGTGCTTGGCTGCTGATTCCAAAGATCCCCAGCTGCCGCCTTTTTGATGGAAGCGAAAATGTTAGATGCACTTGTGCTGCGCGTTTTTAGTCCACGTTACAGAACACCAGCCATTCAGAACTCCCGGAGCCCTCCACCATGTACGGCGTTCCTCATAATCACATCGTGGATTGGGCGCGTCAACTCCGAGCAGTTATGCTCTCGATGACATATGCGTGAACTGATGCATTTGTCGCACATTACCAAATGTGTTTCCTTCCACGTAAAATCACGTGCGGAGCATGCACACATACATCCAGGGCTAAATTATGATACCGAACTTGATAATGAAACCGGCTGTCGTTTTGCGGATGTAATATGGACTGAAGAAACGAGAAAATAAATTGTTAGTCTAATATTGGGACGGGCGAAATTACGCTGTAATAGTCTTATGGGAGTTATCACTAACGGGGTTTATAGCTGCCGTCATCTGCGCGTGCGCTCGTCCACCTCCACTAAGCCTGCGCACTGAGCCAACTGCGCATGCGCTGTCCTTTTGGAGCTGGAGTCTGCGCCGCCCGCTTGCACACAGTTCGCCGCCGCTGTTGAACATTACCGTAAACGCGAGGCTAATATCTTCCCGTAAAACGTACCCCCACCCTTCAATCTATCACTCGTACGATAGCGCGATTCCATCTGTGCGATTCGTGTGTTTATTTATCACGGCAGCTGATGTACGACAAATAGAGTCACCACTCCCGAAACCCCCGGGAAATAAAGTTATCCTGCGTAATTCTTCCTTTCTTTTTAATTTGCTCTAGTGGTTTCCCACGGTGGTACCGCCACGACCATCTCAGCGAGACCGGGTTTAATCACCATTATGGGACTCACCGTGTGGGATTTCGGGCCTGTTCTCTGTGTTCGAGAGAGGTGTAGCGGCCGACAGTGCAATTATTGCGCACTATACTGAAGCCGCCGCGCTTCTGGACCCTGCGGAAACGTGAAAACCAAGACATGTTGCGTGACTGCATATTCTGCCGCATTTTAACCGAGCGATATGAGCGCATGAGTGGCGCGTTTTTGTGATAATTTTTCGCCATGTGTAGAGCTCCCCTCTATATGTATGATCAGTGGTTGCGGCCTATCGGGTTGCCCGCACTTCCTGGTGACTTAGAGCAAGAAACCGGACATAATAGAGAACACGCATTTTATTGCGTCAGCAACGAAACGTTAAGCTCAGAAAAATCGTCCGAATAAGAAAAACCAGCAGATAAACTTTTGCTAATGCGGTCGCGCTGGGAATCGAACCCACGACCGCCCGTTCCAAGAAGAAAGGCGCCGAGCGCTGTGCCCTTTGCGCTATTTACGCACATGCTTCGAAGTGCACAAACGAACTTCATATCCTTGCCTATCAGCCTTCTCCTCTTCCTCATTGCGTAAGTTCGCCTCCGCGCGCGCACATCTGGAGCGGTGCCGCCATCTAGGAAGGGTTAAGCGAAGTCTGACGCATGGCACTCACATGCACCCGGTGCTCGCTTCCGCAATCTCAACGCAACGGAGCCTGCCGCCGCTGTACCGCTCTCGATGTAACGTGGTGCTCGCGGAGTTTGCATTCGGTGACAACGCAGCTACGCGCTTTGTCTTCCGCGTCGTCTTACCATGTGACGCCTCAGTGCCAGCATAATGTGGCAGATAGCCAGCCCAGCGATGTTTCCACGCCGGCTACTGCTTCACGTGCGGTGACACCGACTAAGAAAACTGCTCTATTAGGCGTCGCAGAGAGGCAACGACGTCGACGGGTCAGCGTCGCGCAACCGGACGTGCACTGATACGGCTGTCGCGCGGCATCTCAACGTGCAAGAAACATCCAACTGCTTCTGTGAGGACACACTACACTTTCGTGTTATATCGATCCTCATGACAGAGGGATAAGCATCATTTTTTTAGATGCGAAGCAGCTTAAGGTCGAGCCCTGTTCTGTCCCTGCGCCGTCCACACCCCCACTGCGCATGCGCAACAGCTGGCCCAAGCTGGCAAGGAACGAGAACGCGCCCTCGCCCGCGAGAGACAATGCTGACGCAGGCAGCGTCTGCTAGCTCCCCACGTTTCTCTCCTCTAGGAATCCTCTACTCTACGGAGCGGCGCCCGCGTCCCGTATCCCACTCCCCCAAAGCGCATGCGCGTCCCCTCCCCTCTCTCTCCTCTCCTGCGCCCCCCCCTTTCTCTCCTCTAGGAATCCTCTACTCTACGGAGCGGCGGGCACGACAGGTGGTGTGACAGCTGCATACTGCGCTGGAGGCACCACGGTAGTTCCGCGGTATGAAAATGACGGAGCGCGCATGGACCAGGCTCGACTTTAACAGCTCCAGTTTAAAACCGTTGCTGGCGGCTACTCCAGTGTAGTATAAAGAATACGTAGTAAGGCGTCTTCGCGTATAGCGCAGGTCCGTTTTTATATCCTGGCGCTCGATGTAGGCGAGACACCCTGTATATTAAATGTGCCATAGCTCTAGCTGCACTGTCTATGGCACTGCAGTACATCTGTCAGCATAGAGCAACGCACCTGATGGCCATGTCGTCGTCCTCGCCTCCCCATCCCCAGAACACGTTGGAGAAGCCGTTGACCTTCTCCATGTGGCTGCTTGTCATGGCACACACCCCTCCGAAGATGCCCGGGTAGAGGATCCTGCGTGCGAGACAGCTCGTTTAAGAAATCCCTCGGAAATGCAGCATCGTATGTGCAGGCAGGGGTCACTAAAAGCAGCGCCAAAATTAATCTAATCCAACAGTTTCATTCTTTGAGTAATCCATGCTTACTGTGCAGGAAAGAAAAAGTCGGGGAGTGGCTGACGTAAAAAGCTTTAAAGGCGTTCTTAATGTTCTTCGTGTAAGGTTACGGCGCCAGCCTGAGACAGTTTAGGTAAAGTTGTTTGTTCAGCCCCGCGTCCCCTTCGGGGGAGAAGAGGGGAGCACTACACTACCGCGACGGTTACGACGGGTGTTCCGTTTTTCACTAGAAAGGAAAAAAGCAGGGAGGAGATGTCATGTAGCAATCTTGAAGCCTAGTCATAAAGGATCTAAAGGCGAGAGAGTCATGGGAAATTGGCCCCGGTCACGCGGTAGACAATCTAATGCATGGTCAAATGCGACTAAAGGGTACCGCGTCCACGCAGCCTCGGGCGGTCTGCCAACTATGTGGGCCTCCTGGTGCATGGTGGTGGCGGTGCGTGCGTGCGTGCGTGTGTGTACAAGTACACACAGACGTAACCCCTTCCTTCCCTCGAAACTGCTATGTACTACAGGGGCATACCCGATTTCCAAAATGAGACAACGTTTACTCACTTGTAGTTCCATCGGTCGATGCAGGTAGTCAAATGGAACGGGCCTCCGTCCCTGCAAGCGTACTCGTTGCGCCTGTTCTCTGGCAGCAGGTCAACGTCGTGGAAGATGAAGCAGTCGTGGCCGCCCAATACCTTCGCTATCTCGTAGCCCGCGTTGTACAGCTTCGCTTTGTTGAACGTTCTCGTGACGTTCTGCGGTAAAGAATGGTCTTCGGTGAGCGCCGAGCGGTGACTTGAGCAGTGATGGCAGTTCAGCTTACATGAAGCCCATATGGCACAGTATTAAATTTGTACAGGCCATGTGACTTTTTTTTTTTTTTTGAGACCATATCACGAGGAGAAACCTGCCAGAACCTGGAAGGAGGATCAAAAGTAGCTGACCCCAATCAAGGGTGTCGGCCATATGTGGTAGCGAGTATACGCCTGCTAGTAATCTTATTCACGTTGTGGTAGTTGACACATAAGCACCCTGTGGCATCCTTCTTGACCAACGCCACTCGTGACGACCAGAGACACGAAAAAGGTTCAACGATGGATTGATTTCTGGGGTTTCATGTCCCAAAACCGCGATACCTACTTGGGCCATTTGGCATGCAGTATAATGAAATAAATAAGGAAATAAATAAATATCATTTTGTGAGACACCGTGTTGGAGGGCTCCGGAAATTTCGGCCACATGGGGTTCTTTAACGTGCACTGACATCGCACAGTACACGGGCCTCAACATTTTGCCCCCGAAGGCTGAACGACGTCCCTTTGAAACATCGTGGTCACTTTTAATTGCTTGGCGTGCCGACGCAGATTTAGATTGTTGTCACTGATATGTAAGCTAGTATGAATATAGCGTTTTTATGTGAAAATCTATCCTATACGGCACCTTCACCAAAAGGATAAGGCGAGTCTATTGGCACTGATTTAGAACAGCAGTCTTGGCGTGAAACAAGAGCGCAGCGGCGTCCGTATGGTCTCGTCATTTAGTTTCAGGAAATAAAGACCTCCAACCGCAAAGAGCTTCGCCAGCACGCGGTCACTGCTAAACGTTCGTTTCGGCGTAAGCACGTAGAACTTTCCAGAATACCTGGTTGTACCGGCGAGCGCCTAATTGTGAACGGCAATGCTGAACTTAAGTGACATAAGGCTACAGATCAGACACGACAGCAACCGGAAGCGTTCTATACGTACTTTAAAGAAAAGAGAGAGAGAGAATCTTGCCATTGAGCTATCCTCGTAATAGAAACTCAGTTGGTCCTAACGCCGGACATATTAGCGACGACGACCGATCGGTATCAAATAGCACTCCTGAAACGAGACACTTGCGATTTCCGTATGTACGTAGGCGTTGCCGGGTGCGATGTATAGGCAGTGACGTAAGCGTCGAAAGGAAGTGTTCGACTATAAGGACCACCTATTCGTAGAGGTCGCTAAAGTACCTTCCAGCTCAGTGATCGCTATTGTCATCTGTGTATCGTGTATGCGTGCGTCCCGGTGTAAAAGTAAGGTACCTTGTTGTCACGATGCCGTAATAATCTCACTTCTGAAACCATGTGGAGGCCTGGTTAGGCCAAGAGACTTTGATCCGAGGCACGCAGCCCGAGAACTGCCGCCCCTCCTTTCTGGAGACGAGGTATGGGCGCGTTCAGAGAGATGCCATGCTACGGTGCTCAGTCCTGGTCGGCATCCTCGTTCATACATCATGGAAGCCGACAACGAAAGTGCTGTTCTGCAGCGTCACCGCATGGAGCTAGTGGCTTTGACACCCGCAGCAGCTTGTCCAACCGCGCTGCAAACGCAGTTAAGCCTCCAGGACTAATCGGCACCGTTTTCTGGATATGCTCAAGAAGTGTTGGAGCGCTCCTCTAAGCTCACTTACTTCAGGGGCCGCGTGTGTGGAGGATGGGTAATCGGAGTTGCTTACGGCAGTGGCAGGACAGCTAGCGAGATCTTGAGGTACGTCGCTTGACTACAGTGGAGGGAGAGAATAAGCTTTATTTCGTGATCGTAAGCACGTTTTAATCTCTGAGACGTGAATGACTTCCTTATCCCAAGATTAGCCAAGACTAGCAGTCGATGTACGAGCCCTGTCCACCAGCAGGCGCTGGTCCTGTGGGAGGCACTGATGGCGTCGCGCAACTAGGTGAACTTGAATTTTCCTTCAGTCATGTCCGTGTTCTCATAAAAAAGATGATGAATGCACTCCGAATTAATGACTATCTCACTTCCAATGCTTTCCACCAGTGAAACGTGTCTGTCGTCGTAATATTAGCTTTGTGCGATTCAGGTTATGCTCCGCGTCGTCAGGTGTCGCCACCAGTGCTACCGCTCAACGCATGGGAGGAAAGAACAACCTAGGAGAGGGCGTCACTTGACAATGTTGAGTCTAGTCATAAAAAATTAAGAAAAAAATTATGGGAAGCAGGTCCCGGTCACGTGACAGGCAAGCGGTAGGTCAAGCGCCATTGAAAGTACCGCATGCCGAACAGCCTCGAGCGGTCCGTCTGCAATGTGGTTATAATACTACCCAAGAGGCACCTCGCACGGGGTGTCCGAGGAGGTTGGCTTGTTGATGCTAGCGGAATCACGTGACGCCGCCTGCTACCTTCTTAATAAAGTCACGGAAAAAAACTTGATTGATACTGACCTGCTCCACGAGGTATATGCTGTAGTCGAGCTGCTGGTCCTGGAGGAACGGGTGCATGTGCTGCAGGAACGCTTCCAGGTTGCTGAGCCGGTCCCAGTAAGGCACCACTATGGCCACTCGGTGCCTAGCTGTGCACCGGGTCGGGAACCAGCGTCCGCCGGGTAACAGGTTCGGCATCGCGTTCTCCAGGGCATACAGCGGCAAGCCCTCCTTCTTGACTCTGATCTGGCCGCCTACGGTGGGTATACAAGGCAATCAGCAAAGAAAGTATGGATGAGCGGAGTCGCTAACTACTGGGCTGAGTCATCATTAACTAGTACTGAGGTTGGTAGATCGCCGGGAAGAGAGGGTTGCACACCGTGCACAAGGTCATTTGGTAGTACCATAGGTACAACAAAGCGCCTTTTACGATAGGACCACAATCTCGGAAAAATCGCCCAGAGAGTTCATCGAAAGCCTTGCTTGAGCGCAGCCACAAATAGGAGGTGTATGGAAAGTGCGCGGTGGTGGTTACGTGGCGTTTGTACTCGTAAGAAAGTAGATCGAGAAACGGGAATTATTAAAGATGTTGCGACGACGGGATCTGAACACCAGAATCGTGATTAAGTTAAGGAAATGAATATATCTTCTGCAGCCTTTGTAGCCACGATCATTCACCATTCAGCCACTATCATAAAATCATTCAGTGCTATTTCTGCCTCAAGTGTTGGAAACAAAAGTGCGAATTCCTGTCGTACGTGCAGTGCTGTAATATTTGGCTCACATTTTCACAAGGAGCCCCTACGACTTATCAGCCCCGTTTTCGGACTTTGTTCAAAAGGTGTTGCAGGGCCGATTAAAAAGCACACTACGTCTGCATGCGAAGTTGACATCGCCATGCTTGCGCGCAATTAGAAGCTTTGGAAAATTAGCCCAATTTCTAAATGGAAAGTAGTAAATTTATACACTGGCTATACATTTAATAACACTGTATCGTATAACCGCACATCCGGAATAACAAGTCGGCTAGGCAATGCTGCACATAGCGATAAAAAAAAGCAATGATCCAATACTGAACAGTTGTCATGTAGTTATTTTACTTCGGCGCACCAAGCACAACCTTTGCCCGTTGGGCAAAGCGAAAAGAGTTCGTTGACCTCTCGACTAACTACAAGGCCTTTACCTCGCTGCATCATTACGTGTAGCACTTTACAGTGTCAATGTTGCAACCATGTTCGTCTAATACAACAGAAAACATTAAAACTACTCAAATCGAAGTTTTTGGACACATACCTCAAAGTGTAAAGTCTTTGCAAAACAATGAGTAAACAATTTAGTACAGCACAGCTAAAAAGAACATTCTGTTGCAAGCCCGTTGTAGACTTTTTTTTTTGCGTAACATTGACAACACCATTGTTTAGATAGAGGAGTGAAAAATGACGTTAACGTTCATTAAACAAATAGCGATCCGAAAGAGAAACACGTCTACTATCGCTTATTTAACTTACGAGTCATTCTGCAGTTTCAACTTCATCAACAAGGTTAGGGTACCTATTGCTTGAGCGCATAGTTTCCCTATTCGAAAGTTTGCCCACCATAGTCTGCCAGCGGGTTCCTTCATTACTATCGATGGGTGACGTGAGAAGCCACATAAGGTAGCTGAATCATTACGTAGCAACTAAATTCACTTGCTTTCACCTTTAAAATACACCGTGACACTCAAACACTTCCACGATAATGTTCTCCACATGTAATGTGCAGAGCTTTTAGAGCGCCGCATATGTCGGCATGTCTAGGCTCTGTGATGAACAAGCAATTTGAAAGAGGAGACGGCGTGTGCAAATGGCGGTACCATATATATCTTCGGATAGCACAAGGGGGATGAGGAGCGAAGCTCAGAACCAGACGAACGTTATAGATGCTCGGTTGAGGAGCTGCAGCAATTCACAGTTGGATAAATTGACAGCGCTTGTTAATTGTTAAGACGTTTATGAAAACATGATGATAAGCTCACTGCCTTGTCCCCAGTTCACAGAACAGGTCTTGGCGCGAGATGTGGCCTCAGGTGAAGCACGCTGCCGGCGATGGGAGGGCTCGGTGACGCTGTGGCTCTTTAGAGTAGCGACCGAGTAGGCGAACGGGATGGCATTGCCTGTGTCTAGGCCTACCAGGTGATGCTCAGTCAACAGTAGCGCTACGCCGAGGACGAGCACGAGATACATGAAAGCCCTCGTTGGCGTTGCGACGCCGAAGCCAGCTGCAGTCTTCAACGCCGTCATCCAGCGCCTGGAAGAAACGTGGTAGCTATGTCACTCCACTCCACTCCACTCACTCACTCACTCACTCACTCACTCACTCACTCACTCACTCACTCACTCACTCACTCACTCACTCACTCACTCACTCACTCAGCGCGCGCACGCGCTCTGGACGGTGTATTCTAGAAATGTGCCTAACAGCACATGCCGAATAAAGTTCCGATCTCCAACAATTCAAAACAAAAATATCTAGATACCTTAATTAAAGGACTAAAACATCTGCTTCACTGTACCTTAATGCCGACCAGTCGTGCTGTCGGACATATTGTAGTGAAGGAGACTAGCAAATGACGGAAGGAATTTTCACCACTTTAAAAAAGTGGTAGTTGAAGGATCGGATGAACACTATAATGGTGTTACAACAGTTGATAACCAAGATGTGCGACAGCACAAATCATTTAGCCATATTTAACCAACGTTATCATTTAGCCAACAACTAGCCGACGTTAGACATAATTTAGGCAACGCTAGTTGACACTAGTACACTGTAAAACAGTACGTGCTGATAGGTTATGGTATAGTGGTATTGTGCAAGTGCGGCATGTTGAAGTGACGCGTCTTGTGAGCGCTCTGTACGTGGACTACTACATCGCCTTCGGGATCGGGCCATTTTTAAGTCGATGGTCTCAGGTTGTGAGGTACAGAAAAAAAAAATCACAGTTTCGCCAGAAGGGCGAAGCAGTGAATGCGATAGCAATGCACGGTATAATAGCGGCGCACTGAGAGCGTTGGAAACGAAGCCGCAGCGAGGGACTCTCACCGTTTCTTACCGATGCATTTCGTGGTGCATACGGCTCCTTGCTGTCACCGCTTTACGTACCCGGTCTGATCATTCCTATAAAAGAGCGAGTGCAACTCCCTGTTTGCTTCTGTTACTATCAGTACCCGTTCGACAGGAGCAGAGTCAAACTGAATGCTCGCCCATTCCGATATCGACCAAGTAACGCGTTAGTAACATCGTAAGGCATTTGTCAAGGAAAGCACGTTTACAATAGACGTACCCGGGCAGGGCCATTCCGATGCGAGCTTCGCTTTTTTCCGTGTCTCTTAGGCGAGGCTGCTTCTATTCGCTCCTGGAGCGCACACTTCTTTGCCTCTTCCTCTTCTTTTCCGCCGCGAAAGCACGCGCTGGTGCAGAGCATGCTGCAAGCTGATCACGCAGCGTCATCCATCGGTAGATGATGAGGCACCATGCCTGTACATATAATCGACAGGGGTTAAATCCCCTTTCTTTCCATTTTTTTTTCTTCGTTTATGGCGATAGCACCTAGCGACATTACGTTTCTTGCACAACACCTCCGACATGGGGCGTTACGAAAATAACAGGTCTGGGAAAAGCGAAAATTCTGTAAAAGGGAATCCTGCAGATCCCACGCATTGCGTCAATCGATGCCATGCGAAGCAGTGACAGGGAAAGTCGTTTATGCCGAACTGCTTCTCACTTAGCTAAGTGTAACGTGTACGGTCTTAGGGGCTTAGGGATTTACTTAGGGGCGTTACACTTAACTAAGTGTAACGCCCCTAAGTGAATTGCAATCCCTGGTTTCAAACCCACCTGCAACGTGGCTTTGAAAACCACGTCGCCAGCGGCGTGGCGATAAAGGAGTGCCTCATGATGCGACCTAACCTCTTTTCTAACTCGCGGAAGGTGTGTCCTGATAAAACTCTCAATGCATACTTTGGTTGCTCCTTGGTTGACATAGGCTGCAATTCTATCACCTGTGGCGCATACCCTTACGTTCTGGGTTGAGCAGTAAGGGTACGAGCCACACGTGATTGTGTTATAGTTAACCGTGATGTACATGGCTGGCACATCATGTTAGCGACGTTAAGATAAATTATTCATGTTCGTCATTCATCGCTACCCTACTGTGCCAATTTTGGTGCATACCGACGAACGAGATGTCCAGGAAATGACCGAGACTTAAGCGGATAGATAGATAGATAGATAGATAGATAGATAGATAGATAGATAGATAGATAGATAGATAGATAGATAGATAGATAGATAGATAGATAGATAGATAGATAGATAGATAGATAGATAGATAGATCCCCAAGAGCTGATTCCCATTTAAGAACAAAGTTTAGAGTTGTGTCATATAAACGTGACATCAGAGCTTAAGTTTGGCGCAGAAAAGGCTGATTTACCTATCATGTCAGCCAACGAAAATCGAGGTAGGTGCAGACAGCATTGAATGAGCAAAGAAAGAAAGAGTTTAGTGTATCTCGTACCCGCATTGCATATGTGGATATGAACCAGTTCGCAGGTTTGTCTGTCCCACTCAACCAAAAGTCCACTTTAGTCAAAGCAACGCCTGCTAAAGCAACGCCTCCTAGTTTTTTCTAGGAGGCGTCGGTCAAAGAAAAGTGCACCAAACGCTAAGGGCACCAAACGGCATTCAAGGCACTTAAGTGAACATTAAGGTCGTATTCGCGAATTTTTATTTGATTCCAGCATTGCTATAGTAAAATTACTGATAAAGAAAGAGAGAGAGGGAGGGGGAGAGGCAGACACTACCGAAATTTTACGTATTCCAGCAAAAAAAAAAAAAAAAAGGAAGGGAAAAGCTTGGAATGACGTACAGAACACAAATCTATTAACACACAAGCACGTATGTACAACACGCAATTTACGTCAACACATTTGAATTGTACTTATGCATGCCAATCTGCAGTCCAACCCATAAATGTCCTCTAGTCAGTGAAAGCGATTATGCATTGCAGATTGTTACAATATATATACTTAGCGAAAGTTCTATACGCTTTTACGCACGCACAGTAACAGGGCAAGAAGCACTGCGCAAGAAAACCTGAGTGGGAAAGGATGAAAATCAGTTGATAAAATGTTGAAGCACTGCCTCCCGCGTGCATGTCATTCTTATGCCGATCGTCACAACAGCGTTCTTTCTTCTTTCTTCACTCGGGTGCCGTGTGCTGGAAGAGATCCACCATGACGTGGGTGTACAGCTTCTTGAAGACAACATCGAGCACTCTGTACTTGAGGCTGTTGAGACCGTCCTTGTAGATGCGGAAGAAGCTGCGCCTAATGAGACGGTGCCTGAAATAAGAAAAATAACGCGGTGATATGCATCACGCACAGAGCCAATGAGTTAAGATTGGGTGTAGACGCTATATTGCTATATGTTGTACACCTACATCTGCGCAGATCAACCAACGTTTGAGGCTGCTTTTTATTAAGGTGAAAGCCTTGCGTGTCTCTTGTGGAGTGGTCCTCGACAAGAGTTGGCAATAGCCTTGTGTAGAACATGTCGTCGCCGCACACGCCATACGAAATGTCATGTGACCAAGTGGCAGCGCCACCACATGACCACATGGTGACACCACAACGTAAGGCTGCATGATGACGTGACGAGTGCGTTATGGATGACGACCTGACGTAAAAAGCTCAGTCTTATGTCAGTTTTATGAGACGTTGCTGCGAACAGAGCTGGTTCTTTGTTTTTAACTGAAAGTTTCGCGGCTTGGGCAGGAATTGAACTGAGGCCCCCGAGGTGGTAAACAAGCACGCTGCCACTCATGCAAGGCTGCTCGTATGTGTGCACGCGACACGTCGCAGCCAAGTGGCTGACTACAGATGTGCATTTCAGCGCGTAAGCACTCCTACGTGTCTCGGTCACCATTTAGGGCGAATGCTCTACTGCTCCCATGTCTCGCAAGGTAATTACTCCGGCCACGTGGCCTTGAGCCTCCAGAGGGCCAGAGCGCAAATGATTGACGTCACGGCACGTCATCTCATGCGCTACCACGCGACTTGGGGAGGGTGTAACGGCTGTTTAGTTCCGCCCAGCCTCCATTGTTTTTCTAATAAGATCAGTTGAAAAAGAAAACATGCTGTTCTTTTTTATCTACAGCGCCCTTCGTGGGACATCCGCCCCCTCTGCTACTGATCGAGGTGTCGATAACACTATTGTCGACAGGGACAATGATTGACGCGTTTAATTACCTTGTGCTATGGACTTAACTGGGCTGACGAATGGTGACAGAAAGATGGCAATTAGCCACGTTTTAATGTAAATGAAATTACAGCGTAACACGTTCTACGATGAATCGATGGACAACGCTGGACAACGCTGGAGTCACGGACGAAATTATTGTTAAACTTTACAGTATGTATGGACTAAACTTGGACAAGTTGCGGAGCATGCAAGTGGTTGCGTTCAAAAATAAAATTGTTTAAAGGTGCCCTGAAACGGCTCGGTGACTCTGTACAAATGCGTTGCACCGATAGCTCAGGTCCTTCTGATCATTAGCGTAACAATATCAGCGCTCTTCTTTAAGCGTGTAATTTTATACGAGGTTTTAAACATGCGCATCGTGAAAGATCGACGCGACTCAACTTAAAGCGTTTTCAACCGCCGCTGTCCAATTGACGTGCAACAGGCACGGAACGATTGCCTTTCGTGGTGAGCAACGAAGAGCCAGCCATGAGACACCGTAAACACAGAAGAGTCAGCCAACTAGCGTGCCTCGACGAGCACAACGAGGCACTATATCGTCGCGATATCTCACGGCGAACTACTACAAACGCTATCACTTCTGAAGCTGGCGACCTCAGTAGAGGCATCGCTGTGCCATGTCGTTGCTGAGACCTCGGCAGAGCAGCTGACGTGGGACGCGCAGTCGTCGATAGCGCACACTGCGCAGCTAACCAAGTTGAGGAGGAACAGCAGTGGTAAGGAGGAAGGCGACAGAAATAAGCCCATAGCCGCTTCGGTGCAAAGTGCTTCGCGTATTTTGTGGTGTGAATGATTTTGTAGTGACATTGCCTAATCAGTGACACAGTGTTTAAAAAAAAAGACGTTTCAGAGACTCCTTAAGTGCACCAATAGCGTGTTGCGCACGGAATGAAGAGAGATGACAGCATTCTGCCGCATGGTGCCACTATCACTGTATAAAGGTAATTTAAAAGCAAGTAGTATATTAATTCACATTAATGTGTAGCTCCTCACCGTGGATAACAACATACAATCATCTTCTTCCTGAGGAAATCGATTTGGATGTTTCTTTCAAGAGGCTGCATGAAATATTTGCCTCTCAGGTAATTCTACGTATACATGCATGTATCTCCCAGCGTAGCGGTGACCGTGTATTCTGCAGCGACTGCATGCAACGCATGTTACCTTGCCTGGCTGTGCTTTTGTGCTTCGTGCTTCATGGCGACGTAGCGTCCGGTGCTGCAGTTGGCGTGCACGAGCTTGTAGCCACTGTAGCGCACCCTGCAAAGTTTTTATCACAAGGCTTAAAAGCTTTGATTAACGGAAATGACGTGAGTGAGCTCTCGTTAGAAAGTTTTTATTGACAGCAAACCTCACTCGCGCCGTTTCTATCACGGGGATGACATAGTGAAGTGTACAGGCATCAATTACAAAGAAAATCTAACAGAAGAATTCTCGATGATGCTGTCGTGCCGGGGATCGAGCTCGAAGCCTCCCGTTCCGCGTCAAAACCTTGCCGGGCGCTCTACTAAATGCGCTATTTACGCACGTGCTTAAATCTGTGCGAACGCGCCTTACCCCCTTTCTCATCATCCTCTCATATTCCCCATCGATGCGTACGTTCGCTTCTGCTCGAGCGCATCTTGGCACCCTGCCTGGCGCTGTGCCGCCATCAAGAAGAGGCGAAGCGAAATACTAGTTTCCATATGTTCCAACGGTGTTTCTCCACAGGATTCTGACTCGCGTGGGATGTCACCAATTAAGAAAACTGCTTCGTTAAGCGCCGCTGAAGGCAACCACGTTTACAGGTCAACTTCACGCAAGTGGTCATGTACTGATGCCGTTGTCGCACGGCATTTATCATACACTTTGTGCAATAATTGCGTAAACTACTTCAGTTACCACGACGGGTCGCTCACGGTCATGGACAATAGACGTCGGGATGGAGGAGATGCGCCACCAGGCGTCAACGTGGCTGCATCCATGCAAGCGGAGCCATACCGGCGAAACAACGATGGCAATTGTGCAACTTCATCTCTATGTACAATAAACATTTAACTGTTTCCGTAAATAAGCCGATTCTTACGACGGAGGGACCACGGAAGGGCAGGGTCCGTCACGGAAATGACGTCGTAACTAAAATGCATGTGAAGAATCACTACAAAGAAAAGGTACCGCCATGCATGAAGCAGAAAAAAAAAACTACAACGGTGCGTCAAGTGGCAATGTTGAAAGCCTAGTCACAAAATATTTGGTAGGATGCTGGGAAATATACTTCTTCATTTGGTAGGCAAGAGGTGCGTTGTACGGCCAGATTCGACGTGCCTCTTATTTTTCTTAATTTTGTTTCCTTCTTAGCTTCGTGGACCCTCGCGGCGTTTCAACATCGTTCAGGTGGGCCTTATTGTTTTGTGACTGTGTCCGCAGTGCGCGCGGCGCTTTATAGCCTCCGGTATTTCGCACTACTAAATATCACCGTTTTTCTTTCTCAATGCCGCCATCACTGGGTTTCGAACCCACAACTGGCTGTGAGTTCGAATCCCAGCGAACCCACAACCCTGAACATTGTGGGTTCAGAACACGTACGGCTTGAGAGATCAGAGTAGCGTAACGTCGTAATGCGATCCCAGTTTTTTGTGGCGACAGCCTCCAATAAAGCTTCTCTCCCTTCTGTGTTACTCGGAGTCCCATGAAACGAATGGCCGGGTGCATTTCGCTTAGCATCAGAATTGCCCTTTGGAGCACAACAGCACGTCATCGCGTAACCAGAACAGTAAAAATATCCAGTCGGGCGAGCGCCACACTTTGACAGACGAGCACCCGGCGGACCGCCAGCGCCTCCTAGACAAGTTTGAAACTTTTCTAGACAAGTTTGAAGCTTTTCTAGGAGGTGTTGGGACCGCGCGCACACCACCTATGAAGCCCCTAACCACCCAAGGCTGGTAGCGACGCCCCTCGGGAATCGGCGCCGGCGGGCGGACGCGTTGGCTTTGACACCATTGAGCAGGCACAGAAAGTATTGTAACGGGCTAGCGGTGCCGGCTCTTTCCATGGCCATCGTGAAAGTTACTGCTTCCGAAACTGACTGGAGTTCAGGTTCGTTCGACGCATTGATTGAGCCCCTGCCTTTGCCTTGTATGAAGAAAAACGTCGGAAGACTCATTTATGGGTGACGAACTGTGCGCCTGAGCCGGTAGTACTCCCGAAGGGCATGCACCTTGCCTCGTTTCAGGAGGAATGCGACATCTGCATTGGAGCCCTAAGTGATCCATGTCAAGCGAAGCCATACCGCTGATCCGAGGGTCGCGGGATCGAATCCCGGCTGCGGCGGCTGCATTTCGATGGAGGCGAAATGTTGAGGCCCGTGTGCTGTGCGATGTCAGTGCACGTTAAAGAACCACAGGTGGTCAAAATTTCCGGAGCCCTCCACTACGGCGTCTCTCATAATCAGAGCTGGTTTTGGGACGTTAAACCCCACATAACAACAACAACATAATAACGAAAGGGAAGGGGTCAAGGGCTCGTTCTTTATTTGTTAGAAACAAGTTAATGAGCAAACAGACAATGAAGCCTAGGAAAGCTTTCCTAGGCTTCATTGTCTGTTTGCTCATTAACTTGTTAACAACAACATAAGTGACTCAACAGTGTCGGAGGCCGCTGATGACCCTTTGATGGAATCAGACTTCTTAAAAATGGTCAGCAAGTCTCTTTCGTCGCAGAAGCGCGGAACCTTGGCCAGATTGCTGGCCAGACACGCTAGTGTGTTTGATTTCGCACAAAAGGCGATGATAACTCAGGTACCGAGCACACGCACTCGTCACAAGATCGACACCGGATCGGCGCATCCTCTCAGACAGAAGCCCTACCGTGTTTCCTCGTCGGAGCGCAAGGTCGTTGCTCAGCAAGTCAGCGACATGCTACAACGCGGAATGATCAACTTAGCGCGAAAACACACACGGACACGAGAAGAAACGAAACAGACAGGACGGGCGCTTAGCGCCCGTCCTGTCTGTTTCGTTTCTTCTCGTGTCCGTGTGTGTTTTCGCGCTAAGTTGATCATTCCGCGATGCATAACCAACTAGCCCAGCAGTCTGTCCTACTAAAGACATGCTACAAACCGGTGTCATTCGAGAGTCGTCGAGTCCCTGGGCTGCACCTGTTATCCTGGTTAAAAAGAAGGATGGGTCATGGTGGTTCTGTCTTGACTACCGACGTCTTAACTCCATAACCAAAAAGGACGTCTATCCGCTTCCTCGCATCGATGATGTCATCGACTGCCTCCATTCGGCGTCTTACTTTTCCTCCGTAGACTTGCTATCTGGATATTGGCAAATTCCTATGGATCCGGCTGACAAAGAAAAGACGGCTTTTGTAACTCCGGACGGTTTATTCGAATTTAATGTTATGCCGTTCGGCTTGTGCAACGCCCCCGCTACGTTTGAAAGATTTATGGACAAGGTATTGTGGGGCCTCAAATGGGAAATCTGCTTATGCTACTTGGATGATGTCATAATCTTTGGCCGGACATTTGACGAACACAATCACCGCCTCGACCTTGTCCTAACCTGTCTGGAGAAAGCCGCACTTAAACATGAACTCCAAGAAATGTCGCTTTGGAGAACGTGAAACTTTGGTATTGGGACACCTCGTGGACGAAAATGGCGTCAGGCCGGATCCGCAGGCCGCCGTCAGCAACTTCAAGCAGCCTCAATCTATCCGGGACCTGCGGAGGTTTCTGGGCCTGTGCTCATACTTTCGTCGCTTCATTCCAAACTTTGCGGATAAGGCACAGCCACTAACTGGCTTGCTGCAAAAGGATGTGCCTTTCCACTGGACACAGGATTGCGAATCTGCATTTACGCAGCTAAAGTTCATGTTGACTTCAGGGCCGGTGCTACGTCACTTCGATCAGTACATCGGCGCCGTCGACTGTCAATTTCCCGATCTTGCAACTTTCCGGCACGGCCCAGCACGACGACCGTACTCTGGATCCTCTGTTCGCCTCCGCGAATCAACACGTCAGTACGAGTCGCTCTGTGGTTCATGACGACGTCTTGTACAAAACAAATTACTCTGGCCAAGGAGCACGTCTGCTTCTCATCGTTCCCCGCACTTTACGTCCTCATGTCTTTCGCGTCATGCATGACGACGCAACCTGCGGCCACATGGGCTTCGCAAGAACCTTTAACCGAATTGAGCAAAGATTCTACTGGCCCAAAATGCGACGCGACACGGAAAAATACGTCGCGGGTTGCAAGGAGTGCCAACGACACAAGCGTCCCACAACTACCCCACCAGGACCTCTCCATCCTGTACCGTCTCCTAACTCTCCCTTCGAGACTGTCGGCGTTGACCTTCTAGGCCCATTCCCGCGATCGAACAGTGTCAACCGGTTTGTCGTCGTCTGCGTTGACCACTTGACGCGCTATGCAGAAACTGCTGCAATACCTACCGCAACGGCCTTGCACGTGTCCCAGTCTCTGCTTCGCTCTATAATTCTACGCCACGGCCCTCCACGCGTCGTCATCAGTGACCGGGGCCGTCAATTCACCGCCGATGTCGTCGAGGAGACACTGCGTCTTTCTGCTTGCCAACTGCGCCATGCTACACCATATCATCCTCAAACCAATGGTCTCGTAGAGCGCACAAACAGGACTCTTACGAATACGTTATCCATCTATGTCGATGCCAAATATAAGAACTGGGACGAAGTGCTACGTTACATCACTTACGCCTACAACACCGCGAAGCACGAGACTACGGGGTACCCTCCATTCTATCTTCTCTACGCTCGCTCTCCTCGTAGCTATATCGACACTATTCTTCCATTTACGCTGGACGTTCAAACTTCCGTTGCCGAATCCCTCTGTCGCGCAGAAGAGGCCCGTCGCATTGCGCGCCTCCGAACCTTGGCATCTCAAGAACGGTCCAAGACTCGTTGCGACGCCCGCCATCAATCGGTTGTGTATGCAAGAGGTGACCTTGTGTGGTTGTGGACACCGGTGCGTAAACGTGGTCTCTGCCAGAAGTTCTTGGCGCAATACACCGGCCCCTTCGTCATTCTGGATAAGCTCAGCAATGTGACGTACGTCATTTCCACAGTCACACGTAGTGGTCGTCGTTCTAGCAAGGACACAGCTGACACACGTTGCCCGTCTAAAGCCATACTACCACCAGGTTCCTGACTGACTCGCCCAGTGGGCATCGTCTGTGGACAGGGGAGTGTAACGGGCTAGCGGAGAGCAGGCGAGAAGGAGGACGAAGCTGAACGGTGCTCGAGCGACCAGCTACTGCCTTGACTGAGCTACGCGAGTTTACGCATTTTCCTATCTTGTAAATAAACGCGATCCATCGTCACAGTATATAGGAGGCTATGCTCTGGTCCACGGCAGGTACGAGCAATATACAGCAGGGAGTTTTAGCAGTGGCGGCTTACCGTACGGTAAGTAGGGTAATGGCGTACCATCGTGGTTGGCACGTAGAAAATTGAGCGTCTGAGGGCTTTACCAGCAAGTTTTATCATCTGACGACATCTCCGTACCCACCGAGCAAACTAGTGCAGGTCTTTCCGACTAAAATAGCCACGTGCTGACCATGACGGTACGGCATTACCGTCATTGCCCTATGGTAAACCGGCGCTGCTAAGACTCCCTAGTGTCTTACGAGAAATGCGAGTCGTTCGACAGCTTCAATGTCAAGGTGCCGCTGATGCCTACTTGCAACGGTTTCACCTGTAGAGCGTGACGTGTCCATTTCCTGTTCTTCGATTTGCCAGGTTGCCCGCTTATGCAATCAACAGCTCCCGTGAAGGCACGTTTAACTTTCCCGTTATGCGGATTCATGTGACAGAGGGATCAGCCGCGCCCCGCCACGGTGGTCTAGTGGCTATGGTACTCGGCTGCTGATCCGAGGGTCGCGGGATCGAATCCCGGCCGCGGCGGCTGCATTTCGATGGAGGCGAAATGTTGAGGCCCGTGTGCTGTGCGATGTCAGTGCACGTTAAAGAACCCCAGGTGGTCAAAATTTCCGGAGCCCTCCACTACGGCGTCTCTCATAATCAGAGCTGGTTTTGGGACGTTAAACCCCACAAATCATCAATCAGAGGGATCAGCCGCATCTTCAATTTTTTTTTGTCTTTTATTGTTTCTTTTTAATCGAACGACAGTGTGTGCTCAAACTCTACACTTCAAACTTCGAATCGTTTGAGATCTACGACGTAAACGCGAAATCGACAACTTTTTTCGGTATAGTTGGGGGAGGGGGCAGATTTATTATCACAAAAGAAATGTTGGCTGTCGTTGGAAAAGAGAAAGGGGCGCGTCTTTCCTAGACCACTTAAGTAAAGTAGAGTTACTGTATATGTTCCCCTTGGGGAACAGAGTTGCGTCTCTGACAGAACTCGCCGCTCGGGCCCCCCATTCGCCTAGAGCGCTCACGTGCGCAAAATGCGTCCTTCTTTAGGGAAAGCCAACTTCACGGCAGCGCGTGCGCTGACGCCCGCCACGCCACCATGGCCGCTACCCTCCGCCGCGCCACCGCTGTCCGATGTTCGACCGTGGCCTCGGCAATCGACGACGGCAGCTGCCGATCGCGGAGGCCATGTTTCGACGTTCAGGCATAGCTCATTTGGCTCAGCTGTGATCTAATAACGTTGGCTGTGGCAGCGTGATGTGTGGTTTAATTTTGCTGGAAGCTATTTTCTCAAAAATGTGCCAAAAAAAAAAAAGGAAGTGCCACTCGAAGCAAAATGATTAAATGGTCGTGGTCGGTCGTCGGAATCGGCCCAGCGGGTTAGGTCGGCAGCTCGATGCGACCCAATATTTATTTCAGCTTAGCAGTACGTTTTAGAATGCACATCCCTACGTACGCCTCGCATAAGATATGTTTATTGGAGCAATGATAACTCTCATTAGTAATATTTTTGTGATAGTGAAATCGTAAACGTTCAGGATAAGTAGGACTTCATGCCCGCTTGGTAATAGCTGGCTAGCCGGTGACAAAAATCGCACCTCAAAGAACAAAAACGTGCGCGTTTGAATATGCATAAGGATTTACTTTGCATAAATCTAGCACAGACTGCTACGCAGCATAAAATTTTGTAAGCCGTATCCAGTTTCCATCACGCCGGATATACTTATGGATCTGCGAAGATTCGCCGTGAAGGTAATCTTTTTTACTTGTGTTATCTGCGTTCATCGTTTTTCAATGTACCTATTTTGTATTTTAAAGCCTTGCGTCACGTACGACGTGAAAAGAGAGATTTGTTCAGCTTATACATTTTGTCCAGAATAGTGTTTTCATTTGATATTTACAAAAATTAAAAACGCTTCTGCCGATAGTGAGGGCCATCGAACAGTTTATAACCACTTATGTCTAAATTGGTAAATTGATTGTTTGTTCGAATCACCTTTCTTTTTCATTTTTGGAAGCGAAAGTCTTTCAGGCCAGCGACGCGGAATGAACGAGCTAGAAAGCGCACGCCTCTGCTGAACCGCGCCGTCTCCTACATTCGACAGGAGCGGCTTTGCCGCTTAACGCGAATGGACGTGCAAGATGGCGGACCTATGCGCAACTCTGCTCCCGTAGGGAGCATATACAGTAACTCTAAAGTAAAGGACAGCGCAGCGCCACCTGGAAGCATAAGGGACTGAAAGAATGAGAGAGGGAGAGAGAGCGAGGAGCTCAAGTTCTAGCTCAGTGGTATGGCTTACCTCGTCGACATGTCGTCGTCTTCTCCTCCCCAGCCCCAAAACACATTCGAGAAGCCGTTGACTTTCTCCATCTGCGCTTGGGTCAACGCGCTCACGCCGCCGAATATGGTAGGGTAAGACGGCCTGTCGAAGGAGATAACGACCAGTTGGGCTCATGAGAAGGAAAGGAAGGGAGCTATTCAACGCGTCAACAAAAATCGCGCGCCTTGCCCGCTTGCTTTCCACGTATTATTTCTACTTCCTTTCTTATCCACTTCCAGTTGCATGTAACATGTTAAATCGATCTACACTGATTAGATCGCCTTTTTCGATGAAAATTTAAGCGTTGTTCGGGGTGCCCTTGCACGAAATATGCTGCTTTCATTATTATTACGATGGCGCATCAGTTTCGGCTTCACTGTACATTTCAAGACAATAGGAAATTGATTAAAGACGTACATGCCAGCCCCTTCAAGGCAGAACAGAACATGCAAGCTTAGTGAGTGAGTGAGTGAGTGAGTGAGTGAGCGAGTGAGTGAGAGTGAGTGAGAGTGAGTGAGAGTGAGTGAGTGAGTGAGTGAGTGAGTGAGTGAGTGAGTGAGTGAGTGAGTGAGTGAGTGAGTGAGTGAGAGTGTGAGCAACTTCTGTAGTTCGCACAAGTACACAAACGGCAAAGCAAAAAAGCCCGTTTTATCATAAATAGCGTTCATCGGTGTTGAGTGACTTTTATCGACGCTGCGCGATTAAATGAAGCCTAAAATTACTCGCTCCACTTTGCCTCAGCTTCCAGAAGTCAAGACTGCGAAGTATCTGCATTCGACGTATGAGCTAGGGATGGAAACAGCGCGAGCAGCAGTAATGATGAGGAATGTTTGCTATCGAGCTGTTCTACATGGCTAGTACATGAATCAACATGGCAATGTAGCGATACGACAGCGCCTAACGCATTATGGTCGATCACGTGTATCAAACACTGTCACCATGGTATTGCGCTCTGACACACCGCTAATCGTGTACGTACATAATCGTATAGTGTTAAAGCCATGTAATATTACTTTGACATCGTCCGCGAATAGGCAAAAGAAATGGAAAGAAAAAAAGGGTGGGGAATAAAGTCAGCGTACTTGTATTCGTAGATGTCGAGACAGCGGGAGATATGATACGGGTTCTCTTGGCACGCGTAGACGCTCTGGTCGTTCTCTGGTATCAGGTCCACGTCGTGGAAGATGAAGCAGTTGTAGTCGTGCATTGTCTTGGACACCTCGTAGCCGACGTTGAGCAGCTTGGCTCGATTGAAGTCCCCGTTGCCGCTCTGCACAAATCATGCAGTTCGTATATAACCATTTCTTGATAGGAAAGAAGGTGAACAGATCCGTGTAGCCGCTCTATCGTTGGGTCATGAGGGAAAATAGAAAAAGAAGGAAGGCGGTTAGGCAGGGGGGCCCTGCAACACTTTTTGAGCCTAGAAAACTATGCCGCTCAGTCGTGGTGTCTCTTGTGAACTCGTGAGCCGAGTACTATTTCACCGCGCGCAGCAAGCGGGGTCTTATCAATTATGCTATTGATTATGAGTTGCCATATGCACAAGTATGCGATTAAGTGTATTAGTTTTATGTGCATCCTGTACAGGCGCGTACACTACTTATTTTGAATAATGACTCTTTTGATGCCGCTCCTGCATGGGCTGTCCTGAGCCTGCAGTATTCTGTAAATAAATAAATAAATAAATAAATAATAAATAAATAAATAAATAAATTCGCAGAGTTCGGTCGCAAACACAGCTGGCAAACGCCCGCTTTTCTCGCAACAAATAACGCCACTGGGGACACCGACTAAGTCGCCTGAGGCAGAAATAGCATTGGCTGATTTCATGATCGCAGAACGATCATCTTGTATGCTTTATTTGTCCTTTTTCAATTCAACAAAGAAATAAAAAGGCACGTATCTCTCTTAAAAAGCAACGACAAATGCCAAGCCACGTAATCGGTGCCCGCATTGACGTCATTTGTTCAAAGAAGAGCGGGCTCTTTCCAGCTGCGTTCGAAACCAAGCTGAGGTTGCCTGGTGCGCGCAGTTCAATACTATTTGGCTCACATGTTCGCACGAGTCTTCACGAGTCATCGGCGTCGTTTTTTGACTGTGTTCCAAAACTTCTGCAGAACCCCTTTAAAGGGTCCCTGAAACGTTTTTTTGACATTGCGTCACTGATTAGGCAACACAATTGCGAAATCATTCACACCATAAATAAAGCGAAGCACAATGCGCTAAGGCAGCTATGGGCTTATTTCTGTCGCCTTCCTCCTTACCACTGCTGTTCCTCCTCAACTCGATCTACTGCGGAGTGCGCGCTAGCGACGACAGCGCCTCCCGCGTCAGCCGCTCTGCCGAGCCTCCCGTAGTGACATAGCGCCCCGATATCCTCACTGAGGTCGCCCGCCTCGGCAGTGCTAGCCCTCTGTAATAGAGCGCCGGCGACTCGTGTGACGCCGCCAGATGCCGCGATGATACCGTTGGCTGAAACGAAGGAGTACGTTGTAGAAGCACGTTGTTCGCAGCTAGGTTTTGAAAATTACGCGCACGTCACTTGGGTCGAGGCCAATCAGCGACCTCCCATTCGATCGCTCGATGGCGGGGGCGTTTGAAAACGCTTTTTGGCGAGCCGCTGCGACCTTTTGCGATACGCGTGTTCAAAACCTTATTGTAAATTACACACTTTACGCACAGCGCTAAAATCTGTCCTGTAATGGTCCTAGTGACCCGCTCTACCGGATCACCATGTTTGCACAAAATCGTCAAAACCGTTTCAGGGTCCCTTTAAGAGCGCTGTCGGCGTTACGCAAGTAAGCTACCCGGGCTAACGCATCCCGGAAGCGTCGCCATTTGTATAGTAGAATGATAGAAAAAGTGTTTGTATTCGAGTTCCCCCGTAAAGAAATTGTGTCTCATGCATTCAAACTACAGTCCGAGCTATCTTGTGTGCAGGTTTTAGTCAAGTTGCAGTCACTGATTTCATGATTTTTCTGATGGATTTTACTTTGAGAAATTCAGTTTTACCTACGCATCCGCGCCTCGTCGAAGGGCCTGCATGGTCGGGGTGGTTCGGGATTATTTATTTCCGCCACGGACACCAGCACCGACGTCGCACTTTCTCAAACAGAAGCTGCTCAACGTTAAATGTCCGTGTCGATTTAAATGCGAGGGAGGCGCAACTGGCGTTACGTCGGAGATGAGACACTGTCGGAGTCGAGCAACTATAACCGCGTATAAGGGTGATCAGCAACGCCCTTAGTGTACGTACGGACCTCATACCTTGTTGGTGCACACGCTGAAGACAGAGCCTCCTCTCTATTTGTAGAAGAAGCGCTGCTGAAGATCGTATCGACGGCAAACCTTGAACTTTGTGAAAAGCTCAGGTGTCTCACTGAAGGCACTGGCTTGCGCGAGGTAAATTGTTGAGCAAAGCATCAGTACTGTGAAAAACATATTTTTTTCCTTACTTCTCTGGAATACGGAGGGACCTCATGCTAAACGCTACAGTCAGTGGCCGAGAGTTCTGCATAGTGTGCATGTAGCACGCTATAACAAGAATTCGTTTAGAAAAAACAACTAGCGTCGGCTTGCTGCGTAAAACGCCGATTGTCGATGAGTGCGTGCTAATAAAGTACGGACGCAGAGAGAGAGAATAAACTTTTATTAATAACAAATACACACTGAGCCTTCCTTGGGTGGGGCCCTCAGTCCAGGGCTCCATTGCCTTGCGCGACCCTGCGAGCCCGCTGGACCAGCTGCTGCTGTTCCTGCTGGCGTAAGCTGAGCAGTGCAGACTCCCAAGAGGAAGGGGTGGGGTTGGGAATGGGAGGAACGCCCTGTGGGGCAGAGCATTCCCACGTGGAGTGGTACACTGTCGGTATATGGATCCACAGAAGGGGCAGTAGGAGGGGTAGAGAGTCGGATGAAAGCGATTTAGCATATAGAGGCAAGGAAATGAATTGGTCTGTAGTTGCCGCCAAGCGACAGCATCTGCTCTGTTAAGTGAAGGATGAGGGGGAGGATACGTATAACGGCTCTGTCGGTAGTACTCCAAAAAGGCCTTTCGATAGCCAGCACATCCGAGGTATAGTGTAACTGCTCATGGTGTGCGTACCTGCTCGATTATGTAGATGCCGTAGTCAAGCTCCTGTTTGCGCAGGAACTGGTGCATGTGGTGCAGAAAAACGCGCAGATTCCTCTTCCGGTCCCGGTAAGGCACTATGACGGCCACGCGGTGGCGTGCCAAGCAGTGAGTCGGCCACCAGCGGCCTCCGGGCTTGACGTGGAGAAAGAAGGGTTCCAGCAAGTTGAGCTCGGGCACCTCCTTCGCCACTGGTACCAGGCCTCCTGATATACAAAAACGGACGACTGAGGATGAGTGCGCCATTTTCTACAGCTATAGTAAAGGACACTATGCAGTTTCGGCGAGGAAGGGATTAGACGGAGAAAAGTATATGAAGACAATGAAACGACGTGAGCAAGGGGAAGCAGTACCCCTGGTACGGCACCTGTCGGGAACAGGCTGTCTCTACAGCCAGTCCGGTAATCGACCGTAGTGTGTGCCAAGGCACGTTTAAAGAGGCTCTTGGAGGCATCTACATGTTGGGCAAAGAAATTATGCAAATCGAACGGATGTGTTGGGACGTCCGTGGAGGAAATACATCACGAGGCGGTTTATACACTTGAACGGGATGCATATATTTCTCCTTGTGTCATGTTATGACACGTGTAATTTACCCATTTATGCGCCTCCTGGAGAGAACTTTGTCGTGCTTTTCTTTCTCTCTTCTGCACTGTATACCCCGTCCACACTATATATGTCTAGATATAAATAGTTAGGCCTGTATTCTCCCACTCCTCACGCCCCACCTCCTCAAAAAAAAAAGTATCACGCTGAAATCGTCGGTAAAAAAAAATTGGCAGATCCCACGTGCAGTGGGAATCAAGGAAATGCAAAGCACGCATAAGGAACGTAAAATGGATTTGCATTGTTGTCTCGCCATACCGAGTTTAGTACATATGAAGATAACGAAACGGCCGCAAGAGCACCATGACTGTGGCATGTAAACCATGCCGCTCATACACGTATGTCATGATTCTCACGTTATGACTTGTCATTTACGTTCGTCATGCAGTCGTGTTGTGCCATAGCAATATTGGTATACATCCCTTTAAAGAAACGTGTGGCATGTAGATCATGCCGCTAATGACATGCATGTCACGATTTTCATGTTATAACCTGTCATTTATGATCGTCATGCAGTCCTGTTGTGCCAAACCAATTTTCGTATAGGCTCCATGCAGTCGAGTTTTCCATGTGCGACATCAGCGCCAGAATGCACTGCCTGGCGGAGAGAAGAAGCAAAATTGGGCAGACGGTGGCAGGGAAATACGCGAACGCGATGCGAGTCTCCAACTCTATAGCAGCACCGCCCGCCCGTCCCACCTTGTTTCATTTTATTTCCTTCGAGACGCGCACTCCAAACCTGCGGCAAACTGTTCCAAAGGGCGACGCCGCGAGCGTTCGTGTGGTTCGCAGCACGCCCGGAAAGCAGCGAAGAAACGCGCGCGTCCCTGTCGCCTCGGTTTCCACCGTGCGCGACCGAGACGTCCGACGAGAGCTACGTAGCGCCCTCTGGTCAGTAGACAGGGCCCATACATTCCATTAACGAAACGGCAGTAGCGCCAGGACCATGGCATGTATGTAAATCATGCCGGTCATGACACGCGTGGCATGATTCTAATGTTATGACCTGTCATTTACGTTCGTCATGCTGTCGTGTTGCGCCATAGCAATTGGGGCATACATCCCATTAACGAAAAGCCTGGCATGTAAATCATGCCGCCCATGACATGCATGTTATGCTTTTCATGTTATGACCTGTCATTTATGTTCGTCATGCAGTCATATTGTTGCATACCAATTTTCCTACACATCCCACTAACGAAACGGCCAAGAGAGCACAAAGACCGTGGCATGTAAATTATGTCGCTCATGAAATGCATGTCATGATTTTCATGTTATGACCTGTCATTTACGTTCATGATGCAGTCATCTTGTGGTATGGCAATTTTCGTATACATCCCGTTAACGAAACGCGTGGCGTGTAAATCATGTCGCCCATGACATGCATATCATGATTGTCATGTTGTGACCTGTCAGTCATGTTCGCCATGCAGTCATGTAGTGGCATACCAATTTCCGTATACATCCCATAAACGAAACGGCCATGAGAGCACCAAGACCGTCGCATGTAAATCATGTCACTCATGACATGCATGTCATGATTTTCGTGTTATGACCTGTCATTTATGCTTGTGATGCAGTCATGTTGTGGCATGCCAATTTGCGTATACGTCCCATTAACGAGACGACCAGGAGAGCACCATGACTGTGACATGTAAATCATGCCGCTTATGACACGCATGTCATGATTTTCATGTCATGTTGTCATTTATGTTCGTCATGTAGTCATGATGTGGCATACCAATATTCGTAAACATCCGATTAGCGTAACGGCCAGGAGAGCACCAAGACCGTGGCATGTAAATCATGCCGCTCATGACATGCATATCATGATTTTCATGTTATGACCTGTCATTTATGCTCGTCATGTAGTCATGATGTGGCATACCAGTTTTCGTAAACATCCGATTAGCGAAACGGCCAGGAGAGCACCAAGAACGTGGCATGTAAATCATGTCGCTCATGACATGCATGTCATGATTTTGATGTTATGACCTGTCATTTATGCTTGTCATGTAGTCATGATGTGGCGTATCAATTTTCGTAAACATCCGATTAGCGAAACGGCCAGGAGAGCAGAAAATCGTAGGCGGCTAGATAGATAGATAGATAGATAGATAGATAGATAGATAGATAGATAGATAGATAGATAGATAGATAGATAGATAGATAGATAGATAGATACGCTCAAACTCGCCGAAGTTCGCCAAGAAATGCTTCGCATTTAAAACTTTGAGTCAACCATGATGCCGCAAATATCATTATCGAAATGGTCCATCAACTGACAGCATTTCCAAACGAAATGCCTTGTGAACTAGGCCCCCCACAATGTCACGCGTTCACGGAATCGTCGCTGAGGAAAGGGAGCCCAGAAACGTGGACACAAGAGAATGGAACCATCGCAATGCAGACGCCGCGCGCCTGCGTTTGCATGTCTTTCTTCCACGACGTCCACCTAGAGTGAATGAAGTTCCTTGTTCTTATCAGCAGTTGAGAATGAAAAAAAAACGACATCAGATATGGAACGTTGTGACGAGCAGTGCTGTATGGCCCAAGCACTATACTCTGTATCACACATCAGCGTCAACGCTGTGGAGGCTACGTAAGAGGTTAGGACAGCAAAATGAATGACTCCGTGCATCTCGTAGCCGCCGTTCGTCGCCGTAAGCGCGCGTGCAAGAAGAGCAGGGCACGCACGTCAAGCGTCTCTACCGGCTGAAAATAAAACAGAAAAAGAAAGGAAAAGAATTGGCAGATCCCACGTGCAGTGGGAATCAAGGAAATGCGAAGCACGCATAAGGAACGTAAAATGGATTTGCATTGTTGTCTCGCTATACCGAGTTTGGTACATATGAAGTTAACGAAACCGCCGCAAGAGCACCAAGACTGTGGCATGTAAACCATGCCGCTCATACACGCATGTCATGATTCTAACGTTATGACTTGTCATTTACGTTCGTCATGCAGTCGTGTTGTGCCATAGCAATTTCGGTATACGTCCCATCAACGAAACGCCTGGCATGTAAATCATGCCGCCTATGACATGCATGTTATGCTTTTCATGTTATGACCTGTCATTTATGTTCGTCATGCAGTCATACTGTTGCATACCAATTTTCCTACACATCCCACTAACGAAACGGCAAAGAGAGCACCAAGACCGTGGCATGTAGATCATGTCGCTCATGACATGCATGTCATGATTTTCATGTTATGAGCTGTCATTTACATTCGTGATGCAGTCATCTTGTGGCATGCCAATTTTCGTATACATCCCGTTAACGAAACGCGTGGCATGTACATCATGTCGACCATGACATGCATATCATGATTTTCATGTTGTGACCTGTCAGTCATGTTCGCCATGCAGTCATGTTGTGGCATATAAATTTTCGTATACATCCCATCAACGAAACGGCCAGGAGAGCACCAAGACCGTCGCATGTAAATCATGTCACTCATGATATGCATGTCGTGATTTTCGTGTTATGAACTGTCATTTATGTTTGTGATGGAGTCATGTTGTGGCATGTCAATTTGCGTATACGTCCCATTAACGAAACGCGTGGCATGTAAAGCCCCGCCACGGTGGTCTAGTGGCTATGGTACTCGGCTGCTGATCCGAGGGTCTCGGGATCGAATCCCGGCTGCGGCGGCTGCATTTCGATAGAGGCGAAATGTTGATGATTGATTGATTGTGATTCGGTTAGGAAAGAACGCTAATTTCTGCAGCCCATGTAGGGAGCACGGCTAAGCGTCCGTGGGGGTGGGGGAAAGGGAGTGAAAGAGATAGAGAGGAGAGAAAGGCCGTAGTGGAGGGCTCCGGAAATTTAGACCACCTGGGGTTCTTTAACGTGCACTGACAACGCACAGTACACGGGCCTCTGGCATTTTCGCCTCCATCGAAAATGCGACCGCCGCGGCCGGGATCGAACCCGTGTGCTGTGCGATGTCAGTGCACGTTAAAGAACCCCAGGTGGTCGAAATTCCCGGAGCCCTCCACTACGGCGTCTCTCATAATCAGAGCTGGTTTTGGGACGTTAAACCCCACATAACAACGTGGCATGTAAATCATGTCAGTCATGACATGCATGTCATGATTTTCGTGTTATGACCTGTCATTTATGTTCGCCATGCAGTCATATTGTGGCATACCAATTTTTGTATACATCCCATTAACGAGACGACAAGGAGAGCACCAAGACTGTGACATGTAAATCATGCCGCTCATGACATGCATGTCATGATTTTCATGTTATGACCTGCCATTTATGTTCGTCAGGAAGTCATGTTGTGCCACACCAATTTTCGCATACATCCCATTAACGAAACGGCCAGGAGAGCACTAAGACCGTGGCATGTAAATCATGCCACTTATGACATGCATATCATGATTTTCATGTTATGACCTGCCATTTATGTTCGTCATGTAGTCATGATGTGGCATACCAATTTTCGTAAACATCCGATTAGCGAAACGGCCAGGAGAGCACAAAATCGTAAGCGGCTAGATAGATAGATAGATAGATAGATAGATAGATAGATAGATAGATAGATAGATAGATAGATAGATAGATAGATAGATAGATAGATATGCTCAAACTCGCCGAAGTTCGCTAAGAAATGCTTCGGATTTTTAAAAAAATGCCAAGTCAAGGAGACGCTGAGAGATACAGACGAACATATTCAGTCGCAACACGGAACTGCTTATTTCTAAGCCACCAAACATTTTCTCATATTAACCACCATAAAACCAAACAGAAAGAAAAACCCTCAGTAGATGCGAAAAAGAAATGAACTCTCTCTCGTGCGAACACACCTACTGCAGGAAGTCTCCCTATGGCCTCCACGGCATTGCAGCTCACGGGAAACGGAGTAGAGTCATCGTCGCAAAACGCACGGTGCGTTGTTATTACTTATCATGGAACCGCTACCCGCCTCAATGGTCTTTACGTAATAAGCTAAGATGTACTGAGTGCGGGAGAGCTTTCTCTTTTTGTTTTTTTTTTCCTCGCTTACTCAGGTGTCCCGGCCTCTTTTTGCAAAGCTTCCGTGGAGCAGCTTCGCCAGCGCGGTCGTAAGACTTGTATTCGGGACCAAGAACGTTGCGGCCGATCTCCAAGGGAACGGCGTGGCTCCCAGACGCCATGCCGGCCGCGGTCAAGGTCGTCGTCGTCGTCGTCGTGTTGGTGCTCGTGCCTTGGCTTGCTCCTCTCGGAGACTGCTGTCGCAGCGCTCTGGCTGACGGTTGTTCGAACCGATTCTGGATGGACACTTCGAGCGACGGGGTAGCCACCACGAACACCACGAGGAGCAAGAGCACCAGTCCCTTGCGCCTCGCAAAGAACCACGCGTTGGTCGCGAAAAAAAGAGAGCGCCTGAAAGAGACGCGAAAGATAAGGGCGGACTCTCAAGATTTTTGTCTCAGTTTACAGCAAGAGGGAGCAGTCTTTTTCTTTTATTCGATCAATAGCAGTAATTGTTCAAACAGGGAGACATCTACACAGGGATCAAGAGAAAGGTAAGCACGTTAAACAGGAGAGAGGGCCAGGTTCCCTACCCTCACTGGGGAAAAAGAGAGAAAAATGGACAGCAGGAAAAAAAATTGAAAGTGCACCATCAGGATGAGGTCCAACACGTCAAGCGCATCGCGCAATTCAGCCCCTTTGCAATGAACTACCGAAAGAGGTGTACACTATTTTAACGCGAAATCACCACCCTGTTCTGCGCTTACACAGTATGATCTAACTATATTTTTAAGGCGTAGAATGATGCCTCTTAGGGAGTGCATGACAACGTGGGCTTGTTTGTATCTCATTTTCGCTTGGTTCTAGCGTGGCTAAGAACAAGGACACACAGAAGACAGCTAACGACACACAGCGCTGTGTGTCGTCAGATGTTTCTTTTCTGTACGTCCTTGTTCTTTACCGCGATACAACCAAATTAAACGCTACGTCATAGCCGCGGATATAGCACATCTTTCTACGAGTGTTACAGGTGCTCGGAGTGGGCGAAAAGACAGCATCCACATATGATGATCCGAGGTGGCCCCAACGTAAAGTTGGGCATTTTGACCCTATAATTTGTTCGAATGCCTGTATGCAGATATAACTTGCTTGTATGCGTGCATATGCAAAAGAAGAAAAATGATTCGGTGCTCCTTTTGCACTTCCTCGAAACGATCCTAAACGTGTTACGCTAAGCCTCGGGCCCGACGCTGGAACGCTAGCACAGCTTAGCGTTCGAACTACTTTAACGATTCCCAAAGAATGCGCAGCACCCGAACTTACCAAGCTCGTTTCAGACGAATCATCTTGCCAACTTTTCCTATTCAAGCTGCACAATAAAAGCACTCGTCGGTCACAGACCAACGCTTTGGAACGCAGTGTGCGCGAGGCGCCTTCGTAGTGCAATGATAGGTGATGATGATAACGATGACACGTTCACCTCAGCTAGAGACCGTGGCCAGCGCTTCTCGCGGCGCACACATACTAATAAACTTTGATGATTATGATGATGATGATTGTGGTTAAGGGACGCTAATTTTGCACCCATGTAGGGATGATGATGATGATTGTGGTTCGGTTAGGAAAGGACGCTAATTTCTGCAGCCCATGTAGGGAGCACGGCTAAGCGTCCGTGGGGGTAGGGGTAAGGGAGTGAAAGAGATAGAGAGGAGAGAAAGGCCGTAGTGGAGGGCTCCGGAAATTTAGACCGCCTGGGGTTCTTTAACGTGCACTGACAACGCACAGCACACGGGCCTCTGGCATTTTCGCCTCCATCGAAAATGCGACCGCCGCGGCCGGGATCGAACCCGCGTTTTTTGGGTGGCAGCCGAGTACCGTAACCACTACACCATCGCGGCGGACACTAATGAACTTTGCTCAAAACGCGATGTTTGTAACGCCGTATGCGTCGCCTGCAGCAGCCAAAAGCGTGTGGCCCTCGAAAAATACATTTTAATATTCCAGTATCCGCAAAGAAGCTACGTGTGGAAACAAAAACAATGTAGGGTCGGCACCTACATTGCAACGCCAGTGTCGGGGTAATTAAAATTGATCGCTTAGGTCTCTATTCCGCTATGCCGTGGTGTGCTGATGTTGTTCTGGACCTCCGACACTGTCAAGACGATGATCTTCATTGGTTTTACGCCATTCATGAAATTCGTGTGGAACTGTACGGCACAAGCACCGCGCGCTTGTATTAATAAACCTGCAGACACTAAGTCAATGAAAATGCAAGCGCATACATACATACATACATACATACATACATACATACATACATACATACATACATACATACATACATACATACATACATACATACATACATACATACATACATACATACATACATACATAGATTCAGTCTGGTTTCAATCTTATTAAACTAATGCCCTCTCCACAGAGCTTTCGTGTCTGCTTTGCGGTCAGTATTCCGTTGTTGGTATGCGCGAGCAAGACGCCAATGCGTGGTATCATCATCACCGTCAACACAGTGCGCACGCGTTTCACTTCACGTGATCGTGTGCAAAACGCGGTGCTCGCGCTACAGTTCGAGCCGTTGACCGGCGTCGCCTCGCCATCTTGCTCCCGTCCCTGCTTTTCTCGACGTCGAGCTTCTAAAGGTGTCCGTGCTTCGGGTCGGTCACGAACTCCTTGCTTTACGAGGTAAGATATGCGCCGTATTAACTTTGGGCTGCCGCGAAGGTCTTCGGGTCACTGGTCCAACGCTTGTCACTGTTGCCCTTCTTGGACGACAAGTTATTTCCAGTGGCCTTTACGCATACATTTATCTAGTCCGATAATCCCCTCAACTATCCTTACGTTCGCTTACGCTCCTTGTGTCTGGCTTCAAGATGAAGCGTCGTAGATCGAGCGTAGGAATAGGTGATAGGTTGCTATCACACTGGTGACTGAGACAGATCCTGCGCCTGGAGATTGAGGATGTATACGTCACGGATAGCGATGTCCACACCGGCGGCAAGGGTGGGTTAACTATTTGCCGAACCGAATTATTTCTCGACTGCTGCAGTTCACGTCTACTGACGCATCCATGGCCACATAATGTAACCGTCATCGCACGCATTTTCACCTGCGTCGACCATTTTCACCTACGTGCATACGTTTTCACGACCACCTGCATGCAGCCGTCGCTTCGCGGGCAATTTTGTCGTGCGACCCCTGTCAGACACCGGTGTGGATGCCCTCGTCCAGTTAGGACTATAGGAACCGTCACGCGATAGGTTGGTGGCGTCTGAAGTTTTAGGCGTCTGTGCAGAGGGTGTTGTCAGTTTCGAATGGCCACTTATAGAATACCTTGATGTGGCCGGAAAATCCATATGACCGTCGCTGACGAACTCGGAAGCTATGCGGAGAAGCATGACCTGATGCCACAGGATCATCTGTCAATGCACTTCTACTCAGGAACGTTCAAACAGCTGGCCGGTTTGCGCTGAACGTCAGTTCGGTTCTCCGTGTTTTCTCACGGTGGCCATTCTTCGGCACTGTTGCTGCGGAATCCACGAGGCTGCGGTCGTGTAACACGTTTATTTGGGGTCGTTTGAATGCTATCTGAGGTACGTACGGTACACTATAGTTATGCGTTTTAGAAAGACCAGTTAAAGGCAACTTTTGCAGTTATGCGATCCGATTTGATCACGTTGACCGTACGTAAATACACGGCTGCCATGTGAAGCTGTTCGGGGAAAATACTTATAATGTCCGAGAGAATGCGTTATGCATAATTTTATCAGCAAGAGTCCACTGTACCTCGCATATATACCGAAATATCGTAAAGTTTACGACTATGGACCGTCTCCGAGACCTTACAGCAATGTTGCTTCAAGTTTTGGCAGGTTTCGCAGAATAAGTAGTGTATTGAGAAAGGTCTGACGATGCTATATGGTAAAAGAGGAATGATGTTCTCATTGTAGAGCTAAGAACTCTGTATTCTAGAAGGGGTGGTTGCTTCGGACAAGTTTATTCGGGCGAGTCTGTTCGAGCGAGAGAGTGAAATGTTAATAAATAGCGCATTGCTGTAGCGCAGCCAGCAGCGTGCACGCAACGTCCCTCACTGCAGAAAATTTGAGGACGCCTCTGTTACAATTCTACTTCGCCTATAGCTTGATGAAATTGCCGCCGTGTAAAAATGCAGCGCTCGGCTTTCGATTTTCATGCATTTTATATGTTCCTTAGCAAGTATGTATATTGAAATGCCACGGTCGAGCCGGCCGTTTATTCCAAAAAGGCCAAATGGCGCCGACGACGACGCGCAGTGATGAATGATGATGGTTTTGTACAGATGTGAAAGTGCCTGCACTTTTACACTTTTGTACTATTAGATATAGGCCGCCAGAACGTTGTAGCAATTGCAAGCTGCAAAACTTAGCGAGTGTTCATTATTGTCCAAGCTTCCACTAATAAGTCACCGCATCTGGAATCCTCTACGCATGCAGAAATCTAAAACGAGGCCGTCGACCGCTGAGGACATAAGTCAGCAAGGATAAGTGACGATGACCAGCAACCAGGCTGCGAAGACCGGCAAAGCGAACGACGGACCACCGAAAGCGGCCGCCACACCAGGTCGCACCGGTGCGTCGAACCCTCTGCCGTTGCAAGTTCCTGCGCCACCGATCGCTGCAGAGGAAAAGCGTGGTTCCCTTCACCCCACGGCCGGTGCGTTGCCGTATGCGGGAGCACGCGGACCCAATGCTCCGACGGTCGTCGCGCCGCCTCTGCCGCCAAAGGGAGCTTTACCACCTGGCGCGGCGGGGCCACCTAGAGCGCGTATTCTCGAACAACCGGAACATGCCGCAGCGCGCCAGTCTAACCGTAGTAGTCGTACTCCAAACATCCTCGCAATACCGATGTCCCCGCTGAACCTGCTAAGCCCGCTCGGTCCCGAGGTCATTGCGACGCCGTCAATGACGCACGGACCTCTAGCGCTTCGGACGAGGAAAGAACAGAAGCAAGAGGCTGCTCGATCTCTACTCGCCGCGGCGCAACATCGGGGTCCTAACGAGGTAATCGCGCCTCTGTTACCGGCGGTCCAGCAGGCTGGGGGCGTTGGCGCGCCCGACGGCCTGCGCGCCAGAAGGCAGCAGTGTCCGTCGACGTTCCTGCGGCCTATGGCCATCGGTCCCAGCGGTACGCCCGAGCTCGTCGCTTTCCCGTCCAGCTGGCGCTCTCGGCAGTTGCGCGCCGAACCCGGGGTGGAGTTGGTAGGCGACGCCGCGGGAGGCATTCCCGATGACGAACGTCGAGCGTCGGCGCAGAAGGGAGTTTACCCGGTTATGGAGATAGTCGAGGAAGATAACCCGACGAGTCGTCCCGGCACGCCTCAAGAAACGCCGCCCGAGAAAGAGGACGAGCAGTGCGGCTGCTGCTGGTTCCGACCGCCTTTCCTGCGCGTCTTCCGCACCCCCGGCTGGGTTCTCCTAAGCCTGTGCTCGATCGAGTTCACCCAGAGTTTCGTCAACAGCGGCGTGCTCAGCGTGGTGTTGCCCACCATAGAGCGGCGCTTCAACCTGAGCAGCTTCGAGACCGGCATGATCCTGAGCGCGTTCAATGTGGTCAACTGCCTGTTCATCGTGCCTGTGGCATTCCTGGGGAGCACGCGCCACAAGCCGGTCATCATAGCGTCTGGAATGGCAATTATGTCCGCCGGATCGTTTTTGTTCTTCCTGTCCTACGTGATCGAGCCGCCCTATGCGTAAGTCCCGTTGTATGTATGTAGTATATCGCTAAACATTAGGTTCTGCCGTGTTTCTGCAAGGTGTACGACAGACAATACTGTAGGTGCCTAATTGATGTGATACGGAAACAAGGTTCCGTTGTCTGCATTGCCTGCGTGCGTGCCTATAGCTTTGTCGAGATGGAAAAGCATTCACGAAAGCTGTTGGCGTACAGGTTTTTCGACGCAAATATGTTCTCGCCATTGTGGGAAGCTTTGAAATAGTGCGGCTAGATACCACTGCCTTGCATACCAGATGTTGCGACAGAGAACGGTCATATCAGGGAGTATATGATCGATAGCCAACCCTCTGTTGTTGAAGCTATTCTTTTTTACACTGCCCTTCGTTTCACAACGCAAAACATTTTGTCACAGCTTATTCCCCACATTGGATAACTGACTTGAATATTACTGGCTGAAGGAAAGGGAAAAAAATTGTTATTGCGAATATTGTCGGTCAGTCGCGGTGGTGTAGTGGTTAAGGTACTCGGCTGCCACCCAAAAAAACGCGGGTCCGATTCCGTCCGCGGCGGTCGCCTTTTGCATTGAGGCGAAAATGGCAGAGGCCCGTGTACTGTGCGTTGTCAGTACACGTTAAAGAACCCCAGGTGGTCTAAATTTCCGGAGCCCTCCACTACGGCCATTCTCTCCTCTCTATCTCTTTCACTCCCTTTCTCCTACCCCCACGGGCGCTTAGCAGTGCTCCCAACATGGGCTGCAGAAATTAGCGTCCTTTCCTAACCGTACCACAATCATCATCATATCTAGCTCAAGTACCGATGGTATCGTAGTGAACGCCTTATAGGCGACGCCTTTATTTGACTTGATCTTGCACGTACCCTGAAGAAGCGGATCGTAATGTGATCGCAGTGTGCCTAAATAAGGACTGCATACAAAACTGTTTCTGCGCAAACTAAGGCAGAAATGAAGCGTAAAAACGGTATGCATCGTCGGGCATCTTTAGCGTTCGAAACGGAAGAGCTGCGTGTCGTCAGCCAAACGTGCATTAGCTGCTTACGTTGTCGGTTCAAGCTATGGCGGGTTCTCTCACTTTCACTGTTCTTTCAGCTACGGCGCTGAACTGCCGGACCTGTGCTACACGACGCCGCCTCCCACGGACGAGACGTTGAACATGTGCGGCAATGAGCGCACACACGACGCGCGCTTTCTGCTCTTCCTCGGCAGCATGTTGCAGGGCGCGGGCGTTACACCTCTTCACACGCTTGGCATGTCCTTCCTGGACGAGAACCTGCCCGTCAAGCTCACCTCCCTCTTCGTCGGTAAGATGCGGCTCCTTCGTTAATTGTCGCGCGCTCGATAACCGGGAGGCTTTAGCGACCGGCAGTGCTCCATCGCGACTACTCTGGAGCGCTCCAGAGCGAGACGCACTCTCCAGGCAGGTCGCGACTGGATACAGGGTGTATAGCATCCTCTATCACTTATGAGGATAGTTTAGCGAATATTTAGCAATATTTAGCTACCGGCGCGCCGGTAAGACAGAAAGCTAGCATTATGGGCTAGCGTTCCAAAACAGTCGTGGTTTGGCATTCGTATACATACATACATACATACATACATACATACATACATACATACATACATACATACATACATACATACATACATACATACATACATACATACATACATAGCCTGGCACGATTTTTGGCACACTTGCATACAAAATCACAATGGGCATGCCGAGGCAGTTTCAAGACTAATTGATTGATTGATTGATTGATTGATTGATTGATTGATTGATTGATTGATTGATTGATTTCGCGATATTTTCTTACATTGCTTCCCTCCCTTGTTCTCTCCCCGACAATCATTTAATCATAGGAACATACAGTGCCATGGCCGTGCTGGGACCGGCCTTTGGATTTCTCGTTGCCGGATATTTTCTGTCTGTGTTCGTCGATTTGAAGGACGTGAGCCCGTGAGTAAAATGACACGCTTCCCCCTTCGAATTCTTAAGCGTATATGACATATTCTCTGAAGTCACAGAAATTCTTGCATATACGCTTGCGAGACATAAAATTACCTATACTAAACGTTGGTCAGTGTTCGCTATTTGACGTTTAAGTCTTCTCAATATGCAACATATAAAACGTGATCACTATTTACGCATGCTTATGTGCGGACAGATTTTACTGACTTCATCGAGCTACAAGGTTATATAAAATGTTCTTCGGAATGGATAGAATAAATGAGGTGTTAGCCTATCTTTTAACTGTACTTGCGCGCGGTATATATGTATAGATGCTGTGAGTCAGCGGGTGCGTCTTGGTTCCATGTCACGGCCACCTTTCCGTATGTACTATATATTGAAATCAAGTCTGTTTGGCAGAAAAGCAAATGTTAACTGTTTAGGGTACGCTGAATTTTTTAGTGCTCTGGTGGTGTCAGTACATTGTACAAAAAAAATACGCTTTCGAGGAACTTCACATTTGCCGCACCAACAGATTGCTACCGGCGATAGCCCCGCCACGGCGGTCTAGTGGGTAAGGTACTCGGCTGCTGATCCGAGGGTCGCGGGATCGAATCCCGGCCGCGGCGGCTGCATTTCGATGGAGGCGAAATGTTGAGGCCCGTGTGCTGTGCGATGTCAGTGGTCGAAATTTCCAGAGCCGTCCACTACGGCGTCTCTCATAATCAGAACTGGTTTTGGGACGTAAAACCCCACAAAACAACAACTATCGGCGATACATAGAATTGAGTTATGACGGTTCTTCTCTAGCGTTATGGCCGGACTTGAAACTGTTGCATACGTTCTTCTGCCGCAAGGGACACGTTGATGGGCACGTGGTCCCTAATTCCGAATTTCCTTGCCGCTCAAACACCTCCCACTTCAGCGCCGCCTTGTACACGCCTGTAGTCCACGCTCATTTCAAAGTGTCTTTCGAGCATGGCTCGAATAAAGCGTGAGTGCGAGTGGAAAAGTATGGCGAAGTCCTTGTCACCGTTAGCTTCAATAACTTCATTGTTACAGTCCACGCACATTGTTACAGTCCACGCACTTGACCTTTTGTTCTGTACAGCCTCGGCCTGACAACTCAAAGTTCGGTGTGGATCGGCGCATGGTGGGTTGGATTCTTGGTAGCGGCCGTGATGGGCGGTATCGTCAGCATACCGATGGCCGCTTTTCCTAAGCATCTGCCGTGTAAGCACACTCCGTATCATATATGTGACACCTTATTATTGCCCTCAGTAATGACGCTGCAGATCAGTCGTCATTTAATTTGCCAGCATTTATGAATAGACCACGTGCGCGTATATATCTTTGCATGGATAGTGGATATTGCGCGAATATCCTTGCAAATGAATGTCATTCTAACGCATTCAGCACAGATGTTGCCAGTGACACCCGCGATAGAAGTATAGGGAACTGTTGTGGCATTGCCTAAACGACAGTGTACGCGGGGCGTTAGTTACTTTTGGTGCGCACTCTCGCAGGGAATATGGGGCAGGGGACTACATTTATGGCGGAGATGAGCAAGAGTTATTGCAAATATCTGTATCCTTAGTTGACTAGAGCACTTGAAACCTCTTGATCAGAGCTTAGGTGTTTCGTATCTTTAAAATCATTTGTGCTGGTATATCGCACCCTTAGGTATATCGCACGTGAGAATCCATAGTTCGACGAAAACAAAGCAAATGAACGGACAAAATATACGTATACGCGAAACGTCGAAACGTGGCACACTGCAGGAGGGGCAGTATGGTGCGTTTTTGTGAAGACTGTCATAAAGATATATAGATAACCTACGGCAAATACCACCCCTCATCTTCGAGCTAGACTATCCAAAGAGAGCAAAACTCATTTTATATCTCTAAAAGCTGAGGTGTAATGCATCTAATAAATTTGAATGCTACTAAACTTATGACGCCTATTTCAGTTCTCAAGTTGTAACTAGCGACTTCATGAGGCGAGTATACTAGGAGAAAACAATTACGACGGTGTCACTTTCGAAATTCTAACAGCTATAAGTTATATGCGTTGGCTGTCTACTTTCTTTGTTGAGAAGCACAGTGCATCTCCACAGCAATTTTTATGGCGCTCGCTCAAGTTGATATGCCTGCTGGGCAGTGAACACATGTCTCGCGTGACGTTGTTCCGTGTTGGAATATAAGTGTAAGCTGAACGCGTTCTTCCATAACGATGTGTGCAGCGTACCAGCAGTGTCAGATGGTGCGCCGATTGCACGCCAACAAGAGCGACACCGATCGAAGCACGTACGGCCAGTACGTGAGCGAACTGCCGCGCTCCATCCTGTCGATTCTCAAGAACGTCCCCTTCGTCATGATCACCCTGGCATCGGTCACCGAAGGTGAGTGCGCATGATTCAGCACTGCGAGAACGCGGAAGGAGGCATAGCGAATGGATTTGGCGGAGAAAAAATGACGCTATAGTTTACAGTCCTTGAGTGTCCATGGATAAGCGAATGCGGAAGAGTATAGAAAGGGTAAGGTGACAAGCATAGTCAGGTTGCCTAATCCACTCTTAGCAGTTCCTAGTGGAACACGGCAAGCGGTAAAGGTGTGTTGGCGGTTGACATTGCATAATAAAAGGGAAAAAATGTACATTATAATGCAGTACAGTTAGTTTCGCAACTATACTGCACGGTGGAATGGGCATACGCAAGAAAAGGAAGAGGTGGTAGCGACATAGATGTCGTAAGGATGACAAACATGCTGGTTTTAAATCGCTCGGAAAGGTTGGTGGCTTCGGTGAACTTGAGCAACGGAGTGAACGGACATCGCCGGTTAACAAACAAAAGAAAGTTAAAGGGACATCGCCGCTAAAGCCTTGTGAGAAAAAGCAGAAGGCGGCAACGTATTCTATCCTTCAGCCGTTCTTGGGAGAAAGCTATGTCTTAAACTGGGGAAAATTTGAACAACTGAATACTCATGAATGTTTCGTGTCCTTCTCACTGAGGAAAGCTTAACGCACTCCGGGAGCTAATTGAGCTTATTTGGACCGAAGCCGGCGATCGCTGGCGCACTAATGGGCCTAACCTTTTAATTGTCTTTGATTTCGTCGGCTGATTTCATGGTGACAGATACGTCAGTGTGTGTATAGAGGTCATCCAGAGACGTCCTACAGCGCATTCACAACTCGAGGTGGTACAGTCTGACGATTGTTGCTAAAATTGGCTCGTGCAAAAAAAGGGAATTCTGAAACAACGCACTTGAAAACTGGCCTGAATATTTTTGGCACAAATTATGTTGAGCGGTATGACTACCGTTCTTCAAGGACTTGCTGTATTGTATCTCAGTAGAAAGACTACGTCATTCGAGGTGTCTACGTCCAGTGGCCTCTTCCAAAAGCGATTGAAAATGATTTCTCGACCTGCGCATTCTCGTTTCGAACCTGTGCACGAACGCGCTCAAAACTGATAAGTGTACGGGGTAGATATGCCGCGCCGACAGAATAAGTTATGTGGTGTTTAACGTACCAAAACGAGCTCTGATTATGAGAAACGCCATAGTGGAGGTCTCCGGAAATTTTTACCACCTGGGGTTCTTTAACGGGCACTGACGTCGCACAGCACACGGGCCTGAACATTTCGCCTCCATCGAAATGCAGCAGCCGCAGCCGGGATTCGATCCCGCTACCCTCGAATCGCCGACAGAAAAACAAAAAGTATTGAAAAACAGGAAACTGGGTTTCCGCAGGAACAGTTGCTTCGCGCCGACCGCTGAAACTATGGCGTGAAACACTGGACCAGGGAAATGATCTAACGGTTGGTTTTCCTCTCAGGTTCAGTGCCTGTACCAGCACAACGTTCTGCAACTCAGATAAAAATATCAATAGCACAAAGTTTAAGCTTCACTCGACTTGTTTGTTTTGTCTCCACGAATGTGGTGAACTACAGCGTGTGTCCAAATGAACATTTCTTCATTTTTTAGCAATGGTCGGCACCGCCGTGGCTGCCTTTTCGGTGAAGTTCTTCGAGGCCGAATTCGCTATGACACCTTCCAGAACGGCCGCTGCTCTCGGTAAGACTGTTTTCCATTCTGCATATTTGCAACTTAAAGACTGCTGGTGTTCCTATTAGGTAGAATTAGAATATGGTCGTGACAAACTTTCTGTGGAGACGATGACATTTAGAATAGTGATGTCCACCTCTTGCATTTTTTTCTCGGAAAGCTTTTTTTTTTTGTTGGTTGCAATTTTTCCTGGAAGTGTAATTACTTTTCCAATAATGCCATTTCAGTAACCTTTATCTTGTTATTGGTCTTATAAGGAGTGCAACAAACACGTAATACAGTGTTTCTATGCCCAGCAACATTTGTATATGTTGAGTAAATAAAAAAAAAGAAATCCAATGTCTGTGTTAAAACTTCAATCCCTTGTAACATCGGATAAAATAGAGGTATAAATATGAAGTTGTGGTTCTTGCGCGCCTTAAATATTGAGGAATATGAGTTTATAATTTTTATCTAGGTTACTTTATAGTTTCTGCCAGTCATTCCAGAAACCTAGAACAAAGAACGCCGTGCAAAGTACCTTCCTCGTTATTTAAAGAAAATGCTCCTGTAATATTTGAAATCAACACATTTAATTATACATTACCTGTAAGTTTCGTTACTCTGGTGGCAATAGCAATAAATATTTTGCTTAAGACCGGTGTTTAGGGCTTTGGAGAGCTCCTCTAGAACTCGCTTTTTTTTTTTTTTGAGATTTTGGTGACTGCGACCGGGCGTTCAGTCTGTGGCCCCTCTCTGCAAGTTCCTTATAAGACGCACACATAAATTGCGGAAGCCCGCTCTCATTGTCTAATCTGAGAGGTCCTCGACGAATCCCTAAGGTTGAGCCTTGGGCTATAGTTTGTGTGTTGAGCGCCGTGTTGCCTTATGCTCTGGCAAGCATCGATTACTCTTGACGACACAGGCTAATGTTAAGTGAAACTGCCGTTACAGGTAGCATACTGATACCGGCCGGCGTAGGCGGCACATTGATAGGCGGCGCCCTGGTATCCAAGCTGGACTTGACCATTCGCGCCATGTTGAAGATGTGCTGTGCCACGACCATCATCCCTTGGCTCTGCATGTGGGTCTTCGTTCTGCACTGTCCCAACCCGCAATTCTTCCACGGGGATATTCGGAGCAGCAAGTGAGCACCCCTGGACGAAATACCGCGGATGCAGCCTATGCACACTCGTGGAATGTTGCTATCTCGTGATGGCTACCGAGCACAGCATATCCAGACGCTCTACGAACTCGCGTGCCCTCTCCGTTTCATGATATACTGTTATATTCCTTTTATTCTGCGAGATGATAATAAACCACTACCCTTAGCCGTTGGTGCTGATAAGCATTCGCTGACTTGACCAGGACTTCACGCGAAAAGGTAAAGCTTAACGACATTACCGCAGCCTGGTGAAGAACCAAGGCTCGTCGTGCTCTTGAGGGATCACCACACGCTACGAATGTCCTCAAAATTGTTTCAGTTCATCCTACGAAGCTGGGCTAATGATGAGCCAAGCCCACTGGCCACTATAAGGCAGCATCTAGCGAAAGAGCTGACAGCTCTCGAGTACGGACTCTCAGCCCCTGTTCACGACATACTATTACGCTAAATGCTTGGCAATTGCGTTTCTGGTCACCTTACTAGCGAAAGCTATAGGGCAGTGGCAAAGAGCACTTACGAAAGAGTGGTTTCGGGAATTCGACCCTTGATCCGTAGTGTTGTCTAGGTGTGTCTACTGTGGTTCAGTGCCTCTCCCCGTGTGCAAGCTCGAGGAGCGCGAGAACACCCTTGCTCTGCCTGTCAATGACGCTTGTGACACTTCAACATGTAGAAAACGGCATAGGTGTTCCACTGCGCACGAAGCAAAGAAGCGACGCAGTGCATTTCCTGTCGGTGCTCGCCACGCCTCGCTGCGCGAGGAGGAACTTTCGAGACAGTGAATTTAATTAAGCTAGTCTGTAGGCGAGGACCCTTCTCGTGTTTCCGCTGACAAGCTATATGCACGACACTTTGTTGTTCGCACGCAGCCGCAGCGTGGACTTCACCAGTGAGTGCAACGAGAACTGCCACTGCGGGACGGCACTGCTGGACCCCATATGCTCGGTCGAGAACGTCGTCTACGCGTCGCCTTGCTTCGCCGGGTGCGTCACGAAGGAGATCGTGCCGAACCCCGATGACGCATCCTGGGTACGTATGCCGCTTTGAATTCTTAATCTGTCCCAGGTGCCTGTATGAACCGACGAAAATTGCAAGAAGCCATAAACATGGACAAGGAAAACGACGGGATGTGTGTCCTTGTGTCTTCAGCTCTATGGCTTCTTATGAAACGAACCAAAAATCGGTGCTCCTAGATAATCAAGTTTCCTGCACTTTCATTTTCGTGGAGGTGGTGGATAATGTAGCTCCGTATGTTCATATTAATCCGCGGAGTCGCGCACAACTTCCTTTCACACGTAAATGGTCTTCTGCCATTTTGTTTTTCTTGATATCCCTCTCCCGTCCCTTACTCCTTCGATACCAAACTCAGCTGCCCGCCGGTCAGCTGTTAGCGGCTCACGTGAGATACATTGCGGTCAGCAGTAACATTCTATTTTCCGGCCCTTGAAATAAATAAAAGCTCTCTATACGTACTACGCCGTGGTTGCTCAAATCAGTTCCGATGCTTTTGGAAACACTTTCGGTTCTGAAGAATTCGCATTATGAAAGTTGACGGTTGTCAAAACTGCCGAGCGTGCTGCTGGTTAAGGTGACCGAGCGCAAACAAATACGAGAGAGGATGCGTAATAGTCGTAGATAGGAAAGGTACTGTAAGGGTTCCTAACTATTCTTCTTAGAGCGTTAGGCGTAGCGCCCCTACCCTTTGGACTGATCAGCTTCAACTTGCACATATAGTGAACCATCTTGATCCGTCGCTATGATAGAATACACTTCGATGTGTCACTGTTACAGCGTGCAGTAATGAAAGAAAATAACTATCGCTGAGCATGAAGAAAAGCGTTATGGAATGGTCGTTACTATACGTGACCGCCACACTCGAAAAGACCCCTCTTCCTCTCGTGTTCCGTCTCGCAGGATCTCCAAGTGTACAAGAACTGTTCGTGCGTACCGACCCCTATCGGCGCGCCTATGAATGAAACCGTCTACGATTTCGATGCGACGCGTCAGAAATGCTCGACCAACTGCAACCTCCTGGTCACCTACATGGTCGTCATATTCATCTGCGTCTTTTTCAGTTTCTTCAGCGCAGCTCCTGTCATCACCATCATGATGCGGTGAGCAGTCGCTTGATGGGCTTCGTTTGCTTCTGGTCCTAAAAAAATCCACAGCATATCCACGGAGTGAATGATGATGAGTGGGCGAAGCTCCGGAGGTTCATCGTAGATCGTGCCGAGTTCCGGATTAATTTAGTTAACGCGCACGCTACGAATCCTTATGGTTCAACTACGCACAAGTGAAATCACCCACCGGCACTTCATTGCAAGTCAAGATCCAGTGCCTATATATATATATATATATTGTGAGACAACGTTCAGACCGCAAGCCTCTTCCTCTTTATTGTCGAGACCGAGCCCCGCTGCCCCAGCCTAAGCGGTGATGATGAATATTTACAGGTGAGAAGATGAAGCAGATGAACAATGCTCACACATTTTCCCGGCGGGCCAAAGCGGCCACCCTGGCCGTGCCTTAGACTGGGGAGATACGCCGAACGAATGGCTTGAGACGCGAAACATGGACAATCTCTGAGCCACGGCAGCGACGGTCTGGAGAACCCTCAAGGGGAGTGATAAGATAATTAACGGGGGATGTTTGCCGAATAATTATGTAGGGTCCGAGGAATCGCGACAGGAACTTTTCGCACAATCCGGGAACACGAGTGGGCGTCCATAGGAGCACTTCGTCTCCGGGACGGAAAGAGACGTCACGGTGAGTGCTGTCATAGCGCTCCTTGCGATCATGTTGACTGGCTTCTGTCCTGAGTCGAGCAAGTTGGCGACAGTTTTCAAGGCGGGAGACAAATTGTTCAGGTATAGTTGATGAACTGACACTTGGAGTGTTGAAGAATGAAGCGTCGATCGTAAATGTCGGCGAACGGCCGTAAACGAGGTAAAAAGGCGAATATCCTGTAGTGCGTTGAGAAGCGGTATTATGGGCAAAGGTCACAAATGGTAAGATTGTGTCCCAGTTGTCGTGGTTTCGTCCAATGTACATTGAGATCATATCGATTAGGGTGCGATGGAATAGCTCTGTTATACCATTGGTTTGAGGGTGGTATGGTGATGTCGTCTTGTGAACTGTGCCGCAAGTTTTAAGAACTTCTTCGATTAGTGAGGACAGAAAAGTCTTGCCACGATCGCTTAGGAGGACGCGTGGCGCACCGTGACGCAGGACAATGGCCTCGAGAAAGAAGGTGGCCACGTCAGAGGCAGAACTAGAGCGGAGGGGAGCGGTTATATATATATATATATATATATATATATATATATATATATATATGTGGGTGGCCGGTGAACGGTTCTCCAGCGCGAGCAGTCGGTATTTTTCAGTCAGGAAACTCGCTAGAAGACGCTGCCTGCGCCAACGTTGTCTCTCGCGGGTGAGGGCGCGTTCTCCTTCTTTGCGAGCTGGTAGAGCGTTCATCGAAGAAAGAGCGTTTCCATAGTCAACGCGCGCCTTTCGCTCTCTCTCTCTCTCTCTCTCTCTCACACACACGCACAAGACAGCAGATTGAAGAGTGAGAGAGCTCGCGCGCCGGGAGGCACGCGCCGAGGGCGAGCGCGAGACTCCCGGCGGCGCGAGGTGGCTACATACATACATACTACTACTACAGAGGAGGGAACGACCCACACCCTAACGAGCTGCGCCCCTAAAACATCTACGCAGATAAACATGTCGCTAAAAGCACGCGTCGGCAGCCATGTTCTTCCTAAACACGCGGAGCGGAGCACGCGCGCGCAGATAGCGTCCGGCCGTCAACATACGCGTTCCTATCAAATATAATAGCGGACGTGCCATATGTAAGGAAACGCCTACTGAAATGCACAACTTTCTTTGACGTTCTGTCGCTGCAGCACTCAATTAACAGCTTTATGAAGAACATGGCTGCCAAAAGCAACGCCGACTAATCAGATGCGCCAGCGGCACATCAAAGCTTTTCGCTACTTAAAAAATGGAAAAAAAAAATATCTAGGGAAATATCTATCGACTTTAGCAATGTCTATATTTCAATCGCAAGCTACAACAAACCCAGTGTCTTTCTTTGCTCTTAACCCGGTCAAGAGTGTTCTCATGAAATTTCCATTTGATTGGTCATTGATTAACATGACCTTCGACGTCCTTCGATTCAGTCAGCTGTGGCGCATGCCTGCATAACCAGGGCCGAGCAGTATGGGTATGCGCCACACGTGATTTTGTTATCGTTCATCCTGACGTACGTGACAAGTATATCGTTTTAGCGATGTGTAGATAATCATTCATGATCGTTATACATTGACACCCAACCATCCGAATACAGATACGCACTATGTCAGAGAGACGGCCAGAAGAGCGCCGAGACGTAGGCGGCAAGATTAGATAGATAGATAGATAGATAGATAGATAGATAGATAGATAGATAGATAGATAGATAGATAGATAGATAGATAGATAGATAGATAGATAGATAGATAGATAGATAGATAGATAGATACGGTCAAAGTCGCTCAAATTCGCCAAGAGATGCTTCGCATTTACCTGTTGCAAGGCACCTTTAAAAGGAAATAAATGAAATATTTTCGCCTTGAGTTCTGGGTTCGTGCTACATGATACGTTATTGTTCTTCATTGTGGTGTACGATGTACATTTGCAATGGAAAATATCACATTTGTATAAAGTTGTTTTTCTTTATATTTCCCTCCGATTATGAAGAGCAGAAAGAAGCAATCAACTTTATTTTGTACTGTTGAATGCGTTTCATTGTGATTGTACTATGTGTAATATGAAAGCGATCGCAAAGCTGTGGGTGTTGTCTGGGTAACATAGCCTTGTCAGGCAACCTTCCGAACCCTTTACTATGCCTCTCAAGATAGTTTGTGGAAAGTTTTCTTGGATGAATGAATGAATGAACGAATGAACATTGAAGGCGATTTTTGACAGATTTCTGTTTACCTTGAGCTCGGGCCTTCCTAGTTGCTTTCTAGAGTGGAGACCTTGCTTAACTAGCTACCGTTTTTACTCGCCTAGTACAAATACATGCTAATACGGGCTGTTTGCTAGTTTTGGCTGGTGTTGCTTAAATGGTAGCTACTGCTGGTTATCAGTTGGCTAATGTCGGTTATCTGCTTATCTAAAACCATATTATGTTCCATCCTGTCCCAATTTAATGAATGAGTTGTCGGCCCATTGCACTTTTCTTTCATCGCAAACTTCAGCCAGTTTACTTGTTTGTCTGGTTTTCGAGCGCGTTTGTTTCTGAGCGCAGTGAAAACGCAATAGACATGCGTACAACGATAACCGTTCGGCGCACGTTGTTCACCATCGCCTGTTGCTTTCTTTCCTGACAGCTGCGTCGAAGACAAGGAGCGGGCTGTCGGCCTCGCTGTCAAGTGGGTCAGCGTCCGCCTTTTGGGTACGTGCTTTGAATAACCTATATTTTCAAATCCAAACTAGAAGGGAAGCACGGGGGAAGATGGATGCTTGAATCGATGAACAAATCGCAAAGTACTATTTAGAACAGGGAATGTCGCGGGAGCCAACGTTTCGACAAGCGGACTTGTCTTCGTCAGGGCGGCCCTGACGAAGACAAGTTGCCGCCCTGACGAAGTTGCCGCCTTGACGAAGACAAGTCCGCTTGTCGAAATGTTGGCTCCCGCGACATTCCCTGTTCTAAATCGTACTTTGCGATTTGTTCATCTATATTTTCAAGACATACGTGTGTATTGTCCGCTACCAAGTGTGTCAACGTTACTTCGTTGCCTCTCAGATGGGGATTATCAGATCCTTACATTTCGGTCGGATAAGTCAGCCTCTTTGTTCTATAAGTGTGAGCAATGATTCGCCGGTCCATTTTATTTGTATAAGTGGCAAAAGGTATGCAGAGGCCTGAAGACTAAGGAAAAGGATCTTTTGTGCATTTGTGATGCTGTGAAATCCCGAATATTTACGCCGCTCGCAGGCGGTGCGGTTACTCGTTGCTGCAACTAATAAACGACTGCCATTGTGAATGACAGGTTCCTGAAGAAGCAAAAAAAGAGTGAACCAATGAAACTTGTCTTCACCTCTTCATGCGCTCTGAGCCCTTACGCCATCAGGACATGCTGAGAACTGTTCATGATGCTTTTTCAGCCGAAAACGGGAAAGTTGCTTATTTGTGCCTTGCCTTTTCGAGGTACAATTTCAGCGGAAGTGTGTGCTCTATAGATGACCTCACATACGTCTACAGATCGCTGGTGATGCACTTTTTCTTCAAAAAATCTTTCATGCCTTACACGGTATGTGGTTACATGCCCCAAGCAACGCAAATACGAGTTTAATATCACTGCTGTACTCGAGCAAAGAGTACGTAACTGTGGCCCGAAACGTGTCATGACACAGCATGTTACATGACACCCGGCATTGAAGATACATGCAGGTGTATTGCCCCTCTAACGGGCACGGACGCTGCCCGTTGGTCGCGTAAAAGCTGTTCTATTGTAGCTTCAGTCTTCCTTCTTACGCGAGAGCTGTGGTGCCGCTTTTTGTTATATATATTTTCTAAAGCTCCGGCCAGTATGCAGTGTCAACGCGCCCAGGAAGCGGCATGTAACCATTTCGCCCTCCGGCAAATGTGCTATACATTACTCACGGTGGAGGGGAAATAAAAAAGAACGAGGAGGCGGTGTCACATAATTCAGCTAGCCTTGGCAAGCCAACCTCCTCTGACACCTTGTGCGTGGTGCCTCCAGGCTTTGATTAGGCCCTACATAGTAGCCGGACCGCTCGAGCTTAATTGGGCGCGGTATCCTTTAGTGGCGCTTGACCGTGCATTGATCTAGCACTTGCCTATCACGTACTGGGGCCCATTTTCCATGGTTCTCTCCTTTAAACTTTTATGACTAGGCCTCGAGATGGTCACGTGATGCCATTTCCCATAGCTCTTTTTTCTTCCGCCGTGGCGTTACTAAAGTTGTCCACCATCGCAGGCAACATACCGGCACCGCTACTGCTGGGCTCCGTCATTGACCGCAGCTGTCTGCTGTGGCAAGAGGTGTGCCAAGAGCGCGGTGCCTGCCTCCTCTACAACAACGAATACTTGGCATTCAGCATGCTCGAGTTCCTTTTGCCGGTCAAGACCGGCTCCATCATCCTCTTCTGCGCCGCCCTCGTCACGCTTCGCGATGAGGAATAAATCGAATTACCTTCTCGTGCGATCCGTTGTAGAAGCATGCCTACGCCCAAAATCTGGGAACATTGGTTCACGGAAGCAACTTTGGTCTCAACGAAGCCTCCTTGTAGGAGTCCAAAGAGTTCCCAAAAGAACCAGTCGCCCCGCCACGGTGCTCTAGTGGCTGTGGTACTCTGCTGCTGATCCGAAGGTCGCGGGGTCGAATCCCGGCCGTGGCGGTTGCATCTCGACGGAAACGAAATGTTGAGGCCCGTGCATTGTGCGACGTCAGTGCACGTTGAACTCCAGGTGGTCGAAATCTCGAGAACCCTCCATCCACTATGGTGTCTCATAATCAAATCGTGATTTTGGGACGTAAAACCCCAGATATCAATCTAATCATCAAAAGAACCAGTCACTGTCGCAGCGACAGGTAATAAGACAGCGAATAACTTCGAAAGAAAAGATACTTGTACGATTTGAATAGTACGAGAAAATATGAGTTTTAAAATTTACCATACTTAGCTCGTATAAGCCGCCGCCATACACCCACAAAGCGCCCATCAAATGTGGCCCATCAAAAATGGAAAAATATATCGAGCGAATATGATACCCGAGAAATTGTACCAGTGGCTCGCAGGACCTGTGCGTTCCATGGAGCCCATGCTGCGAAATCCCTCCATGGGACTGGTTGGTACATGTAAAGCGTAAGTTGGGAAAGTTTGTCACAGGCGGCGCAAAACAACTGCGGAAGGCAAGAGAACACCAACGGTTGGGCGCCCACCCGTTCACGTTATGTATTCTTCCCTTCTGCAAGTGTTATGTACCGCACTTGCAGCGCAAAATTTGTTAACCCATGCTCGTTGGTGGTGTATTGGCATACTGTGTTTGCCACTAGCGCTATAGTACAGGTTAGCATTGGCTACTTTCGCCCAAAATAGCTCATTATGGCGAAATTCTCTCCAGCATTCACCAGGTTATTGCCATTAATAACTGTTGGCTTATTGGCAAATGGAGGCGAGTAGCACGCGCCGAGAGACTCCATTTGGCCCAGGCTTGTTATTTGTAGCAAATGTCGTCCTCAGAGAACCGGAGATCGTTGCGCTTAATTTTTTTCTCCTGCTAAACGAGGTCGATGGTAAAGCATCTCATGTTTTATTAATGAATTTTGGTGACTACTTCCCGAACGGGGCCGTGCACTTGAGCACTCTCTGGGTCAGTGAGGCAAATGTGAAAGCTGCAAATACTTGGTACTCTTATTTAAATGGTACATAACGTTGGCAGGCGCATCGCCCTGCACGTTGCATTGTGGAACAGCGCGGTTTGAATGTGGCGGGATTCGGTGCCGCCAAAACTAGCGTACCGAATATCGGCAGGCTCTGGTCCCACGCTAGGGTCCTTGCAAATGCTTGTTCCGACCTCTAGATGGCGACACCGTCTGGCCCTCTCCTGATATGAGAATGCGAGGCTGTGTTGGTACGGCGCTTGTCAATAAGCGGTGATATGTGTTTGATCACCATTCCTGCGTTCGTATATCACGCGGTAATAAGGTTGGAAGTGCCCCGCGCATGATGACACGTGGCAAGGGATACACGTTCATGAGCTCACATTTCCGCATAGTTGTACTTAAATTATCGTAACCCTTATGGAGTGTAGAAATACCGGCTTGTTGAACATAAGTCCTGGGCACCACAGCATGCTGGAATATTCACGGGGTAAGAAGTATACTATTCTTACACCATGGAATATTCAATGTTTCTGGTAACGGTGGTTTATGGTTACGTGCGGGAAATCCGGGTCGTATTGTCAACAGCCAGACGCGAGAGCAAGCGCAACTGTGGACTTATACGTAGAACGACACAACTATCCTTTGAACAGAATGCTTCGTATGAAAGATAACGGTCCCGAGTATTTTTAGTTAAAAGCAAGCGGCACTGTAGTAGCATGTCTTACGCCTTGTAAACCTTAGCGCACTAAGTTCATGGAACTGACTATGGTTATGAGCTCATAGTGCAACATACTGGCAGTATACAATGACCATATTCTACTAAGTGATCATCATTTAGTAAGACGCGCATGTTTTCACAGGTGAGTGTACAGGAATACAGCTTTCGGCGCTGTCCTCTTGGACCGTCTCAGTTTGCATTATAAGACGCGCCAGAGCGCGGCAACGCCCACTACAAACATACGGGTATACTGTGCATGCTCATTGCTCTGGTGTGCGTCTACTTATGAGCTTCGGTGGACCAGGAGTACAGTATTGTAGAAGAATAGGCTCATTTTGCCACGATATCTCGCACATAGCGCCGCCGAACACTTCGACGCAAGGAGAGAAGGAAAAAAGAAATGCTGCATTCAGTCGCGTGCCGGCTGCCTCCGTCGATTTTCGCCTGCAGCGGCAGGGAGCGTGGACGCGCGCGCGATTCTTCTGCGGCTCGCTCCTCAACGGGGGACGGTATACCAAAGGTGGGCTCGGACGCGATCAATGCCAGACGAAGGGTGGAGAGGAGGACACGGTTGATGTTCCTGCCTCTGTGGTGCTGTTGCTTCTGCTTCTGCAGCAGCTTTTGAGGTTCGTACCCCGCCTCCCGCGTCCCCGCCGCTAAGACTCTGACGCGCCCGCCTGGTGGCTTCTTCTGCATACAGGTTATACTACAGAGTCGGCGCATCGCAGCTGCCGCCTTGCGACTGCACGATGTCCGTTTAAACACTATGCCTCAATCGCATGCGATAAGGCAGAAACACTTGGTACTTCGCCGCCTAACACGTGTGCACAGCGTTTAGCCTGCTTTACGGGAAGCAGCTGGCTAAGTTTGCTTACGTTGGGCTCCACAGGCGTAGCCAGGAGGCACAGGGGGATTCAAGGCCCTCCAGAAATTTTTGAAGTTTGGGTGCTCATATATACGCATGCACATACACAATGGGGGCTCGTACTTACTTCCGAAATAAAATTCTGGCTACGCCCCTGTTGGGCTCGGTTGTCATTGCCTAATCTAAAGACAAAGGGGTGAACTAATCACTTACACATTGGCCCTTGTATCATCGCAGGTGGTGCTACACGTATACAGGTCATGCGCGTGGTCGCGTTGCTTTCTCGCCACGAAAAAAAGAAATGGCGTCGATTCTTAGGGCCATAGCTACAAACTCGCGCGCATTGCCAGCTTGCTCAGAGCCATTCGCAAACTACAGGGCACATCATCAGCCAGCGCGGCGCACCCCGCACTGGCGTACCGCGCGAGTGGTCGTAAGTGCCGTCCCTGTCTTCATGCGTGTGGTACCGTTTTCTTATCCTCGCCTGTCGTGGCCTGTTTCGCCTGGGCCCGCGAGTACGTGCTCGGCGGGGTCCCTCTCCGGATATTGTGTTTCCGAATCGCGCGTGGTGCAGCTATATGACCATTTGTAGGGTACTCGATTGGCCGCGAGCGAACGGGACGGGAAGGAGCGGCGTCCGAGTACTCGTCGTCTCCCCTTTTTTCCTTCGGTCTCGAACGGCAATGTGCTTTTTTTTCCCCTCCGTAATCCCGGGCGATCAGCCGAATACGCTCACGCAAGCCGGGCTCCCTACACGCCTTCGCTTTCGGCTCATCGCGTGTGCAATCGTATACAAAGGAAAGAGCGAAGGTGGAGACGGCGACTGCGAGAAGGTGCGCCCAAGTAGACAAGCCTGCGGAGGCTTTACGAGCTTTACTTCGCGAAGATGCGACGGTGCTGCCGCCAGTTTTCGCCGGGAGCAAAAGGAGGTGTGGTGATCCCCAGTGCACGAATTACGTGAATGCCCTTTCGGGCGTGTGCAACTTGCATGGTCTTGTTTTTGTTCTGTATTTTTCTCCTCCAGTGGCAGGTATAATATCGTGATAAAGGTTCGTCAAAAGTGCGTATGGGTCGCTGGTCTCCTATTGGTGATATGGGTGGGCTGCCTGTGTTACACCAGTCCTTTTCGGGTGTGCACAACCGGCATAGATTTTTTTTTTCTCGAATGGCTGCCATGATAATAAACTTTATGAAAGCGTGGATGGGTGATCGGCCTACTTTTGGTGATGAGGTTGGGAGGAACGGAGGTTGCAACAGTAGCGGCTACCGAGGAATTGTTCGGTTGCGCGGCTACACCATTTGGAGGATACCCGATTTCGTGGAAAGGGTGCACAGCAGTTGCAGTGCTATGTTCTACGCCCTCGCGCTGAGGAACGGACTCACTCCTCAAAGTTGGCCGTTTATTTTCTGCGCTATCATCGCAGCTCTGCGTATTTGGGGTAAGCCAGCAGCAATGCAATTTAGCTTTTAACCATCTCAGGTATCGCGATCATTTTTATCGCCGCCGTACATCTCTGCAAAACAAACGAAGATTTCGTTTCAATTTTTCCTACTCAGGATTTACTCAGCTGTCCATGACACGCAAGCGGTGTAGATCCTTTTCATGAGACAACTTTTGCGGTTGTAGGTTTATAGTACTTAGTCTTGTATGCCAGTCCTTAAAGGGACACGTCGTATATGCTTGAAAGAAAAAGGCGGGTAGGTCAACAGTTTCGGTACCTGGTTTGCTACCCTACTTTGTGAGAAAAAATAGACGCGAACATGGGATTTCATGCAGTGTACTTGTCTTATACGAGACATAATATTGCTATAGGCTTCTTCAGAGTATAACTGCAGCACGTCCTTTTGCTATATATAAGGAAATCGAAAACGCGACTCCTCATATTTGTCCGTATGTGTGTGTGCCCGTATACAGGATATTTCAAAACCTTTATGAATTCATAAAACCAGGTATATTTTTTAACGTTCTGCGGAATGGTTTGTCCATAGCGGCCCGTACTGTAAAATGGATAGGAGTAGTAATTGGAATAGTAATTAACAAAAGTAGACTAATTATCTTTAAAACCAGTACAGCCAGTCACTCAGTACAAGCTGAAAACCGGTAATTATTTATACAGTTAATCCGTACCCGCTGTAATATTTGTGGAAGGGCGACGCTACTAATTTCCACAGGCCTACGCAATCCGGCTACCTTTACTCGGGGGCGCTAAGCTGAAAGGTCAAAGGAACGCATTCGCCGGTGCCTTCGGTAGTGTGCCGCGTGGCGTAGCTGATTCCCTGCCGTCGGCGAGCGACTATGAACAAGCGTCGTTATCAAGCCGCTATTTTGGTGAGCGAGAGCGTGATCAGGCTCTGCAACGAAAGGAGAAAGATCGCCCATTGGTAACAGCGCTTGATCCTCGCTCGGCAAAGCGAAGGGAGCAACTATGTCACACAGGGCGACAACGAAGGTAGCCACAACCGCGCTCTTTAACCACTCAGTGTCAATTCCCTGAGTGAGGTTAGTCAGATTTTCACTGATCTGAATAAATCTAGCTGTGTCACCCTTTTGCAAGTATTACGACGTGTACATGGGCTTCCTGTAAAAATAACCTCCATTCTTCAATTGGATTTGGTTTAACAACTGATTAGTCTAATTTCGCAGACTCTCTTCAAGTCCTTACTCCTATCCATTTTATAGTACGGAGGCCACCACGGGCAAAGCTATTCCGCGAAATGTTCAAAAATACCTGGATTCCTGTATTTATAATGATTTATAAGATTTTTGGACACACGTCCTGAAACACCCGGTATACATACACGTACAACCTGTAAACATTATGGCAAGGGAGGGGGAGGGAGGGCGGAGATTGAACACCTTTTTGGCTGCGCCATTGTTCCTATTATCCCCTCCCGTAGGCAGAGCAGCACGTAGGCGCTTGCGCGCATATGCAGTCATTATTCTCTGTATTCCAATAAACTACACTCTCTCACCCTTCTTGGGGAGTCTCGGTTGATGCCCTGCGGAAACCGTAGTAAGCAAGGCGGGCAGCACACACAAGCAAGTCCATAGGGCCTGCTCGCCCGTGACTAGTAGTCCTGACTAAGCATTATCAGCTGAAAACTCATTTCTGTAGCCACTTTAAGTTTTCTTTCTTTCTTTCTTTCTTTTTATCGCTGCATGTGTAACTAGCACACACTTTAAATTACGCTGTCTCGCCAGACCCCAGCCGTGGTGGCGAGTTAATCAACGCGCTGCAAGCCAGTCAACACGCGTAATCAAAACAGAAAACCTCTCCGCCGCGTCCGGCACGCAATTTGTTTAGGCGCGTAGACAACAAGAGGCCGTGCTGTGCGCGGTCTAAGCAGTGCTCCGTACTTCCCGGCTGTGCTTCCCGTGTACTCACAGTTTCCCCCAGCACCGCGCACCACGTGGATGAATCATCCCCTAGCGAAGCGAGTGCATCTCGGCAGAAGAGGGAATTCGTGCTACCTCTACGGTAGCTTGGTGCTCACCTTTCTTTTCTTTAAGAGCTTTTATTTCCTCTTTTATCTCTCTCTCTCTCTCTCTCTCTCTCTCTCCTCCGGGTTTTCCAACGTTTGCACGCGCAGTCTGTGGCTCGGGCATCGCCTCCGTTGGTTGGTCGTTGCGTCTGTGAGAGGATGGTAGCTTCAGGAGCTGCGAGTACGCGAGGGGAATACCGGCTTGGGGAAAGAGGGATCGTTTTGGGGAAGAGCTGAGGTTGGTTTGTGTTTGGGGGAAAGAGGACCGAGGACGGGGTCGGGGATCGGTCTCTCCGCTGCATCCCCCCGATTGCTTTCAGGGACCGTCTCCAGCCTTACCTTTCTTTTCTAACCCGCAGCACCCGCGCGTTCTCTTGGTCAATGGGAAAAATCGATGGTTTGCCTCCCTGGCACGTACAGAACACACACCATGCGAGCGACCTTAACCTGCTGCTGAAGCTGGCGTCTTGCTCTCCTTACTTTGGCATGACCTGTTTCGTTTCGCGTAGTTGGACTCTCCCTGTGTATTTACGAGTTTTTATTATATGCATTGCACGATTCGAAAGTGCCTTGGAAAATGGCTGGTTAACGCCGCGGTCACCATCTTTTCTGTTGCCTGATATTGGATACTGGGCCGCGTGTGCCCATATCAGAGTCTACCCGCTTAGTGACTTAGCGAGAAGTTTGGAACAGTAGTCTGGCACATAGCATTATTCCTTGCTTACCCCGAAGTTACGAGTCACGAACTTCATTATACCAGCTTATTTTCATTTGGCGCAAGTTACTCAACATACTCAACAACATGTCAAAGTCGTGGTAATAGGCAGCTCATTATTTTTCTTTATGAGTTTAGTAAGGCGTCAGGTACCACCGCCGGAGCACAAAACATAAGATAACTTCGACTTGATTTGGCACTTTTGGTTTTCGTACATAATAGCATAAAATCGTCAACCCATGGGTATTCAGGTGTTTAAAAAAATTAACGTGTCTGCATGGTGCATTTGTGCCGTCCATAAGCGAACAAATGAAGCTTTCTACGAAGGCCACGGTTCGAAACTAAATACACAGTAAAACGCGCCTAAAAGGTACTCACGGGAAAAAAACGAGCGAAGTAAAAAAAAAAAATGAGGACATGTGTTGTGGACCTAAAATAAGAAAAAAGGGCAGGTGGTCGTAGTTCAAAAGAATTTCTCCTCGCCGAGCGCGCACCCGTTCCATTCAATGTGCCTGAGGGGGGAAAAACATCGCAGTGTGGGCTTCTCTGCAAGATGAGTCATATTGCGGCGAAGCCTGCCGTCCCGGCGAGCTCTCCCGTTTCTCACCGTTCCATTTTGGGTTGGCGCTGGCGGAAAGCGTTTGTGCGGGCCAGCTCGTGGCTTTTGTGCTCGCGTTGATAGAATATTTTTAAAAATGATTCTTTAATATGCGACAAATACACAGCGCGAGGCACGCACATAAAACCTAAGGAAAAAGCCAGTGCTATACTCCTCTGTTACGGGTCTGCGATATTCGTACTCTTCATTGTTAATAGACTTGTAATGCGCCGAAACGCGGTGCTCAACTAGACGTGAAAATCGCTATTTTTTTTAAGGTCAGATATCAATTTCATCAAATTAGTTTCCTCCTTTATTTGTTTGTAAGAACGAATAATGAGTACGCGGAAACCGCATTCCATTTTTGGTTCTATCCCTTAATGGGCGAAATTTAAAGCTAGGGCTAACGCGTTCTTGGAAGCACCGGCTGTATTGAAGTGTTTATTTTTGATCGATTTTTTTTTCTTGTACGCTGTTCAGTACGAAGTGCGCTTCTAAGTATATCGGCATGTAATATTCGTATGTCTAGCCAAACTGCGTGTTGTCAACACTGTTAAACTGTGTAAGAGACGATCTTTCACGTTTGTTCTCGAAAAGGTAAGCTGCGCTCACAAATTCTTGAAGAAAGAAAAAGTCAGGCAGAACCTACCTCCATCCCCCTTTACACTGTCCCCACTTTACACCCACTTTACACCCACCAACCCTATTTACACTGTCATGACACTGGATGCACTGCAGTATCGTATGCTGGCAATATCGGCGCTCCAGCTAAAGTGACCTAATCCAGGAGATGGCGCAGTACCGACCTATACTTAACCTTAGAGGCTAACGAAGCAAGCCTAGTAAACCAGAAACCAGGAAAAAGAAGGTATAGGGAGTTTTTTTTAATTATGTTATTATAGGAATGTGCTCTTGATTGCGCATGTCTCTTGCAATGAGCCGTGGGCATACATAAACCGTGGGCATAAGCCTTTTTCCTCTGTCGTGTTTTCGGCTAGCAGACAGGCGGAAAGACAGACAGGGGAACGAGTGAAAATCTGCCGCGGGCACAACGCGTCCTTTTAAAATCTACATACAGCGAAGTTCCTACGCACCTTAACGTATTTCACTCAACGCTCAGATGCGCAAGGCGGGAATCGTGTTCTCTGAGCCTCTGCCACCCGCCCTCTGAAGCGGGGGATGATGTCCACGGTGTCGACTCATGTCCAACCAAACTGAGACACTTTAAACGCGCCACGTGCATAAATTACTGTCCCCAGCCTTTTACTGCGTCCCTCTTTCAACTTTCCAGTCTCTTCGGGGCCCCTCAACTCTTGTTCCACGGTATTCAAGTAAAGCGGACAACTGGTGCTTCCAAGCTCTGCAGGATTTCTCTTGTTTAGGCAAATTTCGAGAAGCAGCAAAGCCGTAGGCCGGCGAGGACAGAAGACATCGACCGAAAAAAAAAATGCTGTTAGGCTGGCGAACCAAGCCCTCTGCGAGTGAATAACGAGTCTCTCGCATCGTTTGAAAACGCTTGGACTCAGCTTTCTTGCAGCCTTCTCATACTCTTCTGCTTAATTGGATAGAACGTCGGGATGTGGCCAGCAAGCACTTAACTGCAAGTGCGAAAGTAAAGAAGGAGTAAGAATACGATGGACAGCTCGGGACAATCGAATGGAGTATGGGTTAAGACGCTTGATGCGAGAGCTGGTGCATGGAGGCATGCAGTCTATCTGCCTGTGTTTATCGTATTACGTTGCGTTTCTTTGAAACTGCCAAATCTTTCGAACGTGTTTAACCGAGATTTCATTTAACGAAGCTTGAACGTGGAAGAATTTGAATGGATTACAAATAAATAGCAGGGAGACGAGGATAAAAGTGCGTCTAATGAAGCACGTACTATCTCCTTCCATTCACACACACACATGCAAGGGAAAAAAAAATGGCGAAACCGTAATCCCTCTCTTTGTTGTCCTTAATACCGCTCGCAGACGCAAGTTCATTACCGCACGAATTATTGACAGCAAGCAGAGCTAAGCTCGGGCGCGGACGAATGAGCAGCGTAACGGGCGAAGACAAGAACAAGCCACCGCGCCGCCTACCAAGTTTCTCGAATTCTTCGGTCAAAAACAAACACCGCACCGCTATGCTGCAGTGGGGAAAGAGAGTGACGACGAAAAAGGGAGAGGGAGGGTTAAAAAATCTAGAAAGAACGAGAAAGCAAACGGGACGCTTTTATTACTTCGTTTTCCTTTCTTTTCCCCCTCTCCCTGGCGAAGCCTCGCCATCTGAACCGCATTTCCCGCTGTTTGTCTCGTGACGTCACCGCCGGTGTTGGCGGTCATTGGCCCCGTGGCGAAGGAGAAACGCGACTGTTCCCTAAACACACGGGAAGAGGGAAAGGGGACGGCGTCGCGAAGGGAGCCGAGGGAGAGAGATTTGGGGAAGAAGGGTGGGTCTGTGCCGCCACGAGCTCTGGTGAAAGGCGGCTACCAGCACACCACTGGAGCGGATCGACACCGGGCTTCACCTTTACAGTAGACGAGGGCGTGGCGGCACCGGCACAGTTGCCTCAGACGAACCTGTTGCTGCGAAAGGTGGTGTAGCACCTTTGAGTAAAGAAGTGAGTTAAGTACAAAGCACAATTGTCCATCGCTGGAGTGGGGCCGTGAGAATGCACTACTGACAAGGCACGCGAGAGAGAGAGGAATGAAATTTATCTTGTGTCCAGAAGCAGCATGAAGAAGAAAAAAGTACATACCAGAAAGAAAGCGCAGGCTTCGAACACGTTGTATGCACAAACGCCACAACTCATCACTAAATTGTTTTGCCTACATAACAGTAGTAAATACCACCACTCGAACAATCAGGAACAAAATTTTAGCCAAATACCGGTGAAACGACGCTGCAGTAAGACTATTCTAGGTCGTCGCCTGTTTAGAGGCTATTCTTGGACCCCCTGTAAATGGAAACAGCAAAGTGAAAATGTGCGAGCCTTTCGGGCGCCTTGCCTCACACATGCAGTAGCATGCGTGCTACTGCATATCAATCCATTTGAACACTGCGTGATCCATGAACTGCTCAATCCATGTGACCACCACTCAGTATCAATCGCAATTGGTCTGATTGCTCAGATTCCTGGTTCTTTCGACCATGCACCGTCATGTTGCAGTCGGTGACGTGTTGTCTTATTCGATTCACCGTGTGATACCGTAAACACGCGTGATGGACGCAAGCGAAAGTGGGTGATGGGGTGATTATTAGTTGGGCATGAGTGACTGATCCGGTGCTGGCATTTCTTGTACATATTCATCCTGGGCGGGATGAATATATATGTATGCACGCTTCACACCCACTCTATTCCATCTGGCGGGTGTACTAATTGAAATTAGGATACACATGCACTTAGTTTCGTATTATGGCAGTACATTTTCGGTGCATCTGATAACAACGAACAAACTTGGGCAATAACATAAATGTTAGCACAATATAGTGCATACGCTACATAAGTAAACGGACGTTGCCACTAAGATGCACAAATTTCACATTTGCTGCTAAACAACTGTATGTGTGTGGTGTACGAGTTTCGCAGCTATTCCTGTAGAGCAAACTGCATCCATTTTTCGTTGCAGTACTTCCATCCCCCTCCTTTATTTATTTATTTATTTATTTATTTATTTATTTATTTATTTTTTGTTTAACTCATTATTTTTTGTTTAACTCAGTGTCGCTCCACATCGTCCGGAACGAGAACATGGGGCTTTAGGCACGGAAGCTGTTATCTTCACACCGATTGCAAACCAACGTTAACTGTCCATTGCTAAAAGCTTCTTCCTAACGTGCCGACAGCTTCCCTTCCCAGATTGTTACCTTACCTCTTCCTAGGTTACCGTAAAGCGATCGAGTGCAAAGCGGAGTTTGAACCAAGTGGGCACAAAATGTTGTACGCTATACAGTAACCTACTATAGCTTGTACAGTAGCCGTGAGCGGAAGAGAAGTCGACAAGCTGGTTTCCTGGCGGTGATAATATTAGTCAATCGCCTTCGGGGATACGAGAGTTTTCACGTGTTTTCACTGGGATATAACAGCTCACTTGCTTTTGTTTCCTTTTAACCAAAGAGGCGCAGGCACGTATGTGCATCGCAGGTTGCGTGCTTATACCGCGCAATAATGACTTATCGGGAGTATTAAGGGGATCTAAAAATAACGGGGGAAAGAAAGCACCATTGTGGGACATGAACGAAATGTACAACTTGCAAGTCTGTCGCTCTTATGTATCCCGCACGCTTCATGTTGTGCCTCGAAGCGTTACGAGACAAGTTGAAAGACGAACAACAACAACAACAACAACAACAACAACAACAACAACAACAACAACAACAACAACAACAACAACAACAACAACAACAACAACAACAAAAATCCTACGGTCGCACCACTTCTTTTCCTCTTTCTCTCGCTTTCTCTTCTTTACATAACGCCGATATAGATCGGTGTAATTCGTGTAGTGGCACTGCAAATAGATCAGAAACACCTGAAAGAAAATGGAGAGAAGTATACTTAGGCGCAAAGTCCAAGTTCCCATACTTCCCGCAAGGTCACAGATTGTGGCAGGGTTTTTACGACACATTTTCTTTTTTTTTCTTAGCAGGAACAAACAAACAAGAAATGAACAAAAGGACAGAAAGTTGAGCGAGTTGGCAACAGTCCATAATCAAAAGAAGAGGCGTGCAGGACACGGACACAAGGAGAGCAGAGAACAACACGACAGGTTAGTCGGCGTTCGTGTTCTCTGCTCTCCTTGTGTCCGTGTCCTGCAGGCCTCTTCTTTTGATTATGGAAAGAAAAGAACCACAGCTCCCAGCCGAAGCTCAGTGGCTACGACGCCTCGCTGCTCAGCACGATGTCGGTGATCAAAATTAAGCGGAGCCCCTTTCACTACGTAAACCCGATGTCTCTCTTTATCCGCACTATTTGCATTCGCGGCCAACCATACCAAAATAGCCGAGTTCAGGGACCCCTGACCAGTGAAGATCCGCAGGACGCCCCTCCTCGCGTCGATGTGGCGCCATTGAGCCTTGAACGAAAGAAGTAAAACGAGGAAGCGGCTACGAATCGATCCCGTTTGGGGCGTCGCGCAGATTTCCTGGAAGACCGTTTTCCCGCTTCGGGAGGCCGTTGGCTTGTGGGCTAGCGAGACACGTATATAGGGAGGCTTGCCAAAATAGAGGAGGACGCGGACAAGAAGAAAGGAAAAAAAGGAAATTCAGTTAGACTAAGGAAAAACTTCCTAATTTTGCTAGATGCGGGAGATGCAAGTTGATTGCTTCTTTTAGTCGCAGCAGCCCATTTGCCTCGAATGGTGGCGAAACGCCAGCTCGATTGCTGTCGAAACGGTTGGACGGCGGGGGTTTCACAAGCGACGCGTAAGGATTTATGTAACGTTATAAGACGAAGTCGCTTAAATTTGTCAGTTTTGTTTGTTTGCTAGCTTGCCCTTGAAATAATTTCTCTTCGTCATTGTTTACCAATTATGAATGAAGAGGGAGGTACAACGCTTTCTCTTCCTTTTTTTTAATTTTTTTAAAGTTCAGAACCATGGAAATTGCGTCCTTGGGCTACCCGGCTTTTGGTTATTGAGACGGCTAAAAAAATTATGCACTCTTCTTTCTAACGTTATCTCTATTCGTCACTATTTGCTCCTTTTAGGTAGCGCCGATTGCTCGCGCTGACTACTAAACTGTGATCAAGAACTAGCTGAGAGCGTGACAGACACATGCAAAATATTAAAACGCAGAAAAAGGCCCCATGAGTAAAGAGAGCTAGCTATAATTGCGCTTGTGAGAACTTTCTTTTTTCTTCTTTTTCTTTTTATTCTCGCAGTCATTAAACTCATTCTAATCAGTATAAGAACAAATGCGTTCTTCGGCACCTGCGTGGTGGATTCGCTCGCCGTTTTTGAAGCGCACCTTCTCCGCATATAATCGCACAACGTATGTATATACTGTTTACGGTGATGTACAAATGAGGGCATAAACAGTTTCGTGCCTGCTTATTCTTATCTGCACCCTCCGGTTGTGAAAGAAAATTCCATTTCTTGCCTCCGTGTTCTGTGTTGACTTCCTCAATTCTTTTTGTTTTGTTTTCAGAGCCCTTTTCGAGGGCATACAGTACTTCCGCTTTCTACGTAAACAAATGGAGCAGCACTCTCGAAGAGGCAAGCGGGAAAGCGAGTGAATACTCGAGGGCGATCGAGTTACAACAGTGCAGATAGAGCGATCGACGCGTAACCGTAACTTCCGCATAGTACTCGGTGATCTGCGGAGTTTTCCCTTTTTCCCTCGTTTGGCCGTCAGCTTCCTGCTTCTTCCCTTTTCTCCTTCGCATCCTCTCTTCCACCCTCGGTCTCCTGATCGTGGAGTCATTTCGCGGTCATCCCGTCGATGCCCGGGCCTTCACCTCCAAAGTTCAAAGTCCTCTCGACCGGGGACAATGCGTCGGGTCTCGATCCTGGGGAGTCGGCGGTACCTAGCTCGTGGTTACCGCTTGTCCCTAGGACGGTCCCTGTTTTCCCCAGGGTTCTGACCCAGGGTCTGATCAAGTTGGGTAGCGCGCTGTCGTTGCGCCAAGCGGGGCCGCGTCGTCTCGTCGAGTGATAACCTAAAAAAAAAACAATAAAAAAACCAAAAAGGCACTTGCATCTTACCTGGGCGGAAAATGCTTTTCATTTTCGTTCGCCCACATACGAGGGCACAGGAATATAAACCATTGTTTGTTTACGTCACTTAGTGCGACGCGTCGACAAGATACGGCAGGCATTTATTTACCCAAGCTCATCGTGTTTGTGTATGAGAGAGAGAGAAATGACTGGAAACTACTCTAGTTAACTCTCATATCGCTAATTGTTATCATCGTGGTTGTGCCTTATAGAGTTTTGAGCTGTAATCTGTGGCTCCCTCCCTCCCTCTCTTTTTTTTTTTTTTGGTCTGATATTTTTTGTGTGATTATACAGCTGCAAATGGGACAGTGCTTCAATTACACCGGCAAGCATGCCGCGGTACGTGATGCAGCTTCGAGTTGTGTGTGTGTCTGTGTGTGTGTGTGGAAGTTGGTTGGTTCGTACTCTGTGCTATTGGCCGTGGATCTAGCGAGGTAAACTTACCCTTGCAAGGACAATCTCTATGTTGTTTCAAAGACTTTTCGTCTACTTGATTTTACTAAATTTACTGCCGCCAAACATAGGTGAAGATTTTTGACCAGCGAAGCGGTTTAAGCGCTCCGTTACACCGTCAGAAATCCGCATGAAATTAATATCAACATGAAATCAATGCCCGTGCACTTCTACGTATTGCGCGCGTATATCTTTCTCCTGTTGTGCTCATGCTGTCATCCCACTACTACATAACAGCGAGTACAGCATAACAAGGGGCGGGAAAGGGAAGTGTGGTGAGCAGGAGGGAGAGGAGGAGGGTTAAGGTAGAGCATATGCAGTGTAGTGCATATGCTTGTGCAGTACAGCGTAGCCAGGAGTGGGAAAGAGACGTGAAGGTGAGGAAGGATGATGTGAGTGAGGAGGAAAAGTAGGGGGGGGGGGGAGCATAGCATAGACCTGTACAGTATAGTGTAGCAAGGTGTGGGAAACGGATGTGAGGGTGAGGAGGAATGATATGAGGAATCACTTACATGACCGCGTATGATGGCGTCACAACTAGACACGTGTGTCGGCCAAATTCAAACTTCGTTTAAGTATAGTTGCCACGGGACCACTGAAAATGACGTCACAAGTAGTCACATATCCCCGCTAAATTCAAAACTTGGTTGCAGCACGGTAATCAGTAACATGACCACGTAAGATGATCTTACGACTAGTCACGCGTCTCCGACAAATTCAAAGTAACCACGCCAGGTGACCACCAGCTTCTCTGTAACTCAGCCTTGCGTGAGTTAGTGCAAGCCGCGCTATTTCTTTCTTTCTATGTTTGTTTAGGGGGGAGGGCAAGGTTATCTGTGGGCAAAGAGCGTCAAACGCAATGCTGGTGGCCGGCTCACTATTACCAGAAGTTTTCACTTTGTGAACTTGTTACATTTCGTGCATATTAATCTTCACGCAGCGTTTAACCTGCTCATTATCGCAATGTTTTTTTTTTTAATTCTCATTTGTTGCAGCTACGTCCCAGGAATGTCACCACCGTCTCAATGATATCGTGTCCATGTCCTTGACACTTATTTCGGAAAGCGATTTTTGCTTATTTATTTATTTATGCGATCCTGCGTTACCAGAGAACATTGCTGCATTGCTAATTTACCTTATCGCAGTAAATTGGCACCACATGTCTGATATCGCTCTGTCTCCCTCTGCACCGTTTCTCTCATTTTGAATTTACGCACACGCAGAATTAATTACGTTGAATTTTATTTTCGTTGATAGACTCTTCTACTTCATTTAATTAAGCCGTTGAATGTGTAAATATACGTTCTTCGTTGCCTTAGTTTATTTTGTATTGTGTCATACATAATTATGCTACCATGCCTCTGTTTTTCTGTTTTCATATGATTGGTTCGTTTTATGCCGTGTGTTCTGCACTACTCGGTTATTGCCTCTGTGGTTGATAGCGCGTCGACACAGAAACGAACAGCCAAATAAATAAATAAATAAATAAATAAATAAATAAATAAATAAATAAATAACGACACCACGATAAGTATTTATTCTCGCACGCTTGCAGAAAGGTGAAACTGTTCCAATGTCACTTCGTTATCGCTTCCATCGCAATGAAGGCTTCCATATCCGGCGAGAAAAGATCATCGTACATATGAGATTTCTGATAACGCTGTATTCGCGCTTAGCCCGGAGACGCAGTCTCTAATTAAAAGTATCAACCTCTTGTTATTTGGACAATCTTTATAGGTACTTGTTAAAGTCAAAGCGGCTTACATTAACAGATAAGAAATTCCAATTTTGCATGCTGCCCGTATGTGCCGTAAACCTTATGCGCCTGGTTTACATCTTCATCGTGTAGCACTGTCAGGTTATTTAAGGTGAGACGTTGTGTACTTTGCTCGTCCTTCCTCTCTTCTTTATTTTTGTACTGATCTCACTTCTAGCGAATGTATATTGACATCAAACCGTAATCAAGCTTCCGCTGTCAGTTTAGTCAGCACCGTGTTTAGCTCCTCCCAATATTGCTGCGCTGTTTGGGGCCGTTTTCTTCAAGGTCAGTACGCCACTTCAATTCAATAAGCCATTGTACACTTGATACTATGGCGAGCTAGAAGAGTATGGCACGACACTTCGGCCTCTGTAACCCTTGTGCTTGTAGTCGTTTTCCACGTCAGGTCGAAATATTTCGACGCTAACGCGTGCTTAGAGAGCGGCTTCGTTAAAACGAGGCTTTACAATGCTCAAATATATTTTATATCTTTTGATCATCACTTGCGCTAAGCGAACATGATAAATGTGTTACTTGCAGATAGATACGCCAAATGAACTTAAAGAATTATAATATGACAACCAGATTGGCCCTGACTGAGACCGGCTGGCGCTTGAAATGGCATTCGGGACCATAAAAAGCTTTGCTCAGCATCTCGCTTTGCGGTGCAAACCGTCATCGAGAGATGGCGCCACCAAACAAGGAATGCTTTTATTGGGAGATTGCATCAAGACGCCTGGCCCTCGTAGCGGACCAGTCCGTGTACGACGTCGCAAAGCTGACGAGGCTTTCATTATGTTTTAACAAATAGTGGTATTGGTTACGTGCGCCAGTGAAAAAGTGTTGCTAGAAGCACAAGAAAAAAGAAATTGTGTTACGACGCTCTTATTCTTCTGCATCACGCTGGAACTATTATTCTATTAGAAGTGTTGCGCCTGTACTCGATGTCGCCCAACAGGCCGCTTAATCATCCAAAATTAACGGTAGTTCATACAGTTCACTCTGGCAGCATGAGACCCGGATGGCAATGTTCACTCAAGATTTTGAGTGTGTCGATGCACGTGAGATGGTGTGGTGCAACTTTAGTGCCGCTACCGATTATGCGTGTCTGTTTCTTTCATACTTTGTGGTAGAATAATAACTGTGCACCACTTTGTTCGCGCTTGTCCCCATATTTAAGAAATCTAGCATGGCCATCTCTAGCTTAAAAACACCTACCGGGGGCCAATTGAAAGAAAAAGAATATTACAGAGCGCCTGTTGTTGGCTCGACACCGCGTTACATGTCGCGTGTGTAAAGAAACGGCCACTCCAATGAGCAACAAGACCTGTTTTTCTGAATGATAAAGGGCCTTTCCAGCGTTAAGCGGCGTAGTCAAGGTCAGAAGTCGCCAGCGACCAGCCGTACAGAGATACCGTCGGACGGAAAGGGTGTTGACACTTTGGGAGTTCACCCCGCGGTAGCCACGGTCGTTGCACCGGCTTCATTCGTTCCGCAGCGGCGAAAAGCAAACAAAGATAGCGTCCTACAAATTTCGTGCCGCTAATATTGCATTCGCTGTGGCTGAACAACTATTCACACAGCATATTTCGGCAAAGTTTCGGAGACACTGCCGCGCGCGCGTAGCACTTTTTTTTTTTTCTCCGCGCCGGTAGCAACCGCCGTTTGGGTGCCCTGCCGCCGCCGCCCGACGCGGGCTGTCATCTTCAAACATGGCGGTTGCGAGCAGACGCACATGTGCATCGGCAGCGTGAAAACGTGCGGATTTCTTCGGTTCGGCCGAGTGAGTACGAAACGTCCACATTTTTGTGGAGAGTGGCAACGTATGCACGATCGGCGGGTCTGATTGTCACGCGCCTGCAGAGCGGCGGGGACGCGTCGCGAGCCGTCCGCGCCGCACGCCCTGCCTCCGGCGTGTGGTCCGCCCTTTGTCAGTTCCCTGGGAGCGTCGTTCGCCGCCAATATGGCGTTCGCCGGCGCTGTAACTAGGACTTTTAAAAGCGGCCGCATTTCCGTCGTGATTTTTACTCGGCGCTCGCTCGGGTACTACGTGATGTAACTCGGGCTACGACCACCGTAGTTAGCGGCGGCATCGTGAGCCTCGCGCCCGCGGGGAATATCTTTGACGGCGCGCGGCGGCGTCTGACAACAATCTCTCTCCACTGCGTTTTTTTCCCTTGCCGCTCGCTGTTCGTATGGCGTCACCGACGAGGCTGTTTCATTTCGAGGGACTGCGGTTGTTGACATTTGGCACGGTTCGCGAACTAATCCCGCGCATCCTTCCTTGCCGCGCGGACGGAGCAACCCCGCGCGGCACCATTGTTTGCCGGCCACTGCGGTCCCTACTGCGTGCGTAGTTGTTTCCCAGATGTTGCCCCGTCGAAGACAGCCGAGACCTCCTTTTCACTGTTTTTTCTAGAGACTTCCACCGACTGTTTCTTCAGCTTGGCCCACCTGTTTTGTTCGTTTCTTCAGTCTACACATAAGCGGCACTGATAGCACACGAAAGGTCAGTGGCCGACCACCGCGGCGTCAACGCGCATTAACTGTTCCGTGATGATCTTTACCTGTGTGTTTGCTTTTTCCGCCACCGGCTGCTCAGATGTAGTTAAGGTCGCCGTACCGGCCGGAATTTTGCGTTCGGTGAAAGTTAAACTGGTGCATCACATTTTGACGCAGCAACGTCGTGTGGGTGACTGTCCGCACTGCTCATGCGCAGCACATGCATCCAAGCAGTTTCGCGGACAGTGATATATGTTAATATTGCTATTTACATTGACATGTTCGCAGGCCGGTTGACAGCTTGCAACCGACATTTTCACCCCGTTTGCGATATTGAGCATAAGTTCTCTTTATTATATGTACGCAAGAAGGTGCTTTCCGTTCTCGCACACGAGCACGTGAGTTTGAGAACAGGCAGTGCTGCCAGCGCTGCAGCAGCGGTTACTCACGATTCGTTTGCTGAGTTGGGTACGTCAGACATATAATTGGCCTTGCCCTTGACAGCAGCTTTTATACTGGAACACGCGGGCACTCTTGATATTCTGAGCCCAGTCTTCGTCGAGCATTTCGTGCGCAATCGTAGTCTATCCAATGCTCTTCAAGGTGCGCCTCTGCAACGCCAGCGCTTTGCTGCTTTCATTTCCGACGTGAATTACGTCAACGGCGTTCAGAGCCACTCGAAAGCGCTCTTTTGACAGAGCTACCGCGGCTTAACATCCGTAAGGCTATATCTAAATGAATGAATGGTACCCTTTCTGGCAATGGATGCATCAAGGCGTATTTGCATGCATCAACGAAAAGTGCGAACTATTCTCGGCTTATTTCATTAGCACAGGGCCAATTGCACAAGCAACCCTGCGGTCTTTCCTCACCATACGTAAGCACGTTTTGTAACCCTTCCCACGTCATGTCCACCTCACTGCCCTATAAATGATTTCTCGGGAAGGCTCGTTTTGTAACGCGCCATGAAGTTGGACAATGGCAGGATCTGTAGTTAGTGTACAGCTATACACCGTCCCATCGCACCATTCTTTCTTTTTTCGCGTGGGAGAGAGTTTTCATGATTGCCGTTTGCCAGATTTCTATTTTGTGGGCATGACGACTGCAGCACTTTAACACACCTTGTGTTAGTGAGTTCAAATACACTGACCCTTCGTTTATGTTATGTTCGTAGAGTTTACATTGCTACAGTTTATAAGGTATAAGCCTTTTTTAAGCACTGCAATTTGTAACAACTTGTAGAAAAGCCTTTACATTTCTTGAAAAAAGAAAAGTTATTCTGGACAGAGAGAAAGAGGGCAGGCAGGGAGGTCAACCAAACTGGTTTGCTATCCTGTGCTGGGGGTAAGGGAAATTTGGATTTAGCATTGCTTTCAAGTTAGGCATGTGTGGGACTGGTATATCAGTGATTTAAGGTTTTTTCTTTCCTTCTGCGTTTAACAATAATGTAATTTTCGTTTTGAAATATTCAATATTGGGAAGCATTGGAATTGTTAGCTTTTGTACTAAGGGGTACTTGAAAAATGGCTAATGCCAGTGGAGTTATAAAGCTTCTGTGAATGTTCACACCACAGTATTCTTCACATTTCTGTATTTGCATCACATTTTGAATGCTTTGCATTAATATAAGTTCTCGAACACAAAATAACTGCAGCTAGCAACATATTTTAGTTCAATGGATATGTAAAACAGCACGGCCACAGCAGAAAGAGATTAAAAGTGAGCAGTAACAAGCGTAGGCTGATTGCTGCTCACTTTTGAAATTTGGACTTCAGGATGGTCTATTTTGTGTTGTCCATACCTGCCTGAACACATAAATCACGTCTGCCACTTGTGACGGAATGCTAAAGGACAAGATGCCCCATGTCGCGATTTTCCTTTTAAGGTCTCTCGTACTTTAGCTAGTCTTCTCCTGTGGCATTGCATATGACATTAATTCACAGAAGTGCTACAGTAAAATGTTTGTTGTGGAAGATCTTGCTTTTACTGTGGAAAGGGGATCTATAAATTGCTGATAGATCTGCGGTTCTGAATGATGGATTGTGAGGTGTAAAAGGGACACAATTTCAAAGGCCATTTATCATTTACCATGTATTAATTACTTAGCATGTTTAGAGGAAATCTTTACTTCACTGCATGTTTAGAGGAAATCTTTAAACGTCTAGACTGGGAAGACAAGGGAATTTGAATAGACGGAGAATATCTCAGCAATTTAAGATTTGCAGACGACATTGTACTCTTTAGCAATGACGGAGACGAACTACAACACATGATTGATGACTTGAAAAGGGAAAGTATTAAAATTGGGCTAAAAATGAATAGGCAAAAGACCAAAGTTATGCTCAATAGCCTAGCTAAGGAACAGGAATTTAAAATCAACAATGAACACTATGTGTAAGCGAATACGTATACCTGGGACAGTTAATAACAGGAACTCCTAACCATGAAAAAGAAATTCTCCGTAGAATAAGGATGGGCTCGAGCGCATTCGGAAGGCATTACAAAATCATGACTGGAAACTTACCGCTCTCACAAAAGCGAAAAGTATTCAATCACTGCATTCTCCCAGTACTAATGTACGGTGCAGAAACGTGGAGGATAACGAAAAAGTAGAGATGAAACTAAGGAGCACGCAACGTGCAACGGAAAGAAAAATGATAGGGGTAACGCTAAGAGATAAAAAACGAGCAGAATGGATCAAAGAACAGACAGGAGTAGCCGATACTATTATATCAATTAAAAGAAAGAAGTGGACCTGGGCAGGACATGTCATGAGGAGGAAAGATAACAGATGGACTGTAAGAGCGACGGAATGGATACCAAGAGAGGGAAAACGCAACAGAGGCAGGCAGAAGGTTAGATGGAGCGATGAAATTGAAAAGTTTGCGGGCATAAAGTGGAACCAACTCGCTCAGGATAGGGTGGATTGGAAATCGTTGGGAGAGGCCTTCGTCCTGCAGTGAACCTAAACCGGCTGATGATGATGATGATGATGAATTACTTAGCTAAATCCTTGGAAGCTACCATAGCTTGTAAATGCGAAGCATTTCTTAGCGAACTCCAGCGACTTTGAGCGTATCTATCTGTCTGTCTGTCTGTCTATCTAGCCGCCTACGACTTTGTGCTTTCCTGGCCGTTTCGTTAATGGGATGTATACGAAAATTGGTATGCCACAACATGACTGCATGATGAACATAAATGACAGGTCATAACATGAAAATCGTGACATGCATGTCATGAGGGGCATGATTTACATGTCACGGTCTTGGTGGTCTCCTGGCTGTTTCGCTAATGGGATGTATGCGAAAATTGCTATGCCATATGACTGCATGACGAACGTAAATGACAGGTCATAACATGAAAATCATGACATGCATATCATGAGCGGCATGATTTACATGCCACGGTCTTGGTGCTCTCCTGGGCATTTCGTTAATGGGACGTATACAAAAATTGGTATGGCACAACATGACTGCATGACGAACATAAATGACAGGTCATAACATGAAAATCGTGACATGCATGTCATGAGGGGCATGATTTACATGTCACGGTCTTGGTGGTCTCCTGGCTGTTTCGCTAATGGGATGTATGCGAAAATTGCTATGCCATATGACTGCATGACGAACGTAAATGACAGGTCATAACATGAAAATCATGACATGCATATCATGAGCGGCATGATTTACATGCCGCGGTCTTGGTGCTCTCCTGGGCATTTCGTTAATGGGACGTATACGAAAATTGGTATGGCACAACATGACTGCATGACGAACATAAATGACAGGTCATAAGACGAAAATCACGACATGCATGTCATAAGCAGCATGATTTACATGTCACGGTCTTGGTAGTCTCCTGGCTGTTTCGCTAATGGGATGTATGCGAAAATTGCTATGCCATATGACTGCATGACGAACGTAAATGACAGGTCATAACATGAAAATCATGACATGCATATCATGAGCGGCATGATTTACATGCCACGGTCTTGGTGCTCTCCTGGGCATTCGTTAATGGGACGTATACGAAAATTGTATGGCACAACATGACTGCATGACGAACATAAATGACAGGTCATAAACACGAAAATCACGACATGCATGTCATGAGCAGCATGATTTACATGTCACGGTCTTGGTGGTCTCCTGGCTGGCTGTTTCGCTAATGGGAGTGTATGGAACATGAAAATCATGACATGCATATCATGAGCGGCATGATTTACATGCCGCGGTCTTGGTGCTCTCCTGGGCATTTCGTTAATGGGACGTATACAAAAATTGGTATGGCACAACATGACTGCATGACGAACATAAATGACAGGTCATAACACGAAAATCACGACATGCATGTCATGAGCAGCATGATTTATATGTCACGGTCTTGGTGGTCTCCTGGCAGTTTCGCTAATGGGATGTATGCGAAAATTGCTATGCCATATGACTGCATGACGAACGTAAATGACAGGTCATAACATGAAAATCATGACATGCATATCATGAGCGGCATGATTTACATGCCGCGGTCTTGGTGCTCTCCTGGGCATTTCGTTAATGGGACGTATACGAAAATTGGTATGGCACAACATGACTGCATGACGAACATAAATGACAGGTCATAAGACGAAAATCACGACATGCATGTCATAAGCAGCATGATTTACATGTCACGGTCTTGGTAGTCTCCTGGCTGTTTCGCTAATGGGATGTATGCGAAAATTGCTATGCCATATGACTGCATGACGAACGTAAATGACAGGTCATAACATGAAAATCATGACATGCATATCATGAGCGGCATGATTTACATGCCACGGTCTTGGTGCTCTCCTGGGCATTTCGTTAATGGGACGTATACGAAAATTGGTATGGCACAACATGACTGCATGACGAACATAAATGACAGGTCATAACACGAAAATCACGACATGCATGTCATGAGCAGCATGATTTACATGTCACGGTCTTGGTGGTCTCCTGGCTGGCTGTTTCGCTAATGGGATGTATGCGAAAATTGCTATGCATATCATGAGCGGCATGATTTACATGCCACGGTCTTGGTGCTCTCCTGGGCATTTCGTTAATGGGACGTATACGAAAATTGGTATGGCACAACATGACTGCATGACGAACATAAATGACAGGTCATAACATGAAAATATTGACATGCATGTCATGAGGGGCATGATTTACATGTCACGGTCTTGGTGGTCTCCTGGCTGTTTCGCTAATGGGATGTATGCGAAAATTGCTATGCCATATGACTGCATGACGAACATGAATGACAGGTCATAACATGAAAATCATGACATGCATATCATGAGCGGCATGATTTACATGCCGCGGTCTTGGTGCTCTCCTGGGCATTTCGTTAATGGGACGTATACAAAAATTGGTATGGCACAACATGACTGCATGACGAACATAAATGACAGGTCATAACACGAAAATCACGACATGCATGTCATGAGCAGCATGATTTATATGTCACGGTCTTGGTGGTCTCCTGGCAGTTTCGCTAATGGGATGTATGCGAAAATTGCTATGCCATATGACTGCATGACGAACATAAATGACAGGACATAACATGAAAATCATGACATGCATATCATGAGCGGCATGATTTACATGCCACGGTCTTGGTGCTCTCCTGGGCATTTCGTTAATGGGACGTATACGAAAATTGGTATGGTACATGACTGCATGACGAATATAAATAACAGGTCATAACATGAAAGTCATGACATGCATGTCATTAACAGCATGGTTTACATCCCACAGTCTTGGTGCTCTTGTGGCCGTTTCGTTAACTTCGTATGTATCAAAATCGGTATAGCGAGAGAACAATGCAGATCCACTTTACGTTCCTGATGTGGGCTTTGCATTTCCTTGATTCCCACTGTACGTAGGATCTGCCATTTTTTCTGGTCGGTTTTGTTTTGAATGATCAAATGCGACATTGGCAGTTGTTTGGGGGTTTTTCACGTCGATGCGGTGTGACGTACCTCTTTCTGTGGAATTTGCATCCTTTATTTGAGATTATTTGAAAATCAAGGCATCTTGGTATTCTAAGTGCAGTGGGTGAATGCAGCAACTGTTGTCAATCTTCAAGGAGCCTGAGAATTTGAAGAATGATGAACAGAATCTTGTATACTCAAATAAACATGATGTCACCAATGGCCAGCAATACTATCTGTCAGTATTGTAAACATTGAAAATTTAAGGATGCTTAAGCAGCCACGTCATATCAATCTCATAAGAAAAACACAACTTTATTTCAAGAGTCTCTTGTTTACACTGTTCCTTAATAGCAATCTCAGGTCAGTTTTAAGGGACAGTGCCTTATTTTAGGCAAGAGGCGATTTTAGTACCACCACAGCATGCCATTTGAAGGACGTATTTGTCATGATGACTTGTTTGTTTTTTCCCAAGCCAGGCTGCGGTTTCGAACCACCAGCAGCCGGGTTGTAAGACTAGTATGCTACCCAATTTAGCAGCTCTCGGTTCAGCACATGCGTGCTTTAAAGCAGTGTTTAATATACATGCAGGAAATAGACTCAGTTCGAGGTGTGCGCCCGTAACACGTTCATGCTCTTACGTGCATGCCCATCAAATGAAGATGTGAGCACATGTGAGGCATATAAATCCCATAGGTTTCCTACTAAAGAAAAAAATAATGTGGAAGGAAAGAAAGAAACGAAAGTAGTAAGGAAGGACAGCAGGACCTACAGGAAGAGATAAAGGAACAAAAAGAAAGAAAGGAAAAGCAAGACAGCAAGGAACACAGCACACCAGCAAGAATGAAGGAAAGAAAAAGTCATTGATTTGATTTGTTGGGTTTAACGGGCCCAAAACCAGCTCTGATTATGAGAGACTCCGTAGTGGAGGTCTCCGGAAATTTCGACCACCTGGGGCTCTTTAACGTGCACTGACATCGATCGCACAGCACATGGGCCTCAACATTTTGCCCCCATCGAAATGCAGCCGCCGCGGCCAGGATTCGATCCCGTGACCTTCGGATCAGCAGCCGAGTGCCATAACCACTAGACCACCGTGGCGAGGGGTAAAGGCATGCACATGCCAAGCTTTGCATGCCCCAATTTTCCGGAGTGGCGAAGCGCTCCTCAATTTTTATTTTTTTGGTAATATTGGGAAAATGCTTTTTATAAAGGTAGCAGACAGCTTTGGCTTGCCCACTCTGTGAACTTGTGGGCATTAGCAGAGAAAATTTCAGGATTTCAGGGGTTGTAAATGTGTGCAGCCAAGGTGTGCTGACAAAAACGTCAGCAAGATAAAAAACATGGATTGCTGCAACAAAGCATGTGCTACATTCCCTGCTGGAATACACTTTTGGCAGCTGTGCATCTGTAATTGGGAACCTGTTGTCCTTACAAAAATGTCTCAACAAGAACACTGGTCAAAAGCAAAAGATTGGTGCCTATAATTATAGTTAGAGGTGTCACAAGATGCTGGTACCGCCGTCAGTTAAGGGTCTTTTGCTAACCACTTTGCGTTCACCGGAGTGCTGAACGGTCTTAAATCTCTCCATTAGCTGCCATCTTCCATAACTTTCTCGACATGTTATGATTTCATGATTTCTGCAAAACACACATGCTTATAGTTCTTGACATTATAACATTATAACGACATTGCACAAGCAACCTAAATCATTAACATGACCATGGTTAGTTTGCAGCAGTCCTCTGCACACCAAACACCCTGAGGTCCAGTTATTATGTCACTGAAAATGGAAGTACAGTAGAGTGTCATTCATTCAAAACTGAGGGGGCCCCAAAATTGTGTTTGAATACGCAGAAGCTTAAATTATCAGATGCAAGCAGAAGTGTCTCCCAGTGCAGCATAACAGGAAAAGCACAGTTGGCCAGTTATCATGCACATTGTTGCCACCTTAGTGTTTTCCTTTTGCAGCGAAGATGTAAACCTCTAATCCCCAACGGTATCGTCTCTGTGGGCAAAAATGTGGGCCGATCATGGAGGCAGTGCAGTCAGACAGCCAACTTTTCAAAGTTAAGCGCTTAGTTGAGCCTGGCATAGTCTGGTTAAGCATGGTTGAGACTAGTTAAGCTGAGTCTACGCTAAAGACAAAGAGGGGGGTACGAAAAGGTAGTGAGGGGAAGAGAAGGGAAAGAAGGAGGCAGAGTACAGTGTAGCCTAGCCTTGTGTAGTGTAGTATTGGCCTCAAGATCGAACACAGCCGGCCCCTAGTGGTGAGTGGACGAGGCTCACAAGTGTGGATAGCTCTTTGCACCATCTGCTAGCCACTGCACTTTTACATGTGCACGTACGCCACACATATACTCCAATATGTCTGTTCCCTGAGCCGGTGCAGTGTTGCATGCTTTCATGTATTTTTATCCAAGCATAAAAGTATTAGTCATAGTATTACTTGGCCTTGCGCTACAGTCCTTGCTCTTTCTTAAAATCACCTAGCGCCTGTGTCGAGAGCGTGCAATGTCATCGTTGCACCTCCGGTTCGGCACAGTTATTTCAGTTTGGCTGCTGCTGTGCATTTCAAGTATACAGCAAAATGCACTTAGTGTCCTTCTGAATAAGTTAAGCGGAAAATAGCAAGGTCTAAATGCAGTGCCACAGTGATATCGTCCCGCTATATGTGATTGCGAGCATGACAGGAAATAGCAGGTGTTTTTTTTTTTTTCTTGAGGAACACGTCTTTTTTTTATGTGCATAAAAAGAATGAACCTTTTCTTCTCATGATAACGCAAGTAATCATGCGAAGAAAGCGGTGCATTTGAGTATTAATATGTTTACTCATTATAGGCGTTTGTCAGATATCGTGATAGTACTTAAGCGCCTATACTGTCACGTAGCTTGACTAAATGAGCCAGTTAGTAAACTCCTTGCGTTTCGTGCAACATGACATGCAAGGCATTTAAATGCAAGCACGCTTGTATGTGGTATAGTGGAGTACACAAACTGCTACTTCAACTGAATGCGCAGTAACAGCCCTTTTTTGCTGTTGCAGCCAGTAGTGCAAAATGAGTCAGAACACAATACTGAATTCTCCCAGTCGCGACATTGTAGACAGAAAAGAACTTAAGTATGATGAAACAATAATAGATGGAGATAACTGCCGAGGAAGGTCAAACACTGAGGCTGGGTAATGTCAGTGCCCTGTTGAATGGCATATCACACTTCCTTCACATGCAAAAAAAAAAGTTTTGCGTGCTTCCTGCACTGACGTGAGATTGGAGGATGCATGTATGACCGTTTGACTGCAATTAATGCTTTTATTTAGCTAACAACTGCCTCAAACCGCTTGCAACAGAGCATTGCTGTATATATTTCAGCGCGCGCTGGTGAACGCATCCACTCTCACATGGTGGCGGTGCTGTCACCTGCATGTCACTCTCAAGGAAAATAGGAGGGAAACGAGGAGGGGGAAGAGTAAACCATGGCCAAAGCATATCATAGCCTTGTATAGTGTAGTATAGTGAGTGGATGGGAAAAGCAATTGAGGCGTGAGAAGGCAGAAAAGAAATAGGGCAAAGAGTAAACCATAGCGTAGCCTTGTATAGTATAGTAGTATAGTATAGTATAGTAAGGGATGGGAAAAGGACAGTCATCATTGCAGTTTGCTATGATGACTACGTATGTTAGGGTAGTGGGTAAGGCAGGGATCATAGGTGTTAAGTAACCCCCTTACAGGGATCTATACACACCCCCTAACAATTACCTGTTTGGAGCACTTGATTTGATCATGTGCAGTAGTGATGTGTGGCAGTCGACTCTAGCCCGAGGGAGAGAAACCGTCAGACATAGTTGAGGTGAGAACAGTGCATTCAGCACTGATGGCAAGTGGCACCACCAATGTGACTTTTCTTTGCATCAGGTGGTATGCCAGGAGGATGCGGTTTTTCTGGTAATCCCACCCACAAAGTATGTTGAATTCCAGAGACAGAGTCCGAGCAAGTTTCTCGGCTCATATTGGAGAACGTTTATTTTAGTTGCTGTGCGAGTTGTGTCTTTTATTGAGAGAATCTGAGTGGATTCAGAGAAGGAGTCACTTCCTAGAGCAGGAAAAATTGCTCTGCGAAAGTCGGAGAAATGGTTCGGAACTCTGTAGTGCACTTTTGTTTACACATTCATCTGCATTGCGGCCCCGCAGTAGTTGTGAGTGTTTGTGGTAATGGCAGACGGCATGGACGACTTAATGTCTTTTTGGCAAATATAGGGGACATATTGGTTTATAAAGCTGCATTTGAACGTTGGGCATTTCTATAAAGTTCACTCATAGGTATGTAAATGTATGGCCTTCATTCACTGATCTGCTCGTGATGTAATTAGGTGAGATTGCATGCTTTTCTTCATCTTTGCTTGCGTCAGCATTCTCCACCCAAGAAAACCTCCAGAGGAGGTATGATTAAGCTCTTTCTCTTTTGGTGAAGAGTGAGTCCATGACAGACTAGCATTATTTTACTTTCTGGAATACTACCAAGCTTCTCCTTTCACTGGAAGACATACTGTTATCTACCTACTTACCTGAACGTTGCTGTGGGCTGAGCGGGTGACAGGCACAAGCCAGCAGTTAGACGAGTCAGACGACATAGAATTTGACTGTTCATTTGACGAATTTAATGCCCACAAAACTTGCGTGTTGGCTTTGGCCATAACAGTGAGGCGCATTCATTGGTTGCCAGATCCATTCAAGCTGTTCTTTACAAATGGTGCTTTCATTGTGTGTGTTAGATTTTAGGAGATAACTGCACCAGTTTGCAAATGTACTACAAGAAAAATATTGTGAGACATTTTGTAGCCACATGCAGCTGAGTCTGATAGTGAGCTCCCAAGATGCACAAGCACCTTATATTGCAAGCGACTGCATAAGTGTAAAGATAAGAAGTTTTGATTTGAGCTTACAAAAACTGGAGCTGTATTTTCTTTTAGCATGCCCCTTCAGCTCGTTCTTAAAGGGAAACTGGAGTGAAAGGTAAAGTCACTTCAGACAGTCAGATTATTCTTGGCATAAGTGTGTGCACAGGAGGGGAAGGTGAGGAAAGTGAGCACCCATTCATCTAAGGAGTCGTGAAGTCTGCCTACCTCTATGTTACAGTGCATTTTGACCATAAGGGCCTCAGTGGGAGGGAGTCGGAAGGACGGGGGGGTGCTGTGGAAAAACGGGTGCAGCTTTGCTCCTCCTTATTCTTTACGTGTGTTATTGCTAGTATTGGGATCACAGATTTGTTATACCAGAAACTAAGGTCAGAAGTCTTATTCAAAGCCGAAACCCCAGCACCTGAAAGTTTATGCGTTGTCATAACTTTTCGTTTATTATTTTTTTTGTATTTTGGTGACATTGGCCACATGATATTTTCTGAAATTGGCAATATGAGGTTCCTGGGCTGCCCTAAAATACAGCATAATTTGTTTTTACCGACATCAAGTTATGTATGGCATTGTCGGACATCAAAGTCCGACACCAAGGTAAACGAGTGGTGGGTGTGTGAAGAGCGTCATTTAACCTGTGCTTCCTTTTTACACATTTTCTGGCTTACCAATTGTGATCTCACTGCATTAGTAGTCAATTGGTATTTCAGAATGGTCAAAGTGAAATAATTGTTTTTGTTTGGTGTCCCTTAAGGGGGGTTGGGATACCAAATTTTGGGGCTATAAAGAGCTTGCTGTAGGCTTCCTCTATATGTAAAGGCACTTGCCTTGGAGTTTTGGGCATAAAATGTTTAAAACATATTTTTCATATTTTAACTCGCTTTCAAAGAGTGTCTAAATGCTTGTTCTCATGATCTAGACCCATTGCAAGCGCGACTGACACCCATGTCACTGTTTCGAAAGCTTTAGTGATGGCACACCACACTACAGTGACATAAAATAAGCGGTGAACCACTCTGGCGTTATTTTGTATTTACCCTGTGGGTGCCTGGTGAACAGGAGGAGGCAGAGAGGCCTGAAGCTGAAGCCACTACACATGCATCGAGGCTTGGAAAATAGAGAAAAATCTTGAGACTTGGTGGCATAGTTGCAATAAGTGTGGCATTATTAACATAAACAGCATTAACAAGTGTGCTACAGAAATTGGTAAAGTATCATTGCATTCTGGCCACCTCCTTCTATATCAAAAATATATTAAAAGTTTTGTCTAGTAGCCCAGTAACAACTTCTGCTGTAATCATGTTTCGTTATTTGACATTTATTCAGGCCATGTTTTTTGAGTCTTGGGACCATGAGTTCATGAACTATGAAGTTCCTAGAAGCAATGGCTAACTATTGAGTGTAGAAGTGTCATGTCCAACCGCTGTTTTTCTCAGCTACTTGGGTCATGTTCCTTGTGTATTATCATTTTATTAAATCATGGAAATCTCTTGACATGTCACAAGGTCCAAGACATTGCTTGTGTGTGTGTTTTTTTTTGGGGGGGGGTGGGGGGGGGGAGGGGGTCACAATTAACATGCACATTTTGCATGTGCAGGTTTTGTGACTTATATAGCTTGTCTCAGGCATTAGTTCTTCACTAGTGCAAGCATTTCCACATATGTTGCTGCACCAACGTAGTACCCTACACACTGTCACCTTGATTATTGGTGAGGGGTTAGGGTTTGGCATGCATCGCTTCCACATGTCGACAATAAGCCTGAGATTGTGTGAAAGTGCAGACAAGGATTAAGAGCATTGGGAATGCAGTTTGAAACAAGTACCAGAAACGTCACATACACAGTTCCCTGGATGTAAGCTTGGTATTTTGCACAATGTTCGGATGAATTGTGGCTGGGCTTATGGGGCTTTATTTTTTCTAATGTATGCTACCACTTTGGCGGATTGTCAGAGCATAAAAAACTGCAGATTGGAACTAGCTTGAATTTTCTTTTTTGTTTTAGTTGCCACCAAAGCCTTTGCTTTAATCCTCTTTAATCAGCAACATTGTCTTAGAAACAGGACTGCCTTTGAAAGATTTTCGGCTGTGCCATATTAGGGACGTTACATCATCCTTTGCAGGACCTACGTGCAAGCATAAGTAATAGCAATACTAGGGTAAGCATCTCAGTATGAAATTCATTATTGCAAGGTCTGAATATTTCAGATTTAATTTATGTAGTTCACACCAATGCTTTCCTTTTAGTGGAGGGACACAGGATAATTTGTATCAAAGACGGGATTTAATATAGATTTGGTGTTCCCGTGAAACTTGATGATGCATCTGTTTCACATTATTGAGGCCGAGTCCGGTATTGTTACACCCTGACATCTTGACAAGGACATTAAAGGAGGGGTTTGGGTGGAGTTCTGAATAGCCTGTGGGAAGGCTCTCAGGCAGGCACCCCACTTGTAAAGTGAAAGAATGACGTGGAAACTTGTTTTGGAAGTTGGGTAGGGCCCACCGAACTTTGTAGATGAATAGCCTGAATGGGGGGGTGCTGGCTTTTATGCTCGTTATGTGTTTTCCTGTTTGTAACAAAACCGGCCCCCTTCCCCTTATCCCTGGAACGCTTCTGTTGGTAGAGGCAAAGTTGCTCAAGCCATTTGCGCTGCATCTAAACCTGTCTACGAACGGAAGCGGTCTAAATCGACAGCTCTGTCCAGTGTGTATTTTAAGGCAGCAGGCGTCATCTACATCATCACTTATGACGCGATCGAATCAGCCTCCTGCTCTCGTCTGAGGATAGACAAAGGGCGCAGAAATAGGCCAGAGGTCGTAACGTCCTCTTGTTCCGAAACTGCGTGGTCCATGGATGGTCATACGCTCAATCGAGTCCTAGACATCCACAGCTGATGCGTCTCGAGATGGCTGCGCTCTCCTTGGGAGGGCCCTGTCAAAGCTGAATACACCTGGTCAGCCAACTTGTATCAAGTCGCGGGTTAAACGGTCCATTCACGCATGTCGGTGCGACAGGACGCGCGCCGTTCGGCGCGTTGTTCGCGGATGATGGCCGTTCGTTCGGTCAGCCTGTTCGCTCCGTTGCGGCCTCGGAACGTTGCCACGTTCGGGGCGGCCGGCGCGCGTTCGATTTTTTTTCGAGAAGGAAGCTTGGCTGGCGTCGCGGAGAACAAAAGGAGGCCTTCCTCGCTGGCCTCTTGTTGCTGCTGTTTCTCAGCCGGCGCGGCAGGCCGGCCGCTCTGTTCGTGGGCTGCCCGTTTTGAGGCCACGACCGTTCGGTCTCGGTGCTCCGAGGGAGGGGCTGCAGGTATAGTACGAAAGACGACGGCGGCGATACGGGATGGTCGGCAGTTTTGCCGATCGGTGTGCATGACGCACGAGCGCGCACGCGCGCGCGCTCGCCGAGGTCAGGGTCACACTCGCGCGCGCGCCGCGGCAGTGGCGGCGGCGACCCATTGACTCGTCCCCGTATGAGAGAGATGAGAGAGCGGTGGTGCCTTCATGTATTTCTTTTCCCTCGTTTGTGTTTTGTTTCTTCCTTGTGCCGGCGCTTTAGCTGGCGGCGGTGGTGAATGACTCCCGGAAGTCTCCGAGTTCCTTGGCCTCTCCGGTCTCGCTCGCAACGGCAGCAAGCGAGCAGCAGCTGGACGGCTCGTTCGCGACGACCGCTCGAATCGCCAAGCCTGTCACGTCAGCGCGGCGGCGGCGCGCGCGCGCCCCCAGGAGTCGCCGACTCGCCGCAGATGCCGGCCCGAAAGGGTCTTCCGGGGCTGTACTTACGCGCGGTGGGGAAGATTAAGGAGAGGGCGCCGTATTATAGAGCTCTGCTCCCACCGACTTCTATGATAATCTTGGCCTTGTACCTAAATGTCTCCCCGTGGGATCGCTCAGCTGAGTTTCGTGAACGTTCTCCTCCTCACCCTTCTGAATCTGCTTTCGGGTATAGTCTGGTGGTGGACTGAGTGGAAGAGCTCTCAGCTGCTTTCGCCCGCCCGCCGGATTGCTTCTCAGAGAGGTTATAAGTGTCTGGTCTCGTCTTGAAACCGCACACGTGCGACGCCTTGTTAGAATGCTCTATTTTTTATTTTTTAAGAACTTACCGGAGCACTCTTTCGTAAGACCGCTTGAATAATGGTAATTGCTGGGGCTTTACTTGCCAAAGCACGATGCGATTATGAGGTAACGAAAGGGGAAAGGGCAGGGGCTCGTTTTTATTGTTAGGCACAACCTCATGAGGCCAACAGACAATGAGGCCAAGCAAAGCATAGGGGAAGTTATCTGTAGCTTTTAGCTGTAGTGTATAGTAGTTGTGACATAAATGGGAAGGGATTAAAGCGGACGAAAAAACACTCCAGCCGTCGACGGGGACCGAACCCGCGACCTTCGTATAACGCGTCCGGTTATGAGGCATGCCGTAGTGTGGGAATCGAACCCGTTGCCTCCCGCATTGGAGGAGGACGCTCTCCATCCATTCGCCACTTCCGAGGTGATGCCGACTCTATATTGGAATGGGCGTTGTATGTATCACTACAGTCGTTGCTTTGGAATCTGGTCTCTCTCTCTCTCTCTCCCCGACATCCTACCGTCTTCACATATAACACGCCAGAAGGCGTGCGTTCGCCCTATTACGATAAAAATGTGCTCTAAATAAATCTTCCGTTTCCACAGGTATATTAAGATTACGCTACGTGCACAACTTAGTTTGCACAATGGCGCCGATCCTACTCGTACGATTTGGATGTATTCCATATGATATGGCATAGGCAATTTACGCGCGTGGCTTCGATTCCCACAATGCGTGGGATCTGCCGGACTTTCTTTTTATTTGGTTTTAGTGTAACCTGCCACACATTATAGAAGCAGAATGCTACACAAAGCCTCGTTATAAATATCAATTCAAGAAAAATTAATTTCGCTTCAGGATCGGCACTTTCTGCAGCAGGCAACTTGGGAAGGGTAGCTGTATACTAATAAAAACAAAAAGAAAAGACGTCGCGCTTATACTGATAAACGAAAGTTACATAATGCGCAATTCACAACAAGGTCTGTTAGCGCACATGCGCTGTTCTTTCGAGTTTGTTTACGAATATATAGCCGGCGCAACCGTAGCGCTCTTTATTTTACATAACCCGCGATGTGACGAAACTGAGCAGCAGGCGCAAAATGCGAAGTCTCTAATTTCGGGCACATTGCATCAGTGCTGCATGCCTTGACATGTCGTCGCCGTTTTTCGCTTGCGCCGGGCGATGCGAAACCCAACCTGGCCAAATGTTTTCATTTGAGACGTTTACGTTCGCAGAGTTGCAGTGCTCGCGCTTTATGAACGACTACAATTCGCCAGAACTTTCGCAGTTTGTGTCTCCTCCCCTCTTTCCGCCGTGCTCCGCACTCAAACCTTAGGGTGCCCCAATTACGGCTGCAGTTCCTTGTCTTGACATGTTGTGTACGCTGCTGGAGCGAGCCACGCGCAATGCTTCCATATTTGATCGCGATGATGAGTGATTTATTTTGTATGCCGCCCTCAGTGTACTGTTGTTCCTGCTACTGCATGATCCATCCCCTAAGGGCCTCGCGAAAATGGAAAAGCTCTACGCCTCTGGCGAGTGTATCACGTTATTCAGATACACCGCAGCCACGCTCTGAGATGTACGAAGTCAGGCCTGCAGAGAGTCTTTCAGCCGCGGTGGAAAACATAGCAGTGCTCCACAGGCTGTTTATATTTGGGCGTATGTACGCTGCGGTCTCAATGTGAAAAGAAATGAAATAATAAAAAAAAAAGCCTGGAAACGCGACGATACGTGCATGGGATGCTTGAGAGCACTTTACGACATAACGCCAGATTGCCCCTCCCCCCCCCCTCTAAAACACACACACACACACACACACACACACACACACACACACACACACACACACACACACACACACACACACACACACACACACACACACACAAATAAAAAGAAGTAGGGGGATGTCTACATCAGGCAGTTGCCATCGATCAGAATCACTGGAAGTTTCCCTGGATATGCCAAGGGAATTTTCTGTTAGTGCCTTGGTTATCGGCTTTCCTTTAAAGCGTCAGTTTCTTTCCCTGTTTCTTAAGGTCCGCTTTTCTTTCGTTTAGTCATGTTTCTTGCACTTATTGCAGATTGCCACCGGCGAACCAAACGGACTAAACCTCTTAACCGTTTTGGTTAAGACCCCGGTTTCTCGTTAGGTAGTTAAATTAGTTATTCACTCGCGTCTCCTCCCCTCCAGGCCGTTTTTCTCGCTGTCGCAGCTGTTGTGCTCGTGTTTGTTCGCCAGCTGTTGCTCTTGCCCGACGGTGAAGCCAACGGCGCTTTGTACATTTGTTTATTTATTAACAATTTTTTGTTCGTTCGCGATTAACTCGGCCTTCTGGCGGCTTGCGCCGAAAATCATTTCGCGTGCGCTTCGCGCGCCGCGTCGTTCCTTGGCGTGTGTGATTAGCAGTCGGTCGGATGGCGAGCTGTACACGCGGCTACCGGTTTGCGCGATAGATGACCGACGACCGGTTGTTGCGTCTCTTCGTGGAGGAGGAGAAGAAATACAAGAGAAAGAGGGAAAGGGTGTGTAGGGGAGAGAGAGCAAGCGAGGAGGAAATTGACGACCACCGCGTTCGTTGCGGGAACCGAGAAGGGGGTGAATCGGCGCAACATTTCTTTGCTCACCGGCGCCGGCCAGTGGCCGAGGTGAACGAACTTGAGCGGCCCGTACGGAACAATGCGCGTCCGTTTTATTTTTTATTTTCTTCGTTCCCTCTCACTCTTTTCTCTAGTTGTGTACACACTCGAACGCGCGCTCCGTGCGAGGAAAAAAAAAAGATAAGCTTTTCTGTCCTCGCGAAAAAAGAAAAAAAGCGTGAAGACCTTGCACCTTTCGCTTGGCGATGTGCGTGCCACGGAGGACCGCGGTGGAATGTTTCCTTTGTAGGCGCTGCCTTTGCTGGAGGAATATAGCGATAGTAAGATTGCTCCCTAATCAAACTAAACCACGTGATCCGTTACTCGGTGTACGGAAGTTTCGGGAATGTTTAGTTCCACTTCTTGATTAATCGAGGGAGATGCACAACGCGCGAATCGGTTGTTCTGAAGGCTGTATAATGACCTTGGAGTCCCGGACCGTACAAGAAGTTGCGTCACTGTCATTACCGTGCCTTCCTTTTGTTTCGGTTACGTCATCTTCTCAGGGTAGGGAGGTAGAGAATGCGGCTCGGTGATCCTTTTACAGCGATTGTGCGCCATTCCAACACTTCTAGCCTGTTTTTTTCGTGGAAGGTAACAAATCCTTAACTCTGATACGGAATGTCATGCGGCGCCGATATATAAGCATCGACGTAATGTTTCTAGGATAAAATTTCGTCGACGTAGAAGTGCACGGGCACGGGTTTTAGAAGGTGCATTTTTTTTGGCACTGCACCTTGGCAGCGCCGCACGCGCAGGAGCACGCTCACAGCCTTTCGCGGCAGTTTTACGGTTACCCCAGCTAATGCGGTAACTAAATTGATAAATTCTGGAGCTTCATGTCTGTCGGCACCCTTGACACTGAATTGTGGAATGAAATTGTATGTCTACTGCAGCTAGCAGACTCAGTGTACGCTTGTCTGATTATGTACTACTTTTTAAAAATTCATTCCCACCTTTAGTAGCGAGTAAGCTTCCGTTTGAATTATTAAACGGGCATCAGATTGAAACAGAGTGAGTTTTGAGTCGTAAGTGTTGTAACAAAGCTTCTTTGTTAACGGAGCGTTTCCGCTCATGGTTAACAGTTGTTGGTATTATGGAATTGTGATGAAGGTAAATTAATGAACTTTTTTGTAGTTTATGTTCCTTTAAGCCTCTCCCTCGCTGTCACGGCTTGTGAGCGCTCCGGATTAAGGTGTTCAGTGTTGACAATTTTTTTTGAATATCACCGGTGTGTATACGATGTTCTCTGTACAACGTGGAAACAAGGCGATTGACTCCGTTCTGCCTTCGTTTTATTTCACGGTTCCGACTCCGTGTTGTATGTTCACGTGCTACATGGGTTTCTATTCACAGGTCGACGTGTAGTCGGTATGTGCCCTCCGTTGCTCTTTAAAACTTCTTTTAATATAGGGAGGCTGTTGATGGCTATATGGTAGGCAGGGGGAAATGCATAGATGTGCGTGCAAGACCGTGCCGTCACGGTTATATGACAGGGACACATGGCAGTGTGACATGGCATCATCACTGGCGTCCCCTCGCGACTTCATATGGCAATGTCGTCGGTGATGCCATCGAACATAGCGGTCGTAACATCATCAGGTGACGTCGCCATGTGGTCACGTGATGAGTTTCCTTGCCGTCCTGCGGTTACGCCGACACTCCACGGGCGGTCGCCGGAGCATTTGCGTCAAGGGTCATGTATAATGATTTCGCGTTTACATGCAGTACGTTTGTCTAAACTTGCGTGATGTACTACAGCTTCGCCTGTCGTCCATTTTTACAGAGTGGAATTACCTCTGAGTTCATTTGGAGGAGGCTACACCGAAAGATTTGTCTCTTTCGGTGATCTCTCGCTCTCACTGCTATTTGCCCCTCCCCCTTATAGACACGCAGGTGCGCACGCACATACACCAGTACTAGAATCCTGGCTCAACCCCTGTCGACGTTGTAATACTGTTGACATCATAAAAGGCGGCCGCGCGAAAAACACGGACGATGGAATTAAGTACATAGGACAGGCGCAAAGTTTCGACTATATTTCAGAAAGACAAAGCGAACCGCATCAAATGTCACTGAAAAAACCCGATACTGAATGGAAACCTTATCACGTTACACCTACCTACGGTACAACCGAGGTGAAAGTATTCGCCTATGAACCGAAATGACGCTTATGGCATGTGTGGAACTAAATCGTTGGCGTCGGAGGAACCAAAGCGCGCGCCACACATACAAAAAAAAAAAAGGGGGGGGGGGGGTGGCGAAAGAAAACATGACCCCAGAAAGAGACTGAACAAATATGAGCTTTTAAATACCACGCGAATCTGGGAATTGGCATGCACAACTACGTAACTATAATTAATGGCATTGAAGTCATATGGGAAATGAACACCTGACACATGGTAACAAACGCCGAGCGAATGTAGCAAAGGTCGGGTGCAATTAAACAAAGCCGAAGCAGCTTCTCCTTAGTGAGCAATGTCAAAGACGGCATGCTTACACATCAGCATTAAAGGAGTACTGACACCAATTTTCGAAGCTGAGTTCACTCCACCGTACAACTCTCCTATATGCGTAGACAGCTCTGAGCAAATGTTAAGCCCAGGAAATGCTGATAAGATATTTTAATTTGACGTCAAAGTCAATTTTCACATGGCGTGCCTACTGACATCGACACTAGTGTGACGTCAGGCTACAGTACAAATTTTGGTGACTTCATGCAGCAGTATGACGAGTTGTGATGACGTCAGGTACAAAAAATGCAAAATGGCCGCTCGCGCGTCACTCTCGGTCGTCTGCTCTCGCCGTTCAGTCGCCGTAGTTGAGAGTGCCCGTGAAGCGAGCGAGCCAAGTCGAATTACGTCTCGTCGTGTGTGCGCGCGTATAATCGGAAGGCAAGCTCGCTATGGTGCCGGCATTTTGCCCCTGAAATTCCGCGGAGATCTCGGAGGCCACCTTAGCTTATCGCGGGATCCGACGCCACGCCGACATCCACCGTGCGTGCCGCACGTTGCATCTTGCACTGTGCCGAAGTATTTACTGTCGTCGCGGAGTCACTATAGAAAATTTCGTACATCGTTGGCCCCGAACTTGCTACAGGCGCTGAGAGACCACTGGGCGAAAACGTCACGATTTTTTGCGGGAGCACGTCACGAGGAGCTCATTACTATGCACATACTGTGCCGTGACGTCAGGCTACAGTAGGAACCGAAACCAGTTTTAAAGGCATGCTGTAAATAAATTTTCACGGCGCGCTCACGCTTACCAGTACGTTTTCTGGGCTCTGGAGGGCTTGGCCTTTCATTTCATGCAAAAAAAAAAAAAAACGCCAACTGAAAATTTTCGTGGCTTTAATTCCTAGCAATGTGGTAGGATACTACCCCCCTTTGTAGTTTTGTTCTTATAGACCTGTATACAGGAAGACCGTCTGTTTAATATTCGGCGTACGTCCACGTCTACAGTGAAAATCAGTGGCCACTAATGCGAGATCTTACACCTAAATTATGGCAGTGCTTCGTCTGTACCGTCTTGCCGTTTCCTTACGCCTGTTCTGTTATAAGCGTGTATTGGCTGCCCCCTGCGAAGCGACCGCAATTTAACGTCTCTCACTAGTTCTGGTTACCAAGGGAATATCATCGAGTCCCTTCTCAACCGAGGCAAAATGTGCGCCCGTTGCATAAATATATATAGTGCGCGGCTTCGCTCGTGGAGCGCCGTCCGATCTTCGGTTCTCGCACCAGTCGCGGGCCGCGAACGCGACCGCAGCAGCAGTGTGCAAACGAAATGGGTCAGTAGGCCGCCGCCGTCGCCGTTTTAACTGCTGCAAACCAGCCGCGTGTGTATAGTTGAGCGCCGTATAAATCGCGTCACGGCAGCCTCGTTTGCAGCCGCTTACGTAACGGCAGCGGCGCGTTATAGGTGCCCCCCTTTCTTCGCGCTTGTCCATGAACTTGGGCACGTTGCGTGTATAGCGCCGCGTTATTATTATATAGCCTTAATAGCGTCGCAGATGTCCGTGATGTAATCGGACCATCTAGCGCGCCTCTGACGCGGCGTTACCGTCTCTTATTAGTGCGTCGTGTGTGAGTGAGGTCAACCAAGACGTCAATCTCCGAACGCACGCGCCTCCTACAAGCGGCCGGGAGTGTGTGTGTGTAGGTGTATACGGTGGTTGGTGTAGGGTGGCACGAAACCCGAGTTTCGTCGTCGGTCGCGCGCAATCGCTGCATGTGGCCGTGCGTCATGTTGTCACTTGCGACCCTCGAGAGAGCGAGAGAACGCTCGCCGGGTCGTTTACTCTTCCCAAGTATACGTACTCGTCGCCGCTATACCTTGACATTGGCAGCGGCTGCCGCTGCAGTGTGTAGCTAGCCGGCGCAGCCGAGGCGAGTGGCATTCGCAATCGGGCTAACAAACAGGGTGGTGTATCCTTACGGCGCGGCCTTGTTTCCCTCCGAAGCGTTGCCGATATCCTTTCTGCGCCGTGCTGCGTGTGAGGCCGTCCGGGTGTTGCAGCCGCGCGCGTTCACTGCGGGCTGTGCACACCACTGCGAAATGTAAAAGGAGGGGGTGGGGGTTAGAGAGAGTGGGGATGTCTCAAGACCCCACCCCTGATTTTTGAATATATACACCTCGAAAAAGAGGTGCATATATTCAGAAACGTACGGTTAATGCCGGCTTCAAGACAGCGCCTGCTCGGTTTTTTTCCCGCCTTCATTCTTATCGTGGGTGTGTACGATTTCGACAGAATTCAGCTACCTTTTTCTGCTCACACAGTGTCACACTCCAGTGTTAGTTGACATTGGATAGTGCTGGCTAGCATTTGCTAAACGATGGCTGATGTCGGCTCGGTGGATGTTGGCAATTCGTCGTTATAACCTCAACACTGACCTCACTCCATCTCATTCCACTGACTCGGTCGTCTAGCAATTTCTGTGAAATAACGATCTGACATTGTCACTACTCTGTCTCAGTATATATACGGTGGTTCACTCACCCGGGCCAAGTCGCGTCGAGCTATTCGTTTGAAAGCACTCGACATTTTTGAGATTCTTGGTTTGAGCTGTAGGCCAAACCAAGAATGTCGCAGTCCCGCACTGAAAAAAGAAATTGCAATGTATACATACCGAAGCGGCCCGTGTACCCGTACAAGCGCCTGGGTTAATAGCCGTTGACGGCGCCATCTTGAGCTGTTATACGAATTATTTCCCAGTCTTAATGAGCCGTGACTTCTAACCAGCTAGGTCATAGCACATTGAACGAATAGTTAGAGTTCTTTTCATACGTATCTGTCTATGGTGGCATCGTCCTTTTAGATGGTACAGACGCAAAACGGCAACGTCAGCAGCCCAAGATGGCGGCCCTGAAACGGGTGCGTAAAAGAGTCTATTTATATAGTCAGAGTCGAAGGACCCTGGCATATAGTGCTGGTTAGCACTACATACGTATGCCAAGAAACCTGTGTGAAACGATGCAGCTAGACAGGCTCCCTTGTGTACATAGCTTACGGGTTTTTTCTTACCCCTTTTCTTATTCTGGAAGAACTTCCAGCGAAGTTAGTGTCGCTCTTCATTTTCTTTTACGCACCCAAGCCCCGACATTTTCTTTCTTTTTTCCCCTCTTCTTGGCGGTGAGCGTTTCGTGTTTTTGGAGCCGCGTTTCCCGCGATGTAACATGGAGGGCGGTTCCCGGAGGTGGTGTAATCAAAATTGGGCCCGATACTGTAAACGGTCACCAGAAATCGGCTGTCCTCTTTGGATGGTGCAATCGAAAGGACAGACTGGTGCTGCATAGAGACAGTGTGCAGTTGTAAACGACCGTGTGGGGATCCTGGATACGCTGTAATTAGGTCAAACTGAGCGATGCTGGCAATGACGTAATCGAAACTGAGCGATCCAAGCGGTTGTGTGATGTGCAGGTAATTGGACAGATCCGGCAGATCATGTCGTATTAAGTTGCGTCGACTCCGGCGATGTAATCAAGGACGATGACACCGTTAGTAGGCTGCATCGTCCTGCTTACAGAGTGTACGCTATCTGTCCTCGAAGCTGTTCATGTTTCTTGATAGCATCAGACGATCTTCAGCCACCGTACAGTCCTGATAAGCCGGATAGTGTACAATCGCATATACAGTCGTTCAAACGCAGAATCTGGGCCTAGAGCGTCTGTGTTGCCTTCCGGCATTGGCGTTACTCTGTTTTTGAGTGTATGGACGTCGTGGTGTCAGGTGTTCCACAAGCGGGGATGAGAACGAGAGCACCGATATGCAGTGTAAAACGGACGTTGACAAACTTCTTGCCTGGCAGAATCGTCAGGAGCCCTCCGCGGCCGCATATACGTCGTCAGGGTGGCATTTAGATCATGTGTTAGATGCTTCGATCAGGCATTAAAAGCGCACCGCCATGGTTAGCACTTCTTGCAGATACCTTGGCCGGCAAAGCTCTCTTCACGACTCGCAAAATTTCTGCACTTCATCCAAGAATTGACAATTGGTTGAGTAGTAACGTTCAATCGTCAAACCATCTGCCACAATATCTTCGCTGCATATGTTAATATACGAACCTTTAGATTCGAACAAGGGCTTGATGTTATGGTCAGTATCAATGGACTGCGGTATTGCTCCAGGAGCTTTCGATCGCTTTCGGGTTCACTTAATGTGTGCACCGACTGTCCGTAAGTAACTATCTGAAGAATGCGTGCTTACTTGAAAAACTGCTTGATAAATATGTAGACGGGCGACTTTTGAAGAGATCAGCTCTTACATCAAGTTGTATGCGCAAAAACGCTGCTTGCAAGAAACGCATCTCGTGTTCTGCTTCGCCAAGCCATAATAACCGCACCAAACGGAGCGCCCCTTTTTAAAGTGTCGGATGAATTGTTTCGATGGAGGCACTTTCTTTTTTATTTGGTGCTATGTATTTTACTTCTTGCCGCGCATTCGTGGGTTGCGGGAACTGCCTATACAGTCTGTCGGGGAGACTTTTGAGCCGCCAAAACACAGCCAGCTGCGCTTGCATGACCTTCTTTATTTCCCGACCGCTACGCTTGTCGCCATAATAATGGGCGAAGTATACTGCATCATCGCCGGCGGCAGCTCTCCCGTTCACACACAACAAAGTCCGCCGCGATCGGACCGTGCGAAAAGCGATGGAAGACGCACGGCCGTCGGACTGGCAGTGTCGAGCGGGTTTTGTTTATCGTGCGTACAGGCTCGGTCCATTAGGGGTGGGACGCGCACTGCCGGTGGGTACACGCACGTATCGGGGCATCTCTGTTTTGGAGAGGGGGGCCCGCCTGCTGCGCTGCGCTAGAAGGGGCAGTGACGACCTCGTGTTGGAGCGCCCGCCGGCTCATCCTGTCTCCTCGCTGCTGGGTCACGGGACGGGACGCACTGTCCGCGGCTAGGCCTGTGCCGCGGCTGCCTCTAGTGGCTAGCACTGGCAGCCACAGCGCAAGCAAGCACCGTCCCACCGCAGACGTGTCTGGGCTCAGAGAAGTAGCGCCGTCTCTGTTGACGACAGCTGCGTTGCTTATTCACTGGCCCTAAAGACGTTTTACATTGCCGTCTGTGGGAGTGTTTTATGCCGAGAGTGTTTTATGCCGGCGTCCACCACGACCCCGCACGTCACTACCGTAACGGATGTGATGCAGTAAAGTAAACATGTAACAACAAGAAAGATCATGCGCTGGGAATCGAACTCACAACCCCTCGCTCCACGACGAGAGGTGGCCGGTGCTCTACCACTGCGCTGACGCCGCTATTGCTCGGCGCTGTACGAACGTGCCTTGTATTCCTTCTTATCCCGCTTCGTTCGTTTTTTTTTTTCCCGCTTAGTGTCGCCGTCTCTGAGGACAGGCAACTTCGTAACGCGGCGCGCAGTTTCGTGAGCACGCAGTGTTGTGTGCAGGCAATGCGGAGGAAGACGGTGTGGTGCGCTTGTGCTATCTTGGTGCGCTGATTGGCTGGCTTCGAGGAGGTCGTACTCTAGCATCACATTGCTTCAATACATCAGTAGAGAACTTGTATATGATTGAGTCACTGGATTGCGAGTGAACGAAGACGGCGCGTGGCATTTACACTGCTCTATCAGCGTTCTTGACATTAGCGCACATTGGAAAAAATTTAGCGAGCGCCAGCCACCACTTAGCTAGACATTATTTATTGCTGGTATTGTGCGAGTAAACGCGGTATGTACGGACACGGTGTGTGCTGTTTGCTTAGGTAAGGAAAGGCCTTTTCTCCAAGCAAGTTGAACTTAGGGTGCTATCGTAAACACCATCGTATTCCGCCATCTTGTCAGATTGTGTAATGACGGCTTTTTTTGAGCCAATCATGGACGTCGTAGCGGCCCTCTGGGCCAATCAGAGGTGACATTTAGACGGCGAACTTGACAATATGGCGGCATTTGACAGTGTCCAGGTTGGTCGAGTGTGCTTCACAGGAAGTGGGTGGGGCAACACGCCTCGTAAAGACATTCTGTTGAATAAACGCTGGGCACGGCGGGCGGGCGGTCGCCACGGGGCTCGGTGGGATTTGCCTCCTTTCCAACCAACTGCAGGAACGGGTTGGTTGGCCTCGCAGTTCGTACTAGCTCGTCGTCATCGTCCTTCCACCCGCGGCGTTGATCGCGCACGCTCGTGACGTGGCCGACAAACCGGCCGTCTCCTGCTGCCCGCGCCTGCTCATCGCGATGGGCGGCTGTCGTCGACCTACCGGAATGGCCTGTTGCGCCCGTCCAGTATACATGAAAGAGCGATCTACAATGGCCGAAAGAGGATGACGACACCAGGCGATCGCTCACTCGGGAAACTTGGGGCAGACCGTTGTCTTGTCGGTCGCGTTTGTCAAGCGGCGTGGGCGAATAGCAGCTGCCTTCTAAGCAAAATAAAAAAAAAAAAAAGCGTCGGAAAGTATATTCGGCGGATCCCACGCATTGTGGGAATCGATATGTCACGCGAAGCAGTCGTCGAAGAATTCGCCTGTGACGAACTATTTGACATTCCTCCAAGTGTTAAGAGTATAGGGTCAATTCTTCTGTGTGCAAACGGAGAGCATCGCCACCACAACTGCTGGTGCGATAGGTATATTGGCAATAAGTGAACCGTGCGGTTGCATGTTTGCTTGGCACTTGGGCTCTCTAAATTCGCTCAACCACCCGAAATCTAAAATTGTGCCTAGCCTAAGCTGAGAGAGATTTTAGGTTACGCCATGCTTTAGATTTTCCGTCTCCAGGGACTACGGAACGTTCTTTTTTTCTTTCGGGGGGGGGGGGGGGGGGGCAAGTATTGTCGTCTTTGTATGTTAATTGTGTTTATTTGTTCTCAATATTTGTCTACTCCTATTTATTTATTTACATATTATGTAATAGTAATGAGTAGTTTTAACGACCTCAGTTAATGTTCTAATTCATTTTAGCCGCATTAAATTTGACATATTTGCATCCTCGCCTATTTCTTATTGGTATGCACCTCAAAAATGGTTGGAAATTTCGGAAGCACTGGAAACCTGCGCAGACCGCGCCACCGGCTTGGTTGTGTGGTCCGCTGCTTTGGAAAGCGCTGGACCTACACAACCACCCGCTTAAAATTTCTTGTCAAGAATTTGATTTCGGCTTAAGCGTTTGGAAAGTGTGGGGGAGGAGGGGTGCGCCTGCCCCCATTGGAAAAAATGTTAGGGGGGCGACCCCCCCCCCCCCCCCCCCGTTCTGAAGTCCCTGCGCGTCTCTGCGGCAACCAATCGGACATAATAATAATAATAATAATAATAATAATAATAATAATAATAATAATAATAATACTTCTTATTTATTCAAATGAAGCAGTACATGTGGCTAGGTCTGCCAAAGCCACTTGTTGGCTTGAGCGGCAGAACCCCCAAATCATCACGCCCTGCTTGCGTTCTTTTGTAAACTGTTTGGGTTCTATAAACCCGTCTTAGTTAAAGTTCCAACGAGTGGGCTTTGCGCTGTATTCCGGTAGGCAGCTCTGTTGAAGTCGGCCACGCGAAGTCTGCACGTGTATACTGGACAGGTCTTAAAGGAGTACTGACACGAATTTTTGACATTCTCGTATTGTTGCTGTAAATGAAAGCACTGGCGTGGAGAACCCCAGGAACAGTGTCATGGTGCCCCGCAACGCAATGAATATATCTTTAATACGGCTCCCTTAAAAGCTGACTTTCGGTTTCGCTTTCGAGGGGGCGGTTTCCTAGTGACGTATCAACATAGTCGGACGACGTCTGAGTCGCGTAGGGACAGAAATTCTTCATAGCGTCGCTGCAACTCTGTCGTCTTTGGTCAATTACACCTGAGGCACGCAAACAACGGCAATTTCACGGTCGTCCAGTGACTCTGACAGCGATTTCGGCGATTTTTAAGAGCCCGTGTTCATACGTCATCGTAGTGTCCATTGCAATGGGGCTGGCTTGCTGTGCTGGGCGACGAAAACTTTAAAACCAAATTAAAATATTTTGTACGTGTTTCCTGGCTTCCGTGTGTGGAGGGCGTTAACAATACATGGCTAGGATATGAAAAATGTATATTTTGCGCCGCCGCAAAATCGTGTCAGTACTCCTTTAATTGTGCCTTCTCGTTTTCATAGCCGCCGCGTCGCCTGTTGGGCGGTTCGCGAAACGGTCACCCCCTCCCCTCCCCGTGGCCTGTCGCACGCGCAATCTCGGAGGCCTTGCCCCTGGCCCTTGGTGGGTGCATTGCGGACCAGAAACTTGCCGAGATGAGCGGTTGTGTAAGGAGCGCTAATGGGTGCGTCCATCTCCGGTTAGCGGCCGAGGCCAACAGTCGTCGCGATGCGAGTGGATTATACTCGAGGCGAAACGAGAGGACGAGGATACGGCGGTGTTCGTCTCCACGCTCGCTGGCCGCGCCCGATAAAGCCCGCACGCGCCTGACCTATACGTCCGTGCATCGCTCGCGCCCGAGGGCTTGTTCGGAAATCGGAGCAGCCGCCGGCTACTCTTTCGCTCAGCCGCACCGCAGTACTGTGGCACCTTTCCGGGAAGACCGTATGTTTGTTCCCTCCATCGCGGAATGTGAGCCGAAAAGGTTGCCGAAGTGCGGGAGCAAGTCGGTGACACCGGTTCTCGTTACGTGTGTGGGTGTTTTTTTAGCCAGCGCTCTTGTTTCGTTAGATAAGGGGCGCCTATATGGTTGCTCGTTCGCCGTCGGGCTGCAGCTAACAGCGGCAAGGTCGGCTTGGCGGCCTAAACCGAGTCTGATCCTGTAGCGGCAGCAGTGAAGACGAGGATGTAATGGAAAAAAGTTAAAGAGAAAAGATGCCGCGCCGACTGGTCAGAAAAGATGCTCGCATTGGGTCTGATTTCTATTTTGAGTTCGTGGCCCTGTTTGCTTTACATTTCTCAATGGTTTGTTCTCCAACCGCAAGAAAGGAGTACCGTCGCTGAAGATGCGTTTTCTTCTTTCTGTTCCATCTGTGCAGTTAGTAAAGCGTCTTCACTGCGCGATATGGCGCCCTAATTCTTTCCTCCTCTTTTTAGAACAGAGCTTGCCTGTACGACAAGAGTAAAACCGTGCATAAACCTCGCCCCCCTTTTCAAGAGCACATCGTGGCATTAACTTGCTCCTATTGTCTGAAGAAAGCGATCAGGTCACGTCAATGGTCAGCGGGGACGAAACCGAGTTATGCTCGAAAATAAATAAAGCAATTTTCATTTGAAAAGAGCGAACGCACGTGAATTTAGACAGTTCAGTGATGTGCAGGCAAGGAGAGAAACCTTTGTCGTTGTATTTCATCAGCTGCAGAAGATTATTTTTCGCACGCGTACTTGTATTATTCATATGTTCGCGCGTCATTGTAATTCATCTTTTTGTTCACATTCCGCGGCAGGATTGCAATTCTCGGTGCGCATCGTTGTGCGATTACAGGCTGGCTTCGTAATACGTGTTTCCAAGCGAAGGGCCAGGAATGGCGTGGATTTTTTTTAATGCCTTTTTTCTCCAAATTTCGTGTAACTAACGCTTCTCTCCGTACAGACAGGTTGCGGCATGTACCATCGCACGCAGTATTTCATGGCCAGTCGCCTAGAATATGTGTCGGTGTCGCACTTTTCTGTGCTTTCCTGGCCGGGGTACGCTGACCCTCCTGGTCAGATCGGACGATAGGGCGACCACCAGCCCCCCTTGGAAAGGCGTTTGTTTCGTTTTGGAACCCTGGAAAGCGACGAATTTCTTAGAGGAAGCTTTCTTTCTGAGAACTCTATATGTCAGTATTTGTAATTTCGCGCTGCAGAGCGGGCGGATCACCATTTTCAGTCTTGAAGGTTTCTCCTCCGGGAGCACAGAGCGGATTTGACAGTGTCACAGTTGAATGTCTCGTTCTTCTCAACGCCACCTTTCGCTCGCCGGGCGTGGAAACTAAAATTCTGGTTGAAGAGAGAGAGAGAAAAATTTTTGTTGCTCGAAGCATAACTGGCCGTAACATTTCTTGTGTTTCAACCAGTCTTGGGCAGTAACTATAGTTACTAGTAACGCGTTACCGGTAACTAGTTACTTTTTTCAGTAACTTATAACTGTAACTAGTTACTTTTAATTTAGAGGAACTTGTAACTGTAACACTGTTACTTTTTACACGGTAACTGTAACTGTAAATACCGTTACAGTTACTTCCTTTTAAAATCCAGCAGCAACACTTCTTAAAATCAGTGCTCGGCAGTATCGCGATACAAGACTATCGCGATGTTTCTCTTAAGTATTTATGAATATGTGTACCTCTGTATCTAGATAAATTTGCAAAATGTATTTTTATCTCACTAGTGGAATGCTTTTCCAATGCATCGTTTGTATCGCGATGCTGTGCAGGACACGGACATCTCTTGGCATTTTTTTTTTCTTTGTAGAAGTGCTGACGTGTTTCCAGGGCGGAAATGGAGACTTTTTTTTCTACGAAGGCAAGCAAACAACCGCCGGTTGGCGACAAAAAAGGGCGGGGAAGGGTTCTTCTCCCCGCCCCCATGCAGAGAAAGGTGCGCGACACTGCAGTATGGTCGGCCTAAGGGACTAAAGTCACTGTTGTTCAGAAGCCGGTGCAGCATCCTTAATTTTTTTACGTGGCCAGCCATTTCTTTATGACCGCCCGCGCGGAAACCACCTAGAAATAAACGCTTTTCAATGCCTCGCACACGTTCAGTTCTCAAAGCGATGGTACTTCCAAAAAGCACTTCCCAAAGTGCAGGCAGCAATGGCTCGAAGGGGCCTATATCCTCTTTGTCGTGTCTCAAGATGAGCTCTAATTTCACTTACGAGCGTCCAGCAGTGCTTCGTGGCACCAGGCTGTCCCAACGTATTAAAGGCGAAGCATTTCTTAGCGAACTTCGGCGACCTTGAACGTATCTATCTATATAGCCGCCTATACGACTTTGTGCTCTCCTGGCCGTTTAGTTAATTGGATGTATACGAAAACTGGTATGCAGCAACATGACCGCATGACGAACATAGATGACAGATCATAACATGAAAATCATGACGTGCATGTTATGAGCGGCATGGTTTACGTGCCGTGGTCTTGGTGCTCTCCAGGGCTTTTCGTTAATGGGATGTAGCTAAAATTTGTATGGCACAACATGACTGCATGACGAACATAAATGACACGTCATAACACAAAAATCATGACACATGTGATAAGCGGCATCACTTAGATGTCACGGTCTTGGTGCTGTTGCGGCCGTTTCGTTAACTTGATATATGTACCAAAATTGGTATTGCGAGACAACAATGTATGACGACCATAGGTGACACGTTCTAAAAACATGAAAATCGTGACATGCATGATACGAGTGGCATGATTTACATGCCACGCGTTTCGCTAATGAGATGCACACCAAAGTTGCTATGGAACGTGCACGACGGCACGGCGATCGTAAATGACAAGCCATAACATTAGAATCATGACATGCGTGTCATGAGCGGCATGGTTCACATGCCACAGCCTTGATACTCTTGCAGCCGTTTAGTTAATTTCATATGTACCAAAATCTGGCAGATCCCACGTGCAGTGGGAATCAAGGAAATGGGAAGCACGCGTCAGGAACGTAAAATGGATTTGCATTGTAGTCTCGCTATACCGAGTTTGGCACATATGAAGTTTACGAAACGGCCGCAAGGGCACCATGACTGTGGCATGTAAACCATGCCGCTCATACACGCATGTCATGATTCTAATGTTATGACCTGTCATTGAAGTTCGTCATGCAGTCGTGTTGTGCCATAGCAATTTTGGTATACATCCCATTAACGAAACGCGTGGCATGTAAATCATGCCGCCCATGACATGGATGTCATGCTTTTCATGTTATGACTTGTCATTTATGTTCGTCATGCAGTCATGTTGTGGCATACCAATTTTCGTATATATCCCATTAACGAAACGGCTAGGAGAGCACCAAGACCCTGGCATGTAAATCATGTCGCTCATGACATGTGTGTCATGATTTTCATGTTATGGTCTGTCACTTGTGTTCGTCATGTAGTCATGTTGCTGCGTACCAATTTTCGTACACATCCCTTTAGCGAAACGGCCAGGAGAGCACAAAATCGTAGGCGGCTAGATAGATAGATAGATACGCTCAAACTCGCCGAAGTTCGCTAAGAAATGCTTCGCATTTAAAATCGGTATAGCGAAACAACAATGCAGTTCCATTTTACGTTCCTGACGCATGCTTCGCGTTTTCTTGATTCCCAATGCACGTGTGATCTGCCATTTCTTTTGTAAATGAATTCCACAATCAATAAAGAAGTTGCAGAAAATGAGGAATACGGAAAGATTGCTGGTGTTGGGCTTTTGAGTGAGCGGATTCCATTCCTTCTATCTGGCGCTTTCCTACTAGCAACATCAACTAACCGCACGCCTTCATACGTTTCCGTTGAAAGAACTACATAATTTTTGTTTGCGGTGTATTAATCTTGTACAGTAACGAAAAAGTAACGACGTTACTTTTTAGCAATAACTGTAACTGTAACAAGTTACTTTTGGAAGCTGGGTAACTGTAACTGTAACATAGTTACTTTTCTGGCTTAGGTAACTGTAACTGTAACACTGTTACTTTTTACTGGTAACGTGCCCATGACTGGTTTCAACCCCCGCGTCGTCGGTCTCGCACAGCGTTTTGCCGATTTGTCTCTCCGACGGGCCTCTTGAGCGCGCTGGCAGGGTTCGGTCGCTGGATGGAATATGTGAAGGACGGGTGGAAGTGGGGAGGGGGACGGACGACTGCGGCGATCTCTAACCTCCCCCCCCCCCCCCCCTTCTCTGTCCCCACCGCTCTCCTGTGGTGCCGCGTTGCCAGCGCGCGTGCCGACCGCTCCATCAGCTGCGGCAGATGTGAGGCGGCCGTTTCGGTTTTGCCGCCGTCGTGCGAAGCGTTCCCCCGCTCCCTCCCCTCCATTCTGTCAAAAAAGAAATTAGAAAGAAAAAAGCAAAACGTTAACGGCGGGTGAGGGAAATAGCACGCGGCGTCATGTAGACATGGTAACAAAAAAAAAAAGGAAAAGGAAAGCACTCGAAAACAGTATACAAAAGTAAAGGAAGGGGAAATGAAAAAGGGAAGCCATAAGGGCCGCGACTCGAATACTTGCCATGTTCGTGCGTCTGCCCTTTGTTCTGCTGCTCTAAGCTACCTCCTCCATTCTTTATTTTTCTCTCGCCTCCCTTTCTCCCCTACGAGCTTTGAACACGTGCCTGTGTGCCATTATGCGTCCTTATTTTATGCCGTCAGTGGACTCTGAAAGCAGCCATGCCAAGCCATTCTTCTTCCTCTCTCCCGCGTTATTTGCGTCCTTCTAGGTATTCTCATCCCTGTCTCCGCTTCGGTTATTATTCTTTCCCCCGCTTTCTTCCCTCCCAATAACACACATGAACGGGCGGTGGTGACGACTGACGGCACTAAGGACGATGAAAAAAAAAAAAAAAAAAGCAGCACGCGCTCGCACGCTCGCTGGCTGCCTCGCGCCGTTCTTTCTCTGGTCGAACCGTTGGGGGAAAGAGGGCTTTCTCCTATTGCCGAGCTAGGGAGCGTGCTTAGCGCGTGCCGCCCGATAAGGGAGAGCGAGGTCGGGGCGGAGGTTACGTCGGAAAAGCAGTCGAAGTGCGACGGGAGAACGGAAGATGCAGAGCCGTGCGAACCTGGTGGGGGTCGCGTTCCCGGAACGATCCTTACCACCGCCAGCGGCGGCGGCAGTGCAACCGGTCTCCCCGTAGCGCGCGCGTGGCTTCGATCTCTCCTTCTTTCTGCCAACGTTTCTTTCTCCCTTCTGCGGGAAGCGACCAGCCTCTCCCATCTCGCTGTTTTTCCCCCGCTTCCCTTTCTTCCCGCTTCACATCCCGTGAGCCGTTGTTTACGCGTTCGCAGGATGCGACTTGTCTATCGTCGTGAACTGCATAGGATAGCACCGCTTCGCGGCCTCTCTTGTGCAGCGCGCTCGCTCGATTCTTCTTCGCGTCTTCTGGCGGAACTGATACGTGTTTATCAGGGAGTGTGTGCCCCGTCTTCCCATCTTCTTTTTACTTCGTCCTTGTTTGTCTAACGGTCATGACGCTGCCGCGGTCGCCGGAATGACGCGTGGGTTTTTCCCGCGTGTGGTACTGCTCTGCGGCGATCGCTCCATTGTAGGAAGTTCTCACCTGTCTAAACCTACTGTTCACGTCGGAGGAGTGTTTTTTAGCGTAAATTCGATTGACCGTCGTCTCCACGTGACGCGATCTTTTGGCACCCCAACGCCGCTGTCACAAAAGTGCGTTCTTCGTGGAAACGTGGGTGCTTGCTGGTTTTCGCAGCACTCTGTGCAGTTATCCTTAGAGAGAGAGGTTCTCTTGGTTTTCTTTTTTCTCTTCTTTATGGCTTCATTTGTATATGCCGTTCTTGACCGATTTCTCCGCGAAGATTTTAGCGCACACGCTTATAAACTATGTAGTGTCGCTGTCCTCTGTACACTATTAATGCGAAATGGGGCATGCCACAGTACACAACGTGTTATGACGAACTCCCCCTTATCTGTGCCTCTCATTCACACTCGCAGTGTGTGAACGGGGTACGATTAATATTCTTCCTGACTGAATGCAACCAACATATTTACTCACAGCCAAATAAGTAGCCGACATCAGCCATGGCTGATGGCGGCTACTTATCTGGCTAAATATTGTAGAACGCGGACATATGGAATTCGAAGGGGACCACAGCGAAAGTTCGGTACATGAGTAATTCGATATATAAAATAAAAATTCTACGCAGAGATATTCAGGGGAACTTCACCTACAGCTGTTGCCTCGCCACGGTGGAGTGGCTGTGGTACTCGGCTGCTGATCCGAAGGTCGCGGGATTGTATCCCGGCCGCGGCGGCTGCATTTCGATGGAGGCGAAATGTTGAGGCCCGTGTGCTTGCACGATAAAGAACCCCAGGTGGCGTCTCTCGTAATCATATCGTAGTTTTGGGACGTAAAACCCCAAAAATCAATCAATCAAAATACCGATAGCTGTTCTCTATGCACAATAATTCGTTGTAGATGGGTTCGGTATATCCGTGTTCGACATCGCTAAATGATGGCGCGTGTTAGCTGTCGGCTATTGTTGCGTGAGTAGCGACTAATGTATAGTGACAGCAGCATAATTGAGTTGTGCACCGAATTTATTTACGCGTCGACAACATATGAATTCACTGGAAGCTGTACGTACAGTACATACACTTCCACAGTGCACCTGCCATTCACACATGTTTAAAAAAATAATAATAAAGAAGCCGCCCCGGCTGAGCCTTTCTCAAAAGCTCTTCTTTTTTTTTTTTTCTCCTAATCACCGTCGCGGAATGATTTCTGGCGGCTGCGGCGGCAGCTCATCGAGACACGTGTTTCCCATGCAGCGACGCGGTTCACCGTTGCGTGGCCGACGATGAGCAGCGGCGGCAGCAGCGCCCGAGTCGAACGCGACGGTGTGCGAATGCTCGTTGCGGTGCCATTGTGGGAGGGAGCGGGGCGTCGATGAGGAAGCGGCGGGCGTAGGCGGCGCCCGGCTTTGGCTCTGGGCCTCGGCGGCCGCGGAAGGTCATTAAACTCGGCCCAGACGTGATCAGCGCGCGCGGGCCGCGTGGCCATACCGACGGCGCGACGACGGACGCCGTGTGTGTGTGTTCGTCAAATCGTGACGACTTCTTTGCACCGCTAACATGCGATGCCTCACGGCGAGCATGCTGGGTCATGACGCGAGGGAAGGCTTTTAAACATCTAACACATAGGCAACATTCATTTCCTTTTTTTTAAAGAGATATGCGTGCTTACATAAGTATGCCGAAGCACATAGGCCAGCGCAGATCCACATAAGTAGAGATGGTTGAATCCCGTTGTAGATCGTCACACTCCTTTACATAATGAGAGAGAGAGAGAGAGAGGGAGTTATTTATTGAAATTAACATAGTTAATGAACGGGCCCCGAAATACATGGCCTTTGATAAATTGGTAGAAAATTCAATCAATAAAGCGCGATCTATTGGACATAACGTTTTATAACAGCGGGAAGCCGAAATTGGACAACAGTCAGCCAACGCTGTAGCATGTGGTGGCGACGTGCGATTATATGCGGTAGTAGAAATTGGTCACACGTGATCATCATGGCAATCAACGGCACCACTTCCCGTTATAGGAATTATGTGACCCACGTAGCCATCGTCTTCAGAAAGCTCAGCTTAGGTTTCCCCGCGATGCGTTTTGATCTGTTTTGGTGCGCATGCAGTCGACCTTGGGTGTGCGGCGTGTTGGGCGCAATGTGTACACCGGACGTCCCGTCGATTGTCTGTCCGTGGACCGGGCTTGCTTATCTTGAGGGTTGGTGTTGCCTATTTGCAGCTCGAAGTCTTGATACCGCAGAATCCTTTCTTCAGTCCTTCCTTCCTCTACTCTTCATATCTTTATGCGTGCGTACGTTCCTGGAAGTCGTGTAGAATAACGTGCTAGGATGATGGAAGTTTTGCCGGTTTGCTCACGATTGAATGGAGAATCCACGCTTCTCACTATGCAAACTAAGAAGAGAGTGAGGTAGGTTTGACGTATGTATAGGAATAGCTAGATAATTCAACACGTACACGGGTTATCATAATGATGTCAGCCCTCTTCTGTTCAGCACAGCGGATTGATTTGTGGGGTTTAACGTCCCAAAACCAGCTCTGATTATGAGAGACGCCGTAGTGGAGGTCTCCGGAAACTTTGACCACCTGGGGTTCTTTAACGTGCACTGACATCGCACAGCACACGGGCCTCAACATTTAATTCGCCTCCATCGAAATGCAGCCGCCGCGGCCGGGATTCGATCCCGCGACCTCCGGATCAACAGCCGAGTGCCATAACCATTAGACCACCGTGGCAGGGCTACAGCACAGCGGAGTTGCTGCGTAGATTTACCTTCTTTGTAGTAACAACAAACTGAACGCGCGTCTTGCATGCTTTAGTCCTGTAGACTAGAGGAACATTATTTGAAAACGAGGGTCCTTCAGACATGGCCAGTAATTTCCCTGTATAAAGCTTTGGTCGTGCAGGAACTTCAATGGCCATATCTGTCGGTGGTGCAGAGAGTGAACCCGGGCACCTATTGCATTTATCTCGGTACACATTGCAGTCCTGTTGTGCGTCCTTCAGTGTGCGCATGCGTGAAGTGTTCATTCTTTTGTTCTGTCTTCCTGTTCCACATTTCCTTTGTCCATGTAGCAGGATAGCACTCTCCGTTATGCTGGATCAGGTAAATGTAGTATGAACTTTCATGTGTACATGCCAGAAGCCTTTATGACGAAGCGCTCGGCGCCTTCGAAATACTTTGTTTCAGGCCATACCATTGCATAAATCACGCATCCTGATGAAAAATGCTGGAACCCTTAGTTGTGTACTGTTGTTGCGGCGTCCGTTGCAGAGGCGTTGGGACTGTATTTCACTTTCCCAGCGAGGTTAGCGTCCTATCGCATGCAGAACGCCGTGCTACACCTACACGTGGGTGGCCTCGGGCTGGCGTTTCGTTGCGGGACTATATTATTTCCGTCTTAGCGGGGAAACGATGAATGGGGGGAGGGGGTACGTGGGAGGCTGGTGCTTTTAAAGCCGGGAGATTTGTTGCGCACGCATCTACTGTGTCTCTGGCGCGCCGCTGTATTGTTACCGTTCTTTCGGCGGCGAGCCGACGTACGAGGGGTGAACTCGAATAACGGTTCTTGCATTTCATCCCCCCCCCCTCTTCTTTTCCATCTGAACTTTACCGTTGGTCGTCACTCTCTCTATCGTGTCGGCCATCTGGTGTCGGCGAACGGGAGCTGTTGGTAATTGGCGGCCTGCGCACAACACACAACGTCGAGGCGTGGGGGAGTATACGGGGGCGGCTGGGCAGCTGCGGTGTCTCAACCGACGGCCGCTTGTCACGCGTGCAACGCGTACTTGAGCAGCATGCAACTATCCCCCAACTCCTCTCTTCTATAGCAGCCATGCGTATACCGTGAGTTATGCGTGCTTCAGGGGAGGCGATCTTCACACACACACGAGCCGTGAGTGCGTGGACCTCGCTTCGACCTCAGCAGTGTGGGCCGCTGCCTCCGAAAGCGCGTTGTTTGAGGCGCAGGCTTTTGAACTTTTTGTTTGGGTGCTTCTTCATGTTCGGTGGAATCGGCTTTTACTCCCTACCGCTAAATGGTTTTCACTTCCTCATTTGCATGGATGAAAATGTTTCAGAAACTTGTTTTAAGCGCGGTCCTGAGCAGAGTAGTCGAAGTACTGCGGTGTTTCAATACATAGAATTTCATGGCGATAAGTGCGCAAACGCAGCACCGGACAGAGTAGGGAGACACAAACGAGCGCAGACTGGAACTGAAGTTTACTGAAACTGTATATATGTACACATAGATGGAGGGAAAGGAAACAAACGATAAGCAAATCGCCATGAATGCATACCAACTGGCCCGATTGTTCACCATTCTACATAGTATTTCGTTGCTTTTTTAGGAGATTAAGCTCTCTCTCTCTCTCTCTCGCTCTAAAAGAAAAACAACAACAGCAAAAAACTTACAGCTGTTTCACTGCAACAGCGAAGCCGCGTGAAAATTGGAAGTATAATTAGAAGTCTGTTTCAGTAGTTCCATGCAGCAGGGCCAAGGCTACCAGGCCATCGAGCGCAGAATCCTTCCGAAGCGAGACGAAATGTCATTGTTCGGACACGCACACCCCGCTTCGTCTTCCTCCTTTCAGGGCTGCAGGTGCCACAGCAGCGCCCGCCATTGGTAGATGACAAGCCGCGGAAGGACACGTTTGACACGTGCTCGTCCTCCGGATTGGCCGAAGAGGGCTGTAGCTTCCACAGTTGCTGCGCGGAACTTCTGAAACAGACTATAGTAAATATCTTCGCCCGGCGTGTGCGGCTGTGGAAATGGAAGGTTGCTACGGGGAGAAAAGTGCCCGGGCAACGAGGTTGACGACAACGCAGAATTATCACATACTCGGAGAACATCTAGCTTCTAAATAAAGGTTTCAGCCTCCGCATCGTGGACTTACCCTCGCGCCTTGTATACGTACGCTGACGTCTTTTATAAAAGCAATTTCACGCATTAACCGAGCACTCGCTCTGCTAATGCATGTCCGCATTTTCCGTGCAGTCCGTGTCCACGATTTTTCCTTGGAAAATACACGTGTGTCTCACGCCTTTGTTGGGTGCAGTCATTAGTTTTGTCGTTAGGGAGCCCGGCCCAAGCGCTGGAGGCCCCCCAGTTCTTGCATTCTTCTGTTTTTTCCCTACAGTTATGTTTTTCTTGTTCGTTTTCTCCTTGATGTGGACTGAAGTCCCGTCAAGAAGATGATCGACGTCGATGAAGCAGGAGGCAGGTTGGAGGTAATGAACTTGAAGGTATATTGTAGCAAAATATTTACAGTCATATGTACATCTTGCCGAAGCACACTGATGATAACATAGACATCAACAGCGTCTTACTCTTCTACTTAACTTTTCTTAAGTTAGAGCCTAGAACACTGTTACTACATACAACGAACCTAGTCTCACTGTTCGACCACCGAGTGGTTACGGCCCAGACAGAAGTTGCATCGTACGGAGTCTTACTGATCGATCAGTTAAGTGATTACAGCCTAGACTGAAGGGAAACGAATCCCGTCCAGTCTTTAGTACCTTACGGTAACAAAGAAAGAGGGGAGGTGGCCACTGCTGGTCCGCCTCAACCTTCTGTTATCCAATCTGTTTACCCTCAGATTAAGCCACTCCCTAGTGGGTTGTCCCTAACCTCGACAGCAGCGTCTTTGCAGTTTAAACAGGCCTTTTGGCATTCTTTCCCATCATGGCTCTCCCTCTCCTTATCCCACGCTCTCAGATATTCTCACAATCGAAATATCGGTATCGTAGCAGCCCTGCGGCATTCAGGCCATCTCCCACGCTCATTCAGTCGAACCCTGTCGTTCCAGGAAACACAGCGTGTCTTCGCCTTTCCCGCAGTTCGGACCGTGCACTGCTGCGACTCACCCCTTCGTTCCAGTCGGCGCGCCGAAAGCGCATGCTGGTCGTTAAAGAATTGGTTGGGCCAAGCGCATTGTCGCTTCAAGCGACGGCGCACTTTTCATGCATTCTCCTCCTACGCGTCCGAGCTGCTCTTCCCCGAAACGGCCACTGAGAGGACAAGTACGGTCGCGCAGCCGCGACCCCCCCGACCGACGTTCAGCGAAAGGGAAGGGTCTCGTACCAGGAACCCCTGGGGGCCAGCGTGAGAGACCAGCCGCTCAATGGGAGCAGTTTGCTTTCCATTGATAATTGCTGTCAAAGACCATGCAGAGAGAGAGCCGAGAAAGAAGCTTTGTATAGCGTACGGTGCTACGCCGTCCCTTCTGTACGATCGCCTTATGAGCGGCAACATAACACCTACCTTCTTCTGTTCCACCAGACGAACTCAGGGGCAGTGTGTAAAAGAACGCGGGTACACGCAGCCATTCGAACAGCCAGCATTAAAACTCACTACTTTTTATTCAGTCGCTCACCGCGCGCGCTCACAATCTTGCTCGCACACATCTTGTGTCATGCACAGCTTCGTTAGGTAGGGGTGTCAACAAAACTGGTGCTCATTATACCAGACACTCCCACCAAATTTTAAAAATTAACCACACCAATATGTCTCGTATCTGAATTTACGCTATTGACTTTTCAATCGCATTTCCTTCTTTTTTGTTTTGTTTTTAAATTTTCATTTCATATAGAGTATATTTGCACTTATTGTTTGGTAAGAGGGACCGGTTGTCGATTCATGCTCTGCTCGACGCGCATCTCTCGTTTACGCCGTGCGAGTGTGTGCTTCTCATAATTAGGCGGCGCAGCGTTTACGGCGCCGACGGCGATGATCCGGGAGGCTCTAAAAAAAATAAATAAAGGAAGACGCGTCGTTACTACTCCAGCGCGCGAAATTAACTCGCTCTCCCCACCTTTTCCCCTGGCTTTTTAAAGAGAGGCTGTAAAATTTGAATATAAATCACGACTGCAAGGTGGCACGATTTTAGTACCACCACGAAGGAAATAATCCTCGAACAGTTCACACAAAGAAACACACAAGAAGCGAAATTGAAGATGAAAGAAAAAACATCGCGCGGTATATGGTGTACACGAAGCAGCTGAGCTGATGGAGAGAGCCGTGGTGTGTGTTTGATAGAAACGTCGTAGACTCGGCGCAGCAGCTTTATATATAGGTAGCGAAAGCGGTGGCACGAAGCAGCAGCAAGGAGTGTGCGATTTTGAAAGGGGGGCCTGCTTCGCACCTGCGACGAAACGAGCCCACAGGTGTGGGTCGTCTGGCGCGCGCGCACCCTCCCCAGACGTCGACTGACGCGTTTTTCGCCGAAATTTTCCTTTCAAACGCGCGCGGTCGTTCGGGAACGATGGACTGGCTGGTATCGTTGTTTGCCCGTTGCGCGAGGAGATCGTGCACGACGCTGCTGTTGTATATATATATATATATATCACCTTGTTGTCGACGGAACGGCTTGATGCCCCGCGATCGTCGTATCTGGTTTAGCGAAAACAACTGGCGCATTTTAGGCCGCCGAATTTGTGTCTGGGAACGGCGTGTGAAGAAAGAAGGCTTTTGTTTTAGAATGCAATCGCCCATTCGCACGTTTTGACTCGTCGGCGTTAACGAGAAAAAGGATTGATACAAGGGATGAGAGAGAGCGAACGCTGGGAGTGAATGAAAGTGATAGCGAACAGGGAAATAAGGAAAGGAAGGAGGCGTAGCGGAAGTGCGAGGGGAAAAAGCGGAGGAGGAGAATAGCGATCGGCGAAACGCTGCGATGCATGAGCGAGGGCCTGCGGCGTTGTACGTTTGGTACACGGTGCAAGGAGGACCGTGGTTTTGGAGCTAGCCTATAAAAACGCCTTAGGATTTGGGGACAGCATGGGGAAGGTAAACATGCACGTGGTCGGGATCAGTAAGAGACGGATTGAGCATTGATGGCCGAATAGTAGCGGGGAAGAGCAAAAGTAAAATAGCGTTAAAACTGCACAAAGTTAAGCTGCGAGATTGTAGTTCCTTCTTTAATTTTTTTTTTAGAAAAAAAGGAAGAGGAAGCTTAATTATGATACGCAGCCGAACTAAATGCATTAAGCTTCGTGGCGCACAGGTCACGGCCCCGTTATCGGTAAACAGTACGCTCATAGCATCCGTCCGTCCGTCCCTCCGTCCCCGCCAATGACCTCATCAGTATGTTCTCGTTTAAGGTCGACAGGTGCCTGATCTATTTCCGTGTTTTCTGTTCCCGAAGCCGTTTAGTTGTAAGAGCGCAGGCAGGTGTTGCCGGGGTCGTTGACACTAAGGAAAAAAAAAAAGAAAACGCGTTTAGGCTATATTTTTTATTATATCTGTTTGACTGAAGAATGTCCGCTGTAGTTATGCTTTGAACGAATGTCGTTAACCTCGCGATGTACTGCGGTTTCAAGACGAAGCTCTCCCTGTCTATATCTCTGCCTGAAATTTGCGGTGGCTGCTGCTGTCTGCTCCTGTGCTACATCGGTTGGTACCACAGTGCACGATATATTTCTATTACGCGAAGGCTGCGTGTGTGCCGAGTACCGACAAATGGGTACATAAACCCTTTTGCACGACAAAGTAGTGAAAGTATAAGCGACCCGCTGTTCTGCATAATAAGGTGAATTAGTATAGAAATGATGAGCGTATGCTATCGGCTAGAGCACATTTTATACCTATACAGTGTATTCTTTCACTTACTTGGTGTCCTTAGATATGAATCTTGCGTCTTCGATCGCCATTCTTTTGACAGGTCTCATGAATAGAAACCGGTCGTATGCTCCTGAACATTCGATCAGGTGACATGGCAGCTTGGCACGTGACATCACACACTGTGCATCCACCTTATTCGCTGTGGCCATATTACATAGCTTGTGAGCCGCGCAGCGCCTGAAAAAAAAAAAAAAAAAAAAAAAAAAGATTGCGCGTTACTAAAAAAAAAAAAAAAAAACTGCGACACCTGTAGCTTTGCGAGGAATTGCGTGCGTAGGATGAATGTTAACACTGTGGTACGCATCGCTGTTTGTTTTGGACTTAATGTACACACCGCTTTTAAATCTGCCCTTAGATTTTGCCTTTTTGACAAAATAAAAAAAAAAGAAAGAAAGTGAAAAGAAAAATCTCGCGTCACGTTGCGTTGAGCCGGGAATGCTGCTGCTGATGCGGCTGCAAGTGAAATCGGATTGTAACCTTCGTTCCGAAACCTGCTGCTGTGATCTATATACCGCTACGCCGAAGGTCGCGGGATCGAATCCCGGCCGCGGCGGGCGCATTTGGATGTATAGGCGAAATACTAGAGGGGCCCGTGTACCGGTGCGAGGTCGGTGCACGTTAAAGAACCCCAGCTGGTTGAAATTTCTGGAGCGCCCCACAATACGGCGTCTCTCATAATCACCTCGGGGTTTGGGAAAGCCCTAGAAATTATTATAACTGTCGTTCGTAGCTCGCACGTGGAGTATATTGCACAATTCGCGACACCCCATGGCTTTGCTTCACCGTGGTCGGGAGGCGAAGTCTGGCAGGAGCCGCTTCCTTCACACTGTGTCCTGCAGCGTAGCTCAAAGCATTCGCACCGGCAGACTATATTGGCCTCCTGTGTGAACGAATCCCACGCATCAACCGATGTTCCACTGCGTTTCGAGGAAATGCCTGGCGCTAATGAAAAGGAGCCCGGAAGAAGGCAAAAAACTTCATTACCGGCCATATCGTGCTCATCGAGTTGCCGTATATAATTATCTCGTTTGTCTTTTGCTCTCTTGCTCTATAGCGTCATTGGCCCCGACGGCGTGCCGCGATTGGTTAAAGCGTTGCCTCTTGTGTGTTTAGTGGTAAGTTATCTCTCTCTCCTTTTTATCTGGTTTGCGCATTCGTTTCCTTAAAGGGAGGCTCCAGTGGTCTTTTTCACCATATTCTGATATCGCTCTTTTCCAATGGCATTAATAGACCTGTAGCACGCACGGCCGGTGTTTCAGTTTGCCCAGAAACTCGCCTATTATTTTAAATAACCGAATGAACGGTGTGTTGACACCGTAACGGGTAGATGCTTCGTGCAGCGTATGCGGTGACGTCACAGCCTCTCCGCCACCATAAATATGGAGCTGCTGCCAGAAGAATGAACGTGGCGATGTCGTCCGGCGATGTGTTGAGTTATGCCGGGTTTCCTGAACTTCACAGCGGCGATTTGAGCACTGATATCACCATTTTGCTTTTGACCGCCCGCCGGCTATGGTGCTCGGCTGCTGATCCGAGGGTCGCGGGATCGAATCCCGGCCGTGGCGGCTGCATTTCGATGGAGGCGAAATGTTGAGGCCCGTGTGCTGTGCGATATCAGTGCACGTTAAAGAACCCCAGGTTGTTGAAAATTCCGGAGCCCTCCAATACGGCGTCTGTCATAATCAGAGCTGATTTTGGGACGTAAAACCCGAGAAAAATTAATCAATCAATCACTCAATCAATCAATCGCGCAGGCAGCGTTGAAGGAAATGACGTCGAAGACTCAGGGTGACCTGCGTGGGAATCCGCTAAAAGAAAATTTAATGTTCACCTTCAGGAAAACTAAGTGACTGCATGGCTTCGCGTGTAATAATACAGTATACCGGTGAGAACATGTATCGAAATTTCATTGAGGTCCGTGGACACTGGAACATCACCGGAGTTGCCTTTTAAACAGAGTGCGGTTTCGCGCCGACGCTGTGCTCCACTGTTGCGCAAGTATTATCTGAGCACTGTTGCGCGCTCGTGCTTGCAAGCCAATGAGGGATGGGTGCCGTGAAAGGTATATGGCTTCTGAATTGTCCACAGCAAACGCTTCTACAGCGAAATGTTCACTCGGAAACATCCAAATACTTCGCTGAACAGGTCGCTTCGTATATTAAACGTCGCGCACCGTGACGCCCACAGTACAAAGCCGGTACTAATAAGGTAGTGATTTAATTGCAGGGGCGACCAGCTGTATTTGCAGGCTATCTTTAAGTTAGCCCTAGCTTCAAAAGAAAAAAAAAACACACATAAGAAATTTGGCTATTTAGCCACTCAGACGCGGAGGCTTGCCATGTGCAGTAACACTACCCGTGTTAGTCACTTGCTAATCGACGTTGTCACAATAATAATAAGAAACTATCAGAAACTGAAACAGTTCAGCGCCTTGAGTAATGTGAGCTGGGACACCCTCGTAATAGCCCCGCCACGGTGGTCTAAAGTGCACGGTTATGGCAGTCGGCTCCTGATCCGAAGGTCGCGGGATCGAATCCCGGACGCGACGGCTGCATTTGGATGGAGGCGAAATGTTGAGGCCCGTGTGCTGTGCGATGTCAGTGCACGGTAAAGAAACCCAGGTGGTCGAAATTTCCGGAGGCCTCCACTACGGCGTCTCTCATAATCAGAGCTGGTTTTGGGAAGTTAAACCCCGCAAATCACCCTCGTAATAAGGCGTATTTGCTTGCAGCATAGTGTATTGTAGATCACATTGCGCATTCCTGCGACCGGTCTGTTTCGTTATCTCGCCCTTTTTTTCCCTTCTTTTCCATATGCAATTATGTGTCGAAACCAGCTCGCGCGTGTTGCTGCTGTCTTGTAGCTTTTTGTCCCTGACAACGCCCCGACAACAATTCCTGCTCTCATTTTGTTAGCGCGCCTGGGTGACACTGAGAAACACCGTTTCCTTTATTGGAAACTCGGATTTGTGGCGCGAGTCTGCACGGGATCTGCCTCCCCGCATCGAAAACATAGGCGCGGGCGACAACATATAGCCAACGGTGTGTGGATTAAGGGTGAGGCACGAATTGAGGTCGCATTTCAATCAAGAGCAGCAAAATGTGACCGAAGGGACGGAAACGCGCACAGATATGTGCAAAAAAAAAAAAAAAAGCACGAAAACCAAAACAAAGAAAGGGTGGTATGGGTTTACGAATCTAGGTCGAGTTCGGATTTGTTTTGGCGGGGGGTAATTGGTGACCTTTAAGCGGGACCGTTGCCTTTCGTGTGGGATTAAATGAGTCCGACGGCGACGCTCGTGCTAGCTGCTTTGGGGTTTCGCATTGAGCATGCGCACTCGACTGGACTTGATCCGAGGAGCTCATATACGAGGTTTCAAACCTGAAGCATAAAACACACACGCGCGCGCGCGTGCACACTTGAGTCTTCGTTTTGGCGATTTCGAGCCGAGAACACATGTACAGTGAGCTTCGCGACAGTTTGGTCCTCTGTTCACTTTGATCGTTCTGGCTCAGGAGACTGCCGCCACCCGGGCTGCCAGCTTCGTGGAGAGAGAACGAACTTTTATTAGCAAAACAAAAGGCAATTATTCCTCTTTGAGCGAGTCCGGTGCCCCATTGCTTTTGCGCAACCCTGCGATCCGGCTGGATCAGCTGCTGCTGTTTTTGCGGGCTTAAGCTGAACAGCACAGAGAGAGATAGAGATTGTAGATAAGGAAGTAAAGAAAATAGAGATTCCCAAGAGGAAAGGGTGGGGTCAGGAATGGGACGAACGCCCTGTGGACTAGAGAATTCCCACATGGAATGATACTTATTGGGCATGAACATATGCGCATGGCGGTGTCGTGCGGGGACCCAGCTAGGCGCCCTGGGAAGTCCTGAATTCCCTTGCAATAAAGTTTTTACACTCCCGCTCTCCATGCACTATATATAGCCAGCAATAGAATAAGGTTAAATCAGAACCGTGCCTTGCTTTCCGCAGTGGCCAGATGGAGCGTCTGTAAAATTGTGTACATGTCTTGTTCCATGAAAAACACTGTGCAGTCGGCGCTGTATCTATAGTTGGACTTTGGGTCGGTTGACTCGCGCCTTTGGAAAGGGAACTTCTATGCCCGAAAGGCAGAGAGAGTATGCACTGACGACACACTGCCGCACGCGTCACCGGTAGACACCTCAGATTTCCTTGATGTACAACCGTTACGTGCACCCGGCTTGGATTCCGTGCTTCGCTTGCCGCCCAGCTTCGACTTGTCACCACGTTAAGAGGGAGAGAGAGAGAGAAAATAAGATGATGTAATTAGCGTGCTGCGCGCGGGAAGTAAGTTCATACATTTGTTTGGGTTATGTTTCTTCCCCTCTTCCCATCGCCCAATGTAGGGTAGCAAACCGGACTCCTGACTGGTTAACATCCCTGCCTTTCCTTCCTTATTTCTCTCTCTTGGGAGAAAAAGAAGAAAATAATTAAAAAATACACCAGCACGTGCAACAAGCAGTTTTGATCAGTGAAGCGCTTGTTTCTGCCCTGTTTGGGACACTTGTTCGTGAGCATGACCACGACGACGACGTTAGACGCCGACAGCCCGTGCTCATAATGCGCCTCGCACCTATTTAAAGAGAGTGAGAGAGAGAGAGAAATTCATTGTGGCATTTTACGTGTCTGAAAAAAAACGCGGGTTCGATCCCGGCCGCGGCGGTCGCATTTTCGATGGAGGCGAAAATGCCAGAGGCCCGTGTGCTGTGCGTTGTCAGTGCACGTTAAAGAACCCCAGGTGGTCTAAATTTCCGGAGCCCTCCACTACGGCCTTTCTCTCCTTTCTCTTTCACTCCCTTTACCCCACCCCCACGGACGCTTAGCCGTGCTCCCTACATGGGCTGCAGAAATTAGCGTCCTTTCCTAACCAAACCACAATCATCAAATGCGTGATGATGCAGCAGCCGCGGTTATGGTTACGGTACTCGGATGCGGACTCCAAAGACGCGATGTCCACCCCGGCCGCGGCGTCCCCATTTCGGTGGAGGCGATATACGCTATAAAAGTCCTATGCAATCGATATTATCGGAGTCCTTCACTAACCCTTAAACGCCTCGTAAACGTATCGTGATATTGGCGCGTAAAGCTCCAGCATAACCACACCACTGAGACACGCTGTAGAGAACCAGGCCATAGAAGGGATCCTGGAATTATGCTGGCCACGTGGGCTCTTTAAAAGTGCATTCAAGTCAAAGCAAAGAGATTTCTTTTTCCTTTTATTTTAATTTCGTCCCTACCGAAATGCGGCAGGTAATCGAACATAAGTCCTCGCACTACACCATAGCCGCTGAACTATAGTCTGTGTCAGAAGTTCCGTGCAGCGCTGTGGAAGCTGCAGGCCTCTTTGGCCAATCCGGAGGGCGAACACATGTTAAACGTGTCCTTCCGCGGCTTCTCATCTGCCAATGGCGGGCGCTGCAGTGGTACCTGCAGGCCTGAAAGTAGGAAGATGAAGCGCGGTGTGCATGTCCGGACAATGGCATTTCGTCTCGCTTCGAAAGGATTTTGCGCTCGATGGCCTCGAAGCCTTGGCTTTGCTGCACGGAACTCCTGAAACAGACTATACACGTTGGTTATATATGTTTGAAAATTTTCGTGTTGAAATATTACTTTGATGTGAATTAAACTTCGCGGACCAACAGATGGACGACGAGACAGCAGTCGGGTCTCGACCTTGTCCGCGCATACTTGGTCTTTTCGAACATATCGATGTTTTTCTGTTGTTCCTTGGAGTTGCAAAAATTGTGTGTGTCCACGCGGACGGACACGCCAACGGACGAGAACTCGCCGTCTCGTTCGCGTGTATGCTTATGCCGTGACATTTACCGCGATATCCTGCAGGTCCCGTGGATGCTATTTCTGGAATTCGCACCGCTGGCCTTTTCGACGTCGGGCCAGCTATTGTTGCCTCGGAATAACTGTACGAACTCTAACGCGGTAGTTTTATACATACGAAAGCGTATAATGTTGGCGTACGTCACCACACCGATCCTCGCATTTCCTATGAATAGCAAAAAAGAAAAAAAGACCGGTTTCGATGTCCCACCGTATTTACCCGCTTACTATCAGCACTGGTTAACGTAAGCATGTGTTGGCAAAGGCTCGCAACGATATTGGCTAATAGAGAGCCTCTTCTCTGTTCTAGGATGCACTGCTATTATAATAATTGATGAAGTTTCTCATAATCGGGTATGATTGTGAGGTATGAGGAACGCCCCGTAGAGTAGCGCTCCGTAGTAATCTTGATCGCAGTTTTTAACGTTCACATAAATATAAGTACATGCGAGCGTTTTTCTGCATTTCTCGCCCATCGAAATTCGGCCGCTGTAGCCGAGATCCGACCCCGCGACTCACTGCAATTCTATAGATAGCTGAAGTTCGTTCTACCTCTTCCTGTTTATTTTAATTTTTTTTAATAATGAATCATTGGCATGTGGCGAGTAATAATTGCAATGCATGCCACCTTTCTTTCTTTCTTTCTTTCTTTCTTTCTTTCTTTCTTTCTTTCTTTCTTTCTTTCTTTCTTTCTTTCTTTCTTTCTTTCTCAGTTTCAGTCTCGGTTGCAGTTGAAAGCCCCAGTGGTCATTGTTCTTGGCTGTGGCCCCCCGCTTCGTCGAATAACACGAAATTAGACTTCACCGTACTGTGCGGCGGCCAGCAGCAGGCTTCGCGCGCCTCGGTTCTCCCATTTCAGCTCGGGTCTCCGATGCCGCCGGCTCCGTTCGACATCGGGTAGTTACGTAACACTGCGACTGCCTATACAGCCACGGCTTCTTTTATCCCTTGTGCAACGGCTGCGCTGTCTCGGTCACGTCGCCGCTGATTTGGCTCGCCTTCCGGCTGAGCCGGTCGCTCGCATCGAATGAAAAAAAAAAAAAAAAAAAAAAAAGCCAAGGCGAAGGACGGAGGCTCGCGAAAGAGCCGGAGACAAGAGTATGCGCACTGAACAGGAGCGGCCGCCCCGTAGCGCGTGTGACGTAATAGGAAGTTTACGCGGAAGCGAGCGATGCGCAGCGGCGCACTGTCTTCGAGGCCTTCCTCTTTTTGTGAAACACCGATGTGTAACGTGAGGTGCGCGGTGGCATCATTGGCGGTCGCAGTCTTGTACATAGTTCAAGGAATTTCGTGCCGAAATAATGTTTGTCTGTAGCGTATGGGAGGGACTCTGTAGCGTCGTTTGTTTGCCTATATGAAAATGATTATTGGGCATGAATTCATAATTTTTTTTAACACGAAAGTGTTTTATGTCGGCGTACACCAAGAAATCAGTGACGTACTGTGGATCTGTGAAAAAATGAATGTACATTTATAGTGAAAAAGTTCCACCCGCTCGGACTCGAACCCCCATTCTCCCGGAATCCGACGAGAGGAGCCGGAAGCTTTACCGTTACGCCACCGCAACATTGCTTGTATATGGTGAACAGATGGACCTTATATGTTCGCTACGGCGCTTTACAAGTTGCATCTAATTGTCGACCGGTTAAAGTACAGGTGTTTAATACAGTGTAGGGTTCAACAAGCAAAATTACTGTTAAATTAACATCGCCTCCCGTGTACTGCACTCTTTTTTTGTGTGTATTCCTGCTCGTTCTGTAGAAGTGTCGTCCGTTTATTTGGTACCCTTCTAACTGCACACCGCGAATCGTTTTCATTACCAGTCGATAACGCATGTGACTTGTTGGTGATGGTCGGTGTACAAAGCGACAAAGGTTTTGGAAGCCGGAAGAATGAAGTTTATTTGGCAGCGATGAAGGGCGAGACGTGGGACGCCGAAACAAACTGCAAAATGAGTGGGGGGCAACAGTATAGGCGCTGTACAAACAAGCATTCGCGCGTCGCCTTGCGGTATCGAGAAGGATAATAAACATTCACGCCTGTATAACAGTCCGTTATTACTGCTGCTGCTGCTCTTGTTTTCGACCATGAGTGGCTCTCACGTCTGGTGTACCTTTTGTCCCGCGTGTTTGTTTTCCGAATATGCGGCGGCACGTAGTACTTGCCCGGATGAAACTTCTGCCTAAAGCCAAGGTTTATAGATAGTTCTGTGCGCCACTCGTTCCATTCGCGCATATATATATATATATGCAGCTGAGAAGCCATGCTTGCAGATCCACAGACACTATAGCGCAAGCTGTGCTCCCTCCATTATATATGTTTGATAGAGAACTCTGCAGTAAAACCGTCGCTCGCCTCAAAAAATCCAAACGGCGCCCCCTTGTTCAGGCGCTCAGTATAGGTACGCGTGCCGGCACCCGCCTTGAATGACTATCGGTGTCGAACTGCTGTGCTCGGGGGCGCGTTTTCGAATACCGGCCTGGAGGCCGCACTTCGATCGGTACGAAATGCACCACCTCTGTACTCGGATCTAGGCGCTCTCAGGTGATACATATGTTGTCGATGTGACTCCAGCATAGGTTTCCCGACGCCTCGCGAAGTGATCCTCACTATCTTCGAATCGCTCCTTCGGCATTGTTCTGCTATCCTCACTATCTTCGAATCGCTCCTTCGGCATTGTTCTGCTGGCCTATGTAAGCGATCACGTGAACCGTTGTCGTTGGTGATGCGTTTAAAAGTGGTATATGTAACAAGGAGTGCTATTGAAGCCTGAAGCATTTTGACAGTTTTGGTTTTTAGCGGCACTGCGCGCTCCACGTCACTGTTGATAATCAAGTCAAGCCTAGCCTTCCCGTGAACACCATCTTGTTTGGTTTCCCTGACGGCGCGCTGCGTTTGCTCGGCTGTGCGTTGGTACTGTACGTAGACGTATGCTGTTTACGTGCATACTGGACGTATCGTCGTCGTGAGGGGAGAGCTTAAAAAAATAGCGCAGTGGCGGTGGCCGTCGTTTTGTTCTCGTCTCCGCAGTGTGCTCATATTCCGCACTGCGCCTGTTCATCCTGTGTACCTCAATGACGGTACTAGTTCTCAGCTCCATCTGTATCACCCCCGCTCTCGTTTCGCGTCGCCTCGCGGCTTAGCAAGCCGGCCGCTTCGTCCTCGGAGAGAGTTGAGAAGGGGCTCACAGCGGTTCCCTGTAGCGCGCCGCCATGACAAATGACTGTGGTCAGCTCTTGCTTTGAAATACGACCAAACAACCCACCTTTCGCGCCAACTCTATAATACGTTCTTTTTGTTGTTGTTGATTTTAGTGATTCTCTAACGGCTTCTGCAGCGGCAGCAGTGACGAGAATGCGAGGAAAGTCCTGTTTGTTGATTTTTTTATTTTAGTTGTCTCCCGTCTCGGCGCGTGGTGTGTTGCTCCCTGGACTACGGGGGCAGGCCCGCTTAATGACTACCCTTGCGGTTGGTATCACACTTCCGAGCTTGGGCACGAGTGGTGCTAAGATCTCCCGTGTTTTTAGCTTTTTCCGATTTGCATACGTGCCAATTAAAAAAAAAAGGAAAGAGAAAAGAATGAGTGACACATAGTTGGAGCCGGTGGTTTGTCTTAATGATGAACGCTCTACTTCATCCATTAGACTGCGGCGGCTTCCTTTTGATTCCCTGCTTTTCTTACTTGAATTCTCTGTAAGTTCTACTGGATCGCGGATTCACCTTCGAGAAAGAACTGGACCAGGAAGCACACATCACTTTTCAAGTAAAAAGTCTCGCGTTGTCACGGCGACGGTGAGAAATTCAAGTTCCCGGTCCTGCATGTCTATATATGCCTGCTTATATAAAGGGGGCTAATGTAGGCTGTTCAATGAGTTGTTCAATGGACGTTTCCAAATGTGGGGCAATTAACTAATGAAGAAAGGCGACTTGGGTAACGAATGGAAGAGGCAAAGATGCCATCGCATATATGAAATTGAAGGAAAAGTGGATAACTCTAGCATAGGACTGAGATTGACTGAAGATGGTGTCTTTGTTATAACAGCGACCAGCTGTACCCAGTACTGCACAATAGTTGGCTCGCGTTAGGTCACTGATAGCCAACACTACCAGTTCTGGATGCACGCGAGTGAATACAGTGTCTTGCTGGGAAAGGCGTCTACTCGGGACGTAGGGTAACATCTCCGGAATCACCAATAAAGTATTCGGGACATTCTTCAGTTCGTCGGAAATTTTACAGCGACACTAAAGTGAAAAAGTTAATGAGTTTATACTGATCGACTCTTCTTGAAAATTCTGTTGTCGTTGATTTCATTATCAGTTGATTTCGTTATCATGGGTTCAGTAACAAAGGAGGAAATGAAGGTCGAAGTTTCATTTCTGAATTCCGCGCCGAAACCTCTGCACGTCAACGCAAGCGTGACGTCAGGGATTTCAAGATCTTTTTTTTTTTTTTACTACTTTGGCGGCATTTGCTCCTTGGAATTTGGTGAAATTTGCTGTGTTAACACTCAGGATACATGCGAACATAGTGCAGTTCAGTTTTACCGGCGGATAATTATGTGGCCCCAGAAGGTGCCTTCAAAATGTGTGACGTCACACCGTGCTTGTGCGAGAACCGTCGCCACCTGTGCTTTCCTTCGCGCGTTTTCAAGTCTACCAAGCGTGTTCTCGTTGTAAGAGTTGTGCTTCAGTCATCGTGAAAGAGTGATTTACTGATAGGAGGAAACAAAAAAAAAATCTCCTTGCTCTTTAGTGACCCTGTAACATCGGGGACGTCATCGCTTGCCGTTATAGAAATGAAGTGGAAGAGACCTACGTACACTATCTTAGAGTAAAAAGAAACGTGTTCTGTCCCTGCCCGGGATTCGAAACTACATACAATCTTAACACACGTTTTGTCTCACGGAGCGAAGCTGCGTTTTAGCTGCTTACACTGAGCGTCACAAGATGGCACCATAAACAGGACTGTGTGGATGTACGTAAGGGCTACAGCATTTATGTAATGATTGTATACACGGGTTTGTTCTCGCTTCATGGGCACTCACGAATCGTATTTCTTTTTTTTTTCCCCGTTTTGTATATCATGACACCAAACTAACAAGGTCATTAGACTTGCATACACGTTCGCAGAACAGTTTCGCGCATTTCACTCCTTAGTATATAGCACTAGCACGGGTGCGTACTTCACAAGCGTTCGCGAAGTCCCGTCGACTTCATGAAGCAGCGCCTTTGCAGGCCTTTGCACCAGCGCCTTTGCAGCCAAGGAGCATGCAGGAGCGCATATGCCAAGGGCCCATAATCTTCTCTACAGAGAGTAGCCGTCCATCAAGGCGGTATGAAGCTTAACTTCTAACTCGCTAACTAAACAAAAGAACGCACACGCAACACATGCTGTCAGAAGCGTTGTAGCGTATAGCGTAGTCCGTTGTGCGTACATATGCGTTAGTGCTGCCATTTTTTTTTAGGTTTCTTTTGTTTTATGTCCGCGGTAGAGCGAAAAGTGCACTCAGTGTGCATGTCTTCTCACTAACTGTCCCCTTGTTTATTTTTTTTTTCCCCCTGCTTTTCCTTCCTCTATCTTGTCTACATCTTGTCTCTCATTCCCCTCTCCCCTTCCCCCCAAGTGATAGGTTAACCAGCCGAGCATGCGCTTGGTTAACCTCCCTGCCTTTCCTCTTCATTTCTCTCTCTCCCTTTCGCTGCCACAGTTTCCAATGTGATCGGCGGATACACGACAACGGGAACCCTGGACCCTGGAGGAGAACTCGTCGAGCTCGGAGGAGGCGGAGGAGGAGGAGGAGGCGCCAAGGGTTCCCGTCCCAGCGACATTCTCATGGAGGCGCTGCTGGAACCCTTACGCGAGGTGGGCTTTCCCGCGGCAAACTGAGTGCTTATGCCTTGCACGCGTGGTGCGGAACGTGTATGTATAAATAGGCGTTTTTTATTTGTTATCCCCTATATACTTCGCCGTCAGTTTGCTATCTCGCTATACCCCGCGGCGAAGGGTCAAGGCCGTTCGCGACCATAAGTCAAGCCCGCGCTCCGTGAGTGGCTATCTCCAAGGGTGCGTGCCAGCGGGCGGCCTTCTCATCATCGGCCGTTCGCACCTGCGAAGACTTTCTTGTTTGTGACGCTTGCAGTCTTGAGGGGGACACTAAAGTGAAATTATATGTCGATTGAGATCATGAAATTATATGGTGGGAACTGCGTTGCCGTTACACTTTTTTTTTCTCTCTCTCTTCCGGATCCAGCGTTCATTATCAGACAGGAAAATGAAGATCTGAGTTTCAATTTTGAATTCCACGCCGGTACACTCTGGAAGTCAGTGGGACCTTCCTTCCTCGTCATTTTCGTTTCTTGCACTTTTTTGTTTTTTTAGTATTGCGCTCACATTACCTCAACAAAGTTTCTCGAAACTTGCCCTTGAGAACACAGTGTAATTCATTTTTTCCCAACAAATAACATTTTTTTAGGCCCTGTGACATCGCAGTGAGCTGGTGCGCGAACTTCAAGGGACAAGGAAAGTCTTAACGCTGCTCCTTGGTCGTGACCACCCGTATCATGCTTTCGCGCATTTTTCTGGCCATACTATGCGCCTTTTCGCCGGATTCTTGTGTACGGGTGCTACATGCGTCAGCGCAAGTTAATTTAATTTCGTCGTTAATGTTCTTCAGCCGAAATTTCGGCAACTTGTCTGACATTTACCTTTCCTTCTTCATCTTTTGTCGTCCTCATAGGCGTTCAAGTAGAGTTGGTGCTAACTTTCTCGTGAGCTATCGCGCCTAGGGGCGATAGAGTTATCGGAAACACGAGCGCCGATATGTGAGGGGCGCCGGCCGTTACCGAGTGTGAAACGCTACATTTCGGCTCGGCTCTTTGTTTGTGGGCTTTATCGTGTTTCCATCCCAGCTGTTGCTGACGCCGCTGTGCGCAGATCCTTTCCTCCGTGCTGTTGTGCTCCTAGGTCGGCCGATTATCGACTACGCGTCTTTGTTACACATTACACATACCGTTCGCGGGGCTTCGACGAACGCCATTTTCAGAGCTTCACAAAGCTTTCGAATTTCACAGTCGAGTGTGCCGTGGAAGGTATCGCCAGTGGGTGGGCTGATCTACGTGATTCGTTATGTCAATTAAAAAAAGACAACCAATTAAGAAAGAAGAAAGAAAAAAGGAGAGTGACAGGAAATTCGCTTGGTGGGTGGCTGCAGCTCCGCGATCTTTGCTGCTCTTAAGGCAGCCCCGCCACGGTGGTCTATAGTGGCTATGGCTCGGCTGCTGATCCGAAGGTCACGGGATCGAATACCGCCCGCGGCGGCTGCATTTCGATAGCGGCGAAATGTTGAGGCCCGTGTGCTGTGCGATGTCGGTGCGCGTTCAAAATACCCCAGGTGGTCGAAGCTTCCGCAGCCGTCCACTATACGGCGTCTCTCATAGTCATATCGTGTTCTTACGACGTAAAACTTCAGAAATCAATCAAACATCATCTGTCAAGGCAGCAGCCTAATATCTGTATGTTTCAAGGTCACGTTGTGAGGTACAGAAAGGAATGACGCGGTCCTGCGGAAATGCATACACGCCCGATCGCTTGTAGCATGTACCCGCATGCTGCCGGGTATGCTGCCCGCATACCCGGGATAAGCGGGCATACGCCACACGTGACCTTGCATAAAGCCTGCCCCATTTGTCGATGCATGACCTAATGGTGTAACTTAGTGTACAGCTCACTCCATCACCAAATTCGCACCAGGTCTTTACCTTCAAGTGTTACTGAGAGTGTAACATCAAGTGTCGATCCCCCCCCCCCCCCCCCCCTTTATTATTTTTTTTTTATGTGGACTCTTTTGGACCTGTTTCGCGTCCGACAACAGATGTACACAAAACGAATTGCACCGGGTCGCGCCAGCAGCTAAAGTCAGCCGGCCGTTCCTGCCAACGGCCAGCTGTCCTCTTACTTTCCTTCCCTTTCCACCCAATCCGTGCGCGTAGGCAACGACAGCACTTCATTGGAGTGGCTGGCAACGTGCCGTTGGTTAACGCGGCGACGTATAGTGTAACCAGCGACGCCAGCCCGTGAGGAGATTGCATAAAGGGGCTCATATTTCGCTATTATTAAACCCGGCTGTAGTATAGCCGCTCTGCAAGCGACCCGGCGACGTCCAGGGTAGATGGCCTAGCTGGCCCCGTTAGCGGCGCATTTGGAGCATGACTCGCGCAGTCCGCGCCGCCTTTTGTCGCCCCCACCCCGAGTCCGCGTCGTACACAAAACGCGTTTGCATAGTGCGCCGCGTCGCACGCGCTTCTTCGCGAGGTTGACGCAGCGGGCGGTTCGCGCGGCGGGTCGGCTGCCACGTGGCGCGTAAGGAACGTCTCAGGTCACGGGAATCCGGCGACGTATGGTCGTCCGCTTTACGTTTTTACTCGCTCTAACCATTTGAAAAAAGAATTCAGCAGGTGTTGGAAAAGCACCCTGCCTTCTACAGCTGAGGTGTAGTGATTACATACTCGTTCGCATGTTTCCTTACACTGTAGAAATTAACACTAAATCACGCGCAGGTGCGTACATTCGTACCGCAGTACGGCTTCACGTAGTGGGCGCACTGCGGCAGGGCCCATTCACGCGGGAAGCCCTGCTGTCTCGCACTGCGCGGCGCTCGCTCCGCCCGCGACCAGTAGGAGGAGAGACTAGTATATTTCTGCGGTCGTTCCTCGGCCTCAAGCACCACCTGCTTCAACGCCCATTTAACCCTTTTCGTGTTTGCGTGCGGAGGTATAATAATAATAATAATAATAATAATAATAATAATAATAATAATAATAATAATAATAATAATAATAATAATAATAATAATCTGAAGTTGGTGTTCTGTGCCTCTTACATGAAATTAACGATAATAGAAGTTATGAAAAGTTGGAAGGATACTACAACTCTGATATGACTTTCTTTATAGTTTGATTTTCGATGTGCCTTTAAATTTAGGGAAGATTGAATCTTCTTTTAACTGTCACATTAAGTGTGAAACTTGTTTGCTTTGCTTTGGACTATATTGGGCGCGAGGGCCACCACTGGAGATGCTGGCGCTGCGGTCGTTCTGACGTGCAAAGTTGGATCACGTGACCCCACGATCCCACCTCGCGCCGAGCCTCCGCCGAAGCGGACGGTTCACACGCGCTTTCAACGATCATTCGCCAGCGTTTTCATCTGCAAACATCGTCGCTTCGCGTTTATTTCACGTTCGCCGACACCTAGCGGCCACAAAAGCTGAAAAGTGCGCTCGGAGTTATTGGAAACTTGGCATTTTCTAAAAGACGACGTCTGCAAAATGAGCCCAGCCAGTATCACTCCTTCCCCTTTTGCACTGCAGACGACGACGTGTCCAGCTTCAAACACAGATTCTCCTATCGGCAGCCGCGGAGTGTCATACGGCTTACCAATGAAGGTGTAGATGCTGGACACTGATAGTTTCACTGAATCATTTAGACCACAATAAGTTACACCTTGCAGCGTACTAGTGCAAAGGGCCTCCGGAACGTTTTTCGGAGTGTGTGTGTGTGTGGGGGGGGGGGGCATTTATTGTCGTCTTTGCATGTGTTAATTATTTGTTTGTTCTCAGTATTTGTCGATTCTAATTAATTTAAATTGCATATTATACATTATTGCTTACTATAATATTAATGAAATCAATTATTGTTTTAATTCATTTTGGCCGTTTTAAATTTTACATATTTGCATCATCGCTTATTTCACATTGGTATACACTTCAAAATGTTTGGAACTTTCGGAAGTACTGAAAACCTGCGGCACACCGCGCAACCCACGTGGTTGTGTGGTCCATTGTTTTGGAAAGCAATGGACCACAGAACCACCAGCTTAATTGATTGACTGATTTGTGGGGTTTAACGTACGTCCCAAAACCAGCTTTGATTATGAGAGACGCCGTGGTGAAGGGCTCCGGAAGGTTCGACCACCTGGGGTTTTTTTAACTATCACCAGCTTGGAAATTCTCGTGAAAAATTTTTGATTTCAGCGTAAACGGTCGGAAAGTGTGTGTGTGTGTGGGGGGGGGGGGGGGGCCCTGCCCCCTCTAGCAAAATGATAGGGGGCGACCGCCTCCCCCTGCCCCCCTCGTCCCCCCCCCCCTCGTTTCGGGGTTCTGCTAGTGCATTCAAATGAGTAAACTAATACGTCCGGGTCTTATGCTGTATTTTCGATCGCTATTGGCCCCTTTGTACAAAATACGGACGGGAGTCATTCGTCGAAAAATACAGCCATGAACTTGCTCGACCGCGATCGAAAATCGCCGTGTGACGACCCTCTTGAATACGCGGGAAAAACAAGCAACAGAAAGAGAAGCAACAGACAACTGTGCCCCAGGCTAGTGTCTTTGGGGTCATACTGGCGAGAATTTAAAATATGATCAAGCCACAATGTCCTAAGGTGAACCCCCTGTTCGAAAATAACAAGGTTAATGAGGCGCACATGTGCGTATGTCATGTGTACACCTTAAAGAAAGGTCGCGATTCCGCAAAATGAAGCTTCGAACCACCCGCATCGCGCTCCATAGGGGTATGCGTGTTCAGCATGAATACAAATTTGCAAATTCGATTTCTTCGAGTCAACGGCGGTCCCTTTGTTGATGCAAACATACAATGAATGAATTGCACGGGAAACACGTCGCACGTCTTTCTTGCGGCCAAAAACTGTGTATTTACCGCAACCACGCGCTAAAACCATCTTGAAGCTTACTTTTCATTCATTTTCATAATAAAATGCTATCTCACCTAAAAAAACCAGCGGACTCCGCACGCGCGGCAACCTCGCCGGTGACCATAGCAGACAAGAGCAGTCGACGCGATGTCTAAAGCTTTGTAATGAAGCTATTCTTTTTTCCGGAAGAGTTAATTACCTTGTTGAACAATCAATAATGTCTCTACAGAGAGAGCGAAAGGCGCGCGTTGACTATGGAAACGCTCTTTCTTCGATGAACGCTCTACCAGCTCGCAAAGAAGGAGAACGCGCCCTCACCCGCGAGAGAACGTTGACGCAGGCAGCGTCTTCTAGCGCGTTTCTTGATTGAAAAATACCGACTGCTCGCGCTGGAGAACCGTTCACCGGCCACCCATATATATATATATGCACTGGATCTTGACTTGCAATGAAGTGCCGGTGGGAGATTTCACTTGTGCGTAGTTGAACCATAAGGATTCGTAGCATGCGCGTTAACTAAATTAATCCGGAACTCGGCACGATCTACGATGAACCTCCGGAGCTTCGCCCACTAATCATCATTCACTCCGTGGATATGCTGTGAATTTTTTCGATTTCTTTTTCATTGTTTTCGTTCTCCCGGTTGGGGACATTAGCGATGGCTGAATAATATATTATACTGTGGGCTACCTCGCTTATAGTTAATGAAGAGTCACTATGGGACGAGTAAAAATTCATGAAAGGCACTCTGCGCTCGTACCTCCGTGCGGTATTAAATCAGATGGCGGTTAAGTATACAACCGGACGTTTCAATTAACACTGTGTACTCTACTGTAAGTTCTGTGCAGCCTCCGCGAGGCCCAGCTGGAACAACGAAGGTTCGTGCATCTCTGATGGCTTATAATTTTATCAAGCGCGGTAAGGTTAAGGACTCAAAGCGGTGTTTCTGAAAGGAGATCGTACTAGTTTACATTTCAAGGCACTCCGAACGTGCAGCGTCGCCCGTGCGGGAGAATCGAACAGGCGCTCTTTCGTGTTAGAGGGACATCATAAAGTAAAACACTTAATGTGATTTGGACTGACGGATTGTCGTTGGGGGACCCCGCTGTCGTTAATTTCGCCAGTTTATATACAATATTAAAAGACGAAATCAAGGTTAAAGTTTTTGAATCCCACGCCAAAACATTGAAAGGCTGACGTCGCGAACTCCATTACTTCTTCTGCGCCTTGCGCCACATTGACTCGGTGAACTTGTCTGAAACACGCCGTGTTAAGTCTCTGGCTTCCTTAGAACGCATGTGTGTGGCTATTTTACCCATAGTTAGTTATGTAAGACTGAGTAGACGCCGTCAAAAATGTACGACGTTACGCATATTAGGGAACCTCCGTGCGCGCGTCGGCCCTTGTATTTACTTCTCGCTCATTTTCCACAGCTAACCAAGCATCTTATCCTCGCGAGAGTGGCGATTTTGGTGGTGCGAAAATGTAATTTACGTGTACGAGGGAAAATCCTAATTCCCTTTAGTATAACACGGAATACTACGCCAATTTTAGGTAAAGCAAAGGCTCCGCGTACGACGCAGTGTTTGGTATACGCGGCTCGCTTCCGGCACCGCGCGTGGCCGAAGTGTCGCGCGATGTTGTTGACGACGTCGAGTTTCCGCATATTCGGCCTCGCCGCGGCAGCCGGGCGCCTTCGATCGGTCCGAGCGCCGTGACGCCGCGGGAAAAAACACGGCGCGCGGGCTCCGGCGACCGCGGGCTGCTATGCGGCACTGCGAATGATTCAGAGACCGCGTGCTGCACACTTTCGCCGGACGGGCCGTTGAAACGCTCGTCATCGGGTTCTCTGCTGGCGTCACTCGTCGTCGCCTGGGACACTACCTAGCGGCGCGGCGCGCGCAACTCGGACTCTGGGACGCCTCGTGTGTGTGCGCGCGCGCTTGCTCTTTGCGTTCACTGTTGCGTTCACTGTCCGACGAAAAGCGCGGGAAACTAACGACGTCCGTCTCGCTCTGGGAAGGCGTGTGCGTTTTCGAGCTGCAGAAAAATAAGAACTCCGTGCGTGCGTTTGCGAAAGTTTCTCCCGGCTTGGCGTGTCTCTGATATCTGCCCGGAAACTTTGTCGACCCACGAAGTGTGCCCGGTGGTACCGCGTTGTGGTTCTGCTTCTCCGCGTGTAGAGGTAAGGCGATGCCGGGGCTGGACGGCCCTTTTCTTTATTGTGCTCCATCTGTCTCTTATCTGTCGGACTCCAGTTTATGCAAAAAATTGTAACGCTACTCGTCCTTTGTGGTCTTGTATATAGAGAAGTGCGTAATGAACGCGGCCATCGTTGGCGATATATGTTTCACGCGTGGGCCAGTCACGTCGATAAATAAGAAAGCGCACGCAATTAATTATTGTTATCCTTAATCGGCGCACGCGGTTTAACGCAGTGAACCAGCCTACCGTGAAAGTCAGTCTCCACTTATAGTATACTGGACACTGTAGTATGCGGGAAGAAGTGTTTCGCCGCGTATCAGTGAGAACGCAAGACGCTTTCTGGCACGCGCGCTTTGAGCCAGTGATAAAAACCCGCCCATAGTTGGCACCACTGTGATAAGCGCAACTTGCCAACAACAGAGCAATAGCTATTCTGCTATCAAGTCACGACCATGCCGGAAGGACGCTAAACTATTTCCGCTATTACTTTATTAAGCGAAGTTCGCTATCGCTCTTTTCTCTCGCTGTTAAAGGGACCCTGAAACGGTTTTGACGATCTTGTGCAAACATGGTGATCCGGTAGAGCGGGTCACTAGGACCATTACAGGACAGATTTTAGCGCTGTGCGTAAAGTGTGTAATTTACAATAAGGTTTTGAACACGCGTATCGCAAAAGGTCGCAGCGGCTCGCCAAAAAGCGTTTTCAAACGCCCCCGCCATCGAGCGATCGAATGGGAGGTCGCTGATTGGACCCGACCCAAGTGACGTGCGCGTAATTTTCAAAACCTAGCTGAGAACAACGTGCTTCTACAACGTACTCCTTCGTTTCAGCCAACGGTATCATCGCGGCATCTGGCGGCGTCACACGAGTCGCCGGCGCTCTATTACAGAGGGCTAGCACTGCCAAGGCGGGCGACCTCAGTGAGGATATCGGGGCGCTATGTCACTACGGGAGGCTCGGCAGAGCGGCTGACGCGGGAGGCGCTGTCGTCGCTAGCGCGCACTCCGCAGCAGATCGAGTTGAGGAGGAACAGCAGTGGTAAGGAGGAAGGCGACAGAAATAAGCCCATAGCTGCCTTAGCGCATTGTGCTTCGCTTTATTTATGGTGTGAATGATTTCGCAATTGTGTTGCCTAATCAGTGACGCAATGTCAAAAAAACGTTTCAGGGACCCTTTAAGGTTGGAGCAAATCAATGCTGATTTTGCTGATGACAAAGGCTATGGCGAGTTCCTATATGGTAATAACCCGTCGTTAGTTATCATTTGTCATGTTATTTAACCTGCGCCTTACTTAGTGTAGCGTAACCGGCAGTAACCTATGCAAACGTTTGTCTTTTGTTTTGCATTTATTATAGGTGACTGGGGCGTCTACAAGGGCGGCGCTTTATAAAAAAACTAGAAAGGAAAAAGAGAGATTTTTTTCTCAGAGCACCCACCTGGGCGCTTGACGTTGTTGTAGCTGGGCAACTCTCAGCGGTTGGAGAGCGCACGGTATTGCCGACGTCGGGCGGGCGCCATCAACAGGCGTTCTGGGCAGCGATGACCCGCTTCTATGGCGGCCGTCACCATCCGCATTGGGACCATGCGACGGTGCTTCAGCGGCAACATTTGTTGGTGCGTTCTCTCTTCTCCACATATTTACATCTGTACGCGAGTACACGCGCAGTGATGACGTCATCAGGCGTACCGTCGCGCAGACGCATATAGAGGTGTATTGTACGCGGCTACACGTTTGCCATTTCGTTACCGCACTGATCTGATTGATTTTTACGGTTCTGCGTCCCAAAACCACGATATGATTATGAGAGACGCCGTATAGCGGAGAGCTCCGGGAATTTGGACCTCTTGGGGTTTCTTTAACGTGCGCCGCTGTCGAAGTGTAGCTGCGGCTGCCGGGATTCGATCCCGTGACCTTCGGATCAGCAGCCGAGTGGCACAGCCCCTAGACTACCGTGGCGGGGCACCGAGCTGATCTGTAGATAGTCAAGGTTAATGCAACAGTATGCGAGTTGACAGTGAGACAGCGTGGACAATTTTACATCTGTGAAAGATGGCGGTGATAGTGAAGTTTGTTGTGCGAGCATATTAGTTCACGGTCCTCGAGGGACAGCGCACACTTCTGCAGTCGACGCTGCTTATAATGAGAGCAACAAAAGATACGTGGGAGAAAGCCGAATAGTGCGGAGGGTCGGCCATGACTCTCGTGCAAAACATGTTGAGCGAGAAGCGCACGAAAACATGTTGTGCAATTCATGTTGCGCTTTGCTTACACCGCTCTCAGTACGTCAGCGCCGGTACGCCCTCGGAACGTCGTCGCGGTGTCAAGGTAACGCAGGAAGGACGTGGTTGCCTAACGGACGTTTCATGCTGTTTCGTATACATCACCAAAAGGGTGCAGGTGCGTTTTTCGTGCAGTTGAAATCCAATTCAATGTTCTCGCTATTGGAAGGCGTAGTATGCGGCTGTGTAGGTTAGCCACCACTTTGGTACAGGTGACCGGAAACTTGTTTACGGTTCGACTCTATTCTATAGAATACACCGTAAAATTCGCCGTAGGTTTCGTTTTCGCTAATTCCGTCATTTTATGCCAGTAAAACTGGCCGCAAAAGTCCCTGGGTCTGTCAGTCAGAGCTGTAAAGATGGCGACGAATTCGACAACGTGACGGTTTTCGACAGTGCCCGAGATAACATACACATTCCCACGCAGAATAGTACCGCTGGGTACATCGTGTAGTAGTACCGGGGAGTGTTGAGGAATACTGGGATCCTACAACTGGCATCTATCGGAATAGCAGGCGGATACACCGCGCAGTGGTAACGGAGAGTGCTAAAGAATACCGAGATCACACACTATCATAATATTACGGCGGTATACATCGTGTAGTAGTACAGGGGGGTGTTACGGGATAATGAGACCCTGCAATTGACACCTGTCAGCAGGTCAGGACTTTGGCCATGAGAATGCGTTCCTACCTGTGTTAGTCACGGCGTAATCCTTTCTGATTTGATTGATTTATTGATTTGTGGGGTTTATCGTTCCAAAACCAGCTATGATTATGAGAGACGCCGTAGTGGAGGGCTCCGGAAATTTCGACCACCTGGTGTTCTTTAACGTGCACTGGCATCGCACAGCACACGGGCCTCAACATTTCGCGTCCATCGAAATGCAGCCGCCGCAGCCGGGATTCGATCCCGCTACCCTCGGATCAGCAGCCGAGTACCATAGCCACTAGACCAGCGCGGCGGGGACGTAATATTTTCTGTCAAGCGTCAAAACCAGGCGGCCTAAGTTGAAGTGTAAAACAACCTTGTTTGGACACTGGTCATGATGACGTAGCGTTTAACTGCGAATAATTGCTGAAGATAAAAGATAAACGAGCAAACAAAGAAATGCGTCGCTATACTACCATTATCTCGTACATATGCTTGAAACCTTATCGTTTTTACTTGTCTGCGTGTTTGGTTAGGCTTCTTATCTGCTAATCATACGTCTCGCATAAAACAAAGCCGCGGGCTTCGACTTGGATGCGCGAGGAGAAATTATGTGACCCTTTCTAAAACCTTGCTCAGGAGGAAGCAGTAAATTTTTACGTTGGTCACGTTTCACACGCAGATTACAACTGGCGATCTGTGCGCAGGTGTTCTTGAGAATGTGCGCACGAATTGCGTCGTTTTCACCTATCCGAGTGTAGCCGCCTATTGACCGAGCCGGTGTCGATGACTGCGGAAGAAATTTTGGCGGTCTGATATTCTTTCTTTTTTTCTTTTTTTGAAGGTGCAGTGGAGCGACCTTCTTTTTGCATTAATGACACAACTATTCGGACATTTAATGGTGGGATGTTTTTATTCAGCCTGGTTGGGAAAAGGGGGCCTCCGATTTTTATAGAGAGAAAACGGGGGAGAGCGTAGCGCAGCGTCATTTCCCATCACGTGGGCCGGTGTTTTGGAGGGACGCTTCCGGTAGAGGGCGCAGCGGTCCTCCGAAAGAGGGCGAGAGGGAACGACCCCTACGAAGGGAGGGCCGGCGTTGCTGCTGTTTGCGCTGAGAGCAGGCGGGCGGGCGTTGCGGAGCGGCGGCCCTCTCTCTCTCTCTCTTTCCTTCGCTCGCTCGCTGTACGCTCGGCCGCTCCCTTTCCACTCGGCAGGAGTTGAAACCGGCCGAGTAGTTCGCTCGAAGGTGCACGTCCGCGCGGAAGCCCCGCGCCTGCTGTTCGTTGTCCAGACCGCGGCCGTTGTTGTCCAAGGAAAAGGGACGCGTGCCGGAGTGTGTGACCGCTCGCCGAAGCCCACCCCACGATCGAGAAGTCTCATTTGTGCCGACGAGGATGTGTCGCCACCGCCGGGCCCGGAGGCCCCGTCGCGGATGCGGTGATTGGTGACGACAGCGCAGCGGACCCCACCGCGAGCTCACACGCGACCGTGTGTTGCTGCTGCCGACGCCGACGCGCCTTCTTCCCTGACGGGGCCCCCTGTATGTGCGTTCTGTGCGACCAGGCCGCGGACGCGGACATGCTCTCAGAGGTGGACCTCATGGTAAGTGTGCCGCGCCGGCGCGCCCACCACCGCCTGTCGCACTCCTGTGCTTCTGGGACGGCGCGCGCGCCCCGAGAGACTTGCTGGCGCTTCCGGCGCCGGTCACGGGCCCTTTGTCCGCAACCGCGGGCCGTCCCGCAGCGTCCTGCCTGAACGTGTGCCCGCGACGTGTTCTGGTTGCGTGGGCCGTGCGAGCGAGCCGTGTTGCGCTTTCCCACCCCTGGACGCGTGCGGTTGGCAGCCGCGTTGACCTGGCATGATCACGGGTCAAGGATATTGTGACCTTGTACGGAACAGTGACCTTGGCTGGCCGTTGTCTCTGGTGCGAGGTCGACGCTCTTACGTCCCTCTTCCTCCTCACCCCTACCCCTAGGATGCGTGGGTCCTATTCTTAAGACCCATGATTCTTCGCGCCCAGTTGGCTACGTCTTTGTGGCTCAAGCCGTTGTGGAGAGGGAGAGGGGAGCGGATGCACCATGTGTGGATCGCTGGGCGGCAACCGTCACTTGCATGTGTGGTGTGACGGTGCTTTGTCTTCGATTGCGACACTGCCGCACGTGTTTGTTTACATGTCTCTTCTGCGGAGCAGGCTTGTCGCGCGGGACGCGGCCCCACAATTTCTGTGCTTCTTGTGCATGACTCAAGCGGAGCACTGTTATCACTGCTTGGTGTGGCAAAGGAAGACTAGGAGCAAAAACAGACCTGAAACCTACGTGCTTTTTGATCACGTTCTGTCCTCCTGAACCTCTCGAAAGCGCAAGTCACCGCCATAGTTGTAGTGGCGTTTTATTTTGCAGTCAATCATTGAATGGTCTACAAAGGGTGAGCATAGAAAAACTGCCTCAGTGCATTTCAGGTGCTAAGACGACATGAATATGGAAAGGCGGTTGTTGCCATATTTGCGGTGTAAAGAAATGGGTGTGCAAACATAGCGATTGAAAGGTAGCATACCGCAATGTTGTCCGTTTCCCGTCTCTTCAGCCCGTGTCCATATAGTGCACCATTTTTCTGTAAGAATCATTCCTAGCAAGTAGCTCCAATTTTCTGTATTTTTCATGTTCACATTCTCTGCACTTTTCGCTGTCGGCTAGAGAGTCTTTTCGCCGCTGTCTACCAGCCTATCTTAAACAAGTAGCACCTCGCATGGAGTATTTGTTGTGGACGCTTTAGGGGCCACTGACCTGTCTTGAGCTGCCATTGGTTATTATTTATTTAATAATCGCTGCTGCTTTCTCCAATCCATCGATGTAAAAGCACGCGCAAATAAACAACACATACTATCTGCAATGTTTGCTGCCATATTAGATAACGTCAGATAGCCCGTATGAGTGGTTTCGACCATATTTCCCCCATATCAGTACAACCGGCGAAATCTTTCGTCCGAAAATAGCCGCGATAACGATTGCTTGCAGTGCTTGTTTTAAAGTCTGACCTGCCGCGAGTCTTTTCATGTCAACATCTTTGTTTTTGTGTTCGCGTCAGTGTATCTCGTTTCTTGGTACAGATGTAGTAGTGGGTCTCAAGAGTGCGTACTCTTTTTCCCTCAATAATGCGCGATTTATCGCAAGCATCTAGACTTAACAGCGTACAGCTACCACTTCGTGTGTGCTGTCTACAGCATAGGCTTCTCCGCTTCGAACGTGGCTTCTAGGAAGCTGCTTGCCGCGTTTTCATAGAAGGTGCATTGTTCTACGCGTACGGAGGTCTGCGTAACCTTTGAAAGAACCTTCCACAACTATAGGGCCGCTTTTTTTAGTCACCTCGCAGTGTTACAGGAGAAAGTTAATAAACCGCGTCGATCATGTCATGTCTTTACCAAGCTTGTCGTAGACGCAGCGTGTGCTTTTCTCCCTAAGACACGTTGTGCACGCGGACAAGACCAGTCCTGTGCCTGCCAGAGGACCTTTTATGATTAACCACATTTTCTGTAAAGGATGGAATCTGCTAGAAAACGTTTGCCCACGTGTAAAGATATCAAATTGCACTGAGTCCGTTTAGACTCATGGGGGGAGAGGGGGAATGGGGGGGGATATCCAAACAAAAGTGCGGTTTCAGTAATCTCGTTTGTATGCCTCATCAAGAACTATAACACAGAATACGTCACCTTAAGGAACGCACTGTCTAGACCAGCTTGTTAAATTGTAACTGCATTGGTAAAATGTCACTCCAATAACACTGGTGATTACCAATAATAAAAGCTATCATGAAGGCATATTAGTTGTTGCACATGGTCAGCCGCTGCAAAACATTCTGAAGAGGTCCTGCACAACTTAAAAGGACGCGGGTGCGAACTTCTGGGCAGCATCCTTTGACTGCCAGCTAAAAGCGTGCAGTACGCCAACATAGATGAGCGCCAGTGGCGCTGTTGAGCACGCTGTTGATGCTTAGCGTGATGGCGGCGACAAACCGTGCATGGTGGCGCACTAGCCGTTCTCCGCTATCGCGCCTGTCGCGTTGCCATCACTACCGGTGCTTACGCGTATGGGTATGCAGGTCTCTACATCTTACGTAAACGCGGACGATCAGTCATTTTTGTCAAGGAGGGGAGACGGACATCGCATACTAATCTTTCGGAATATTCGATAATTTCGAATAGACTACGAATACTGGAAATGTAATATTCGGGGAACGGACGCACACCCTTACTGGTAACTTATCGAGGACGCTTCTGCCGCTTATGGTCTTCGCTATAAGAGGGAGGGCTTTGTTACCGCAGTGATATGCATTGATTTGGCCCAACGATCTGACCCAGTCAAATCTGGGACATCCGTTTGCCGATGTAATGCTCTCTCGCGGAAGCCATTTCTGGCAAGCCGGATCCGGGTTATGCAGGGTGCCTTCCCGTTGTACCGCGAGTCGACAGTCTGATGTGGTGCTCTTGAGTGGGGTTGTGAGTGCAGCAACACATATTGTGGAACAAATCACCCGTGTGATCGCAGCGCCAGCATCGCGGCGTTGGGTTGACGAAATGGTCAAAAGTTTCCTTTTTGAATTTCGCGCTGGTGCTTCAGCGTCTGAATGTCAGCGTGACGTCACGGGCTTTCGTTTTTCGGCTGTCTTCGGCCTCATTGGCTCAGTAAAGTTACCCGAAACTTGCTATGTTAAGGTTCTAGCACGTTTAGGGTGCTATTGCCGATAATAAAGTAACGCGGGCCCTGTGGGCGTCGTCGAAGTCTGTGACATCACGGCTAGTTCGGGGAGCTCGAGTCGGCGTCGCCGCCTGCGTGTTGTTTGCGCGTGGTCTTCTGAATTGTCTCATTGGCCGGACGAGAAAACAAAAATCTTTTTTTTTCCCCTTCACTGCTCCTTCTAAGACAAAGCGGCGTTCACTTCGTCCGAGGCTGACTGCCTCCCTGTCGGGAGCATTGACTGCAGGAGCGTTTTCCTCCTCCTCGCAACAGCAGGCAGGCCCGTTATCGTTGCGAATGCGCAGGAGAGCGGCCTGCACCCTCCTCCTCGTAGTGCCCCATCGGTAGGGCCCCTGTTGTCGCTCTCTGCAATCGTCGGCCCGAGGAGGTCTCGGATCTCCAGAACTCGAGCAAACCGTGGCAGGGCAAGAGGAGCGCGGATTCCTTCTGCTGCCCCGCGGCGGCCGCGGTTGCCCCCGAGGCCTGGGAGGAACGTTTCATGACCTTGACACTTCGCTGGTCGTGCACCTTTTTTGGGAACTGGCGCTCTCCTTCCTACCCCCCCTAACCCTCCCCGCGCTCTGCTCCGGACGGCGACGACGGCCTTTCTCCTCGTCAGGTTTTTTTTTTTTTTTTTTCTCGCAGGTTCTTGCCCCCGCCGCAGCTGCCAAAATGTTGCGCCTCCCACCTCCGGACGCGTTTTATTTTCTTTTTATGTTTTCCCATTTTCGCTGCTTCGCGGAATTCCTCCTCCGCAAGGCTTGTCCCGCACCCTTTGTGGATGTTCAGTTGTGGGCACTTCTGCTCTGCTTATGGTACATCCGGACGCGCTTTCTCCCTCCTCTGTCCGCCGCCTCTGCTTGAAAGCGCGTTATAGGTATTATTCTCAGGTTTGGGGTAGGGGTCTGGTGCACGCCTGTGTTGACCGTAAAGTTTTAGCGAACGGTGGTGATGAGATCTCGCGCTTCATACCGGCAGTCGTCGTTAGGACAATCGAAACAGCAGTACGGCTCGCCGATGCGGGGAGCGAAAAACCTATTTATCCCGATTCCTACTCCGCAGATAACTACTCTTTAGCCTGTTACACATCGTGGCAGCCGCCGATTCCATAATAGAAGCAGGCGGATGGGCGAGAATGTCAAATTGGGGTTATACGTATTCGGCGAACTTCTTATTGCCCCTTACGCAACGGCGCTGCCAATTATTTTCCGCGCGCGGTTATAAAAGGAAAGGCACCGGGCGCACGTTAACGCATCCGCGATGTCGCAAACCGGAGGCGTGGCACTTGCATGGTTACGCGCTTCCGCCTTTCGCGCGCGCGCGTGTTGTGTAATGGCACTGGTGTAAGGTCTTTGTTTGGCTCCTGCGCGCTCTTCGTCGTCCGGCGTTGCGCGCGATATCGCAACAATGGCACCGAAACGGCGAGGGTTGTTGGCCGTGCACTGACCGCCGCAGGGCCAGGTTTGTCAGCCTCGCTTCCTGGGCACACGTCACTGCCCGACGGGGCCAAGCGGCGGCATCGAGGGCCGGCTTTTTGTTCCTCTGCCGGGCGATTTTCTTCTCTCGCGCCAAGCGAAGGGTTTTTCGTTCTTCCTAGGTCGCCTGGAAGGCAGCCTTTCCAGCAGCGCGCTCTTCCTGTGTGGCGCTGCCGCCCTCTCCCGGCTCTTTACGCGCCTCGGGAGCGCTGCCCTCCTCCCTCCGCTGGTGTGTGCGCGCGGCTCTCGCTCGCCCTCGGGCTCCCTCGGGGTCGACGGCACCGGCAAGTATCGATCGGCGTCTGGTCTGGCGCTGAGCCGACAGCAGCGCGGCGTGAGCGCGCCCGCGCGCGCGTTTCGCTGGTCTGGGGAGCGCTCTGCCTCGTCCTGACCCTCCTCCTCCTATTTTTTGCACCGTTGTCCCTGCTGCACCTCGTTCCCTCTCTTCGTATCTCTGGCCTCGCTCGCTGGATACATTTTTCTCTCTCTTTTCCTCGCTTCTCATTCTCTCCTCCTCTAGGCAGTGGCATTGGCCGCCGCACCGTGGTCCTCCTGCGCTCCTATCGTCGCGTCCCCCCTTTCTTCGCCTCCACGGAGGGGCCCTCCTCCTCCAAAGAGTGGCTGCGCCTCCTTGCTCTCGCGTCTTTCGCGCTCTCTTTTTTCCGGCTTGCCCTTGAACTTGGAGCTGGCGAGCGTGGCTCGCTCCTCGCCCTCCCTCCTTGCCACCTTGGATTGCTCCTCCCTGCCAACGGCGCGAAATGCGTGGTCGCCCCCAAAAACGTTCATGTATTCTTAGCGTTTCTACGCCCTCTCGGCGCCATTTGATAACTTTTGTAGTTCTTTATTGTCACCATAAGCAAGATTTTTTTTTTTCCACTGTGCTTCCGGACGTACTCGTTGGTTTGACGATGTTACACCTTGCTCGACCAGTAGCGCTTGGCAGAGAGTTGCGGAGTGTCGTGCAGACGCCATCCCAGGCGATACTCTGCTACTTTTTCCCTAGGCAGTGCGCAGCATCCGAGCCTAGGGAAACGCCGGGAAAATTTGGCGGGATTTTTTTTATGTAAAAGCCTCGCGCATTTTGGCGCCCTGCTGTAATGCGCACTGGGACTACCTTGTTTTCTATTACACCTTGTCATTAAATTGGCACACATTTTTGACCTCCGTCTTGGAAACGGTGCTCAAAATGTTCTCGTGGAAAGAGAGTTTCTGTTCCACAAAAGCATTTGGTCTGTTCCTTCAAACGGGGAAGGGGAATTACTACACTTTTTTTAGCATTCGCTTTACAGTGCTGCTATTATAGTATCCGAGTGGCACTTCACGTAGCTGCTCGTGGCAGTGTCCGTTGCTCTTCATCCTCCTTATGTATCATCGCGACAGAAGTTGGTTGGCTACTACTTTCGGCGCCGTTAGGACTGGCAAGAAACATGCTGAAGAAGCCCATAAGTACTACTGGGCTCAGTGGCTTATCAAAAAAAAAAAAAAAATGGCAGACCCTACGTCGCGACAGGGGGACGGATGATCTCGTCTTTTAACTGCGTCCACAACCTGTCAGTCACCAGGTGGCGTGCGAGCTCGCGTGGAGGGCTCGCGCTGTCGTTGCTGCTGCCCGCTGGGGCTGGCGCGCATCTTGGGTCGTCGTTCAAATGGTCCTGTGCCAGGACATCGGCTGCTACCGAGCTCCCATGCCTACCGACAAGGTTCTCGACGCCGGTCCCTCGTGCGCCGCCAGCCCGCTTGCCGACTGCCGCAACCACGGCCCGGTACACGCCTGACGGTCGCCGCTCCCGCGCACGCTCGTCGAGCCCTGTGCGACGGTCCTCTGGTTCCCCGGACCCTCCGGTTCGCGTTGCCAGCGAGCCCTGGTTGTCACCTATGGGATGCTCGCCCGCGTCAGTCGCCGGCTGTCGCTTCGTGAGTCGTTGCGCCACCTGTCTGTCGCCGGCGACATCCGGTAGAGTCTTTATATGCTTCGAGAAAGAGGCGGATCACGTCATTTTCGAGTCTTTTCCGCTTTTTCGGTTGGACAGTTCTAAGGAAAAGTGTTCCTTCCGAAAGTGCAACGTCCGTTTGCATTCTCGAGGCCTTTGCATGCAGAAAAAAAAAATACAGGAAGTTGGGTAACACTTTTGCAGTCCACTGCTCAAAGATTTGTAGCTGTCCCCTTAGTTAACACAGATTGGTAACCGACAACTTAAGAGAGCAAGAAAGCACTCTTTCAAAAATGTGAGCTGTTGCCAACATGAGTATATGTGCATTTTCCCATACTCTGAGGCACTCACCAAAGGAAAAAAAATAAAAGAAAAAAATAAAAGAGCAGTTGGTTCCAGTGAGAACAAATAATTTTTGGGATTTTACGTCCAAAAAGTGAACAAATAGTTTAGGGTGCATTGAGGAAAAATGGCATTTGGCAGTCCAAGTGTGAGCCTTTTTTGTTATATGCAAGCAGTAAATGTGTCCTGGAGGTAATTGCACTGAAAAGATGCAGATGCAACTTTGGTGATAGCTGCCTTTTGTACATGTGCACCAACATATATTGAAGCTTCCTCAATTTATGATACTAGTATGTATGAAAACTTTGTAGTGTCCGGTAGTACTTGTTGCAAAGCCAGTTTTTAAACAAGCCTGAAAGCTTGTTGCCAGATGCATAGAAAACGTCAGTGTCACGATCATTTTTGAATGCACACGGATGGGCATTCATTTTATAGACTTTGATAATTTATCATTTCTAGGGTTTTAAGTGCCAAAACTATATGATTATGAGGCATGCTGTAGCGGATGGCTCCAGAAATTTTGGCCACCTGAGAAGCTTGAGAAGCTTTGCATCTTGCACTACACGGGCCTCTGACATTTTGCCTCTATCGAAATGCGACTGTCATGGTGGGGACTGAACCCACGTTTTTTTGCGTCAGCAGCTGAGTACTAACCATTGTGCCACCATGGCAGCTGGAAGTTCATCTTTGCTTTGCCATTTAACTTCTGCCTATGGCAAAGAAGTGGTCCTGTGGTTGGCTTCATTGAAAAGAAAGTCCACTCATTTTGGCTATGCATGGTGTCCAAGTTGATGCATTGTATTGTTGCTTACTCTTTTTAAAAGACAAGAGAAGGGACCGAAGAACGAGACTACAAGTATTGTTCACAGTGGTGTGGCATGCTGTAAACGAAAACTTGGGGATTGCAGTATGTCGCATCTGCTCTCAGGAGGACCACTGGAAGGAATGCTAGTTGTACAAATTCTGAGGATTGAATACTGATGTTAGAGTGGCTATCACCCTTCTTTGATGCGCGGTGCAAGCCGAACAACCCTTGTAAAGTGCTACAGGTCCATTAGCTGCTTTCCAGGATACTGTCGGTGAGTGGCCACTGGAAAATCCTCAAGCATGTTGAAGCACAACGGTCTAGCCTGATGGCTGTCTCTTTGACTATGAATTGCAGGTGCTTCGTTTGAACCTTCCTGGTAAAGGTGCACTAAGGTTTTCCGAGAGCTGTCAGTCCACAGTCTTATGAGCTGCCTTTTGCATTGCAAGTACTATGCCCAGGTTGATGACGTAGTGGTTGTCAGGCATTTGGCATCCAGGTGAGGTGAATTGCGGCACTACCGTTATTGGCGATTGATGTCATCCTGTGTACCTGTAAACTGATGCTTTATGCTGCCTTGCACAAGACATCTGCTTGTCTAGGCATTGCATGTTCACCTTCGTAACGTATATGAGGGAAGATATTCCTCCAGAAATGCCTATGCACAGGAAGCTAAACACAGAAAAGCAAGCTACTTGGAGAAGGCTACATACATGAAACTATACACAAGGGAATGCAGCACTACCATATGTCCTGAGGCCAAAGCAGGAACTACATATATCGCATGACACAGCATGGACCCTGTACCATACGGTTTTGTGATGCCAAAACAACCTAAGACTTCTAGCTATTGACGAAGAGATCACATATCAAGATTCAGAAGCCAGTGCGAGACATTGTGGACCTCTTGAGGACCAGCTTGGGCCGCGGAACGGTGCCTGGACATTGTGTACAAGTCATGGCTACATTAGGTGTGACCTGCTTCTGGATGAAGAAAACTTTCAGCTGGTTGCAAAATAAAGCATTTTCTCCTCTGACCCTGAAACAGAAGTTTATTGAAATTTAGAGAAACACACCAAGTTTTCTTAAAAATAATCGTTCTTGGTGGCAGTGCATTTATTCAGGTTTTTCTGCCATTGTTGAAAGCGTCTCTGGAAATTCTTGTCATAATGGAAGGTCTCCTTTTTGTTTTTATTTTTTTCATGGTCTTGAACTGGAAGTCGCTGGAAGCTACTTCCAGTGAATAGGGTTGGTGAGAAATGAAGGCCGTTCCCTGGGGAGGTTAAATAATGCATCACTAGAATAAAGTGCAGATTTGTGATGGATGAACCGATCACCCGCTGTCCACACCGCTTGACATCTCTTTTCTGCGCACGTTTCTGCATTGCTTCAACGTTCTCAATAGAATGCCTTACTCAGTCTGATGAGCAGGAATCAGTTCCTGTGAATAGCACCACAAACACTTAACATTCAAGCAGACTTTTTCAATTTGTTTGATCTCCATGAACCAGCGTTCTTCCAACATTTCAAAACTTGTTTAATTTAAAAGTTGAACCTATAACCGTGACCTTCATCATTCGTAACAAACTCTGAATAGTATGTTTCATCCTGCATGAGCTTGCGAGAAATTAACTTTTTAGCAATATGTCCTAGCCTCAACATTATTTTAAAAATTTGTAGGCAAGAGGTCCTAACTCATGAAGTAGCTTCAGAGACTTTACCCACATAGTGAAGATCATCGTTCACCTTTTACGCTGTTCACCTTTCACCTCTTATGCTTGATGCTTTGCACTGTATGACTGATTGAAAGACTAACCAGAACATAACAGCATTATTAAGGCATCACAGGCTCTGCCCCTTCAAGAGCTTTGTGCATGTTTGAGAACACGTCGATTATCATAGTTGAGCCATGATATGTTGAACCTGCCATGTTAAATTAAATTGTTTATAATAAATGCTTTTAAACTCTCTCAGAAAAGCCTATGAAAAGTATAGCACTGTAATATGCATATGTATACTATAAGGAAAAGTGTTCTAGTAGTTACAACATACTGAACACTGATGTGCATCTACGAGTAAACTTTTCTTAATGGTTTGAAAATCTTTGAACGTGCGAGAAATTCATGTTAAGAAAACAGTGCTGTCTTGCCCATTGCTGGTCATGCATTGTCAGAAAATCTGAAGAGAATTACAGGCCATGAAAAAAATTAGAGCGAAACATGTATTTCTTGAGATACGGATGGGTGTATTGGCATGGGCCTCATTTGCACTTCTTAATGACTGATCTAAATCAATAAACTTGATTGATTGATTGTGGTTTGGTTAGGAAAGGACGCTAATTTCTGCAGCCCACGTAGGGAGCACGGCTAAGCGTCCGTGGGGGTGGGGTAAAGGGAGTGAAAGAGAGAGAGGAGAGAAAGGCCGTAGTGGAGGGCTCCGGAAATTTAGACCACCTGGGGTTCTTTAACGTGCACTGAACAATGCACAGCACACGGGCCTCTGACATTTTCGCCTCCATCGAGAATGCGACCGCTGCGGCCGGCATCGAACACGCGTTTTTTGGGTGGCAGCCGAGTACCGTAACCACTACACCACCGCGGCGGACAGTAAACTTCACTGCAACACAGCTGTGTAATGCAGTGAAGCATGTTAATAGAAAGTACCATCATGCAGTGAAGTGTACTACTTCGAGCCCATCTCTTATATTGGATTTCTTGTAAATCTCAACTATTTGGACTTCCCTTCAGATTTTTTGTATCCATGTCTGAGTGTAAAACATTTTACATATGACTGCATTGTTAAGTACATGGTCAGGCATTTGGACTTCGTCATTTTATCATAAGCCACATATTTAATCTATTGTCCTTGACTATGTTCAACATCACATATTGCACTAGACTGATGTTTCAGATGCATTGTGGCCATTGTTGACAAAAATGGGTTTGCACCCATTGTTGTCATGTTGTCCCACTGATGGTACATTTGTGTGCATTGGGTGGCAAAGCAATGGCAGAGCTATTCTTTCTACATGCGTTGTTTACTAGCATTGCTGCTGAGCTGCTTTGCTTAAGCTCTGGTCTTATGAAACATTTTTATTTCACTTGCACTAGGCAACACGCCCACAGAAAGCAAAATTCTAGGGCACTGGCTTGCATATACACCATTGCACATTGCTGTAGAGTTGCCGTGTTTCCTTAAGTGAAATTACCATAAGAGTTGGAGACTGTTTTTCTGCTTGTTTTGGAACAAGCTTGTTTTAATGACACAGTGAGGACAGGTGTAATATCTTTTCTTTGCCTTTTTCTCGTGTCTTTATTTCTTCACTGGAAGGTAATGCACTCTTTTGCAATGCCTAGCACTCTTTTGAAATGCCTGCAGTGCCACTGGCAGCACTCATTGTGTGAGCATCCATGTGTCTGGCAGCTGGAAAGGCACTGTTGCCTTGTGCACGGCATTAGTTGGCTTGCATGTCGCATTTTCCATTATCTCACAGCTGAAAGTATAACACCATCTGGGGAGTTATAGAGAAGTGGTAAACCTTTGTTGTGGGTTTGCTCTGCCTTTTGGTTGAAGTTGCCAGATATTTTCAATTGGCTTGAGCTTTTCATTGATAGATGCCCATAGATATAACCTTCATTGCTTGGATTTATCACATATACTGCACACACTACCTGAAACCCGCTCATTTAATAATTTATGGTGCTGCTGCTGTGCACTTCTTGAGAATTGAAGATGAAAGAATTGTGAAACTGAATATTATGGTATTTCAGTTAATATGTTTTCTCAGCCTGAAATCTCGGCAGCGAACCAGCAAAATATGCACCTTGCTATGATGAACACATAAAGATAAGGATTGACAAACGTATAGTGATGATAATGTACAGGTGAAGGTGTGCACCATTGAAATCCACGCTAATTTTCCTGTAGCATCAAAGTGCCCGTCATGGCCATAGCTCAAGGTGATGAAAATTGCATGAAGTGCTTCGTGTAAGAGATATGCGACAATGTTATGACAACAGTGGTCTGTTGAGGTTATTTGAGGAGTCTCGTGATAGATCAACAGAATTCACACCCGAAAGGGCTATGGCAGGCTCCTGAACAAGCGAGATTGCGATAATGGGCAGGAGGAGATGAACACTTACATTTTGTCTCATGTACTTGCAAATTCAGTCGCCTCCAGCCCCTCCAACAGGTGCCACCTGTTGCCATTTTTGTTAAGTGAGAGAAGTTTGAGTCCCATGCTAGTTTTATATGGAAATCCTATACCAAAAACGTCAAGTTTAGAGTAGCATGAGGTAGGTGTGATATTGCAGTGTAAGGTTAGTACAGATAATTTAACCATCAGGATAGTGAATGAAAATTAGTTAAATTGAAGAAGGTGCACACAGCATTGGGTATGTGTGTATTAGCCAGGATTATAGCGGGGTATGAGCTACTGGTAAAAAAAGAAAATGTGTGGCTCATACCTACATGGGAATTTAGGGTCTGAGCCGGTCCACCTGTTGGCATGTGTTTGTGCTATGTGTGATAAGATTTGGTTCAAGAAGTGAGTGTCCAACATTCACATAAAGTTAAACTAAACTTCACATAAAGTCCACCAAAATCCTGCGGGCTAGCTCCATTTCTTGCACGTGACAAGTTGCTTTAATTTTTTATGGTTATTTCAGAGCTAGAAGCTTAGGTGCAGGTATATTGTATAAGTTGAAATGCTTTCTTCTTGTGTTGAAATACTCCTAAGTTTGGACTACCACCCATAAGATGCAAGAAACAATGAACAGTGTTTCTTACATATTATGGGAAATATATGGAGTTCTTTGGAACCAAAGCGGTTTTGAGAGAACCAGTAATGGGTATATATTGCAATCGTTATGGCTCAGTATGGTTTGTCTGACCTTGCAGGAGTTTGTGAACAGAGAAGCAGCACCTTCAAATTGGATGCTAAACAAGTACAGTGATTGATTTCATGTGACAAGAACACTAGATAGGCCTAGCCATCAGGGCGAATTTAATTCAGGGTGTCGGAACGAAATGTTTTTCGTTCCGGTTTTCGTTTCGTTCCCAAGAATAAAGTTCCGTTCCGTTTTCGTTCCGGAACAAAAAAAAAAAAGCGTTCCGTAAAGGTTCATACCGTTTCGTTTCTTTTTTTTCACTAAGAAAAACGAACAAAATACTTAATATTAAAAGTATCTTTTAAAAGCAGCAAAAGATACTGAACTAATACATAAAAATTCAATAATAATTGTTCGGGTTTTACGTCCCAAAGCCACGGATGTGACTGTGAGGGAAGTCGCAAAAAGTTTTGAAGCAAGGACACAACAAAAACTTGGTATTTATTTTTCCTCAAGTTTGAATCCCAAATTTTCGTCAGGGGGCGGGGGGGGGGGGGGCACACGATTTCAGAAGCAGCAGGTCATCAAGTGTACTCGCCGATAAGCGAGACTGCTGCTCTGAGAAAATGAACTTGAGTGCCGAAAATGCCCTCTCAACGCTGACTTGTGTGGCTGGCACACCAAGGGCCACTTGTGCTAACATGTACAACTCCGGTTGCCGCTCTTTGAGCTCGTCCCAAAATTTCAACACGTAAGCGACGACAAAGCCCTCTTCGCGACGGCCTGTGTGAGAGGCACGCGAAAGTCCGCTTGAATACAAACAGCTATGGTTGCCGCTTTTTTCGTTTCCTGCATTATTTAAACGCATCTTTCCCTTGAAATATCTGCCCGAGATGCGAGGTGACTTTGAACCCTGATTTATGCATTATTGCTCATTTTGCATGACCTCGGTTGTTCCGGATCGCAAAGTTTTCCCGTGAACCGAAAAATGATAAAAATTATTTCGTTTTTGTTCCGGAATGAAATAATAAATAACGTTACGTTTTCGTTCCGGTCAAAAATAGTTTATTTAGTTTTTCGTTTTCGTTTTTCGTTCCGTTCGACACTCTGATTTAATTATTATTTTTTTTTTTGTGCCTGGTCTTTTAACACTGCTTTTTAGAGTTTCATAAAAGTCTTTATTCAAAGGTTAGGATGCTTTAGTTTTCTACAATGTTAAACAAAACGAGAAGCAGTGCCTCAAAGGTGCATGGTTACTTGAAACTTTCTTAGACAAAGGTGCCCATTGTAAGGGGACATATCAAGCATTACCTAGGCTTGCTTACGGTGCCAGTGACAAAACTGAGGTTTCTATAGTAATTCCCTTTTGTCAGGGAAGCCTTGTATCTCCATGTATCTACTGTACAAATGAGGTTGTAAACTCAGAAAGGCTGTTCAAAGGGGGTTTGCAACACTTTTCCAAGTCATCCTTGAGGGACATCACTTAACGAGCTTATTGCATTGTGAACCGCCTGCCGCAAAATTTTTTTAAACACATTAGGTATTGGTTAAGTTACGGCATCAAGTTCGAGGGGACTCGCACCACGCGGGTCGACTGTATTTTCTGCTTAAATCCCATCGAGCTCACTGGAGGCTACACATAGGGGGGAATGAAAAGGGGCCAAGAAGCTATGCCAGCATGTGTCATCACCTCGGAACATTTTTTTCCTCTTTTTCTTCGAACATTTTCGCACTTCTGCAAAGACGACACATGTCGTACGTCACTGTGAAGACGTGCCACTGCCCCACAGCGTCCATCTTAACCACGTTGGCAAGTCAGTCAATGGTAGTTCTTCAATTATCTACAGTCAGTGCCTGCCTAGTGATGCGATTTGTTGAAAAGAATGGTGGGCATTTTCAGGATGTATCTTGAAACCAATTTGCCAATTCCCTGGTGCGTGCAGTGCAATAATATTTAGCCGTCACGTTCCCAGGAGCGTGCAGAAGTGGTTGTCACTGTTTTCATGCTATGTTCAAAGAAGTGTTGCAGGGCCCCTTCAATGTTGCTCAGACACTGTAGAAACAATGCATGTGTAATGTGATATCTTGCTGTGAGCAAACAAAGCTAAATCTTTTCACGTTTCACTTAAGTGTCATTTGCACTATCTGCCATGATGTCAGTCTGTTCGTTGCAATAAAACGCTGTTACATGCCATGCTCAAAGTTTTTATTGAGAACCAAATTTCTGTGAGCCTTGTCTATTATGTCAACATATGGGTGTTTCTCGTTTGTGTAAGAGGCACTCATTTGGTGCTTGAGTTGTCAATACTGTGAAAGCTCCCCCCATGCCAGCCTCCGACCAACATTTCTTAGGCAGTTCGTTTCAGAAATTCGGTAAAATCTTAGTGAATATTCATAAGCTGTTGCATTGTGTTGTTTGCCATTGCAGGGATCATGAAGATATATTTTTCATTTTCTCTTGGTGTTTAACGTACTCTTGAAGCTTGGGGTATTGGAGAGAAGTGTGCAGCAATGTGTTTGTGTGTATATGTATTTGATCCATATGGTATGTGCTACTACCAGTAAAGCCTGTTTTGACTGGTAAGAGCTATTGCACCTATATAGAAGGGACCTTTGCCAGGAGGCTTTAGGGCAAGGAAAGTCCACCATGCAACATACATGGCTTGCGTGTTTTGTGACTGGACAAGCAATCAGTCTTTTCAAAGAAAGCCATAGATGAGCTGTACGCTGTAGTTTGACTGTGTTTGATGCCACTTGTGCAGGTTCAGCTGTCCCTGGGCAGCAGCCCACCTACGACACTCAGTGGCTCTGGTACGACGGCAGGCTCCCAATTGGGCTCTCCCACATCTCTGCCCGAGGCATTCACAGCACCGAGCTCTGGTGGGGAGGGCAGCAGCGGGGGCAGTCCTTCAGACGGTGGCTCCGGGGGCAGTGCGGCACTACCTCAGCTGAGCACAAAGTGCAGTCTCTGCCATGACACCTTCACCATCCCAAAGGTGTGTCATACACTGAGCTTGGTAGTACGCCTCCATGTGCAACCGGCGATAGTCTTGCAAAGGCATTGCCAAAAGTGATAGCTTGCAAGGTGTAGGAGCCGACGCCCTCATCAGCTCTAGCAGCACTTTATTTGAGATGTTACGCTTTGGGCATTTGAAAAACTCTGTGCTGACTGTACATGAGCATGTGCACCAGTAGGTGTGGTATGTTTTTTTAAGCATAAACATTGAAATCAAATTCTGTACTGCTACCCAGCACTTAACTTTTCAGGTGTTTCCTGTTTCTTGGCTTTCTGAAATCCTGTGTAAATTATGATGCGTTTTTACTGTGTTAAGGAGTCTCTCGACTGACTGCTCATTTTCACCGTTTTTGTCTAGCCAACCCCCTTCATTAACTTTTGTGCCCCTGCCTTGCTAGTTTCTTTACTCCCACTTTCAAATGAGTCTGAATTTCTGCACAACCATTTCACGTGTCATCAGTAAAGACTAACCACACAGTTCAGTGACTTATTCAATGTCTTGACAACAGCACATCATCTTGTAAAGACCTCCTTGCTTGACATCTCATGTAAAAGTTGGTTACATTGCTGTGGTTGTTGCTGTGCCGCCCATTCAGAAACACCAAACTTGCTGCCCACTGCACGGTTCTCAATTTTTTTCGGCGTGGAGAATAGCAGCCCTCCGGTATGGTGGTGTGAACAAGTGCCGAGAGTTTTTTTGGGGCCCGGAGCACTCGTGATAGTGAAATGCAATGATTGAACACAAGAGCAGCCTGTGGCCATTGAAAAGCACGTGCAATAGCCAGGAAAGAGCTCTTCCATCAGCTACCAGCACCTCCTGAAGAAATGCCCACTTGTGTGGTGTTCACCATAAGGAGTGCCACTGCTGACAGGAGCAGCAGTTCTATCATAAAATAATTTTACAGTCCCAGAGAGCTTTGTGCTAGGGGTATGCAAATATCAGTTCTTTTGAATACGAATATCCGTCTTTGAATATTGAATATCAAAACACAAATTAATGTAACATTTTATCATGTTAATACAATACACCAATAGTATACAATGCAATATATACTGTCAGGAGCACAGTGCATAACAGTAGCCTCTCAGGTCATAATCATGTTGAGGCAATATCGCAACACAAAGAATAGCAAGCACTAACGTCAGTAATGCAGGGATATCAGCTGTTTTACGTGGTCATGCTGCTGCAAATGGCAGGACAGAACCTTTTTTTTTTTCTTTCGCCAAGCAAATATTCAGCTGCTGCTAGTGGCGTCATGTGGTGCCGGCATGCTCTGTGTTCTCGGTGCCAACAATGAAGACAGTGAAGCACGCCAGTTTGCTAACCATTTCGGCCCGGCAAACTAGTGGAAACAAAATGGCTTTCACGAAATATCAAGCTAAGTGCATACTACTCAGGGTTGCCAACACCTATGGTTTCGTGTTCTAGAATATGCATGTAATGCTTGGAAATTTGACTGTGTCACCCTTGGGTAGCACTTCGTGCTGTCACTGATGCAGAGCGCTTTTTTTATTGTTGTTGACCGCATTCATTCTAGATATCCTTACCGCATTCATTCTAGATATCCTTACCGCATTCATTCTAGATATCCTTTATCATTAGTTCGATGAACTAGTGCCAAGGTATAAATATAAAGGAGGAACAGGTGGCATGAGCAGTTAGAAAGTGACTCATTTGATGCATTAGCGCAGGGCCGCAGTGCGAGCGAGTGCAAGGGGTTCACATCAAGTAACCCGATGGCACTGTTTGATTGACATGCCCAAAAGTAGCATCTGTGGTGTTTCGTGTGTAATATTTGCACATAGTGCTGTAGCTCAATGAGCTATTTTTTAAATTTGTGTTTAATTTGAAGCTTATCTGGACATTAAGAATAAACAATTCTTAGTTTTACAAAAGTGACTGTATCATATGAAACGTGATTATGCAAATGTGACAGTCGTTGCTTGTTGCCATACAGGTCATGTATGTTTGTATCTGCACGAAGACATTGTTTCTCTATTTGGAAAAAGAACCCATGCTTATTCTGGCTGCCTAGTCCAAGAAGCATGTAGTGCTGTTATGCCTTGCATTATGTCATTTTAATTGGCTTATTTGCTGCTTACATTGCACTGTCACTTGGTGCAACATCAAGCCAATGGAGTATGAATATTTGATATGGCACCATATGACACTCTAAAAAAAATGCAAGTGCCTCAGTGGTGCTTTTGTCCGACAGTAATAATTGCCATTTGCCTTCTTTGCATTTCCTTTCTTGAAAACTTGAGGCTCAGAACTTTCCTGTCAAGAATGCCGTGTCACGTGAAGGCACGCACAACGTTAGTGACTATGAATTGTATTGGGTGCGCTGTGCTAACGCAAGACACTCGAGATAGATGAGAATTATTGTTGTGGGCCAAAATGGCCTGTGAAACATTTGCTTTTTAAAAGAAAATGGACATTTTACATTTGCCGGTCCTTTGTGTTTAAGGGACGAGCTATGTGGTACTGTGGCAAAGCACAATTCGTCGTTGCTAAGGCGGCTGCCATGTCTTGATGTTGACTGAAAGTCGAGTTTCTGTATCTTTTTAATGGGCGAGCGTCTGAAGCACTATTCACAAATGGAGCACAACCATTTGTAGGTATTTTTTTCTTTTCTTTCACATTCCATGCACAAATTTATGCCTTCCGGCAATGCAGTGGGACCACACCAAGTCAGTTTCCCTGCTACGAGCCAAAAAATTTCATGCTTCACGCTTATATTTTTTCTGCTGCAAAATCTGCTCCAAAACACCCATTGGCACTTTTATCATTGTGAATTGGGAAATCTGAGAGGTAAATGAAGTTGGAAAGGTAGGCTTTCATTATAAGGCAATGTAGTGTATCGTCTTATCGTAGTAGTTCTATAGCTTCACGCTGTGTCACACTTTATACTAATGAGGTGACTGAGCCTGTGAAAGCTCAACTGAACACTTTATTTAGTACTAACCTGCACTTGGCTACCATGTAAGGTGCTCTCGAACAGTGAGCACATACACAGCACATACCAATGTTTTGTCACTGCTCCTTTGCAGGTTCTGAACTGCTTGCACACCTTTTGTCAGCCATGCCTGGAGAAAGAGTGCACAGGGGACAAAGTTCGCTGTCCTCAGTGCAACCACGACACCCCCTTGCCATCAGGGGGCACAGCTGGCCTTCCTTCTGACTATGCGGTTTCGAATATCCTAGAAACTGCTGCCCTTGAAGGTGCCAGCCTTGGCTGTACAGGCTGCAAGGTGGGTAGGATGATTGTTCATTTATTCACTTACGGGGGTCATTCTTTGTGACAGGAAGGAGTGTACAGTAATGATAAACACTCAAGCAAGTCAATAATATATCAGGGAGGTACTTAATGTAGTCAACTAGAAATTGCAGAATTGAGCTCTGTAGCATTCTTGAGTGCACGTGACAGTGGCAAGAAAGGGACACTGGCATTAATAGTGTGGGTATATTGAGCCATAGGTTCTTAATAATTATTATTGGCCTTGCAGAGGTTGCCATGAGGAGCTTGCCTTTTGCTCCATACTGGGAGGCATTCTGTCATGTAGCTATTGAAGTTCTTGAAGTAATGGCAGATTTTTGAAGGCCAAGTGAGTGCTTGTTTAGCACTGTTGTGCACTTGGTTACCACGTAAGATGTTCCGGGAGTCCCAGTTGAACGCCTTATTCTGCGGGTCCCCAATAGGGAGGGACTCCCGGAATTGTATTCTACAGTAAAAGCTCCGTAATTTGACCCTGGTTAATTCAGAAAATTGGGTGATTCTAACTTGCTCTCTGGTCATGGCATCCATAGGCATTGTCCAGTGGTGCTAAACTCGTTAATTTGGCTATATTTGGCTGCACTCTATTTAATTTGGACGATCCTTGGAGTGCACCACGCATGAAGGACCACAAAATGTGCCATGCAAAAAAAGCGAAAGTTTCTAGTGTCCAACCGAAACAGTGCAGCGGCATACAAATTGCCATAGTCAGCGAACCATGCGGGTGTGACGGAAAAGTCCAAATGTTTCATTATTCCTGCCTGTGACATCACATTGATATTCTGCCTTCAGAAAGGTGTAGCCGCCCTCTGTTATTGCATTGTTAGCGACTGTGGGTTTGTCCACATGAGCTGTGGTCGTTTTTACAGCGCATTTGAACTGTGTGGATGCTATCTACGATTATACCAGAATGGTGATGGTAGCTACCTTCCACATGGTCACTGTTCATAATCTTGTCTCCAGCAATCATGGTAGCATCTGCAGTGGATGTGGCATATGGCCAGTAGTTTTGTTTTGACTCCGTGTGCGTGTGCTTTCAGAAGTGGGCATGTACATTCAGAAGTCACATGACCACATCACCAGCAACCCTGGTTGCATCCGCAGTGGATTCAACAATAGGTAGCTTATTTTTCATCTGCCACTAGTGTTCTGAGAGCTGTGTGGGCAATCCCTGTGATAGTGTCACACCACAGCTCAATCGTCCACAGTGGGTGCCGCATTCAGTGGTTTCGTTTTGACCTGGTGCAACATGCAATACCTTAAAACTCAACATGGCAGAAACTGTTGTAGATGAGCATTTTTGCCACAGTTTGTGTGCCAGCATCAAACTCAACATGTTTATGAACAAACGATGTGACAGCTGGTTTAGTGGCCACGAAAAAATTATTGCCACTTGCACATGATGGTGGCAGTTCCAGTAGAAATGAAGGAGAGGGGAAGTTCATGTTTCAGATGAAGTGACACTGAGGCTTTGCACCACCGTTGCGTTGTGAAGGAAGTCGTAAGGTAATGTGAATGGTGGCTTTTGCGCTGCTTTTATGCAAAATAAGAACTGAATTTGTGTTCTTATTTAGAAAATATAAGTCCACCGATGCAGTGGACATTTTTTTATTTCGTTGATACTCTCAGTAATTCGGACATTTCTTTTGGTCCCGCGAAATCTGAGTTAGTTTTGCTGTATATCCCAAGGAATTCTGGGTCTATATTCTGAGTGCCTGAAATGAAAATTTGCAATCGAGCACAGTTGACCCGCAGTATAGTGAACTTCACTAACGAAGTATTTAGCTTCTACTACCTAATGTCCGTATGATGTTGTATGACGTATTATCGTCATACAACAAAACAGGTTTATCTATGATTTCATTATAACAAAATTTCACTGCAGCTGCAGGTTAAGACCAAGCTGATCAATTGAAACTTCTGCTAGTGCCTTTGGTCACATGGTTAAGTTGTACATGGTTTTTGGAAACGCTTTCTTCAAATTGTGTGCCATTTTGGCTACTGATGTGCAGGAGGGCCTCCCCAGCCCATCGTTGGGTTCAGGGGGGAACCTGAATGTCTGTGTCCTCACCATCAGAGCAGAGGATGGAGAGAATGCGTGCAAACAGCCTCTTTCCTTGTATCATACATATTATGGCTGATTTTGTTCCATATCTTGCGTTGCTCTTGCCATGCATCAGCGGCCAATATGGTGATCTTGTTATCGCTGAGAACAGGATAAGTGGTGGTAAGCGGGCTCCATTGTCCTTAAAAACATCAAGATTTGTCAGGAAACTGGTGCTACTGACAAGAATGCTATCTTGAAAATGAAACCAATTAGCGAGAAGAAAGGCTGTTGCCACTTCTCTTTCAACATTACACAGTTCACTTCAATAACTGGTAGCTTTGCTCATCACTTCCTACCACAACGCATTGTACATGCGTTTCCTTACGCTTCACGTGTGATGTAAAGCCACTGTGTAAAGGGTTTAAACTGCTTGTGATCAAGTCATGTTCGCTTGTTCTTCAGTTCAAGAACAAATCTTCTGGAATAAGTTGTTGAAATTGTTTGTGTATTGCCATATCATTTAAACAATCTTGCGACATTTCCAGATAAGAACTCTTCAGCAGCAACTGTACCTTGCATAAAAGGCCGAATTTATATGTAACGAAATTTTGATGTGACAACTTTCCAGTTTTACCTACTTCGTTATATCGAGTCTAACTGTGATTAAAAAAGTGCGGCTGGTCATGTGGCAATTTCACTTTGGTAGAAGGCCGGATCTAGCATAATTTTACTCTCATTAATTCGGAAAATTGTACTATTCAGACGTGTTCTCTGGTCCTGGTGAGCATATTCGTTGTTGAATGGCATGAAACTCGTTGATTCGGCTCTATTTGGCCACACCCTGGTTAATTTGGGTGACCCTCAAAGCACCCTGCACACGAAGCACCGCAAACGTGCTACGCGAAAAAGCCGTAATGTTGGTGTCCAGTCTAAATAATGCAGTGCGGTACGAATCGCTATCAGCGTGAACCTGTGGGAACAGGAAAGCCGAAACCATGGAGGAGTTGGATCCTTCATGCCAGCGTTTACTGCCGCATGTGCCACTGTACTGGCTGCTTGCCTTGGGAAGAGTGCAGTTGCCATCTATTATAGCAATGTTAGTGACGCTGGGTTCTTCCATGGCTGATAGGGTCATTTTCACAGTGCATGTGAATTGTGTGGATGCTATCTATAATCGCCATTCTGCGGATCATGACTAGCTTTCACACGGTCACTGTCCTCGACTGTGTTTGTCCGTTCCAGTGTTGTGATACAAGCAATACATCGTAAAAGTATTTCGCTACTGAGGTATACATTTTTCAAATACATCTAGCTGTGTACAGAAATACAGATACTCAAAGGTATCTCTGAGATACCATCGCGACAGCCCTTGTATAGCGGTACTGCCCAGCCCTCACAGGGAGAGGTTCATCGCTTAAGGTTCATCGTTGGATGCATTAGGAAATTTGTGTGATTTGCTTGCCCACACAAATTCTGCAAGCAATGAACTGGAAGGCTACTGTTTAAGCAAGGTCTTTTTGTAATTGTCACATGGGGCATATTGTTTATGGCTCATGATGTGTCTCCATTCACATGGGGGTTTCAATACAAGCTGTTTTGCCACAGCATTATGTCAGGCTTGTAATAAAGGGAGTGCTTGGGTGCTTTTCAGTGGTCTTATAATCAAATGAGTGCTTAGATGCTGTTCAATATTTGGCGAGGCCCTGCCATCTGTCCTGGTGTTCTCGCTTGCAGGGCGGCAGTTGCAGACCCTGAATCAAGGGGTTGCCATTGTACAGAGTGGACTTTGACACTGAGGACGTTTTAGAAGAAATGTTTATTTATATTATGGCAGAAGAGGAAGCTCTTGAGCGTTTTGGCACTTGTCTTAAATACGCTGCTTTCCACAGTATTGGTCCAGTCAAACCGTAGATGTAGTCTGTCTCTAAAGGGAGGAGGTCACGCCCCGCCTTGGCTTCTCCACTGGAAAGCGTGACAGGGTCCAGTTAGCAGTAGGCGATTCCCACAGATGGCATGGGAAGGGAGTCTGGAGAAGGAGGCTCAATAAGACACCCACACTGCACTGCGTCTCTTCTCAGTGCACTTAGCCCACAGTCCTGTCTTTCCCACGGTGGGGCACTGGCACGTTTCCATGCTGTGGGCACGATAGACACCTGCGCGTTTGCACCACTCGCAGAGTCCCGTACACCACTGCCCCGCTCCCACTTCATGTGAGGTGCAGCTAAGTCCTTGACACAAAAAGGTGCAGAACAAACAGCTGCGCGCACCAGCGCAGCACGACACATTGACGGTTATTCACGTACCTGAGGCATCAGAAACTCCGGCCAAAGTGGTAGCTTAGAAGCCGTCCTTCCCCAATACAAATGCTGAACTCGCGTAATGAACACACATTCGCTAATAACGCACGCAACTTTCACCGGCGTCCCGCTTCACTTGATACCGGGTCGCGAGACGTGCGGGCGCCTGATCAAAAGTCCCGCCATCCGATAAACTGCGCACGTTGGGCTAGACCGTGCAAGTGGCGATAACATCATTACGAAGTAAGGCATCCTCCTTGCTATCGCAGTGCTCAAGACGCTGACGCATGTTGCCAGAGTGCATGAGCAGGGTGCCAGCTAAACCTAACTGTCGGGCCGTGGTCGCGTGGTTTCCGTGATTGCCGCGGTACAATCTCGGACGTCAAGCTGCGTGCACGACTGAGAGGCTCGGGCTCAGCACAGATATGAGGGAGAAATGCGATGAGCCGTTTTGCGTGCGGTGATGGGAAAGATATATTTTCCCGTTACGGCCACCCTCGAACGCTATCGGAAGCTCATGTGGCTGGGCGTCTCAGAGATTGCATCGGCGACGTAGCGACTTTGGTTGGCCGCAAAATGGCCAAGCCGGCACGGCGGGTATCATCGGCGTATGCATCATGCGTGTCGTGGCGTCATTACGCGGGGGCCGGTGGCGACATAGAAACTACAGAAACTAAGCGTGCCAAAGAGCGCCGCGCCGCTAGCTCGTTTTTTCAGCAGTGACCGTTCGACAGCGCCCGAAGCGTGTTAGGAGGCGGCCATTTTGACGCCGACGGCGATATGGTAACGGTGTCGTTTGTTCGCACTCGATTCTAACGCGCATACGATTTTTAGACCCGTTTTATCGGAAAAAAGGTGCGCGTTAGATTCGTGCAAATACGGTACATTTTTCAAATTCATCTCTGTACAGAAATGCAGATACTCAGAAGTATCTCTGAGATACCATCGCGACAGCCCTTGTATCGCAGTACTGCCCAGCCCTCATAGGGAGAGGCCCACCTGTAATAGCAGTCAAGATTCATCGTTGGGTGCGTTATGAAATTTGTGTGATTATCTTGCCCACACAAATTGTGCAAGCAATGAACTGGAAGGCTATGTTAATTGTTTAAGCAACGTCTTTTTGTAATTGCCACGTGGGGCATATTGTTTATGGCTCATGATATGTCTGCGTTCACATGGGAGTTTCAATACAAGCTGCTTTGCCACAGCATTATGTCAGGCTTGTAATAAAGAGAGTGCTTGGGTGCTTTTCAATGGTCTTATAATCAAATGAGCGCTTAGATGCTGTTCAATATTTGGCGAGGCCCTGCCATCTGTCCTGGTGCTCTCGCTTGCAGGGCAGCAGTTGCAGACCCTGAATCAAGGGGTTGCCATTGTACAGAGAGGACTCGGAGGCCAAGGACGTTTTAGAAGAAATGTTTATTTACATTATGGTAGAAGAGGAAGCTCTTCGTGCGTTTTGGCACTTGTCTTAAGTACGCTGCTTTCCACAATATTGGTCCAATCAAACCGTAGATGTAGTCTCCGTTGCTAAAGGGAGGAGGTGACGCCCCGCCTCGTCTTCTCCCCTGGAAAGGGTGACATGGTCCGGTTAGCAGCAGGCAATTCCCACAGATGGGCTGAAAAGGGAGTCTGGAAAATAGGCTCACTAAAACACACTGCGCAAAAGGTGCACTGTTCTCAAAAGGTGCACTGTTCAATCTCCGGAGCTCTCCACTACGGCATCTCTCATAGCCATATTGTAGTTTTGGGATGTAAAACCCAGAAATCAATTAAGTTGCACATGCATTACAACACACGTGGGTGGCTCTGCAGCCACAAACAGCCCAAAGAAGTAGGGGCACGGTCCAAATGGCCCAGAGACCTCTCTCTCTCACCACTTGCAGACAACAAAATGGCTCCTGGCTCGCCAGTCCTGGCTGGAAACATCTGTGTGAACACACACACACGTGCACTTAAACCAGCTGTTAGGTTGTGCACTATCTTTCTGTGCTCTTCTGAAGGTGCATCTATGTAGCACTGATTGCAAGTGTATGGTTGCCTACATGTCATCTGACCTCTTTGCTGATGACCTTTTCAGGGGAAGGAGTCCAGTGCGGTCGCACGGTGCTTTGACTGTGCCAACTTCCTGTGTCCCAACTGTGTGATGGCCCACCAGTTCATGCACTGCTTCGAGGGCCACCGAGTACTGACACTAGGGGAGCTTCAGAGTGCGCGGGATGGGCTGCGTGCACCACAAGACAAACCAGTTGCCTGCCTGCGCCACCGGTCAGAAGTCTTACGTTACTTCTGCCGCTCATGTGACACACCCGTCTGCAAGGAATGTGCCTTGCTTGACCACCCAAAGGTTTGTTTGATTGCCAGCGCCTCTGATACCTGTTTTGGGATGCACACCATGTTGTCAGCTTGGTGAAGAATTGCTATGGAAAATAAGGAATACAGTCAAACCCTGCAATAACGAAATCCCATAACAATGAAATTCTCGCAACACCGAAGCATTTCATAATCTCCGGCAAAAGCCCATACGATTCACTGCATTTCATATCTCTCTGTGACGAAACGTCGGTAAGCTGCGATCTCATGATAATGAAATTTGCCAGACATTAGGCCCCATGGTGACTCGAACAAATGTCAAGAAATATGCTCAAGTGCATCATCTGCCCAGTGAAATTCACAAAATAATGCCACAGAACGCTTGCATGGGTGCCGCCATGTTGAAAACGTCGTAGCCACCATCTTACTTGTCAGCTATTTATGTTCTGTCCATTGTCAATTGCCGCTTCGCCATCATTTAATGCCAGTCAGTGCAGGGTGAGTGAGAATGATTTGCAGACTCCCGATATTTGCACATAATGTGAACCACCATGGTGTGCAGTTTTAGTGGCATGCATAGGAATGTCCGGGCATGTCCTGTGGCAGTGTGTTGTGAACTGCGCACTTTTTACTGCTTTTACACTGTTCGCACTCCCGCGCAGCGAATGGAAGTGTGGTGCTTATTGGTTATCACCTATTGAAAGTGTGTGGTGCAATTTGTGACGAAGCTCCGTCACAAGCACTGTCGCGAAACAGATTGTGGGGATAGGGTCACCGGTGATAATTTATATAGGTATGCTCGTCCATTCATTGGTTGCCATCACGACGTCTGCCTCTGTGCAGCCCAGTATCTGGCATTGCTGCATTCTTGCCGAAATCAGAATCTGTCTCTGCGCCTGTTGCATTGTACACGTGGTGTTTGCCACACAGTTAAGCTCATCTATTTTGTACTTCTGTCTGCCTGCGAGCTGCCATAGCCAGTCATAGTGCATTTGTTTTTCTTGGTTTGCTTCGCTCGCTGTGTGGTGCACTTTTGGTCAGAATTAATTTTTCTCTGTCTGGCTGCTTCTGGTGGCCCATGGTTTGCCACAACCAGCCAGAACAAAATTGTCCTGGCAGCTCTCTGGGAGATCTCTGGTGAGCAGGCTCCAAAATATGTTGATGGCGCTCATTAGACGCCATGTTTGCAGGGACTTGACAGATACCAGCGCGGGCACTTGAGGATTTCACCTTCAGGTTTCTGTTGTCTGACATTGTGTTGTAAAGCTTGTTCCTCTGTCCGAGCTGGTGCGGTTACATGAAGCAAATGGTTGGAGCTTTTAGTTACCCAGGTGAAAATATTGCAACTGGAAACAACTGGGACCAGTTCAAGTGGTTTATGGTCAAATTCCCAGTGGGGACCCGTTGCAATGGGTCCCAGATGGGACCCACTGGCAACTGGTCCCCACTGGGAATTCGACCATAAACCACTTGGACTGGTCCCAACTGGTCCCCATTGCTACTGGTCCCCACTGGGAATTTGACCATAAACCACTTGAACTGGTCCCAACTGGTCCCCATTGCTACTGGTTCCAATTGGCCCCGCTGCTACTCACCTAGCCTATGCGAGGCCAGTAGCAGCGGCGTGAAACTTTTGCCCCTGTTACATATGCGTAACAGAGATTGTGAACTATACTCAGCTGGAACCATACATAAGATCGCTCGTTGCCATCGCATATGTGACCGAGCTGATAACTGCTGGCCGCGAAATCTGTAGATCAAGTCGATCATACAGCAGAAGAGCTCGGTGCTGAAACGAGACATTTATTAGAAATATTGCAGCTTGTGGTCTGGCTGCGAATCTTCTTGAATGCTTTCTTGGAGACGCGGCAAACCCTTGGATGTTTCATGGGCCGTGAACGTATTTTATCACCTGAAAGCAATCATATTTCCGCGCTGTTAGCAAAGTTAAAAGAAAATCACTGCTATTGTAAAGAAGAAGCGCGCTGTGCACAGCCCCGCACCAGTGAATCGTAAGTGGGGCTTGGGCTGGATGTTGTTACGATCTCGGCCGCGAGGCCTACGCTGTGTCGTCTTACGTTAGCGCCATACGATGCGTCCACGACTACGTCGGACTTCTTTATTATAATTGGTGGAATCGTAACAACATCCAGCCCAAGCCCAACTTGCGATTCACTGGCGCGGGGCTGTGCACAGCGCGTTTCTTCGTTACACTATCAACATGCAACCCTACCAAAAAGGCCAAACATCAAACAGCCGCTGGCTGATACTAAGAGTTCAACTCAATGCAGTAACTTCGAAGCACTTTTCAATGTAAAAATTCATACATGGAGGCATCTCTCACCTTCAAATGCTAGCATCGGCACCAAGGAAAGCAGCGCCAAGTCGTTTGCACACAATCGATCCACAAGCGTGTTCTCATGGGCGAAAACAGTTGTCATGCGCTCGTCCGAAGTGTCATCTTTTCCACACGTGCCACGTCCAACAATAACTGAGCACAAATTAAGTACACAAGCAACGAACATCCACACGTTCCTCGGCGCAAAACATCACATGTGCCTCAGCACAGCGGCCCGCACCGCACCTATGCCTCGCCGTGGCTCATCCACATGTGCTCTACGAAACTTGCGCACAGGCGCTTCTGAATTTTCTGTTATGCAGCTTCTTGTTGTCAATAAATATTGCGGTATTTGCGGAAATTAGTTTTATTTTTTTAATATCTTTCGCGCATGCATTTCTTAATTGTTTACTCTATTTTCTTCGAACAAATGAGATACGAAACTAATAATGACCGTCAAGGCAACTGGTTCCAGTAGAACTGGTTATGGTTCCTGTTGGTGTCCAGATGGGCGCAGCGGAAACCAGTTGGCCCTCACTTCGTTTCTAACTGGTACCATTTGGCCGGCAACTGGGACCACTTGGAGTTGTCCCCAGTTGAAGTGGTCCCAACTGGGGCCAGCTGCTCCCCAGTTCACCTGTAACTGGGACCACTTGCTTCCCATTTAGCTTCCAAATGGGACCAGTTGGCTTTGAACTGGGACCAGTTGATTCCAGTTACTTCCTGTTGAAACCAGTTAGATTCCCAGCTGCACATTTTCACCTGGGTATTGCTCTTCTTTTTCATACTTGTCATGTCGAGCTTCTTTCCTTGAACAGCACGGGGGAATCTTTGAACAAATCGCAAAGTACGATTTAAAACAGGGAATGTCGCGGGAGCCAACGTTTCGACAAGTCGACTTGTCTTCGTCAGGGTGGCAACTGGGGACACTCACCATGTTCCGTCATCTTCCGTTCGTTGAAATCCAAACTAGAAGAGAAGCTCAGGGGAAGATGGATCTCACCATGTTCCGTCATCTTCCGTTCGTTGAAATCCAAACTAGAAGAGAAGCTCAGGGGAAGATGGATTTTTTTTAGGGGACACTCACCATGTTCCGTCTTGCCACATAACCACATCGTGTCTCAAAAGTTGAGAGTGTTTGTACGCACATGTTGCGGCATGCCTTTGTGTTAATTTTTTTAATTAGCTTGCTGTTCTTATTTTTTAGCATTTACGCCGTACAGTTGAACCCCTCAATAATGAAACCCCGCAACAATGAAATTCTCGCGGCAATGAAAGATTTCATAACCCCTGGCCAAAGCGCATCGGATTCAGTGCATTTCATATCTCGATAACACAACGTCACGAAACTGCGATGCCGCGATAACAAAATTTGCCGGACCGTTAGACACCATGGTGACTCCAAGTCCAAGGAATGTACTGAAATGCACTTTCTGGCCAGTTAAATTAATGCCACAGAATGCTTGCATGGGCGCTGCCATATTGAAAACATCATGGCCACCATCTTCGTTGTTGACTGATCATGTTGCCTTGTTGTTTATCGTCGCAGTACGTGCTTGATTTTGCACATAATGCGAACAGCTGTGTTGTGCAGCTTAGTATAGCATGCACTGAAGCGCAGCTGGGCATGTCCTATAGTGGCAAATCACGAAGTGCATTGCCACTCTGCTGCGCAGTGAACGGCGACATGGTGCTTAAGGTTATTAAAGGTGCAAGTTACAACAGCGCTACGCATCACACATACTGCCGCCAAACAGACTGTCATGATAGACTTGCCGGGCACTGGCACGTTCGTCAGCTGCCATCATCATGTGCGGCTCTGTGCAGCTCGATATCCAGCATCGCTGCATTCTTGCCATAATTGAATTCTCTCCCTGCCACACTGCAGATTGTGGATTGCGGTTGGTGTACTTAGTCAAGATCTCAGCCCATACCTCTCTTCGAAAAGCTGTCCGCACATTCGAATAGATTATGAAACCGAAACCATGTTGGTGACATTGGTAAGAACTTTCCATGAGATCGGTCAGATGCAGGGTCGTCGCCATATCAAAATGGCGGTGGAGTACGTTTGCAGCAAGTTTGTGGTGGTTTGCTTCAAGCTTGACTCTATCTCTGTGAGCCATATCTGTCCTCAGTTAAGTTCACATGGTGACGTGCCGCTTTTATTATCAAGCTCTCGTCAGAGGAAAGTCATTTTTTGCTCTAAAGACAGCTGCATCGAGTCTTTTTGCATGCCTGAAGCCTGCAACCATAAGTAGCGCAAATAGCGATTAGAAAGCTTGGGAAGCCCACATGCGGTCATGTAAGCTCACTTCAGACAGCTTTTGCGGGCCAGAAACGGGTCAGTGCCCGGACCTCGAAAATATGCCCGCAGCCCCCTAGTAATGCCCTAATGCGATTCTTATTGTGAACCCTTGAAAACTGGGTACGTGTTGCATTCGGGAAATACGGTGATCCTCACTGGATAAAATTGACGGCAAGCGGTACATGCCACTATGCATGAAGGCTAAATCATGGACTCATTCCAGCTATGATTTACTAAACTCTCTGTCGAAAGTGAAGCTCCCAATAGTCCAGAGCAAGGCTCACCAATGCAGGCTAACAAAATATTTGCGGTAATGCTTCACGTTTCAGTAATTTCCTCCTTGCATTGTATTATTTCACAACGTAATTCTCGCAACAGCAATTTTTTTTTTCCTAGCTGGTTTCATTATTGAGGGGTTCGACTGCATCATCTCGTGCGTGTGAAATTTACAATGATGATGAGTAGCGGGTACATTTAAAGGTATACTGAACAAAAATCTGAAAATGCCGAAATTCAACTCTAATGACCCCCTCGATTCTTTATGCCATGTTCATTTCACGTATTTTTGAACTGATGTCTGTTTAATTGGCGGATTGTGAGCGCGCGGCGGCTGCACGTCGGAACGAGCGCCGAGGCCGTGACATCATGTGTCTCCGAGCAGCAGCAGTGACAGTCAAGGGAAGTGACCCAGCTGCACTACGCGCCTTGTTCGACGAGTTCTTCCCTCTCCCATCGGGTTCCGAGCAACGCTGCGGCGCTGCACTTATCCTCCTCTCCACTTGGCTCACTGGAATGTGTAAAAAAGCTAGGTTTGGCATAGCGCACGTGTGCGTGTGTGCGCGTGTCCATTTATAAAACGGGTCGGTTCCCGGCGGCATTCGGCTGTGAACTCGGCACTTACAGCACTGAAATAAGCCACCGCTGCAGTACCACTAAAAAAATCTAGGGGTAGAAGCAAGGGGTGGCGGGGGCAGTAGCGAAAGAAAAAGGTAGCCGCAAGAGAGAAAGGAGGAGAAAGCGCGAGCATTGGAGAAAGCGCGAGCATGAAGTGGCAGGGGCCTTGATGCGGGTGGAGAGAGGCGACCACTCTGGAGAGATGGAGGGGAGAAGGGGGGGGGGGGGTGCATTCTCTAACTTGAAGCAACAACACCGTCAGACACACGAAACGTCACACAAGCGTCACTTCCTCTAGTTCACGGAGTGCTTGCTAGGTGCGGTACTTTACGAAAAATGTATGAATTTCATTATTTTCCGGTGGTTCCTGCCTGAAAACGAGGTTGTGGTGATTTGTCTCAGCACCCAAATAATCTCGGTAGGAAAATTTTGGTTCAGTATCTCTTTTAACTCTGTCAGATGTTTGAGGGTGCGAGTGGAATCAAAATGTCTGCGTCTCAGCTAGGCCTTCGGTACTAATAAACATATGCTCTGACTGTATAATAAGGGAGTGATACTGCTATTTGTTTTCAGCAGGTTTCTGATGACGTGCAGACTTCTGTGCACTAGCGTGTATGAGGCTCGCAAAAATTAATTTGAAATTGAAATTGATTTTTGTTCAAGCGCACAAAGTTGCCCCGAAGAGACATGTTCGTTTCTTGCAATGTTTTTGTTTTATTCGCGCTTTAGTACTTGTACTACGTGGCATGCCTGCTGAAACCGACCAACTCAACAGTGCTACGTCAGATGAGGCAGGTACCCCCTTAGTATTGCAAAAGGTATTGACTCATCGACTGACAAAGAGGCATGCTCAGCCAAAACAAGTCTAAGACATGAAATTTAGAATGTTGTTTTCTATACAAACATAGGAGTAGTGTCTGTTTCGATCGTCAAGTGAAGATAGAAAGTGCCCCACCACGGTGGTCTAGTGGCTATGGCACTCGGCTGCTGATCCGAGGGTCGCGGGATCGAATCCCGGTTGCGGCGACTGCATTTTGATGGAGGCGAAATGTTGAGGTCCGTGTGCTGTGCGATGTCAGTGCATGTTAAAGAGCCCCAGGTGGTCGAAATTTCCGGAGCCCTCCACTACGGTGTCTCTCATAAACAGAGCTGGTTTTGGGACGTTAAACCCCACAAAACAACAGATAGAGAGTGCCGGTGGGTGATGCAGTCTCTCAAACTATCGCTTTTGGAACACGATCATGTTAGATTTCCCGTCAATGTACCAGACATGTCAGACAGCGATTGTTGTGCTGTGTGAAAGTGATCTCATTAAGGCCCATCCATATTAGCGATGCGGCAGTTACTTTGTGCTGCTAGTATGCCGGCGATTTTGTTCACCAGTGGCCACAATGCAACACAGGTTCAGCGCCAATTCACGTGAGATTTTGGATATAACGGAGCAATCGCAATACCCCTTGAAATTCCTATAGATGAAATTGATATTGGTTATAACAAAGTAATGGTTATAACAAAGTAATTACTGCTCCCCTGTTAACTTCATTATAACCGAGGTTTTACTGTATACTTGATCATAAAGCGAAATGCAGTTGCTCAAGAATGTAGTCATCTCTTCGGCAAACCTTGCCACTGAAGGTCTGCATTTAGCGTTGAGCCAGTGAGGTGTTTATTGCAGATAGCAAACCTGAATCGACCAGCCGTCCAAGCAGGACAAGCGCGAGCACCAATAACTCTCCTCGTCTTCGTCTTTTGTTGGCTCTCCTATCTGCGCCCTATTTATGCTACATCAGGTATTTTAAAGCGGGTAACACAGAAGGCACCAACTCGGATCACACGGTGCGAAGTTTCGGCCAGTGCCATGTTCGTTTACATTTATGCAGGCCACTCCGGCATTGATTTTGCAATCTTCAGGCAGCTTTGGGTTGTCTCGGGTTGCCAGCACGCATGATATCCTTTCATAACTGGAACCAGCTGTCTGCCCTCTGGCTGCCAGTGGCCTGCCAGAAGTTCGAATTGAAGAGCCCGTGCGGGTTCTGGAGTGCACTTACCTCAGTTACACCGCGACTGGAAGAAAATATCAACTTAACCATTTGTGTGCGTGTATGTGTATGTGTGTGTGTAGAGACATGCAGTCTGTGTGAACACTGTGCGCTCCCCATTTTTCCAGGCAATGCATGATCTGGAGCCACTGAGTGAAGCAGCACCTCGTCACGTAGAGGGCCTGTCGCACATGGTTGAGGATGGACGGGTCAAATCGCATGACCTCAGGGCAGCACTCAAGACTCTCGAGCAGGTGTCAAGCCGTCTCCAGTCCCAGTACCAACGGGCCCAAGGGGAGGTTGCAGACACCTTTCACTTCTACCGCTCCATGCTTGAAGAGCGGCGCCAGGAGACCCTGCGCGAGCTTGAGAATGTGTACAATGCGAAGATGGTCTCCCTAGGTCTGCTTGGACAGAAGGTGGGTCGATGTTTTATCTGCACTAATGCATAAGAAAAGAACTGGTCAGGGAATTCAACACATAGAAGGTTCTATCATGGTGTTTAGCGACATTGCTATTTACAGCATTTACTTGCATATTAAAGGGGTTGTAAAAAGACTATGGAATAATCAGAGCTGGTTTTGGGACGTTAAACCCCACAAATCAATCAAAAGAACATGGAGGTGCCCGGTTGTAATTTTCGCTGCTTCATTATGCATTCAAGAAGTCAATTCCGAAATATTTCGGTGAAATATGTAGTGCACATTTAATAACGCCAGTTTGAAACCCCAGTGTTTTTGCGCTCCCAAAATGACTATGCGATGCTATACGGGCCAGCATGGTACTATTCGGTGACGTTTTGGTAAGACGGTTTTAATTGTAAAGGTATAGTGAACTTGTGTTTGCTCTAAAAGAATCGATTTAATTGAAAGCTAGAAAGAAAGAGAATGCTTAGAAACTGTGCGGCGCCATCATTCGGAAGCAAGGCCGCAGCATGGTTTGTTTTACCCTGGCCTCAGAGGGCGCGCCTATCTCTGAGGCCCGGAGACCTGGTGGCAACTAACGTGACGTTAACTACAGAGTTAAGAGCAACACGTGCAATGAAACCGAAACCGCATTTTTTATCGCTCTAAATCAACCCACACGATGCAACAGAACAATGCATATTGATTGGAGGGTCAGGATCCTGAATATGCACTTAGTACAAAATCTCCAGAAAACGTTTCATGACCCCTTTAAGATGCCCCCTCCCCCTTATCCTCTACTTTTTCTTTCTTCTTCTGATAAAATCTGAATATCTGATCGTCTAATCAGATTTTTTAGATTCAGAATCTGCAGATTGGAATCCAGTGAAAAACTAAAGCTGCTTTCAGGGCAGTGACAGCAGCCTTCTGTTGGAGGCATCAGGTGAACTTTCATCACTAGCACAAAATGGCGACAGAGCACATTTTGTTGTTGGTTTGCGTAGGTTAATTTCAAGCTCGAATGCGACCTGTGCGCATCATATTTTTCCTGTAAAGCGTAAATGATAACACACCATTTACATTGTGAAGCTCAAGCGAAAGTAATTTTATGTGTTAAAGATAACTGCATCACCGTATTTACTCGTTTAATGAGCACCCTTTTCTTCCCGAAAAGTGGAAGCAAGGTTGGGGTGTGTGTTTATTATGCAGGTAAATTTGCCCGAAATTTTTTCAGGGCTAGCAGAACATTCTAACGTGCAAGAAAGGTGGCATTGGCAACCCATGGTAATACTTAGAGCCATGCATGTGTTGAAATTTTATTTGAAGGAACTGTCTGCCGTTCATTGCTCTCTCGTTTTTTGGGTTAATAGAAAGCGTGTATTTCAAAGTGTCTCAGCGTGCAGTGGTTTCTCCAGAAACTGAGTAGAAATTATTAAAACGGGATTTTTTCATCCACGAAGTGTCTCCTTTCCTGCGTGCACAGAAACGGGCAACAATGGTACTGGGCGCGATGTGTCGTCCTCTCCCTGGCAACCCTTATGGGCGCGGGAGGCTTCTCAACAGGAACCGATCGGTTCCAAGGATGACATTGCAGAGGTGACGAGGAGGAGAGGCGAGGGAAAGTTGGCGCATGGGTGTGCGCCTTGGACATGTAGTGCCTCATGCATGAGGTACCATGGTGGCTAGAAGGCAGACGAATTCGAAGGCAGCGCCACCAGCGCCATCCTGAAAGCAGCGAAAAAAAGAATGAATGAATTGGTCTTGCACGCTATAAAAAGGTCTCACAGGGCGAAGCACACTTGTAAGACATAAAAAATTGTTTTTCAGCGGAGTATGTATGCCTGTGTGGGCTGGTTCTAGTACACTTGGAAATTGACAAATACGCTGTTGGGTGTCACTAGCGGAGTTTTTCGCACCACTTTCAGAGCTAAACTAAAGACATAATTAGTGTTGAGCCAGTGAGGTGGGGCGAGGATCACTGGTGTAGGCCAGCGATAGCCCAGCGATCCTCGCCGCGCCGGCTTGGGCCGCTTATCGCTACGTACGTCACCGATGCAATCTCGGAGACTCCTAGCCGTGTCAGTGTTCGGTAGCGTTCGCAGGTGGCCGTAGCAGGAGAATAAATCTTTCGCATCACCACACGCAAGACGGCTTATCATCGCATTTCACCTGCATATCTGTGCTGAGTCTCGCAGTCGTGCGTGTTAAGCATCACGCCCGAGGTTGCATCATGGCACTCTCGCAAGAGCACGCCCCGACCGCACTTAGGCTTAGCTGCACCAGCCTGCGGAGCACGCATGGCAGCATGTTGCAGCGAGCCCGAGAGAACTGCGATAGCGCAGAGGAATGCAGCACTGCGAGTAAATGATGTTACCGCTGCTTGCACGCGGCTACTCCTGGCGACATGCAGCAATTTTATCGGCTCACAGGAGTTACGAATTGGCCTGTCGAATGGCATACGGACACAGCGGATCGAGTGAAGTGGTAAAGCCACAGCACGGCAGTTCGTGGGACTGCGGGGGCTCCAGGTTGGGGGTGCATTTATTACGCAGGAGAAAAAAAATTCAGGAATTCGGCTGCTAAAGTTGGGGGGAGTGCGTTTATTGTGTGAGTGCGTTCATTGCACAGGTAAATACGGTACGTACATTTTTGCGTGCCAAAGGCCAATGACCGTGAGTAACTAAGAGAGAGATCTTCAGCAGCTTGTACTGCTTGCCTGAAAGCGGGAAAAATATCCAGACCACGAAGACAAGCATGCACTCTCAAGCAACTTTGTCTGGGCTGGGCTTTCAAAAGTAATGGCCGTTGACTTGGCTCGCGATCAAGGGGCATCTAGATCATAGATGAAAAGCAAGTGTCAGAAGAATAAATTACCTATTCCATGAAGGTTAATTGCGCTTGTCTATCTATACAGTAGTTCCCATGGTTCATCCAGCAGCCTTGAACTCCTAGCTAGGTTAACATGTCGCCCCTGGTATTGCCTGCGGGCATGATGCTTCTATGCCCGGTGCCTGCTTTTTTTCAAGCAAAAGCTTCGTGTAACTGTGTGCTGCCCAAGATTTCGCTGGCTAGGCCTAACTAGCGCTAGCTGCCTTGTCGATAGTGGCTGTGAGCAAGTAAAGTTGTATTCTGTTGCGGAGGCAACGAAAGGCTGTGCAGAAGCAGTATTTTTGGAACATGAATGAGATTTTCACATCGACAATGTGAGCAAGGGGACGGTGACTTGTGCAACAATTCAGTGGCAGTTTGCGATCGCACTTTCTTGAGTACTGTGCAAGCACATGGAAATTGAATGAGGCATCTTGCACCATGTGCAATTACAGTTGCTGTTAGGCATGCCTTCTGTTAAGAGCAGTTCTGCAGCCTACTCCTCGTAAACTCTTGAGTTCTAAAAACCAGTCGGCGACCTTTAGCTATAACACTCTTGTTTCCAACATTCATTTTATCGACACTCCGAAACCTTGGATATTAGCCTTTTAAGGGGGGACGTGACGTTGGAAACCAACTTTCTTATTTCTTTATGGATTTTGATGAAATTTGGTAGACTTATTAGCAATGGTTCTGTGATACTACTGTATAAATTTCATGAGCTTATCTTTAAAACTTTCTGATTTACAACAATGTCCTCCTTCTGACCTTGTTCCGAGCCTCAATCGCTTAAAAAATGTGATAGAAAGCTTTTTCAAAGTGCTGTGAGCTCTATGATGAACGGTTCAGGGCGTAACATTCTTAGATTTTTTTATTTGCTACACAATTTTTTTCAGTTGTCGTTTTTTACAAGGTGACTGCACCACAAGAGCTCAGGCTGTGAGCAATTAGTCGTATTGTTAAATGTTGTGAAGGAAAACTGGAAAAGCAAGAATGTCACGCCCTGGGCAATTCTTGTAGGAATATAGGAAAAAAAACGGAACTGAAATAGACCTAGTAGTCATGAAGAAATCAGCGGAACAAGCAAGGCAAGGAGCAAGAAAAGTCGTTTTGAGAAAACGGCTTTCAAAGCTTTTCCATGGATTTTTATTAGAAAAGGGCACTGAATACGCAGTGTTTTGTGTCCTTTTTGGTGCACGGCTTCTTGAATGTCCTTTCTTTAGTTTGGTATGCCTTGCTGGCCTCTTTTTTCCTAAAAGACACCTTTCTTTGCTGCTCTGGGAAAGGCATGTTGTCCAAGCTACAGTCAAAGTGTTGCACAATACTCAGCATAAGCATGGTGGGCTCAATGACTGTACTTGAAATACTGCCTCATGGACAGATCTGCATGCCAGAAAGGCATTGGTACCAGGGTACACAAATACTGTCAGCAACTGTCTCACTGGAAGGTCTGGACTGAGCCTTCAGACTTTTCTGATATGTTTTATGGTGCAACCCTCAATGTGAGATGTTGATTGTTGACCAGTGTAATTAGTCAGAGCTCCTAGCCCCTTTTCAATACTTTTGAGAGCCTGCACAGCTCTCCTAATGCACAGAAAATCTTACGATATTCATTTCGCGGCAATTACTACCGCTAGAGTTACTGTATATGTTCCTCTACATATACAGTTACTCTAACCACCCGTTCGCGAGAGCGCTGCCAGACGCGCGTACACGTCAGTATCATTTGCGATGCTGACCCATATCTAGTTCCTACTTAATTAAAAGTTATTAGGAGCGCTGCTGACTCCTACAACGCCGAGAAACGGGTTCAAGGTCGTGATTTTGAACGATCGGAAACTCGTTCGCTTTTTTGCGTACCGGCGCCTGTCATTCCGTTTTCAGCGCGGTCGCACACACACAACTTACTGGCACGTACGCGTCGACCTCGCGGAATGCGTTTGGTGATACAAAATGCGGCTCTAGGCGCGCCTGAAGGGTATCGTCCATACTTGCGGACGGCGTGGCAACGTGACGAGATTCGGGCACATCCGTGGCGCGATCGCTACATGCAGTCGGCAACGTCGGACGCCGCGCGACATGGGCAACGGTGCCACTGCCGCTCGCACATGATGCTTCGCCCGCGTATGAAATGCCACAAAGCGACCCGTCAAAGTTGACAAAAGCAAGCATACCGGCCGCGCGCGATTGATCGGGAGCGGACGCACCATCGGCACTCGCACGCGTTACTTCCGAAACCACGCTCCGCGCGCACCGACAGCGAGCCGAAAAGTCTAAACGCGCCCATCACAACAAAAATCCGCCGCTGAAACTACGTTCCGCAAATACCGACGATAATGGCGTGCTGAGATGTCAAGAGGCGCACAAAGCACTCGCGGAGTCCGCTGCCGAAACCGCTCCGTACGCGCTGACGAACATGGCGACGCGATCGTCAAACGCGCGGCGCCACGAGGCGCGAGCACCGCGAGCGATAAGATATCAGCTTTGGGATCAGCTGCCGTTCTGTCTACACACCGCCCGATCGCCGACACTGCAAATACTATCGGGGAAGGCACGCACAGACGAACATACAGCGCAGAGAGGCGCGCCGGCGCGGTAGCAGAAGACGCGGACCGCCAAGGAGACCAATGGCGAGGCTCCGATTCGTCACGTGACGGGCGCGGCCAATTGGAGGCCTCGGCACGGCCTTGAATCTTTTGCTTTTTGTGCGCTTGCTTCTGTATGGAGGAGCTGGCTGAAGCGGCAGATTTGAAGACGGAGAATCGCGCTTTCCAACGAGGGCAAAATGGCGGCGCTCGGTTGCGCCGTTGCGGAGATATTGGGACTTGAAAACTGCCGTTTTTTCACGATTTCTATCGAGTTTTTTCGCCACGTTGGCCTCTATTAACATTTTTTTTAGCATTTCTACGCGGTTTTCAGCGTTCATATTTCGGAATCAGATAAAAAAAGACTTGTAGAAACTGACTATGTGGTTTTCAAAAAATCGATTTTTTGGTCATTTTTCGCGATACGAAGGCCGCGTCCCCCCTTAACTAAAGCTGGGCTGGGGTCAGGTTGGCTAAAACCAGTCATGGGCACGTTACCAGTAAAAAATTAAGTGTTACAGTTAGTTACCTAAGCCAAAAATGTAACACTGTTGCAGTTGCAATTACAGGGGTTTCGAAAGTGACTTAATAAAGTTAGTTACTGTGAAAAGTAATGTTGTTACTTTTCATTACCGTATAGATGCTTTTAAAAGATCACAAACCAAATAATAGATGTAACAAACGCATGATATGGGTAGTCAAAATTTCACGCATACAGTAATACCTCATTATAACGAAATTGAAGAGGGAGTTGTAATTACTACGTTATAACCATTAGTTCGTTATAGCCAATATCCACATCGTCTATGGGAATTTCAAGGGGAATTACGATTGCTTTATATGCATTAGTTCATTATATCCCAGTTCATTATAACAAGGTTCTACTGTATACAGATGAAGGTAGCCTAAAGGAAGGCAGGCTTGAGGCCTGCACTAGCAGTCGTTGTGTGAGGCTCAGTTTGTTGCATCAACATTTTTGTTGATAGGGCAGCTTAAATTTCCTCTAATGACGTAGAATACTACGCATCCTTTGTGAACAGGTGTTCAGTCACTGCGCTCGACGGAATCTCCGCATTCATTTGGGTTAAGACATTCCTGCCTTCCGAGATCACTTCTGGGATCACTGACCCACTGTTGCACATAGGTGGATGAAAAAGAAAGTCCGAAAAAGTGGAAGGCATGAGCTGTGTCCACCTGTATAATGAGTGCTGTTGGATAATTTTTTTCACTGTCCGCTGCCGCTGCGGTGGCATTAGGCCACTGCGCTGCTCGACTTTAAGAGAGGCAGGTTCAAATCTGGCAGCAACGGTCACATTTTTGACAAAGGCTGTCTGTGTACGTTAAAGAACCCCAGATGGTGAAAGTTTCTGGAGCCCTCCACTACGACGTTCTTCTCCTTTCTACTGTTCATTTCCTTTCCCCCAGCCCCACAGACGCTGAGCAGTGCTCCTGCGAGGGCTGCAGAAAATGTTGTTTCCATAACCGAGCAACAATTCTTTATTTAATCATACTTATTTCTTTGTGTGTGCATGCAGCGCTTTCTAGGGGCGTTGTGGTAGGTGGCTCTATAACACTGTAATCTAAATAATAACAAAAGGTAGAAAATAAAAATTTGTCATAAAAATATGCGACCTATAATACTTAGGCCGGACAATCGCTGTGGGCACATTAATGGCGAGATAACAAGTAAACAAAAATGTAGCACTTGTTAAGAATTATGCTAAGGGAGCGGTTACAATTCCTTCCAGGAGGCAGTTTCACTCGTGTGTTGTTCTATTGCCGACACACTTTTGCCTAGATTTTGTTCGACATATATATTTGCATATCTTTAAGGGGGGACATGGGCCCCGAGAGAGAAATTTGTTACTATTGGCTCTAGACACATGATTTCTTCAGAGAATATTTAGCTTTGTATACTGATTTCAAATATGTAATTACATTTTCTTTATACCAATCCAAAAAAAAGTTACTATTCTTATTTTATGAATTTGGGATGTGACTTGCTAAAAAAGTAGTGCATTTGGAGAGCTCAAATTCAGCAGGCATGTTGCTGAATGTATAAACAGTGCAAATATGAAATGTAATGCTTGTATCTCAATTTTAGCCAAAGTTATGAAGTCTTTATGTCGCAGTCTCGTAGCTGTGTATTTTCACTGGTGATTTCTAGAAGATTTCAAAATGTTGCAGTGTTATAAAATACTTCATCATCGTTTTCTTGCACTCTCTGATCCTCCAGCTTTCAAGCAAAAAAAAATCAAGAAAATTGAATGAGTATTAGCGACACAGTGCTGATCCCAAAATTCAAAACATGCAAAAATCTGTATTTGAGAAAAACGCAAGAAACTGAAAACTTGTGAAAATTAACATTTCAGGCTTGAAAGCCACAGCACTTGTAAATACAATCACTTAGAAGGCCCCTGGGGAGTAATCTGAAGTAGGCTTTTATTTGTGCTTCTTCTTTGCGGCTGCCTGGAACGCTGCTGAAGATGCACGCTTCCTCTCCGCGTCAGCTTCCTCTCAGCGCCCATGAGTGCCCGCGACTCGTCGCGAACTCCACTGCGAACGCAGTTCGCCACAATTGGTGCAACGCACCTTCAGTTTCACGGCGATGCCGTATTCACGGGTGTCCCTTTCAATAGTCAGTGCTCCACGGCACACACGGCAAGCACCAACTTCCAGCAGGCTGTTCACGGCGTCTAGGTCAACAATCGTATACGTCGCGGACGAACTCGGAGCACTTTCACTCGGGGCACCGTTGGCACCGTCACTCAAGATGCACTTCAGTTTTCTTTCTGTCGCCGAAACCGACGATAGTTCAGAGAGTTTCTGCTGCGATTGCTGCTCGTGGAAAGCACGATCTGCGCTCGGGAGTTGAATCCAACCTCGTACGCCGCGCCGCTCCGTCGGCTCCCTTATCTTGCACGGCTGCCATCGCGGCAGAGTCCACGGCGAGCGCGTCACTAGGCGCCACAGATTCCGTCGTTGTCACGCTATCTGATCACGCTCCAAAGTCCGCAGTAGTCTCCGTCGATGGCAGCAATGTTTTTTTTTTTTCTTCGCGCCACGCTACCATCACATTTTGCCGAACTTGTGAGCGGTACGAAATTTCCGATAGCCGTTAGGCATAGCGCACGATCGTCGTCGGCTCCGGTCTATTTCAAAATGGCGGCGGTTTGCTTCGGCCAGAAGCAGCCGGAGACAAGCGAGGACCAATGAGAAGCCGCCATTCTGTCACGTGTGCGCTACGGGCCAATGAAGTGCCCAGATTTCATTTTCTTTTTGGTTAGATTGCTCAATAGCAGCGTACGTCAGAAGGCTCGCGTTTGGCGGGAAACGAAGAGCGAAAGGCGCCGTTTCAAACGAGCCTAAGATGGCCGCGCTCCGGGGAATGGTTGCGAATTCGCGGCGGCATAAAGTTGACTGTTTTCGGGTGCGTCCCATAAGCGAAACTAGCTAGTTCGCGTAATAAATATGAACTTTTGACAAAACTATACGACATACGAGCCTAGACTTTTGCGAGGAGGTGCAGGAAGGTGTGCTGAATGCAATAACAAAATGGAAAAATAGCTTTTTCCCGATTTTTTTGCTTTCGAGACCCGTGTCCCCCCTTAAAGAATGATACTGTCGTGATGAAATGTAGCTGTATATAGGTGATTGTATGTATGTTTATCAATCCCTGTTTTATCGTAAAATATAGCAAATATACAGTCAAACCCGTTTATAACGAACTCGAAAATGACGTAAAAAGTGGTCATTATATCAGTAGTTCGTTGTATATGGACTTGCCCCCAAAACATGTGAAAATTAGCATCCAAGTCCTTTTCCTTCACCCAGTCTTATTAGAAAGTGCCAACAACTCCTCGGGTGAAAAGCTAAGCCTTCACACTTAATGAAGCGACGCCCGCTGCGTGCTTACGAGTGGATTAAAGTGCATTTGTAACGGGTGGTATCTGCTGCTTCCGGGAGAGTGCATAGTCGCCGAGAAAAAAAAAAAAATCGTTTTTAAAGCGCCACCTGCCGTAGTAGCTTTTTGCTTTTATTTGCTACGCATCAGCCGCGCCAGGCTGAGTGCACGGTGTTTGAAATGTTGAGCACCATCACGTACGATTCTATCAGCAACTGCTCAAAGGAAGTATAGTTAAACGAACCTCCATATAACGAATTCCTGGATATAGCAAAGTTTTTCTATTCCCCGCCGGTACTACATAGAAGCACATGTATTTGAGACCTCTATGTAACGAAGTGCCAGCGGGAGACCCCCTCGAAATAATGAATTTTTTCCGTCGACAGCCTACAGATTGCAACCCAAATTTTGTCACTTTTGCGCGAGCAACAACCACAAGCACCTTCTCCGCCGAGACAGAATGCGAAGCAGTGGCTTCACGCTTGGCGTGCTTGAAGGCACGGCGACTGCGAGGTGAGAGCGAGCGCACATGTGCGTGCGTGAGTGCGCGCGAGGTGGGCCTGCATCCCTCGACTCGGTGATCTTGCTCCGTGGGTGTGTTCTTTCCCCCTCACTCCAAACCTGATCCCGCCGCTTGCTGCAGCTGGCCCAGCCCGCCAAGCCGGCACCCTCCTTTTCCAGTTGTTGCCGAACCGCGCCGGCTTAAGAGAGAAAAAGAAAAAAAACGAGTTTTTTTTTTTCAGCGTGCAGGCAGCGCCACTCTTTGGTTACTGTGCAAGTGTCTGCGCATCACTTCGCTAACCTGACACTAGGTGGCAGCACCTGTTAGGCCTAGCTTGCATGGTCGTGGGTGGCGCGCCTCACGGGAAGCTTGCCCTTGACAACACAGGGATCGGGTGCACAGGAAATCGCGCTCTCGGGGTGATTCAAGGGCAGCTCGTGTGAAATGATTAAAAAAAAAAGGAACTGGAGGCAAACAGCGGTAAACTGGAGGTCACGGGTGCACGTTCCGTGCGTTTGCAGCTGACAAACGGCTGTAGCAGCATTCTCCATCGCCTTGGAAATCCTATCCTCAGAGGGTGCTGAAGCGCTGCTGCCATGGCTTTTTTTTTTCTTCCCTCCGCTCATTGTTCATTCGTTCCGCACTCCTTCCTCCTCCACAGCGATTCGCTGAGCTCTTTTCGAGCGGCACACTTCCTTTGTGAAGCCTGCTCGGGATTTCCTGGCAGCCCGCATTATAACCGGTCCTTCATCTCGGGGAGGGGGGTCTGCACAATAAGCGCTATGGGTATGCATTAAAGTTCTACGGGAGGGCAAACGGAGGTCAGAAAAAACGACAATATAGCCGGTCCTGTAAACGTTTTCTCACCCAAAATAAATGTATTGGGCGAGCTCTGCAGTCTCTTACGTTCGTGCTTACTTAAGCGTTTCCCTTTAGGAATTTTCGTGCTGAACCTGCATATAATGAACTCCTCTTTATAACTAAGTTTTCCGGGAATTCGTCAATTTCGTTATGTCCAGCTTTAACTTTATTGACGAGCTGCGATCTACTCGATGGCAGGTTTTAACTGCCAACCATTTGCGCAGAGCGCTATTGCTGACTCAGATTGTGTAAAGATGGCAAGCTGCGACAGCAATGCTTGAGCGGCGATTGGAACAGATTGGCGTCTTGAACATTTATGGCTCCTTGCACGCAGGCCGCTAGTCTCGGCCTCTAGTCTCCCGTCCTTGCTCTCATGCTGATGTGAAACGCAACTCTGAAGCGAGTTCACGTTTGTCCGTTTCGTGTGCGCCTGCAGCCCGTGTGCGCCGTATATGCTCCGACCTAAGTACAAATGGCGATACGCTGCTGTTATTATAAAGCTAATGTACAAAAGAGTTTCTTGCTCATTGAAGGTATCTGTGTCGCATCTTTGTGCGCTCGAAGCCAGTGACACGAGTAACGTGAGCAGTCTACAGCTGGATGCATTAAATAAGTTTCCACGGGTGAACACAGGAAAATAGCCGGACCTCTTAAACAAACTTTCTATCTTAATAAACTCTGCATTATCAAACTTTTCAAGGTAACAGCACTTAACTGTGGCACGATCAAGGCGAGCCATGCGCGAGCGCGTGCCGCTTTCGTGCTTTACAGGTAACTTAATTTTTTTCAGTTCGTACGTGCCATATATTTATCGCGATCACGTCTGAAATGGTCGTTGTAAAAGTACAACCCTAAGAAATGTGTTCGCTATGTCTGGACGCAGTTTCCATGAGCAGCATAGGGAAATCGTAAGTGCATCGAAATGTGGTCGTTATAACCGATAGATCGTTATATCCGGGATCATTATAAGTGGGTTCGACTGTATAATGCGAGCTACCTTCAAGTTCCAATGCAAAAGTATAGGGCCAGCGCACGCGTATATCGAACTCTGCCCTGTGCCAAGGCCCTCAGGTGTGAACCACCTGACATTCAACTGCATTCTAACGTGTTGCGAACCCTTTTGCACGTGATGGTGTTGAAAACACAGTTTTATTGCATTGCTTTGGCAGCTTGCACAGTGCTTGCCAGTGCACTAACTTGCCTGCTGCACCAATTTTAGGTCGCATGACAGCAGCATTCTTGAAAAAGGCCGACAGGCAAGGGCACTGCATGAGATGGATGCAAAGCAGCTGTAGCTCAACCAGCAGACTGCACAGGTGGCCTCAGCTTACATCGACGTGGTGTGCACTCTGATGGTTGTCCTCGCACTACCGTATGTAGTCTGCAAAAGCATAACCTCAGAGATTTGCGCTTCATGCCATCATTCTGCGGTGCCATTCTTGAAGGCTGTTTTCATTAGTTGCAGTAACATCATCATCACCACTGGCCTTCAATGTTTGTTGTGGCCATCTCGCGCTTAGTGGACTTGCATACGTCTCTTTCGCTCGTGATAAGCCTGCTTGGTAATTGTATCTGTTAAACTAAAGATTGACCTTCTCGGAATGGTATGAATGATAACTTGTGCTTGAAGCTTAGTCAAACGAAGCTTTGTTGTGAAGTGTTTCCATAAGTGCACTTGGCAGTGCAAAGGGATGACATTTCATGGACCATCTGCTCACAGCAGTGTTAGATGACTTGATGAAAATCATGTGTTATCAGTGTTCTCAGGTGCCCTCTCAGACGGGCTTACTAGCAAGCGACTCCATTAACGCCACACGTATGCTGAGATCCTGGCTGACGTCGGTGCCGAGGGATCGAACGCAAGCAGTGACGAACATATACACTGCTGCTGAACGACTGTTTACCGTGCTCTGGGAGCTTACGTTGGTGTTCGCAATCATTCGCTGCTGTTGTGGCGCAATGGAAGGCGCTGGATTTGCTGATTTGTAATGTCTTAACGATGTTGAGGACGACTTGAGGTACTTGGATGGCCTACAAGATGATTAAAACCAAGCTTACAGATTTCTTTCTTAGGATATAAACTATGATATTTTTCACATTCTTCTTTTTCATATTGTGGGCAAATCGGCAAGGTACCAGCATGTTACAACCTCGGGAAACCAATCTGAGACAATCACTTTTTAAGATGAGCTTGAAATAGGCATATTTTGTGTTTCAAATTATCAATATGTCGAACTATTTCACAATCCCCGTTGAGTTCGATATATCTGGGATCAACTGTACCAAGATACATTCCGAATCTTTATTCGCATTATGGTGGCGATCTGTAAATCTGCAAGAGCAGATGTTTTCAGCACTTTTTGTTGCTGCGTGTAACCGTCACTTCAAAATGCTGAATCTGTAAAAATGGTTTTACAGAATAGCTCTGGATTAGGATGTCACTGTTACTGATTAGGATGATTACTGGTTACCGTCACTGGATTAGGATGTTACTGTTTGGCTCTTGTGTGAAACATCGATGGAAAGACAGTGTACTTTCAGGACAAGTCGAATGCGTTATGCTCTTCCTTTCTCTTTCTCAGGTTCAAGATACCATCGAACGGATCCACCAGGTGTGTGCCTTTGTCGAGCGGCTGACTCGCTTTTCTACAAGCACTGAGGCTCTAGTCTTCAAGCAGCTACTGGAGGCAAAGTTCCAGGGATTTTTGTCATTTCGACCGGAGGCTGGGCTCCATGGCATGGACCTTGAATTTGTGTCCAACTACCAGGCAATCCAAGTGGGTGTACGCAACACTTTTGGCTACATCAAGCAGGGTGGAGCACCTGAGGGGGCCCCACGGCAACCACCCATTGCTCGACCCAATGGAGTTGTCCTTGGCCCAGCTGAGCGTAGTTCTACCCTGCACCAGAATGGGCATCACCCTCCACCACCTCCAACGTCTCCTTTTGAGTCGAACCTCCTGTCGAAACGATTCAGTTCGGCCAACAGTCTCGGACCATTCTCAACCAGTCTCGCCGATGTCAGCCCATACGAGAAATGGTCCAGCGGAGGGGCTGACATTTTCCACAACGGCTCAGACTTTGGTGCTCCCCAGGACGCTCCAGCGCCTCCCCCACAGAATGCTTTGGCTGAACTGTCAGTCAAAGTACCTAGCCAGCACAGGAGTAGGGCTGTATCCGCTCAAGTCACAAATCAAGCGGCAAAAGATGATCTATCACTGCAAGTTTGGCGAGTTTGGAGTCATGGAGGGTCAGTTCACGGAGCCCTCAGGCGTGGCTGTGAACGCACAGAATGACATTGTTGTGGCTGACACGAACAACCACCGCATCCAGATCTTTGACCGGGAAGGTCGCTTCAAGTTCCAGTTTGGCGAATGCGGGAAGCGTGATGGACAGCTCCTCTACCCGAACAGAGTCGCCGTGGTGCGCCAATCCGGTGACATTGTGGTGACAGAGCGCTCACCGACACACCAGATCCAGATCTACAACCAGTATGGGCAGTTTGTGCGCAAGTTTGGCGCCGTAATTCTGCAGCACCCACGCGGCGTCGCCGTGGACCCCAAGGGGCGCGTGGTCGTGGTCGAGTGCAAGGTGATGCGGGTCATCATCTTCGACCAGAGTGGCAACGTGCTGCAGAAGTTTGGCTGCTCCAAGCACCTAGAGTTTCCCAACGGTGTGGTGGTCAACGACCGGCAGGAGATCTTCATCTCGGACAACCGGGCGCACTGCGTCAAGGTGTTCAACTACGATGGGGTGTTCCTGCGTCAGATCGGTGGAGAGGGCTTGACAAACTATCCCATTGGGGTCTGCATGAACCAGGGGGGCGAGATCCTGGTGGCGGACAACCACAACAACTTCAACGTGACTGTGTTCACCCAGGACGGGCAGCTCGTGAACGCTCTCGAGTCCAAAGTCAAGCATGCGCAGTGCTTTGACGTGGCCCTCATGGATGACGGCTCTGTGGTGCTGGCCAGCAAGGACTACCGGCTGTACGTCTATCGCTACGTGCAGCTTCCCGCTTCGTCCTCGGCACCTCCAGGCTCTGGGGGCAGCGGCGGTGGGGGGAGCTGCCTCTGATGGGAGAGTTCGGGCCCACTTTTGTTGCTGCGCCTTGTTTGCACAGGCTCTCTCTCACACACACTCCTTCCTCGTTACATTTTTGTCACCATCATATGACCTCATTTCTTTGCATGCCTCTTGCTCTGCTTTTTTCTTTCAGCGGTTTTGTAATTGCGAGGAGAAGGAGGATTGTGTGTATAGCTTTCTTTTTAAATGAGAGCAAGAGGCACATGGTTGAAGAGGGAGAAAAAGCCAGTATTCTCACCCCTCCCTTTTTTTTTCCTTTTCATGGTCCATGAAGGGACTTTACAATGTTTAGCCAGTGATTGGCAGTTTTTATCAAGAAGGCACCACCACTGCTGTTCCTTTTAAACACGCCTACATTTTTTTCTTATGACAGGCTTTCTGTCACTTGTGCTGTGGCCTGTGTCATGTTTTTTTTTTTTCTTTGATCTGATCTACTTAAGTTATTTGGGGTTTTTAGTGCATATGGTTTCATTGTTTATTTAAACCATATATAATCTACACACAGAGGCTCTTGTTTTGTTAAGTAGCATAGTTGTTGTAGCGTTGTTTCCCCCGCCCCCTTTTTTTTACATTTCCGGAAATTTTTTTTCCCTGTTTGGTTTGTGGGATTTCCTCAACCGATATATGCGTTTGAAGCTTCCCCTTTATTTAGTTTCGTGTCCGGTTAAGTCTGTTTGCTGTTTATTGCATTCTTTGTTTGGTTGGCTTCTTTTTCCTTCCCCCTTTTAAGTATTTTGTTTTCAATGTTTATTATATGCTCTCTCTGTTAGATCTTGTTTGTTTGGGTTGCCTAGGAGAGCTTTTGAGGTTACAAGCTTTTTGTGTACGGTCCTAGTCATAAACCGTGAACGGTGCAGCGAAAAAAAAAAAAAGTAATCTGTTGTTTAGGAGCCCACAGATCACACACACACACACATACATGTACACATACAAAGAAAAAAAATTTGGGAAGAGTGCTGCAGAACAAGGGGTAGACAATAGTCATGCCAAAGAGATGTCGTCCCGGGCAGGCATCTTTGAAGGAAGTTTTGGGTACGTGGGTTAGTTTGCACTGCCATATTTTAGGCCAGTTCTGTCATCAGCCAGCTTCTCAAGGCAGCTGTGATTGGTTTGATGCCCGTGTGTGCGTAGAGGGGCCAGTCATAAGCGATATTGTCTCATTTTACTCCCTCTGTATTTGTTTTTAATCCTGTTTGATTTTTTTTTACTCTGTTTCTTTTTTTTCCTTGGTCGCCCTGAAGAGCCATGTGGTGTCTGGCATTGGGTTTGTTACCTGAATGTGTTTGACGAGTAATTATGTGGATGGAGCTTGGATGCTCATGTGCGAAGGCAATTGTGCCAAGTGTTGTCATTGTTCTCCCCCTTTTTATCACTGTTTCCCTGGAGCCTCTGTTCCAGGTCCCTTTCCTCCCCCTCCTTTCCTTTTTTTTTTTTCCTTTTTGGTGTAATTACCAGGCACATTTAGTGTGGTCTGTGGTATACTTTCATGTATTTTATGGGGTGGGTGGGTAAAGCCTACATGAACAGTCTGAGGAGATCCCCGTCTCCATATCTTTTAGTGCACCCATGTTGTTAGAGTTAATACTGCCATTATCCCTGGGTGGCTGCCTCTTATCAGTTGTAGTGAGGGGCAGCACCTTCACCGATTTCTTTCACACGATTCTCATAGCAGCTGCAGTTGACGACTTTTGGCGGTGGGGCGGGGGGGGATCATAGCTTGTTGAACGTGGACAAGAAATTTGCTACGTTAAGGGTTGGAATTTCTTCTAAAAGGTATATCTCCCTCGGGCTCAGTTTTCCTTCAGCGGCTAGTCATTGGGGGCTGCCGTCATCTGAGGAGTTTCCCTGTCCAATCTTCGTTCTCTCAAGGTTTTGCGAAATGTGTGTAGCCGTTACTACTATTACTACTGCATGTGGGAGGCCCCATCAAACCAAACATAATGAAATATGAAGGCCAAGAATATTGTCTTCACTGTCTGGTCTGGAGCATTTTTTATGAGAGTTAAGTTTTTTTGTTAATTGAGTTTGTGTTGTTTAAAAGGAAGTTTTAGTTTGCGCCATTCTGTTTTTATATTAAGGGAGCAAAGCCTTTCTTGCTGTTGACACACTACCGCTTTTCTTTTCATGTGTTCTGCAGGCTCTATTATTTTTTTTTCCCCCTATGCATTTGCATGTTACTGCCATTCGTATAGTCTGCACAACACCACTACCGAATGTCCCATAGAAATGGTCGGGCAGGACACTTCACACCTATCTGCTTTGTTGTATTTTTTTTTTCGACTGTTGTATAATGTATTATTGAACGCACATGTATTGGTCTTGCGGGCTGTGCTGACGCAGCAGGGCACGCTGCATGATGTTGCTTGGCACGTGAAAAATAGCAAATGCGACATGTAATGCTCAAGGTTTCGACGACCACCTCGCAGCAGTGTGCATTTTTTGCTCGTCGGCAGCAGAGATATGAACGCTATGTTGTTTGCGCCTATATAACTCATTTCTCTACATGATGGAATTTGCAGTTGTGATTCACTGAGCACACAGACACGAGGTATTCTGTTGAATAAACTATTTTTGTTGTTTCAGCAATAAGTGAGTGAATGCCAGCATGGGCAAGCAAAGCATGCAAACACGTTTTGCAGTAGCACACGTTTTCGAAGAATCTCTTGCTTCTGTTGGAAAACTGTTGGTTCTTAGCTTTTCACGCAGGGTCTGGTGTTGCGATGCATGCGATGAAAGCTGCAGAGTTTTTCCTAGCCACATCCACACTGCTGTGGACAGAAGCGCTCATGCCTCTTTTCTTTTTTCTTTTTTTAATCTTTCAAGCAGCACTACTTGGCTTGGGCGGTGTGGGCGATGTTTGTGTGTGCAAGTTGTCGTTTCGGTGTGCCCTCTGGTTGTCTGTATACAAGTGTGTATGTTTGTGTGCATGTATGTGTGTGGTTGTACACTTGTCTGACATGGCAATCGCCATGAAAATTGGCGGAGATGCCTCTCTCTCCCCAACAACCCATACCCCTCACCCCGTCCCTTGCTGCCACCCCATCTATACATATCCACTACATTGTTTGTTGCTAGCTGAGGTGCGAAGAAAGGCCTGGTGTGTTCTTGGGTCGCTTGGCTTCCCTAGCAGAGCTCTTTAAAAAAAAAACCCAATCCATTTTCTTCCTTCCAGACTATGCAAGTATGCATGGGGAGACGAAGCTGAATGACCACGACATTTCACTTCTGTAGTGGCCACCGCTATTTCGGTTGCCTTTTGCCAGCATAGTTTATTTGGCCATGCTCATACAGGCTTTTGCAAACATGCATGTGCCTTGTTGCAGTGCTTGATTGGCTTTTATCTCTTTCTTTTCTCTGCCACTTAATTGTTTAGACTTCTCGTGCACTCTTTATCACGTGATCTCCTTTACCTCTTTTTTGAATTGCAATCCAGTGGTCTGTGGTGCCATCACATTCCGGAGTTGTTTCCATAGACGCTAGCATAACTTGTTTTCCTCTTTTCTTCACAACTTTGAGTACTCGTAGTTGCTGCGCACCTAGGGCTTCCAAGGCTTTCGAGAAAGCTTGAATTACAAAATCGCCGCAATGGCTCACTCTGATCAGATGCGGGACTGTCTAGAGCAATATACCATCGGGAGAACATGATCAGACCTTTTGTGCACCTTCTAACACTGTTCACGTGCTGCAGATTTTTTCTGGGAGTGAATTTTATCGCTCTAGACCAAGCCACAAGGTTCGTTAACATTTTATCGAGTTAGGTTTCTCAAGGAACACAGTTGATTGCATATTCCAGTTTATGATGCCAACTTGTCGGAAGAGTTTAAGGTTTTTCATAGTACAAAACCACATGTCTTTACTGCAGTTACACAGCTTCATTTGCTTTTTTTTTTGTTTCGTATGCGCGTGTTTTGTTTTGCGTTGACATTTTTGGAAGGTTTATTATTTAAAGAGAAAAAAACTTGAGATGAAGTTTCTCGTTCTTAATATATTATCTCCATGTTCACGGCATATACATATATAAAAGTATATACGTGTGTGCATGCGTGCATATATTTATACCAGTGTATGTGGGAAGAAAAATGTTGAAAACGTTTTGTGTGAACGTGCATTTATCATTGCAGTGTGGAGGGCTGTTTGGGATGAGGGTGGTTGCTTCAGGTGTTCTGTTTTCTCAACACCCATCCCCCACTGAGGGCCGCCTCGAGGACTCTTTTACGAAGGTGTTTCACTTGCTCACCTCATTCTCTTGCAAAAGGAACATACACACTTCCCCTCTTGTAGGTAGGTGCCATTTCTTAGTCTCTAGGCACACATGCACAGACGATGCTACGAGGCGTATGTTACACTGGCATCCCCACCTCTAACTTGCTAGGGCAGTGCACCAATGATGAGCCCATGTTCTTGGAGCCTCTTTTTTGACTGCTACACAGAGCCCAAGAGGATGTCTCTCCAGCAGCCCTTTCTCCTGTAGATGCGCCAGGTTCGTTGGCGTTGCCAGGCATTGGTAGGGGATGCTGGCGTCCAACCGCGAGGGCTGTTAAAGAGTGGTTGCATTGGGAGCTGGCATTGGCACTTCTCTCCACTGTGTTTGGTGTTGCGTGACAGCCCAGTTGTGGCATGCAACTTTGGCCTTGGAGTTTGTTTTTCCTTTAAGCTTCGTGGGCCAGGCTGCGCAATGTGTGCTGTCCTGCCTTGCCCCGGGCTCCTGGTTGTATGTGCCTAGTCAAGTGCCACTTTCATTGCATACACGGTCAAAGAAAGCTCCAGTGCTAAGAAGAGGGAAAAAAAGGCAATGTGGTGTCATTGCTCGGTCCTGCTCCCCCCAATATTTTTTTAAAAGTAGGGCAGCAGTTGTGCGAGTTGTGTGCTGTTCGTGTTGTCCGGCCGTGTTTTGTGTGGATGCCCGTACATTCCTGTCAAGTTTTTGACTTACGTTTTTTTTTAAGCTGCTGTTTCTCGACTAGTTGCTGCAGGTTGCGTGTTTCTCTCACTACCGTTTGTCGCCCCACCCCTCTCTCTACTCGTTTGTCTCTGCATCTTTTCTCTGTTTCTAGCAGACGTGCTCAACACTTGTTCAGAGCTGTTATTTATTTGTTCCTCATCATTTTGAATGCTGCCGTGGCAGTTGTCTTGAGTTCTTTGTTAACAGGCTGCAGGCCAACGTGTGACTCCATATTGACGTTAATGCAGTTTTTCTACCAAGAGTTCCATGGTGTGAAATTTTCATCTTGTGCGTTTTCCAGTAAAGTGTTTGTGTGGTTGTCTGTCCCATGTACCCCCTTTCCCAGTGACATACAGAGATGAGTTGCGTTCATGAGTTTTCCAACCTTCCTCAGCCTTTTCTGTTCATCACATCGGAGCCCCACAGAGACCACCCACCATGTTTTTATAGTAGTCTGCACTCTCGAGCCATTAAGTGGTGGCAGGGGCTGGCTTAGGCTCACCACCGATATTTGTTGCTCTCACTCCAGCAGGGGTCTAAAGAAATATCGTACAGTGTTCACTACATCTTTTTGTTTCCTTTCAGAAGAAAAAAAAAAAAAACTTGTGTGTTGTGTACAGCTGCGAAGCTGCTTTTTGACAGTACGAATGGTGTCTAGCGTGTGTTTCTAGAGTAAACGTTGAGGACATCTTTTAGTATTTTTTATACGCAAGCGCTCCTGAGTGGTGGCCGACCGGTAAATCGTCCAGGTGACCGCACTGTTTGGGTCCGTGTGTTTCTGCATGTTCCCCAATGAACACAGCAGCACACATTGCAGCTCCTGTTAGTGGGTGGCTGCGTCTGTTGGGAAGCGCTGCAGTCGTACAGTGCTAGGGCGTTTGCTGAGAATGTCCGCTACCTTGCCTGACTCAGATCTCTCTGGCGTTGTAGTCCGAAAGAAACACCATCAACACCGCGACAATCTTAAATCAGGGGAAGCAGACTTTGCCGACTTCATATTGAACAGCAGGCATGCAACCCCAGGGCCCCTCTGCCATCAAGGCTGGTGATGCCGAGCAGATTTCGGTGCTGCTCTTGATGCAGCAACAGCCTTGGTTCGGTAGCGTTGTGTGAAGGGCAGTTGCCATTTCGGGCTCCTCGCTGCAAGCCGAATCAATTGGGCGCCTAGTTGCAGGTCTTCGACATGAACCAGTACGGCGGTTCTAAGCCTTGTGTGTTTTGTTATGTTGGTGCTGCAAGAACACAATGATTTATATGTAAACTGCGTTAGTGCGGATAGAAAATGAAAAAAAAAAAGCCATTTAGGCAGGTGAACAAAGTAAAGTGTTGCGTAAACGGCGTGTTTCTTTAGAGAAGTCCACCACTTCACACACGCAGAGTCAGTTGTTAAAGCAGAGTGGCACCCTTTAAAAAAAAATGTTTTCTGGAAATGTTAGCGCTTCTGGTTGGGCCTTCGGTTCGTGTTACCATTCACTGAGCTGTTAACGCATTCACCTGGACATTTTTTATTTCCTTGTGTGCCCCACAGCGTAGGCTCTTGCGAGTTCCTGCCCAGTGCTGGCTGATATATACACAGTAATTTGGTGCCTTTCTCGTGTCATGTGAATAAGGCACAAAAGAAAAAAATGTGGGCACCAACCTTTTTTGGAAATTGGTATTTTGCTTCCCCTCTGTCGCTGTTGGCAGGATCTCTTGTGGAAGTGCTGTGAGCTGCTCTTGAGAGTAATTGGTACTGGATTAAGGCATTTTTTTTCCCTGGTGCAAGGTTCAATACAATTCTCACAGGCCTTCACATTTTTCTCATGTGTGTGTGATGTAACTAACTTATTAGACCAACATTGTTTGTACTTTTTTATGTCTACTCCCTTTTTTTGTTGAGATTTAGTGTATGGGTAACGCGTCAACAATAAAATATTTTTGTTTTGGTGAGCACATGACTGGCAGTTTCATCATCTATGCCTGACTCTTTCAGCACAGTTGAAGCTGGGCACCTTAACCTGAAATGGGTAACAAATGCTGCTGCTGTTTACTACAAACTACCTAACCTGATTAATGCTTCCACTGACTCAACACAGGAAGCTTTTGTTCCATTGTCAGAATGGCTGAAAGATTTTGCGTTACATTGGGAGAGAGAAATTGATGCCAACTCCATTTGCTCAAGTTTTGCGCATCAGTTTTAGATCTCTCTGGCATTTACTAGTGTTCTTAATATATTTCTTTTATAACAGAATTTCATTTGCTGACACAAGCTCGAAGGGAGCACACCCTGTTATACTTCATACCCACAAGGTTGTACATGCTTTCTAGCTTTTAGCAAAGACTGTACAGGTATATTCTTAATTTTCTTGTACTAGAAAAGTACTCATCAACCAAGATAGTTTTTTTTTAATCAGTATTACAAGCCTAGTATATGTTCTGCGAATTCTATTTTCTTTTGACACGTGCGCTGGCGGTTTTTTTTTTTTTTTTTGTATAATGGAATGGGACAACTGCCTTACATCTTGCTTTGTTGTTTTACCCCAGACTTCAATCGCTGTTTGGAAGATCACTTCCGTTATGGTTTTGTTTACTGCTGCTAAATCTTGATTGTTTTCATCTAACGCGTCAAATCTGTTTTTTAGTGAGACTTTAAATTCTTCGTTCTTTGGGCTTTGATTACGTCTAGGTTTCCCTTTTTTCTAGTAACTATAATTTAGTTCTTTAAGTACAATCTTTGCGCTTACTAATCTGTGATCGCTACATTTTATCTTGCCTACTACTACTATGCCTTGAATTATGCCTGGTTCTCGCACATTATAAAGTCAATTTCGTTCTTTCCATGTTCTGGTACCTCTAGGGCTGCATTCCTGCCTCGTTCATGAGGCCTTTCCTGGGGCTGCTTGGTGCAGGAACTTTATACACTACAAGTCCAGACATGCAAGCTGTGCTTTTAGTGGTAATTTCTGAAAAGCAACTGTGATGGCAGGTTTATATACCAAGCGCCTTCGACGCAAGACCCTGCGAGACGGTACTTTTCGGGGACGGCAATGTGCTGATAATTCTTGGTTGAGCTTTTGCTGTTGCGGATTCAGTAATTAATGTGGTCGTTTCGTCTGTTAAAAAAAAAAAAAAGTGAGACATGAGCAGGCATGTGCACGGGCTCAATAGTGTATGACAAACCAGGAAGAGGAAGATAGTATTTAATGAGAGGAATGGAGACGTCAGAAAACCAGGAGTCATGTATGTACTTTATGCACAGTAGTGTGTTGCATTCTTAGCGGCTCAGGTGGTTGTCCCTTTTGATACAACTGCGCGCCAAAGGTCACTTTCATCGCTTCATTGGCATATCCAGAGCAGAGGGGCCGGGGTTCGTCCTCCTGACGCGCTGGAAATATGCTGACAACGCATTTATTTCGCTTGCTTCTCACAACTGAGTGCTCAAGGTATGGTCCAAAAAACCACAGCCGGTGAGAGAGAACCGGCTGCTGCGCGTTGCAAAACTTTCGCGTTCGTTCCCACTCGTGTTACAAACTACGTTTGAAAGGATGATCCTAGCGTGCACACATGCAGTGTGCACGCGTGGATCTAAATTTTGCTACTCATGACTACTGTTGGTCTTGTCTCCTGGTAATTAAGTGATACTTCCACGCAGATATCTTCTGTTCCTTGGTGTTCTAACACCGCAGCACTAGCACGCACAAAATAGTTACCACTTGACGTTATGACACTTCAATTAATTTACCCCCACCCCTCCCGCCCTCTTTGGACTCCTGACGGGCCCCTCTTCCGCGCACGCCTATGTGGCTCCAAGGCACAATCATTTATCCTCCGAAAATTGCTCCAAGACCTATGCTGGCTGGACCACTCCAGCAATAGCCTGACGCGTTGAAGCATTCGATATAGTTTGCCCCGAGTAGTGCGTGTCACTTGAATATGCATGGTACCTGTCGGCGACTGGGCTGCCGATTTTGCTTAGTCTCTCCCACCCGCCCCCCCCCCCCCCCCCTTTTTTTTTTTTTGTTGCATTTGAGCATGTGGGAGAAATTTGTGGGTAAAGCATAGTCTCTCTCCGGCTTTTAGAAGCACGCTTAGTTTATCATTGCCTATAGAACAAGTTGGTCTCGCAATTAAGGCGTCTCCGACCTCCCTCGAAGACGAAAGCTGTGATGGATGCTTCGCATGGGCTCCTGCAATTTTCAGCTAACACAGGGACGACGAAGGAGAAACACACACCACACCACAGATAAAGCTTCGTTGTTGAGGCCCGTGACCCCAGGTGGTCAAAATTTCCGGAGCCCTCCACTACGGCGTCATAATCAGAGCTGGTTTTGGGACGTTAAACCCCACATAACAACAAATAAAGCTTCGTAGGTAATTGATGTGCGGGTGACCTAAAGTGACCTCGACGCCAGCGGAAAGAAGTACGGAATCGACTGATATCAAATTTTCTCGGTGCGTACTTCTTTGGGGCATTTTCGACAGTCTACTAGACCTAACCAGGTTCTCTGGCCTAACCGCTTCGGCGGGTGGCTAGGCGAGCGGTACGAAGCATGATGGGTACGACAGCGGACGGGGGAAGAGAGACTGAAGTGTTAAAAAAAAAAGAAATTAAACGGAAGAGTGGAATACGACGTATTAAGCGGCCGAACGATTGGACCAAAACATCTGAGGAGAATGGCAGAAAGAGCAATAGTGCTTATGAGACGACACCAAAGTCAGATAATGCAATCTCGCTTCGATGATGTGCGGAAAGAAGCAGGCAGGGAAAATGCGAACCCTATTAATTGCTAGCGAACATATTATTTATTACGTCGCGGGAAACGGAGCTAAGAACGAAGATATCACAGCCGACCTCGCCGGAACTCCCCATCGACAGGTACAACAAAATTACATACAAGCCTCAGACCGGACTCAACCTAGCCAAGTGGAACGAGCACGAAATACAGCGCTAAGAGTCGCAAGCAAGATAGAATCGGGCACCTTTTGCACAGATGTGATAGTATATAGCACAGACACAACGAGGGGATAACGTCATGGTAGCAAGCACGCACGATGAATTGGCGAAAGAGCTTTTGTGAGTTAAGCAAATTCAGTTAGGTGAGGCTTACATAGAGATAACCCCGCACGCGAACCTGGAGGGAGTTGTGAAGGGGGTAAGACAGGTAATACACGGAGTCACGCCTGGGCTCACCACGCAAGAGCTATTGGACTGCATAGCTACCGACGGGCAGAACTTAAGACCTGGGCCACAATTGCTGAGCAGGAATACAACAGCCGTTCTCTACTTTGAATGTCCGCTTGTACCTTTCTACGTGCGGTACAACTCTGTCTACACTAGATGCAAGCGCGCTTCACCGGAAAACGGAGTCTCGGACATAGACAAGACGTGTGTCCGGAACCAAAAGGCAATCTATGCGCGGAATGTGGACAAGAAAACCCATCAGCTGGGCACGAATCCAATCCAGAGTGCAAGATGTGTGGCGTAGCACGCAGAACGGCTGGAAGGGACTGCAAGCAGACTCAAACCTATACGACCGCTAAAATAAACTTAGAAATGCACGCGAAAGTACGGCATGAAGTTAAGTGAGTCAGAGGGCACAACCAATGTCATCTGCATTGACCCTCTGCCAGGAGTCCGCAGTAGGAAGACACGACATCAGGACAGGGCCGGAACAAACTTATAATACTGACTACATAGAAGGCAACGGGTTCCTCGTCAACCCATGTACTGCTTCAGACTGCATCTGTGCGAAGGATATCCTTCTACAACTCAAAGAACAAGTTATTGACAACCTGAGCACTAATAACAAAAGAGCTATCCTGGAACTTGACGTCAGGGGTGCATCTGACATCGTGTCGCACGCCGCGATCCTACAGAGACTATCGGACGCAAATTGTGGGACAAAGATGGATGGTTACGTCAGCAGCTTTCTAACCGGCAGAACAGCTTCTCTACGTGTCGCACACCATAAGACGGAGAAAATTAACAAGCTGGAGCAGGGCTCCCCGTAAGAGGCAGTTCGTTCTCCAATATTTTTCAGTCTCGCAATGAAGGACCTACCGAAGATGCAGAGGTGCAAGTAAGCGGCATACAACACGCCTTGTATACCTATGGTATTAAGAGTTGGACCGAAAAAGGCCTCTCGCCCGGACTGCAACCGAACGCCTCGCAAGAAGCCATTAATGTCACGACCTCGGCGAATGCACCTTGCAGTGCTCCCCAGAAAAGTCGGAGCTGCTCGTCATGCGTGGACCTGACCTCACGCTGAAAGCCCAGCCCATACAGAAGGTCCACGTCTTAAAGAGTCCTGGGTCTCATGATTCAAAAAGACTGATAAGGTATGACGACAGTATATCAGCTCAACAAAAACTTGTTGCAGGCCACTCACCTCATCAAAAAGATCAAATATATAATTATGAACACGGTATAAAAGAGCAGGACACCCCGTGCGTCGTACAGGCACTCCTTACGAGCAGGGTCACTTATGGCATACCCAGTACCTCGGACTCAAGAACAATGAGATGGAGATGATCAACACACTTATACACAAAGCGCACAAGATCGCTCTGGGCCTCCCACAAACCACCTCCACAGAGAAATTGCTGGCACTCGGTGTACACAATACATGCGAGGCGAGGAGCCGCACGAAGCACACAAAGCCAGCCAGACGGAGCAGTTAAACCTCACGAGTACGGGACGGGACACACTCAGGGAACCGGTCACACAGTTACGGAAGAGCGGGACTACAGATTCAAAGCTTCTCCACAATTGAGAAGCCGAATTAGCGTTGCTACCATACACCGCAACATGCATCCGGAGCATCATAAACACAGACGACAGGCAATGACACAAGCCCTAGCACGACACTGCGGAGGGGACAAGAATGTGCGATACGTCGATGTGTCAAAATACCCGGGAAGAATGCATACACCCTCAGCGTGGTCGACAACGTAGCCAAGACGCTCAACACGGCAACGATCAAGGCAAACACAGCGGAAGAGACGGAGGAGGCAACCGTCGCACTTGCAAGTACAACAGCGCGGGGCCACGATGAAACTGTGGTACTGTCGAACTCACGGACTGCATACAGATATTGCTCGCTGGGACGGCTCAACAAGAAAACACAAAATCTTTTTCCACAAGCACAAGGGAGCCCACAACACGTGCATATTATCTGGACACCAGGACACGTCCTCATTCCTCAGGGGCAACGAAATGGCACATGCCACCTCCCGAGAGCTCACTCACTTGGCACGTTGCGCCGAGGGCGAACAGACAGGCCTTTCATCAGCCAGCAAAGGGGACGGTGAAGACGAAGCCGTGCACATAAAGTTCTCGGACATCACAGTGCACCACAGACTCGGTAGAAGGTGTTACTTGCGTCGACCTCATCTAAAGCTCAGCAAGGAGGACGAGATAACCTGGAGAAGACCCCAAACCAATACCTGTCCCCACGGCACGATACTCAGCGCGATGTACCTAGCCAGCTACCACAGCACGTGCAAGTTCTGCGACGAGCTGGCAACAAACGCTATGGCGACAAACGTAATTTCTTGGCGACTTCTTCACAGGCAGCATTTAGACTCCAAAGGTCCATAAAAATGCAAACCGACGCAGCTTTGTGGTCTCAACGTATTTTATTGAAATGACAACATGCTGGATATTGCAGTGAAGTAATAATTTACAAAAGACATGAAGGTCTCTGCGCGAGGACAAGCGTTCTCTCGCGCCCCGTGAAGTGTATACGCGACAATAGGGGATGCTGCAATACACGTTCAGGTAACCACGTGCGGTGAATCCGGCACCGCCAGATGATCTAGTTATGTACAAAAGAACTTGCACAACAACTGGACAGTGTCGAGTGCAAGTTGTCCGCGCGCTATCGTTCGAAAACTGAAGCACGCTTTAAATTGCGTACTGCAGTGCGACTGGTCTATCATTTTATGTGTCGCGTTATTCTGCAGGGTCTGTATCCACTGCATGCTTTACGTGCCTGCTTATATGCATGGGAACGACAGATTTTGTGTACTGCGATCGGTAGGAACAAACCGTTCTTGGCACGCCGCTGGCCACGCAAAGACACGTACGCATGCTTAGTATCGATGTGCGGTGGCGTAATGGTCGTAATGGTTCCTTTTCTCCGGGGAGGAGTTGTAAGACGAACCGCGGGACGAACTGTTCGGCACTCCCGAATGCCACACTGCCGGACGAGGCCTAAAGGACTGCTGCTGCTGCTCCTGATGAGGTTGCTGCGGCCAGGTCCTCTGCTGCGACGGCGCCCAGCCGTGCTGAGGTCCGGTGGAGCGCCAGCTCTTCTGCATTCCTTCCGTTGTGATCTGGTGTTCTTGGGAAAGCTTGTTCCTTGGCCTCCAAGGCGAGGACTGTCGGTTCGTTCAGGTTCTGCTGGGCAGCTGCCGGCTCCCAAGTCCTTGCCTCTGTCCCCGCTTGCGGGGCTGTTCTCGTGAACGAGGAGCAGCAGTAACTTTGCTTCGTTGGAGCCACCGTCGTTGTGCTGCTGCTCTTTAGCGGGTGCGGCGGGTGGTGGGCTGTCGCTCGAAGGTGCGGAAGGTTTCCACGATGACTGCCGCTCTTCCTTCGTCCACAGAGTCCTTCGGTCCAGGTTCTTGTTCCAGCGGGACCATTGGCGTTGCTGCGCGGACGTACTGTGCTGCCGCTGTCTCTTGGGGTAGATTATGGGCCTCCACTCCTTGCTGTTGCCGCTGCTTCGGTCTTCCTTGGATGAAGCCGGCCTAGACACCGGCTCCTTCCAGGCGGACACGGACTGTACCTTGGCGTGGGAGGCGAGCGGCTTGTCGAGTGCTATCAGGATGATTGGCAATTTATGGTCCACCTGGATGTCGTAGGCGGGTTTGTCGTGCTCGGGACGTCGTTTCACTTCGGGTGGCGGTGGTGGAGGGGGAGGATGAGCCGCCGGCTGCTCCTGGGGGATCCGCACCAGTATCACCGAGCTTCTTCAGATCTTCTGCTTCGGACGGTTTGTAGCGGCTCGCGACCAACTGCGAAGTGCAAATGGAAAACGGGGGATAAGTCGAAATCAGTGGGCTGGTAGGCGATATAACTCTTCTGTCCGGCTGATTTAGTTACATATAGCTTATTTGTAAGACGACGTTCACTTTCGTGGTGTCGAATATATATACGCAAAGATGAAATCGATAAGAGAAGCCTGAAGAAAAATTACAACAGGCAGGAGCTATGTTGACTGTTACGTTATCGCCTGCTTGTTGAACTTGTCACACGCGTGATTTTACTCCATCCAGCTGCATTGTTTTTTTTTTTTGTACAGTTTGTTGTTTTCAAAATGTAGCTTTAATCTTCGTTCACTCCTTTTGCCTTTGCCCTTGTTTTTGTTTTCTGGATCTAAACCCAATTTACCTAATCTCAATTGCCGAAGTTTTCATGATAGCACAGTTCGCTTTAACACCTCTGCAATAATACGCATAGTGTATATGTGGGAGTTGTACACGGTACGCCGACACTCGTACGCTGCATTGGGTGGAAAACATGAAGCATTTCTTTTTGACTTATGTCTCAATGATCATTTACTCTAGTAGAAGAGATGGCATATATACACTGCTACCCCAGAACACCATCTTTTTGATTTAGACGTCACCCAAATGCGTCTTCTCCGTCCTTCCCTTCTTTCATCTTTCCTGCCCTCAAGCAGGACGACATAGCATACGCGACAAAAGATATTTCTTTATCTTACAGTGCTGCTTTTAGTGTCTGAGGAGCTGCGAATTTCTGACCGTGTTCATCCCTTTATTCACTGCTTCCCCGTTGGGAGCGCATACAGCGCCTGCGTGCTGCTTCTGATTACAGACAGATGCTCTACACAGCTCCATCCCTCCTCCCTCAAATGATTTCGATGGTCGCTCTCAGCAACTCACCGGGAGGCCGCTGTCACTCGTCCTTTGGACAGCAGGCCACCAGCACGCGACTCTTTGGTCCTGAAGGGCAACAACTTATACCCAAACATTAAGTTTACGCGAATAGAACGTGTGGCATTGGACATTGATTGCCTGCCTGCCCTACCTGTTCTTTAGGCACGCCGTGCGGTTCATTGTACGCTGCGTGAGCGTTGGCTTCTGGGCAGCTTCAACATACAGATACAGAGGGCAGTAGTGCGTTATACCCTCGCTTACGGAACTCCCAGAATGGGCACCTAAGTGAAGTGTTCGGTGGTTTGGTAAACAGACTTTAGCGATAGAGATATATGCGTCGCCAGGTTGTGAAGGATCACAAAGCAAGACAGTGAAGGATCACAAAGCAAGCCGAAGCTGAACCTTGTAAATCTTGGAAACGTTTCTTTATGTGCACAGATAGTCAGATTGAATAAATATAAGTATATAACGATGGAAGTGTAATGTCACAGATGTCATAGTACTGCGACATCGGTGACATCGCAATTCCACCCTCGTACATTTAATGATCGCCATAGTTTTGTCAAGCACCGTGCAATAGAATTTTAAAAGAATACATGCATTGTGGAAGACGATATAGTGTAATTATTTCTCTCAAACAGTAGAACAATAATTTTGAAATTATACTCTATACCGCGTTCAGCTGGGCATGTTTTAAAGGAATATGATACTCCATCGGCATGTAGCGTTTGTTTATGGCTTAGCGTCCCTTCGCACCTGTGTTAATTTGTTTAGGTGTTCTATGGCCCATATATTACACTGCTTTCACTTCTGCCGCGTTTCTTAGTCATATCCGGGTCCCTCAATATTGAGGGACCCTGGTCATATCGTTCATTGTTCGGCATTCGTTCAAACATTTGTCATGCAGGATTTTGCTTTGTTTTCACTTATTATTGCTTTACAAGCTTCTCTCACCCAGGAGAAGCTCCAACAAGTCGGACCGTTGCAGTTTCAGGCAACTGCTGCTTTTAATTCGTCGTAATGGGACGAGGTGCACATATCTGAATACATTACTACGCCGAAAATGTTATGTAATAGCAGCATAACAAATCTGCGTAAATCACACAGTAATATTCTGCCGCATATCAGTGTTTTCACTGTTTTACTATGTGCTGGTTTGTCGCATTCGTTAGGGGCCACGTACACAAGTTAATGAAAACCTCAAGACATTCACGTGCACATAAATATGGTGACATAGTTGCAACGACAGGATAGTTGCAACGACAACTGCTAGGCACAGTCAGCAAAAAAGTGCAGGTCTGTCTAAAGAAAGGAAAGTTTAATCAAAGAGGATTTAAGGGAACCTGAAATGATTTGGACGATCTTGTACAAACGCAGTGAGTCGGAACACCTCAACATCATTAGCAGCATTCACGTAAAGTGTGTAATTTATTATAAGATTTTACATATGCAGATTGCTACAGGTCGTAACGGCGCTTTTCACAACCGCACCTCCCCACCGTTGGGTGGTTGAGCGACGTCACAGGGACATCACTATTTTCTTTTTCAGTTTAATCGTGAAGAAATATTGTTCATGGTAATAAAAATGTTTATAATTTGTTGCATCAAGAAAACAGTAGGAGGAAGAGGGTATGCAATCGCAATCTACTACAACGCTCAGCAACTCCCGGCAGATAGCGAGCATTGTCAGCTTATGGTGCAACGTGAAGCACCGTCAACATAAGCTGCCTATTTTGATCTAGAGGTTCTTTTTCTGTGACGCCATGAATCGCCCTTGCTGCAATGCAGGCTGCAAATATAGTCACGGATGACACCCATGACAAACTGCGACATCGTGTGCCTGTGCAAAGGCAACCAGCGAGCGGGATCGCTATGGCGCATCGGTACAATGAGCATAGCGTCCTCGCATCCAACCTACGCGAGGGCCCACGCGATTGCAGCCGTAGTCGTAACCGTCCATGCGGCAAGGTGCAGCCGTCGCTAGCGCACGTTTGATACCCCCGTAGCCTAAAAGCCTACACCATTAAAAAAAAAAAAAACCTGTTTCGGCGACACTTAACGCTATCAGACGCGATGTTTCCGACGACTGCTGCATAACGAGAAATAGCTTTGCACTGAGAAGACTAGACATTCGAATGAGTAAAAAAGAACGAGTAAAAGGAAATGCCGCCACTGCTTAGCTTTATTATGCCAAGGCGCATGGGAAACACAGCTATAGAAGTCAACCATCCTCGTTGTTACGTAGGGGCTGCTGTCATCACTGAGCAATATAGGAAAGATGTCATATAAGCTAGTACATGCAAAGGTAGTGTACCATGACGTGAAAATAAATGATTAATATGACATTTCGGTGAAGGTTTGTCGCATATATTATATATGTGTGCATAAGTCATGCTCACAGTGGATATATAATAGGAGAACGCGCGTGTATAAACGTTTGTTGCTGATAAATATAGCAGCACAGATGTAACAACAAGGCCTCAACGTAATTGCATGCAGAATCAATAAATCGCATGAGTTCACGTGGCTGATACGAGAAGGTGCATACGTAGTGGTGGAGAGGCGTAGGGAACTGTACTTAACATTTAGCATTGAGATTAGCAATACTGGCGGTCCGTTTCCAGCCCTTCGGAATAACATATGCACGGTTTTTTTCTGAGTATTGTGAGTTCCTTTCTATGAAACAGTTTCTATGAGGCCTTCGAGGATGCCATGTTTTCAGAATGCTGCTGTTAGTGCTGCTCTGCGACCAGCACTTCCTCAAAGTTGAGCGCTGAGAAGCTTGCCAGTAATGGGAATGATGTTCGGTTTTTGTACTCTGATACCATGATATATGGCCTCCCTGATAACGCAGCAATTGTAAGCTCCTCATTTTCTTATCTGAACATCTCACTACCCAGTATTCTTTTCAACATCTGTGCAGAACAGCGTCGTCAGGAACATTTTGTGCTTTCCCATTTAATCTACTACTCCTTCTTGCCTAATTGTGGGGTAGCCAATCGGACACAACCTTGATTATTTCCTGCCTTCCCTTTTTCGTTTCTGTCTCCCTGTCACCGCTTCTGATAAAGGCATGCTCAAATTCTGCCACGTATGCCGCGTCACCTCTTCCCGCTCTTCGTCAGGTGCCGTGCGCATGTATACAAGACACATAGGATCCAACTCGGCGGCTGCTCCGAGAGGTCCACCACCTCACCGGTATGAACTCTTCCAGAAATACTTGGTATACAGAGAGGAGCACTGTTCCATTTTACAGTCACCTGAATTTATAGCTGTCATTGTTAGCTTTGTCGCAAGCCACGCGTAGACTACCGTGCCGGGAATGCCGTCGAACAAAGAAAAAAAAAAGAAGAAACGAATATGGGTTGGAGGTGCATTTAACGTTTAAGATATTATAGCACCTCGCGAACGAGCTCCCGACACGCGAAAGGAGACCACATCCATGCACTGTGCTCTGTAAACCGAGAAACGATTTCCACGCCCGATGCGCGCGTCTCAAATCCACCACCATCTTACGTTATAGGTCACTGTAGTATGTCAGTGCAGTGCACGTGCGATTGTGTACTATACTGTACCGTACGTAGTACATTATAGTCACACCGCCGGCCTCGGCTTTCGCACTCGCACGCGGCGCTTCGAGACCGCGGCATCGGGCCCTACGCTGGCAGAGGAACTGCGCATTCGGTAGTACTTCCTCCTCCTCCTGAGGCGGCGCAAGCGCTTCTTCAGCAACGAACCCTGGTTCTGTCCGTGCGTCTCGTAGCCGCCAGGATTAAATGCCGGACCCCCCGGGGCGGCCGAGACGGTGGCGGGCTGCCGCTGCTCTTCGACGGGCTCCAGCTGCGTCGTGTGGATGGGGAGGTGCACGACGAATGCCTTGGCCATCTTGTGCTCCGCCGGCGCTGCCCCGGGCGCCAGCACCTGCCACGACGGGGACCCCGGGTAGCCGTTGCAGGTGCCGCTCAGCAGCGCCAGCCAGAGGAAGGCTCCCAGTGTCGCGCCGACGCAGCGCTGCGAGGAATAGGTTGGCTCTCAGTGTCAGCTTACGAAAATGTGTGCCCGAGAGAAAATAAGAACAAATCTGGCGGTTCAGATAGATAGATAGATAGATAGATAGATAGATAGATAGATAGATAGATAGATAGATAGATAGATAGATAGATAGATAGATAGTGATGAGGTGGGGGAGGCTTTCAAGTGAATCTGGTGGATACACGTTCCTTACTGCAGATGGGAGTGATTCGATGATGCGTTGTGCATCCCCGTCACAGACGTCAACACATTAACGAAAAAATTGTAAATCAGCCAAGAAAACAAAGGAACACAGGAGAAGATAAAGGAAGACAGGATAGCGGCTGACTACCAACTGTTTATTCAACGGAGCAGGGACACGAATATATATATGGTCACGCGGTCACAGGGGCTTATCAGCAATAGCCTTCAGATGCAAAAGCCGTGCAGTTGGCATACAACCAACGGTTTGTGAGCATCTTTATATTGCTGAGCTTGCATATATCCAAAACCCTTGAAGCTGATCATTTGATAGACCTCCTTGATATTGTTCAACCATAGGAACATGTACTCGAATACGAGTTATACAATGAAAAACAAGTAGCTATCGCATCCCCTAATTCGCACATTTGTGCTCACACTGATCTTGGCCATTGCCTTTAGGCAGGCATCCGTGAGACGAGCCGCATATGGATGACGCGCTGAATGATAGCTTTATTATGTAGTATACAGCAACAATGTCCTTTCACAGCTATATTGGTGGAGTTGAAAAGGCACTTAAGTTCAAAACCACTTTGTGTTCCTATTAATTGTGCGCAGTAAACACACCGTAAGCGGATTCCCATAATGCAAAAGCACGTTGCTGTTTTGTAACTCAGCATATAGGCAGAATTTCGCTTGGCATCCTATCAGTACTTTGGTCTCATTTGTAGTGTGACGCTCCAATTTTCTTCTCGATTACACAAACTGTAGATGCGTTTGATTCAGAGTAGTGTGCTTTGCATAAAGTGCCATAAACTTTCAAACAGCGAATATGTTCTAAGGCACGTGTTCATAAACCTACCTTATCCTTATAGCTTAATCATTTTTCTTATCGCTCCTATGACATTAAGGCGCGTTAAAGAGACTATGATGGTAATCAGTGCGAAATGCTATCATAAGGCTTGTTCGTAGATACTGGACTAGTTTGATCATGAGGCATGATAAGGGCACGGGGAAGATAAGGAAAGCAAGCGATAAGGATAAGGTAGGTTTATATGAATACGGGCCAAAGTGAGGTTTGCCCGTCTCTTATCCGCGGTAACGCAGCCCTGACAGAAACGTAGACCCTCTTTTGTCCTCGACTCGCTGCTCCGTGGTGGCCCATGGTGGCGGTTATGCGAAACCCCATGTTATGCGAAAGCCAACGTGTGATGAAGTTTAGCTGCACCTCTTGAGCTCAACCAACTGCTACATGATAGTATGTGAAGGCCAGTGTGCGACAAAGGGTAGAGTGTGACGGCATTCACGCGAAGGTCAATGTGCGATGAAGTGTAGAAGAGGTTCGGCTCGAAGTTGGTACTTCGATCCCCGCAGTCGCGGCTGCATTTCCATACCGCGATATTCAAATAAATAAATAAATAAATAAATAAATAAATAAATAAATAAATAAAACGAAGAAAAGCCTCGGGTTGCTCAGAAGGGAAAAGCGGACCCTCGCTTGCACTCGACCCATTACCCACACCCTTGCCCTCAGCCAGTTCCACTGTTCCAACGGTTTTCGCAGCGTGTAACTGCGGCTTCATTTTTTCTTTGGTTTTCTTCAAAAGTGCTGCACCCAGCCTCTAGTATTTCTAAGTCACCGGAAGTCCATCGACGCGCATAATAATTAAGGATCAGTGCGTCCGTTTAGCGTTATCACGCTACACGAAATTACTCGTGATCTATTACCGCGATTCTACATTGTCCACAGCATGGACAGAAAAAGAAAGTTTCCAAGGGTCGGTGGGAGAAGGGGTCCGGTATGGGGGACAGAATCTGCGAAGGCGCTGCGCGGCTATATCGCAACTCATTAGCCCTAATGACGAAGGCGTCCCCTGCCATGCAAGGCCTGGCTTCGGCCACGATTGGCTCGAAACCAGGAGGAAAAGTCACGTCCACGGGTCGACGGGAGCCACCGCTGACCCACAGAGAAAGTGTTTTTCTTTTCTTTTCCTTTTTCCCTTCGAACTCTCGGCCATTGGTATAAGGTGATCGTCGTGACTCGCTACACATACGGGTCCGCGTCGTATACGCTGGGCCCATTGTGGAGTGCTACAAGACGAGTAGGTTGGTAGGCTGTGAAAAGAAGGGGAGGGGGGGGGGGAGTCGTTTCGAAGGGGGCGAAGGTCAGACCCAGCTACGCCCGGAGTGCGACCTCAAATTGGCTACTATATATATCTGCACCCCACCTCTTCGGCGACGGCGTTGATTGGGTCGACGTATTGTTAGAGATCCCCTCCCGCTGAGGTGGCTACCGCGAGCTGCACGTTCTTCTCAAGGAAACAAAGAAAAGAACAAGTAGCAAATTTCTTTTGCAGAGATGTAAGGAAGGAGACCCCACGGACTCCCGATAGTGGCTATATAACGCGCGGCGCTAGATATAATCAAGTGAATGCAAAAGGAGGGCGCGGACTGTTGAGCGCCGGAAGAAGACGAGATGGCGCTGCCGCGCTTTCGACCCACCGTGCGAGGGCGTGCGTGTCGGCTGGTAATTTCCACGGCGTTTCGCCGGAACAATGCACGATCGGACGGGATCGCGAACAGCGGATCACGCCATATGAGAGGAACTGAGAACTCCTTTTCCTGTTCACTTCCACAGATTCGATATGCTGGCTTGCGAGTGGGAGAGAGTGCGCGTCGTAAAAGTGGAGATAAACATTCGTCGGAGTGGCGCAGTGCCGGAAAACAAAAGGAAAGGTAGGGGTTGCGAGAGAAGCTGTGAAGATGTTACCGTGCGGAAGAGAAACCAACGCTCTGTATATACTCCACGGATATGTAGACCAGAGTTCATTATGCAATGACGCACGTACTAAAGCGGAAGCTCGGACGTGTTGGTGCATATTTAATATAGATGAATAGCGCAAGAAAGACAAACAACAATAGAGCAGACCCATAGATACAGCGCTTATCTGTGTGTCTACTCTCTTGTGGTGTGTCTTCTTGCGCTGTTCATCTTTACTACACTCACGTACAATAGAGAAGTCACTTACAAACGTGTATTGTATACAAATATTGAGGTGTTTCTTCTTGGTAGAGCATATCCTGTAGCTTACTGTGACGATAATGTCGCAACCCATGGCCCACATCTTGGTGAAATTGATTTAAGTGGTCTATAGCAAACTCATATGTGACCTCATGAAAAAAAAAAGACACCGTGTCCCTGAGCATAATGTGGATTAACTGCCTTATAAATTCAATGCAGTTGCCTCACATAAGAGTTAAAAAGAAGAAGAATAACTGACAGAACTGTGCCTTTATATGGCGCCAAAAACCATAAGAACGTCAAGAACAGTAATAAGGAGGACAACTAATGAACCTGACTTCTATACCTGATTATAATGAAGCACGCGTTTATTGTGAACAAGGCTCCGGCCAGCTCGAAACGTCTTTAATCGTATTCGTTTTTTGAGGAAGTATTTATTCGGGCAAAACAGGTACAAGGTTTGCCCACGAGGTAAGGCAAAAGGAGGGCTTAAACCTCCTGACTAGGCGTTACCTATGGTCGGTGTCCATCTTTTAAATCTATCATGTCCTCTTTTCTTGGTAAATTGTGCGATTACACGAGTTTACGACATCGAAAAATCATCGCAGTTTCTCTGAATCACCCACAGTATTTACAAATGTCGGCAACATGCGACGGACCCGATCACTGTTACGCCCTACAACATTATTTTTTTTTTGAACATAGGAAACGGTGGCGAACAGTCGCGGATGCTCCTGTGAACATGTGAGCCAAATAATATTGCAGTGCACGCCCAGGGGAATCCGGATTTAGGTTTCAAATGCTGCTGGAAAGCTCCCGCTCTTCCCTAAAATGACGTCACAGTGGGCACCTGCTAATACAGATGAGGCAGAAATAGCATCGGCTGATCTCGTGATCGCTGAAAGATCGTATAGTATACGCTTAACTTCTTCGTTTTGGACTCAACAAATAAAAAGAAAATGCACGTCTCTCTCCCAAAGAACAACCAAAAATTCAAGCGACGTAGTAGTTCCCCAAGTGACGTCATTTGTTGAAAGTGGGCGTTTTCCAGCGGTCTTCGAAACCAAATTGCGAACATCCTGGTGCGTGCAGTGCAATAATATTTCGCTCGCACGCTCACAGAAGCCTCTGAAACTGAATGGCACCGTTTTCTGACTGTGCCCTAAAGTGTTGAAAAGTCCCTTTAACAATACGTGAAGAGATCGTTTGAAGAGATCGTTGACGCACCTTCCGGACTGCACCGTGTACACACTTTGTCGCAGGCGCGCGCATCGTCAATAAAAGAAAATAGGTAACCCAGAGGGAACGGCGAATATTGTGTCCAGGTTATCGTGGCCCACACATAACATGTGCTTCCATGCTATACCTGTCGGGTGGAAAGGGTACTAGAGCTTTCGAAGGGAGCTCTACACGCTGCATAGTCTATACGAACCATATAGCCGCAGGAGCGGACGCGCTCGGCTTCTGATCACCGCTCGCGGGCCAACTTTAAATAGACGTACGTCGTGCTGTATACGCTGCATACGGGCACGCAGCATTCTACTTCCCAGACCTGCAGCGTACGCGGTATATTTCTCGAAGCGGCCGGCACAGAAACAAGACTGGCCCGGATACGCCGGGGAGCTCGGTTTCACCGGAGGGCCGATTGTGCATGGGAGAGGTCGTGGCGGTCGCAACGGCGTGTTTCTACGGAATGACAGTGTCCGTAGGACTTCCATACGTGGGAGCAGATCGTGAAGGAGGCGATGCAACGTGCCCCCGGAGAACGGAGGCCGGCCGGCCGGCTTGGCCTGGCCGGACCTTAGAGGTCAGCTTCCTGGTCGCGCATCTGCCATGCTCGTGGAAGTAGCGTGGGCCGTTTAGTTGCACGTGCGGAAGCTGCTTGCGCGCGCCTATTTATAACCGCGCATCGCGCAAACACAAAGAGAGGTGAGCCTAACTTTGAGCCCAAAGTGAACTGCAGACGCCCTCTTTTTATTATTTCGTGTTTATATCGTGACGTCTCCGAAATTACAGCGCTCAGCATGGGGTACGCATTGCCCTGTCACTTTCGAGCGGAGGCGCAGTCGAGAAAGAACGCCGGAGATACCGAGTGCAGTAAGTATGGGAAGAACTTGCTTTCTTTAGGACTTTCCCCTTTCCTTCTCCCCCTCCTTTCTTAACGGGAAACCTGGGCAGTGTGGAGGGGGTGTATAATAATGTAACAATGGATAGATTGTTGCATCGTCGTTGTTGTTTATACTTTCGTAACTCTGGGCATCTGGCGTAAGGGATAGTGCGTGGTCTAGAAGACGTCCGGGAAACACAACTGCCGCACTAAGTCGACAAACGGTGCCTTATTTTGTCGCGCAGCCTGTACGCAAGAGGAAACGACACTCGGACAGATCGTGCTCAAGTGTTCCTCGTAGAATTGAGTGCCCGCGTGTCATGTGTAATAGGAAGCAGTGGTTCAGGAAATACAAGTTTGCCAGCGAGCTCGTTGAGAACAAGCGGGAGCTCGCAAAGCGTGACCGGGTGTATAGTTAAGACACTTTCCTCACTTTGTTAAGTGAGGCAGTGTGCGTGGAAGCGAAGAAGCGTCGACAACTTTCCTCCTGTGTTATGGCTGAAAGCAGTTCGTAAGAAGCGCCGGCCAGTACGTAATATCGGTAGCGTTATCAGCTGGAGCAGTGAGTGCAGTATGAGCGACAGCTTTCGAACACCACATTTACAAGCGGGAAGCTACGCGGACTCGATTCCTTAGGTAATACTGTCTACGGACACCACGTCGGGAATTATGTCAGTCGCGATTTGAGCCATGATTCTATAGGCGTGGCGTCAGGGCTGTAATAGTTTTGTAACGCCGAACGAAGGCGGTTTTATCGAATGTGAATTCGTGTGTTATAAACGACGAACCAAGAAGGAGCCGTGCGTGACATATACAGCATTTGAAACGTGTTATGGACGTGGTAGAATAACCAGTGGTTTAACTATCCGTTCAGGGGAAGTAGTCTCGGACCTGTTACTACAAATGTGAAAAATCCGCTGCGGCATGTGAGCACCTTCGTTCTTTCTTTCTTTCTTTCTTTCTTTCTTTCTTTCTTTCTTTCTTTCTTTCTTTCTTTCTTTCTTTCTTTCTTTCTTTCTTTCTTTCTTTCTTTCTTTCTTTCAACAGCTAGTCGAAGTAGGCAATCGCACTTACTATTTTCAAACTCGCGATGGTATCAGATGAAAACGTAATCGACCCAGTTACGTGCTTTGAGTTTCGGATGAAGCTTGCATAATATCCGCTAAAGAAGAAGGAAAAAAAAAAGCAAGAAGAAAGAAAGAACGCAATGCACGCGGATAAAGTGTTACACTGTGTCTTCCCCTCGTATTGCACTTTCTTTTTTGTTTATTTGATCAATAAGTGAGCAATGGTATCAGCTTGGAGCGCGTATTTTTACTTCGTAGCTCGTAAATAAATGAACTATTCGCTCCATGAACATTTTATGCGTATGTTTAAAATCTGTTCTTTAATATTTCTGTTGCTACGCAACCGCTACGTTGAAAACAAAGAAAAGAAAGTAAATAACAATTGACAATTGGAGGCTTGGGGGTGGGGAGTTCGATCGCATCATGCCGCATTCCGTTTGTTTTGCTGCTGTTTGTACCGACTGCATTTTCGCGAGAGGCCGCGGACTCTGCGATCCGATCGCAGATCCCGTCTCGACCATCTTTGTATACCTTATACTTCCTGCACCCAATGTGTATGGTAATGCTGCCGCACACGGAAACTCAATGCGACTCTTTCGCCGAGCCCCAAGGGAAGCGGACCGTATTGGATTGCATTACAAAGAGCCTGCCTGGTCCACGCGGCCGAGAAGCCTAAGAGAGATGATTGCTATCGCAGTTGAATTAATATTGACGCTAAGTGGAGCTCCTACCTGTTATACCATTAAAGGATGTATACTTCACTGTAAGCTGGGCTGTAGCTGTGCAAGGTTACAGTGCACAAGTCTGTTCTTTATTTCCTTGTTTACAGCGACAGACCAGTTTTCAGCGAAGCGGCATCTTTCGAGAAGTCATGTCGACAAGCTATGTAGAGTCGGTAGATGAAAAACGAACTTTAAATTTTGTGAGCCCAGCCCCAGTCGTAGCACAATTATTATTGTTACTGCTACTACTGCTGCTACTACTACTACTACTACTACTACTACTACTACTACTACTACTACTACTACTACTACTACTACTACTGCTGCTGCTGCTGCTGCTGCTGCTGCTGCTACTACTACTACTACAACTAAACTTAGGAATGGAAGGAAGAATGGATGTGAAGAAGCAACAACATAACAGGTTATAAAGAATGCCGCAAAGCATTGGCGAAAAATAAAGTCAGTCATAGGGACCAAAAGTAACCCTTGCAGGTCGCACTGGTGAACGAATGTCAAGAAATGTAAAATAAATAATAGTCCAGGTCTCGCCTGTCACAAAAATTAGGCTTGCCTCTGCTGTCGGGAACACCAGTGACTAGCGGAGCTTCGGGGGCTTAGCAAAGCATTGCAAAGTTGAGCAAAGGAGAAGCGATTTTTTTAGCAATGCCACACGTAAGTTATCTTGAACCTCTTCTCTCTCTCTATTTTTTTGTCCTTCTCTCTGTCTGTGCATCTCTTTCTTTCTCTTTCTCTCTCTGTCTCAGTTGCTCTTTCTCTCGCACATAGCGTATTGCCGATACACGGCACGGCGTGCGTTGCAGTGTGTCGTGTCTCGGGAGTCATCTTCACATTATTTACTCTCTTTTTCGTCTTCGTATTCTGGCTGTATACCGTCACTGTCACGCATGATACCACTATCATCACATCATGTCGTCACTACAATGTAGCACTATCATTATCGCTATCACTACCGTGTAGCAGTAGCCTGAGGGCAAGGGCGAGTCCGCTTTTCCCTTCTTCGCACGACGGAATGATTCTGACAGCGAGGCACAGCTCATAACCACTCCATGCCGGACATGGAGTGGTTATGAGCTGCGCCTCCCTTCTTTCTTCTCTCTGTCCCTTGAATTCCCCCACCCCCTGAATGTATCAGTTGAGGTGTCCTCACTGAGAGACAGTTGCCGTGCACTATACACCCTATTCTCTTCACTTCCTTAACTAGAATCTCTATCTCTTCTAACAGCTCCGCTGTTAAAAAAAAAGAAAGGAAGGAAGAATAAACGGTGCAAGCAATAGCAAAGTATGTATCTTTTATGGCATGTGTAAGGCTGGCGCTATGATCCGTTCAGTCGCGTCGGTTCTGTGGGTCGCGGTGTACAGCCACTTTGCCGGACACAACCATTTATCGGGTGTCACATACAGTGACAGTACCAAAAAGAGGGCAGTAACTCGGTTCAGAGCGGCGGGCGCTGCGTGAGGAAAACGCCGAACGAAGCAATTGACCGCACAAAGCTACGCATCAAGATGTCGCCCTATTTGAGGGGCTACATTGTTAAATTGCTCAGCGTCAGCCGCGTTTTTGCTTCCAGTATGCGTACATATCACCATGCGTCGCTCTTCGTCGTGGGCAAAATACTTTGCGTGACGTCACAGGGCTTATGCGGCCCATTTCACGAGCGCCATCGACAGGGACACGACGAATGAATAACCCTGCTCGTAAGCAAAGGGGACGCCGCCCTACAGGTATGTTTTCATCTCATTAACGGCAGGCTACTTCATATCTTCGAAGTAAGCGTAACCCGTTGTGTGCGTACTGTGGCTGCATGCGAGACATTTGAACGTGTTATCTTACGGTGCCCTGCATTTGCCACGCCGCGTGCGTGGAAAATGGGACGTCACAATCGGACATTGCCCGCCAAGCCAATTTTAATCAAGACACGTGATCCAAGTTACGTAGCATGACGTGACAGCTAGTCACATGGCATGTTTCCGGCAAAACTATGTAACAGCTGGTCAAATGCCAAACCGCGCGACTTAGTTGACCTTGTAGAAGCCGAAAGAAGCTAGGTCGGCCACAAGCTCCGCTCCAGACCTGCACTACCAGTGCAAGTTGCCCACACTTTCCTCAAATTTTTTTCAAGCCCTCTGCTAGAAACGATCTTTCTGAAATAAGGCTGAAATCATTGAATAGCTACCGATATACCAACATCGCATGTTCCTGAATCAATCGCAGGTTGTTTCGCGTATATATTACAAATTATGTTTACGGAGTCATTCTGCCCGAAGAAAGTAGGAGGATTTGGGCAGTTGCTTTCTGTAGTGGGGCCTACTCTTTTCCACAGCCGTTATGTGTTTTTGATATTTCTGATATGATGGTTGCTGCTGCATGCTAAACGTGGACACAATCTCGGGGCGTAAAAGGCTGACGTGTGCTGGATGTAAACATGTTCGAAGAAGTGGGCCGAAGACACGCACCCTAATGCGCACGTTTCCGGCAGGATTTGAGACACCGTTCTCGGCCTCCAAGTCCCACCAGAGTCGAGGATTTCGCGCGGACGGTGCTTTGTGAATTCTCACTTCCAAGACCAACGGAAGGCCTTACGCGCCGTCGTGCTTGCTTTGAATAAGGAACATATTTGTTCGCATCTGCCGCTGGTGGCGTGAAATGTCAAGTGAGAGATCTGGTCACGGAAAGGGCGAAAAACATACCCCCCCTCCCCCTCAAAAAAAAAAAATGCAGAGATCATTACCTCTGACACGGCCTGTATGGAGGCGCTCGCTCGCCTCCAGACCGGCCGTGACTCGGAACAGCCGATGTCTGGAGTGCGCGTTATGTTTACGCCTGTTTGGTTAGCAACTACTTTACAATGCGGGAGGCTCGTTTAGAATTTCAAGTGCGACGACACTCGACTGCATAGCGGGACGAGATTACGCTTACTCTGCTAACACGAGTATATAGCAGCCTAAAGTAGCATGGCGTATATTTTTTGGCACAGCTTCGATCGGAGAATAAGTCTGCACCACACTGCATTCTTTCGCGTCTGAGAGGTACATACTCACTAGGCCGCCTTTCCGAAGGGGGGGATGGGGGGGGGGGCTGTCTCGTACCACGTGATGCAGAGGTAAGTTTCTTGAAAAGTGCGAAGTTCGCTATACCGCGCATTCTTCGGTTCAAGTGCCGCCGTTCTGAAGAGGCAGCCGTCTAGCCAGTCAATTTGTCTGTCGTGCATTCATCTGTGTTGAGTGGAAACAGCAACTGCATCATCCAGCCACTGAAAATACACGCTCTCAAGCGCGCTTAGTTCTCAGGCAGCGTAGAGTGCCGTCTGAAGTGCCAAGTATGTGTGTGCTGGTGTGAGATAGATGCATGAATACGTATGAAGTATATGCGTATGACGAAAGGGAAGTTATGGAATTCAACTGGAGAAGCATCCCGTTGAAACACGGCCGAACGTAAGCGTATTATGCTGACAGCTGTGAAGGCTCAACCAAGGTAATTACGAGAGCACATAGAAAAAGAAGCAGCAAATGCTGGACCGATACCGCAGGAATCGGGTTAGCTGGGAGAACTCGGTCCATTCGAAGTTTGGAGGGTGCCTTAATGACACCAGTTTGGTTAGCAACTACTTTACAATGCGGGAGGCAAACACGCAAACACGCAAAACACGCAAGGTGTGGCGACGCTCGTTTGCACAGTGGGACAAGATTACGCCATTCTCCGCGAACTCGAGAGGTCTGGCTCAGCAAACCCCGTTTCTTCGAGTTTTGTTCAAGTTCCCAATTTTGACTTCTAGTTACTCGTTTCCACTTTGACAGCCACGTTGTCATCCGGTGTTTATTGCAGATATCTGTGGCGGAACACATTCTTAGGTTTAGGATTCTGCCGAGGATAGTCAGCAGGGCTTAGGTTCAGCGTCCAACGGTATCAAAGTAAGTTGTGTATACTTTTCATTCGCACTATACATTAGCGTCACATCGTCTCCTGTTTATTTTTGTGGTATTCTTGCAAACCCTCCTGTGGCGTTAATGTCTCGGAAGCAGCCAAGAAAGGCATCTTTCGAACATTGATCTACCGAGTCTTCCTTGCGCATGCGTTCTGGCTTCCCGGATGTTAGTGCCACAATTCTGATAGCAGTCACAACTTGACCTCTGCTGTCTCCAACTGCAATAGCGGCGCAAAGACATTCTGCGTATACGGATCTCACGGAGAAGCTATAAGGAAAAGACATTTACTGGCGCGCCTGCAGCATCCAACGCGCTGTCTCGAGAGACACCTCGAAGACGGCAGTAGTGCTTCTCGAAGTGATAACTGCGACTCTTCCGAATTCCGCTATGTCAAGAGCCATTCAGCTGGGAAGCTTGCGAACGCGAAATAGGCTTTCCGAAGCTATTACGCGATGTAAATAGGTAGGTCGAAAGTGAGAGAACCGAAGGCACGTGCACAGTCCCGCCGGCTTCCATTCAAAGCACCGTCTTCCTTACTTCGCCGGTGCTGGCCTTCACTTAACTGAGCGGAAGTAATATTCTTTTTTCGCCTGCTGCTGCGCTTCTGGCTTTCAGTTTACGTCTCTTTTATTTGTTCGAACCTGCACCGCATGCACACAGAATAAGCACGCTCGTCAATAAGAAGCTACAGGTGGGCGGGGACAGGCGAGAGCAAGCGCTTACCGGTCGATGGGTTTCGTGTCTCCGCCTGCACCTATCTCCCGACAATCTCGTCACCCGTCTTCCTTGTTTCCTCTATATACGTCCGAACTCTTTCTTTTGGGGGTGAATCGGGCGAAGCGCAGTGACTCGCTCATTGCCTCGCGCACGTTGGTTAGTTGGGTGAGTGAAGGGAGGAGTGGCGCGTGTTCTTGTTCGTGACATTGGTTACACACGTTCGACAGGCTCAAGGGAAAAAAAAAAAATCTCAAGGAAGAAGAACAACGGAAGACGGGAATTCATTATGAATCGACGGCTGTCCGTTAAAAGCGAAGTGTAGTACAAACGGTAGAGCACTAGTTGGGCGAAAGGGGGCTTGGAAAGAAAGTGGACGAATTGGGTCTATCAAAAATAAAGATAACATAAAAGGAAGAGGAGCGGAGAAGGGACCGAGTAATATAGCTTTCGTTTTCGAAGGCTGACATGTGAAGGGGTGGGCTGCCACGTCGCGCTGTGTTGCACGTCAGCCCAGTTTTCTGGAAGGAGGCTACATTTTGTGCCCGGCTGGTTCCTTTAGATAGACTTGACAGGCTACGTCTTGTACAAACAGCGACTCTTGTGCTTATATATGTCTGCCCGCTGCTCCATCATACCCCCCCCCCCCCTTTTTTTTTTCTTTTCTCTTTTTATCCTGAAAAAAAAAAGTGCTTTTTCTGCTGACGTCCCCGACTTTTTTGACATGCAGTTCAAAGCGAGAAATTGATGATCACGAAACGTCGTGGGGGCGCAGCGATAGTTTCTTGACAGCTCTGCTCTACACTGTTCGGGGGAACACTGACGTTTTAAATGATATCGCCTGAGTTCGCGCCTTGTGTTATTATTAATTTTTTTTTCTTTTTTCATTGGCTGTGCGAGCACTTGATGGAACAGAAGCCGACGCGTGGCTGATGGGTGAACAGAGTTTTCTCTGACTCCCACTTTTTTTTTTTTTCATCCTTATTCTACGAAGAAAGACGGCGCTCATTCTTGACAGGCTGGCTTCGTGAAACTGGCCGTTCTTGTGAGCCGGACGTGAGGATGCAAATGAAGCGTTCGCACGAACTGTCGGCCTGCGCTGTGCGAATAGGCATTTAGATTCGTATTCTGCGATTGAATGCAACGTACATGCGTAAGTCAGTTTTACAAATCAGGGAGAAAGAAAATGACAGAGAAGTAAGAACTATTGCGACATATATGCAGTAAAAAAAAAAGAAAGCAAAACTTAGCAAGCAGAAATCATTCGCGTTGAGGTGTTTACTCGAGAAGTGTGAACAGGAACGTGACCAAATATTCAGGGAGGCAGTGCATAAATGTACGCACGTGTCAGTCACTGATTTACCTAAGGAAAAAAAAAAGGGGGGCGGGGGTGTGTGAAAATAACGCAGTAGCGCTGTGTTGTAGGTTAACAGTGCACAGGTGCTGAACATCTGCATCATCGAAAAATCGAAAGGTGAGTGGCGCCGCATATGCGAGCGCAAGCATACGCAACGTTTAGTGCTTCCTCCTAGAGGTGCCATGACATGGACGGCACGGCTAACTCCTGGGCGGTTAGAAGCAAACAGATAACGCTACAGGTTATCCTGTGGTATATTTGCATTGCTAGAATCAAGTAGCTGTGATCATCATCATCATCATTTATTAACCCTTAAAGACTCCTGTTGGTATATTGCACAAGGGAAAAAGTATACATAAGAAAAAAGGGACGTTTAAACAACAGTACGAACAAAGTAAATAAATGTAATATTTCGAAGGGAACACGAGGTGATATGCAAGACGGTCAAAATACACAATTAATACAGGAACAAGCAATACGCTAAAATAAAGAAACAAACTAAAATACGTTACGCATCAGCACTCAAAAATTTTGTTAGTATATTTCGAAGCTTGATATAGTAGCGTTCCATTACTGTAAGTTCAGGTAAACTATTACATTCCGCAACAGCTAGTGGCAATAAAGAGTTGTTGAAGGACTTAGTGGAGTCGTGAATTTGTTGAAAACTGATGAAGTTTGACAGATGGCTTGAAGTGCGGCTTGGTGGAAAAGGAATCGCGTCGCGTAAGTGTGGGAAACTGTAATACAGCTTTTGAAAGATGCGTAAGCGAGAAATTTTTCGGCGAAGTGCTAGCGATTCGATGATTGTAACATTTAGCCGATAGTCTCACTGGAATTTAATAAACCGGGCTGCGCGGTTTTGGACGGCTCCAAGAAGCTCAAGAAACTACGCTGGATGGGGATTCCGTATAGCCGATGAGAACTCCAGTTTAGTGCGGACCAATGTCTCGTATGCTCGTTTACGGATCGCATGGGTGACGTTGATAGTGGCCGTCCTATGAATCCCAGTGATTTATTAGCTTATGAATATGTTTTGACCATATAAGCTTGCTAATGATGGTAACGCCGAGGTACCTGTATGATTGAACCAGCTCAATAGGAAGAGAATTCAAAGAATAAGAATGTGACATGAAAGAGCGTTTCCGTTATATGCAGCTGCACTTAATTTTATTTTAACGCTTAGCCAACATAAACTACGAGAAAGTGCAGCTAGTGCGCGAGTGCCACGGCGACAACTTAAGAAAACGGGGGGTACACGTGTACCTTCCTTATGAAGGGCCACGCGATCGCTCAAAAGAAGCTAGCTAACATTCGCGGATTTGCATATCGGCTGGTTGTCCTCGAAAATGTGCGCAACAAAGGGTTCAGTGGAGCGCCTTAAACCTTTTCTCACAGCTCGAATTATGTAAAGATTACGACCATGTGACAATAATAGCAGCGTCGTGTGCTTGCATGTAAGCGCTTTCTTCGACGTCATTCATCATGTATAGCGTCTCACTTGCTTCTTAATTGCACGGCATAGCAAGCTAAGAGGTCCAAGAGTCAGACCGGTGTCTCCGTTTTTCTCAATAAACTGCCTTTACCACTGCCACTGAAAGTTTTGGTTAAGGCATCGGAAAGGTTAGCCAGAACGCGACATCACTAAATTCTGGAGTTTTACGTTCTGAAACAACAGTATAGCTACAAGGTATACACTATATATGCATAGTGATTGATTCCGGTGGTATCGGTGATTGACTCAAAGGCTCAGAATTATCGTCACATAACTGATAATTTGGTCGCGGAGATAAGGATAAGAGAGGGAAGTGCACGTAACGATTTCAGCTTTTTGTTGCGCATTGTCCAAGGGAGACGCGTATAAAACAGTAATTTACCTAATTAGCAATGCCACAAGATGGACAAAGAATAAGCGACTTATCTGTAGGTGCCTGTTTAGAACCCTGAGGCTCCAACAACAATTAAAATGAATTTAGCATCAGATTCTCATGACATCTGAAATGGCTTGAAGACGGGACATACTTATGTTGATCGACCATTCCACGTCCCATCGGGGCTTTTCATATTGTTGTCCCGAATGAATCGTGCATTCCGCAAAGGTGCGCACATGAACCTCATACAGATGCGACTGTCGCAGTTTAAAAGGCCAGTAACTGACAGTAACTGAGAGTTAAGGAACAAGGCAACATTTCGGTAACAAAACTGAAAGCATATCACCGATAGAGCTGCTGACACGAGATCACAACGGGGGTATCAGTGTCAGTCAAAATGCTGGTATACTCCCATCTCAAGAGTAGCACATTCGCGGCGACGAGAAATAAGTGCCGTAAAACGTCCCGCGTACCGTGCGTAAGGACGATTTCGAAACGAGCGAGTTAACTCGTAAAACAAATCGCGTTATCACTTTAGCAATTACCGTATAGGCACCTGTAAAACAAAACAACAAAAAGGGGCCCACTTATGGACACAAATGATGTGCGATTCGATAAATATAGCGAACGATACCCATGTCCGATGTGTGGGATAGAGGAGGCCAGGTTCGCGTTAACGATAGCTCGATGATTAACGTGACCACACTTTACGGCGTTTAACCATGTTTCACCACAGACGCGAAATAAAAATAGAAATGTAGGTGACACGGCGCTCTGCTCAGTTCGCTATCGGCGATGCCTGTGGACATCTCATAAAACGAACGATCGCTTTTAAAGCGCCATATCTCAGACAGTGGCTGGCGGTGATAAAATTGTGGCAGGGCGCCGCTCCGGATGTTCAGCTCAAACTCTATACAGTGAACCTAGCCACATATAAAAAACGAAGTGAAGTCGAAGCGACTACTATAAGCGGACCCCAACTTCTGCGGATGTAACCACAACTCAGTGTAATCATAATTAGCACCTAAGTGTGTTTGCTGTGCCTGTGGAACAGGGTACGGGCGCTGCGTAATTACAGCATGCGCTGAACCCGGAAACAGTTAAAAGCGCTAGTTAATCTTAGGTTACATCGTAAAAAAAGAAAAAAAAAAGAAATCCACACAGCTTCACCGCATGCTTTCGTGGGCAACGCAGCGGTAATTATGGCTTACTTTAACGGCGTCGCGCACGATATGCGGGGGCATGAATTTAAATAAGAGATAAAGGAAACAAGAACCGCTTACAAAGCAAGATATTACTCGCGTGCACACCATAAAGAAAATTAAAATGATGAGCGTTTCGTATTGTTCAGGTTATAAATAAACCCGTATGACCGTTAATCTTTAAAACGAAGAGTGTGCAGACTTGGATGCTGTGAAAGCAGCGCTGCGGAAGCCAGGTGGATCAAATATAGATGTAATACAAATTGCGCCGATCGCACGCCGTGCGGTAATCATTGTTGCACGATTACACTAGAATATGTAATCTGCTCAACTTACTAAGAACGTGTCATGGTGTGTTACCCGTGTTAAAACGGCTGCATCTCAATATTCGCGAACAAGATGACTCGGAAATTAGGCGAGAATATTATTTCATAATAACAAACCCTGCATCTGCTCAATGCTCTGACCGCGAACCTTTGAGATTGGTTTCGTGACGTTCTGCGGGGAAAATCACCAGCTCTTTAAAGGAGTACTGACACCAATTTTCGAAGCTGAGTTTACTCCACCATACAACTCTCCTATATGCGTAGATAGCCCTGAGCAAATGTTAAGCTCAGGAAATGCTGATAAGATATTTTAATTTGACGTCAAAGTCAGTATTAACATGGCGTGCCTACTGACATCGACACTAGTGTGACGTCAGGCTACAGTACAAATTTTGGCGACTTCACGCAGCAGCATGGCAAGTTGTGATGACGTCAGGTACAAAAACATGCAAAATGGCCGCTCGCGCGTCACTGTCGGTCGTCTGCTGTCGCCGTTGAGTCGCCGTAGTTGAGTGTGCCCGTGAAGCGAGCGAGCGAAGTCGAACTACCCTCTATCGTCGTGTGTGCCCGCGTATAATCGGAAGGTAAGCTTGCTATGGTGCCGGCATTTTGCCCCTGAAAGCCCGCGGCGGTCTCGGAGGCCACCTTAGCTTATCGTAGGCTCCGGAGCCACGCCGACACCCACCGTGCGTGCCGTACGTTGCATCTTGCACTGCGCCGAATTATTTGCTGTCGTCGCGGAGTCACTATACAAAATTTTGTACATTGTCGACCCCGCACTTGCTGCAGGCGCTGTGCGCGAGAGACCACTGGGCGAAAACGTCACTATATTTTGCGGGAGCGCGTCACGAGGGGCTCATTACTATGCACATACTGTTTCGTGACGTCAGGCTACAGTAGGAACCGAAACCAGCTTTTAAAGGCATGCTGTAAATAAATTTTCTTGGCGCGCTCACGCTTACGAGCACGTTTTCTGGGCTCTGGAGGGGTTGGCCTTTCATTTCATGCAAAAAAACGCCAACTGAAAATTTTCGTGGCAGTACTCCTTTAAGTGATTCTGTGCTCACGACAACCAGTAGGGGATGTACATTTAAAGCGCTAGTTAATCTTAGGTTACATCGTAAAATGACACGAATTTTCTACATTCTCGTATTGTTGCTGTAAGTGAAAGCACTGGCGCGGAGAACCCAAAAAGAGTATCATGGTGCCTCGCAACGGAATGAATATATATTTAATACGGCTCCCTTAAAAGCCCACTTTCGGTTTCGATTTCCAGGGGGCGGTTTCCTAGTGACGTGTCAACAGAGTCGGACGTATGCCTAAGCCACGTAGGGACAGCAATTCGTGATAGCGTCGCTGCAACTCTGTCGTCTGTGGTTAGTTACACGTGGGGCACGCAAACAACGACAATTTCACGGTCGTCCAGCGACTCTGACAGCGATTTGAGCGATTTTTGAGAGACTGTGCTCATACGTCATCGCAGTGTCCATTGCGCTGGGGCTGGCTTGCAGTGCTGTTCGACGAAAACTTTAAAACCAGACTAAAATATTTTGTACATGTTTCCTGGCTTCCGCGTGCGAAGGGCGTTAACAATACATGACTATAAAACGAGAAATGTATATTTTGCACCGCCGCAAAATCGTGTCAGTACTCCTTTAACATATAAGAATACATGCGACGCAATGTCCTGCAACTTTCACATTTCGGTTATCTTGCACAGGGTGCTGCATCGCAGGATGCACTAAGACACAGCAAATAGATCGCAGCTGAGAGTGGTGTGACTGGCTTAGGCAAAGTGTGGCCTGCGTTGAAACAGGGGTTGCACTGTCGACACCACTCGGTTGTATATGTATGCCGTCGTTACAATGGGTGACGTGATTGTTTAAGTTGATTTCGCAGACTACGGCCTGGCAACTGCACGCGACTCTGCCGCTTATGTTGACGTCTTATAGCAATCCCACGTGATTACAGTATACCCAGATCGCTAACTATCGCGTGCAGTAACAATCTAATTGGCTAGGTGTGATAACGCAATAGTATTCATGTCCTGAGGTGCTTGTAGCTCGCTGCCACGGCGGCGTTAAATATTGCGTGCATTTCTTTTGTTATTATTTCTACGTTAAATCTGCAAACACCACTCGTTAGTCCAACAAAAAACAATCTAAGCGCTGAACAGGGCAGGCTCCCCGTGGTGCTCTCGATTCTATACAGAAAGTCAATCTGTTGCGTTTTAATCCTGATTTGATATCTGGGGTCTTACGTCCCAAAACAACGATATGATTATGAGAGATGCCGTAGTGCAGAGTTCCGCGAAATTTCGACCGCCCGGGTTTTCTTAACGAACAATGACATCGCATAGTACACGGGCCTCTAGCATTCTCGCCTCCATCGAAATGCAGTCGCAACGGCCGGAAAACGGCCGCGACCTTTGGAGCAGCAGCCGACTGCAGTAGCCACTACACCACCGTGCGGGGCACGTTTTAATCCTGCAAACGTTATCTAGTATTAATAGGCTACCAACTTGACAAACCCTTTACACCAACGGTATGAAGCGCGTCTGTGGTTAGATTATTACTGATTAGTTGCGTGTGATGCGAACGTAATTCTGCTTGTTATCCATAAGTGGAACTGGTGGAGTGAGCAGAAAGCTCTTTATAAGACGAGCATCCATGTGTCAGCCCTCGCTGTCTTTACTTTCGCTTTGTGACACAAGCGTAGAATTGACCATCTCTGAAAAAAAAAAAAAAAAGTCTCTACAATTATGGGTACGAAAGAAAACCTTGTCATCCACTCTTCACCTTACGGTCATTTGTAGAACCGTTCTGCCGTTCCATCGCGTTTCTCTTATTTTGTCATATTTGTGTGGGTTGTCAAGCTGTTCTCTAAATAAATCTTATTTCAGTTGATTTTTTTTTTTGTTACTTCCATAAGATAGCGAAGAGAGAGAGAGAGAGAGAATAGTGAATGGAGAGATGATGCTCGCAAGCCGCTCGCTACTCACGTGTTCGCCGCCTCTAGCCATGTATGCGCGTGTAAAAGATCCCTTGGCTTCTGCCGACGTCGCGTTCACTGATCTCTTCTCTTACGCTGTCCGCGCTCTCCGCGGGCACTTTCACGGCCGCACCGAGCTCTTATAGGAGCCGCGATTCGGGTCAGCAGCGGTGTAGTATCCTCCCTCGACGTTTCTCTCTCTTGCTCTCCGCATCCTCTCTCCCTCGCTGACGACAGAACTCGGGACGGACGAGGAAGTGGAAGGGGTGGGCGAGGGGGAAGGCTGCGGTGTCGCGGCCCGTCGGGTGTTTCGGGAGAGGCCATAGGCGAGCCCGGGGTCAACCAGGAGAGATCGCGGATGCGTTGGAAGCCGGGCGAAAGTGGTTCGCCACTACACGTCCGCACCGGCGCCGCTATAAGCACGCGGAGGCCTTTAATTCGGTCTCCCGCACGGCGCGGGGAGCTCGCGTCTCGATGAGCGTGCTTGTTACGCGCGCGCATGCGTTCGTATTTGCGTGTGTTTACGTACTCTCGCCGTCCGCGTGTTTTTTCGGCGACTATAGTTGTACCTCTCACGCGGTAGTCGGCGCATAAACACCAGCTACGTGATTGCACATATTCTGTGTACACGGAACAGGACTTGTGACCTTTCCTTGTGCGCATGCCGCGTCGATCATGCATCGGAGCGTTGTTTGGATTCGCCACCCTGAGTAGGGAGGTGAGAGGAGGAACCGTACAATAAGAAGGGAGGGGCACGTCAACGGGCGTGCGCAGGCAAAATGCCAGGGAAAAAACTCCAGTCGGGCGATCGTTGTTTATGTAAATGGGCGCGCAAAGGTTGCCCGATTGGGAGCCCTATGGTGTTTCCGGGAGCGCAAATGCCATGACCGATCAAAAGGCGGCTGCGTGTGTGAGCAGTGTGTGAGATTTGAGGTGACTGACAATAAGTGTGAATGGTTTACCGCTATTGACGAGTGGGTCTGCAGTTCACCGTGTCCGCTGCAGTGGTCTCAGTGGTTATGGTGCTTTACTGCGGATCCGAAGGACTTTGGTTTGATCCCGGCCGCGGTGGTCGCGCTTTCGACGGAGGCGAAGATGCTGAAAGCTCGTGTACTGTGCTTTATCGCTGTACGCTTAAGAACCCAATGTGGTCTTAATTTCCGGAGCCTTCCACTTCACAACGTGCCTCATAATCATATCGTAGATTTGGCGTGCACGTATTTCTCCGGAAGTTATTATTATGCGCTTATTTTTCCGTATGCTCTCGACACTATGTTTTCCTTAAAGACTGAACATTTCGCTCGGTGCGAATACCATATACCGAACACGTGTTCGTAATGCCCGATCTATCAACCAAACAAACGACTAGTCTTGGTATATCCCGTCACCTTCGCTATGGCCAACCAATAGCGCAGCAGCAGTCGCACCTCCTTCCCTTGTCCAGCATCACGGGAGCATATTGTGGCGTAAATGTCTTGGACGTCGAATATTGGATATCCTTTCACCTACATTCCCCGAAGACATTCACTATACCTGCCCAAGATCGAGCGTTAGGGTATGGCATCTTCATAATCGGTGTTTTCCCAGCGTTTTCCCAGTGCCATTCGACACGGACAACAGAATAGACCCGGACAACGGTGGGAAAACATCGATCACCAGTACATATGTGGCGGCCGCAACACGATATAAATTATTGACAAGGCTATATAGCCTGCCTCGACACATGATGATGACTTTTGTGGTAGTGACGCATGCTAAGGGGTATTGATCAAGAATCGATCGCCAGGGGCTCATAAATGTGTCAGTGAAGTACGAAGCCCGCGCGCATTTCGATCATCTTGTTGCATGGTCCGCAAAACACACCTCACCGATGTCGCGACAGCATTGATGTGGACATCTCTGCTTCTGTGGCAGGAGGATAATTAGTCTCTTGCCCATCTAGGCACCGAGAATAGCGTTTGGCAGTGATAGTAACTCGTTGTTTATTGGGGAAACATACGTGCGAAAAGAAAGAAAAGGAGGAAAGGGAGAGAAAACGTTAGTGCTGGTCACATTTTGGGACCTGACTAGCATTGACAGTTGACACTTGAACAGCGGTCATCAGTGGGTGTGGGAGAAGATGATTAAATGACAGCGAGAGAAAGAGAGATAGAGAGAGAAAATAGAATGAAACTTTTTGTGTACGTGCAGAAAAGTGACTAGAAGATATCTCACAGCTCGTTTGTGGAGCGACATACGCGAAATACATGGCTCCCCGTTTCCACAAACTGGCAATGCTTCTGGGCAAAACCAATGAAGCAAAGACAGCGCGAAAATAAAGGGACATTCACTACATGTGCCACTTAGCAAACAATGGGGAGCTGCTCAGTGACTTGGTCACTTTGCCACCCCGCCAGTCACGACTGTTGAGTGAGCGCATGCAGAACATCCTTCAATCTTGGTATGTCAGTGAACAGCGAGCGAAGCAGAAAAAATAAATCAGTAGAAATAAGCAGATAAACTGACTGGGAAAGCTGCCTTCCTACGACGAAATTATGTACCAGCTCAACCTCCCCACCATTTCACCACGTTTTTCTAATTTTTTTCTTTGATGCTGGTCATTGCAGTACGTCTCTGTACGCACTACAGTGTCCAACGACTCGATCTCACTGCCGCGTTAGACACCCCGAACCCAATTAAGGAATGTTCTTAAGTTCAGGCAGAGTACTGAAGTACTCTATTTGAACTGAAGAACATTCCCTAAGGTAAAATATACTCGTTGAACGTGGCCACATGCGTAGGAAGTATACAAATAAAGACAAAATTTTGCAGTTGCGGAAGACGGCAAATGTTAGTAGTCGACTTTAGTCCTTTTGTACGCCTCCAGAGGGATGCGTTTCTTTCTTTCTTTCTTTCTTTCTTTCTTTCTTTCTTTCTTTCTTTCTTTCTTTCTTTCTTTCTTTCTTTCTTTCTTTCTTTCTTTCTTTCTTCTTTCTTTCTTTCTTTCTTTCTTTCTTTCTTTCTTTCTTTCTTTCTTTTGGATTAGCCTTTGTACCCTCCTTGTGATGGCAAACCGCACGCGCGTCTCATTGAGCACCTCGCTGTTCTGTCCAGTTTCCTCTCTCCCTTGTCACAGAGTGTAGTTACATACCATAAATCATCTAAAAAAAAATGGTTCTATCTTGCGATACCTGCTCAGGGCTTTAATGTCGTCCAAAGCGAAAATACTCGTCATGTTTTGACGGCGTGGGAGCTGCTCTGTTGCTTCCGTGTATCCGATCTTGCTGTCCTTAACTCATATTCGCAGCACGGAAATGAAGAGCGCAACAACGTAGAATTGCCGCCACACACAGCGTCTTAACTTGCGTGTCTAGGTGTGGGCTTGCGTGGTTGAAATTATGCTTTTTTGTTCTTTTTAATTCGGTAAGCTTTATAACTAACTAGCTCATGAACACGTTCCTCTGAACCTTATGTCCATAAAACCCACCACTCTTTTTCGCGCAGGGAGCTCCCTTGTCTATCACATCTAAACACTCCCTGTCTTTTTTATGTCTGTCTTTTTTTCTCGTTTTTTTTTTTCTTTAACGCTCACTCAAACTCGACGTATGTAGCGCTTACATTTCGCCCGCGAATTGTGCCGCAACACCGACGCTGTTCTGCGGAGCTGTTTTTCAGTGAATGAAAACAAAAGTCGTAACGACCGTACGACTTCCATTAACAGCGATGCGCAGAGAGTTCCCGCAGACACACGACGTGTTTGTTTTATTATTTCTATACCGTGCTGCTCGTTTCGCTTGATACACCGTACAACCACGGCTCGCTGTCACTGATGCTTTCTTCTCGCGGCCGGAAAGCGAAACGCAATAACGACAAAAAGAAACAGTAAGAAAGTACCTTAAAAAGACACATACGCGGGCTCGCTTACTCCAGCTTACGGTAACGGGCTTGCCCGCGCCGTCGGGAAATAAAAATAAGAGGGAGTCGCCACTATAGGGGGGGCTCGGGAGGCAAAGCTCGTGGGCATGGCTCCGTCTGAGGACGATCCCGCGCCGCCGACGAAGAAGAGCAGTATAATAACGCCGGAGGAAGGAAGGAGGTCGACATAATGACACTCACTATTGATCTTTTGGACACGAGCAGGCGAAAGAAGAAATAAAAAAAAAGAGGAGGAAAAGAAGCGGCAGCTTCCCGTTTCTCGCATCTGTTCTCCGGCATAAAAGGAACCCGCTCGCTTGTTGCTCCCTTCCTTAGGATGTCCCTCTTCCATATCTTGCGATTCTTCTTTCTTCGGCTCGTAAAAAAAAGGCTACGTAAACGCGTGACGTTGTACTGCACTTTTACTTTCTCCCTGTCCGGGAGTCGAGATACCGCCGTGGATGTAGAACGAGAAAAGAAGGCGTCCCGCCGTTGTCGCTGCTGCTGACGTTGCTGCCGCCGCATAGTTTATGCTATCTTCAGAGCCAAGTCGATGTTCGCTAGCCTGCTATATTTCTGCGAATGCGTGCTTCGCCGTATATGCGTAAAAGAGAACTATCTCATGTATGGCACGTAACTTAGCACTGTGTATACATGATAACACTGGGGTGCGTATGTAGCGAGATGACAGGGAGTGGCAGCTTTATCTTGATAAGTGACTCGGTTGCCGAGCGAATCTTTTCGTTTCGGCTTGCCCGACATTTGGTCAACGCCATAGCGAGTGGCGAGCTTTTGAAAGGGGGAAATGGACGCCTGGGTATTTTTGAACCGGCATGCTTTAGAAGACTTCATTGATGTGTGCACTCACTATTGGACACACGCCAAGTACTCAGAAAGCATGCGCGCACGTTTACTCCTGCTCAAGGAACGGCCTGTCACTGCTGAAGCGGAAAATGGGGAACGTGACAAAGGCGATCCTGAGCGCGCGCTGCAAGTGAAGCGTGCAAGGTTGTGCGAAGATGGTCTCAAAGAGCAGGAGCTATGGTGACTAATTAGGTTATGATATTGTGCGGAGATGTCAACGGAAGCATCCTGTTTCGCGCTAGTTTGTACAGCACATAATTTCACTCGCAGTAGCCCTACGCGAAAAATAGGTACTGTTATTGCTCAAACAGCTTATGCGTTGTTGCTCTTAAGTTCATGTTCTAAATGGAAGACGGAAGATGCCCATTATTAGCAATAGCTGTCCTGCCAAGCCTGCGTTTACTAGGAGGAAAACTGCAAGAGACAAGCCTTTACGACTGCGCCTCAGAGCAGACATCTCAAGCACATTTCCCATGCTTCCGTTATGGTCGCGTCGAATATCAATGTGCTCAGTTCCTCCAAAGCCACATACGTAAGAAGCAAAAGTAAAGAAAAACTCGAGTTTCTGTGTCCCTTGTTTCTTCACAACGTGCCCATTATGAATAAGTAAGCCAGTTATACTATGTATTGGTGTGTACAAAGTCCCTTGATCTTAAAATGCGTAGGCCAAAGGTCAAAGTTTCCTCAAAGCACTCAAAGCTCGGTAATCATCGAAGTATAGCTGTGAGGGAACCGGCGAAGAGGGAAGTTGCTGCCTGCAAAGTACGCAGGAAATTGCTCAGACTATTTTGACGTCAGTATTCGCGGGGTTTCTCCATTGACCTCTCGAGGTCCGCAACAGGAAGTTGTCGGACATCAATACCTAAAATAGGAAGCAGATTTCAGCGCTAGTGTGGCACATTGTAGCCCGGCGTTTACAGTATGTTTTCCGATGGCAGACGTTCGGGAAGTTGTTTTCTTGCTGGAGGAGGGCGATGAAAGGAAAAGGTGGGGGGGGGGGGGGGGGAGGCGTAGACAGCGGATTTCTGCCTTGCACCATGTTATGCTAAGTGTCCTGTTACGGATGGAAATTGTGAAACGGTGGAAGGGCAAGTGGCAAATGGCCCCCGATGTGTTGCCACATCCTGGCTATGCGCCCTTGCTGACGTTACGTAGGAACTAAGAGAGAGAGAGAGAGAAAGAGAGAAAACAGAAACCAGTAACTCTTGAACCGATTTCGTATGCGAACGCGAGGCCATGTTTCTGGGATCACCTCACTTACCCAATTAGTTCTCTCGACCTCCACGCAATTTGTGGCCTTTCGTTCCTCATTTATGGCTTTAATGACTTCGTACAAGAATGTACAGAAGTTATGCTATTTGCATCTAAAAGAAAAATGTTGTTGCAGCTTTTATCATAAACAGCTGAAAATCGACAGTTCAAGGCCTGAGACGAGAGTCACGGAATAAACGTCCTCTAACGTTACAGGAATACCGTTTCAAAACCAGTTGTTTGAAATACTCTTTTTATTTCCACAGGCGATGAGGGAATAGAATAGTTTACCAGCTGTAGAGATCTTAATAAGTTCCTAACGTTATTTGAAGAACACATTGGCACTGTTAACGACTGAATTTGTGATGTATTTATGTATTTTTTGTTTTGTTTCACACTAGAGCTGGTGTGTACATTACTGAAGTGCACTTCTAGAATTATGTCCAAGCTGTTTGCTTCTAATCATCCAATTTAACATCGCATGACTTCTCTTTCCCTGTACTGGCACTTAGCTACACTGTAAAAAAATTCCGTGACTTTCCGGCAGAAAATGGTCGTTCCGACCGTAAAAAGATGCGTATTCTTGTCCTTCGAAGAAATACGGACGCTACACACATACAGCAAAAATCCATGCGGCTCCTACGGACGTATCCTCCAGTGGGACGGAATACAGGAGTACGTGATTACTGTGCGGATGATAGTCCATACAAGCTCACAATTTTTTTGTATGTCGCTGACCATGTCCGTGGTTGTTGTGCACAACGATGGGACTGCGACTCCGCAATCTCAGGCTTGATACTTTCTGATTACGTAAGTAGGTTGGCAGCATTTTGCCTCCAACTTTCTCCGTATTCGGGGGCCATTTTTTTTTACAGTGCGCAAACACAGAGTGTGTGCGCACTGTAAAACTATACCCTGTGTGTTTACGTGTATTCTCATTGTTTCATTATTTGTTTGCCCTCCTGAAATAGTCCCAATCGGGACTGGCAGTATGTACCAAATAAATAAATACATAAATACAACTTCATTTCGTGAGTTTCGGTTGCAGATAAAAATGTTAACAGAACTAGAGATAAAGGTGTAGGCATGTGGCGGTCCGGGTTTTAGGGAGCGCTATTCACAGTATTTCTTCCTCCTTTGCGGGCGCTCTTTTTCATGACGTGCAACATAAGCACGGAGAAAGATTTCCTATCGTTCTTCACAGTTCATGCTAGAACTAGAATAAGATATATATATATATATATATATATATATATATATATCTATATATATATATATATTATATATATATATATATATATATATATATATATATATATAAGAGTTGAGAGGTAGGCAGGGAGGTTAACTAGATAGAACAGAAGTTCCAGTTTGCTACCCTGCTGGGGGAAGGATAAGGGGAAGTAGAAATGTCAGAAGAAAAAGAATGTGAGAAAGAAAAAAAGTAAAACACACACACACACAAACACACACACACACACACACACACACACACACACACACGCACGCATGCACGCACAACGGCAGAGTTGCAGTCGTTTAAATACAGGGAATAGGGTTAAATGGGGCTGAGATAGCTCATTACTTACTCGATTTTGTCTGCGTGAAAGTGTCGATACTTCTCGTAACTTGCCTTCGCGGAACCGTTCTTGGATATGACCTCGATGTCACTTATACTCAACATCTTCCGCAAATATTTACTGTTTCCCGGCCGCAGAATATGCATATATAGCTTGTTGCCACATCTTACTCATTTTGTCAAACTGAGAGAGAATAATTTTCGTTATTCGTTTTTTTAATTCTCTTTCATTTTTCTTCTGCTACCTAAAGAAAATAAAAGCAAGTACATCGGCTCTAACTTGGTGGTTTCGGGCCCTTTGCAGTAAGCAACATATTCAAGCAGACAGCATAAAAAACAGCGAGTTTAAACGTTAGTCCACAGCTTTCACGAACCACTTCTTTCATAGAGATTTCGAGAGCATTCCTTTAGATGTTCGAAGTGAGTCGTAGCTGCTAAAGTGGGGGGGGGGGGGGGGCAGGGAAGGATATTTTTGCCCACCAACCCTTCCAGCTTTCCATTCCACGCCTGAAGGCCAGAGTTGCTTTTGGCGAAGCACTTTTCGTGCACTTCGGAATGGCGTGCCACGTTCATGGGCATACAAAAAAAAAAAAAGGGAGAGAGGGAAAGGAAGGAAAAAAGAAAAGAAAAAGTGATTTGGCCGGCTTCTCCGGCAAATAAAGGGCTTAGACGCGAAAGCGAGCCGGAGGTTGCTAGTGAACGTTGTTCACTTGGACGGCGTTGTCCGTGCACTGTGCTTCATATAAAACTGAGGCCAGCGAGCGCATACACGAAACGACGTTCCCGCATAGGCCCCTTTCTTCCGTCGTTAGCCTCGTCACGAAACAAGAACAAAGATGATAAACAACAAGAAAGAAAGAAAGGAAGAGAGAAAGATGATTGCCCGGACCACGTAACATTTTCCCCACGGTGTCTATACAGTTCCGAGCAGGCTACCACGGAGCTCCCGCATCAAGACGCAGCAACGAGAGCAAAACATGGCGCCGGATAATAAAGAACCGCCACAAGTCGGTCGGTCCGCGGGCGCCTTCGCGGCCGACGCGAAGCGCGCCCAATTCAGTGCGCTCCGGCAAACACAGCGCGTCGGTCGACGCACCGCTCCATTGTTTTTTGGCCGCACGGCCCAATGAAGATTTATTTACCCGTGCACAACCCACACGCACGGGACGAGCTTCGTATAGAAGAGACCGGAGAGAGAGAGGTGGGAGACGGTGTAATCACTGTGATCTGCCCCTGGGCGTAAGCCATCCCCCGGTCGCCTCATGGGTTCGTTGCCGTGGCAGGGCGCATCTTTCCGGAGCGACGAGATGAAGGGTTGAGAGAGAAAGGGCTCGGCGGTGCTCAGCCGAGCGGCGACGATCACCGTTGCGGCGGGCTGTCAAGAGTGTGCGCGTGGCTTCCCTTCTGGCAAGCCGCGCGGGTTTCCCTGCGCCCGAACGCTCCTCCGTATTTGCACGCCCGTAAACGCGACAATGACAGGTGTACGAAGGACCGCTGAAGGTTGCTGGCTAACGATCCGCGTCCGTATAGAAAAAAAAAGTTGAATAAAATGTGTCATTGCGCGCGCTGTCGTACTCCAGTAAAAGGCTGCGACGAGAGCTATATGTCGTTTAAACCCCGCGAGATGTGCATGTCACCGTTTCCTGTGCCTCGAGCAGGCGCTCAGAAGGACGAGATGAAAAAAAAATAATAATAAAGAACGCGACAGCTTGTCTCTTTACCGTCCCGAGAGCAGCATGCTACGCCACGGTGTTAACACGCTTCTCTGTAGACTTTCCTCGAATGTCTCGCTTTATACAAGTGGCGTCACAGCGCGTCGTTGCTTTGCATGTGTGCATGTATACTTCCGAAACAAAGCGTCACTCACGCGATTCGTCTAGTTGCATGTTGGTTTTTAGAGAAAAGGAACGCGGATGAAAAAAAAAAGAAAAAACTGTGGCACGCTTAAGCTTCGCCTTAAGAGTTGAACGTGATAGCGATGCGTGGCCCCATTCTCATCGCACTCCCTTTCGCTTGCCACGCCCTTCGGTCGCCTAGCCGTGTAACTGTCATGACACCACTTGGTAGTAAGTGCGAGTTACTTTTTTGGCTACCCCTTCGTCCTGCATGTTGCTCACGTTTCCGGCGCATCGCCTCGGCCTCCCTTGCTCTAAAGTCAGGGTCCACAGTCCGGCGCTGTCGTTTCGCCTGAGAGTTTTGTGCCCGCAGCACAGCGTCCCCACGCCGCTTTCGTTGCATAGCTTCAACATGCTGAGCTTTGGAGCTTTGGTGTCGGCCTTCTCTGCGTCCGTCTTGCGTGGCCTCCCTTGTCGTCTCACGCCATTTGACATAGATGCGCCATCAAATTTGCTGATTAAGAAGGCACAGCAGTACACAGCACAGAATCCATCACAAACGTTTCAACAGCCCAGTCTCGTGAGGGAACGTCTACACACTCGCGAGCACAGGCGACCACACCCGTAAGCCAAAGTGCGAGTGCAAGCGCCTTCCGGTTAAATATACATGCATGTTGCGCTACGAAACACGGCGCTGTGGGACCTTTGCGCCACATCGATGGTGACGCACCTACCTCGAATTTTCGCTCACGAACACCGCTGATTTTTCGCTCACAACGACGCCGACACCGGAATTTCCGCGAAACAACCACTTTAACGCTATCGCGCTAATACTCCGCCTAGTCGAACCGCAGATGAATTGTTATTAGGTCCCTTGTGTAGTAACCTAATGTGCGATGCGAAGCGAAAGGTGCTTGCGCTGGAGTCGGGAAGAGCTGTCGCCAGTACTTTATGTCGTGTATTTCCCGGCACTATTGTGTGTGTGTTGAGGTATGGGTGTCGAACGTTGGAACTCAAGGGGACCCCTGCTGCACGAAAAGCGGGTATCTGACACGCACTAAAAGACTGCTGCAGAAGCTTGCTGTGGCATTGAAACATGTATAGCTGTGGCACACGAAGCTTGGATAGTTTATTTTAACATAATTAGGCGCGATGTTCTTGCTGTGTCTGTGGACCCAAAGCGCGGTTATCCTGGGTCAATCGTGCGGATGGTCGACGCAGTTGGCATACTTCAGGTCTCCTTATTGATGCCTTCACTCTTTCCTTATCATTTATGAAATATTGGAAAGTGTACTTGCGGTCTTAAAAGGTAGCCTTTCTCTTTTATAATCGTTATTTGTAAACGTAAACTACAAAAGCAGCAACCGTCAAACGCTAATAGAGCTATAGCGCATATATATATCGCATTAAAAGTGGAACGTTTTGGAGAGGCAATCATTGTCTTATTATGTTATGTTTATTATTTATTTTTTCTAAGTATTCGTCGATTCTTATTTATTTACATCACTTATTATGTTAATAATTAGTACTTTATGACATCCATTAATAGTGTATTAATTCATGTTATCCGTATGAAATTTTACATATCTGCATCCTCGCTTATTTCACAATGGTATACATTAAAAATAGTTAGAAATTTCGAAAGTACTGAAAACCTGCGCAGACCGCGCAACTCGCGTGGTTGTCTGGTCCAGTATTTTGGTAAACACTGGACAACACAACCAACAGCTTCAAAATTCTTGTAAAAAATTTGATTTCAGCGCAAATGGTCAGAAAGTGGAGAGGGGGGGAATGCCCCCTCCACTTTCCCATCATTTGTAAATGTGTACATAAACAGAGTACGTGTATATAAACAACACGCACACATTGATCATATAGAAACATGCAGAGAAGAAATGAAACAAACACTATACATGCTAGCCTATACACTCATCTCACTTTGCACGTGAACAGTCGGTCAGACCGTTCCAGAAGAAACTTCCGACACGAAGCTTCACTCTGGGCCAGCTGCGTGGACAGAAGAAAGCTACGATTTCTTCCGGATCGCCGAAACGAGATCGGTTCTTGGGCTGGTGCCTTCGCTGTGACGTCCAATGAGGTTCAGTGTCGTGGAAAGGCTGTCGCGTCGCCCAGGACGACCCGGTCGGCTGCATCTGACAGCTAGAGACGAGGACGACGCCGCTGCGTTTTCCAACGATCCGGGCCGGAAAGACGAGCAGTTGGTCGGTCAGTTTCCCACGGTCGCTCTCGGCTTCGGGTCGAGTGCGCCCAAGCGCCGGAAAAAGGCCGCTGGCCAACAACCGCTCGAAGGCCGCGTACACACTTGACTCTGGAGTTGTGTGCTGTCCTTTCGTTCCGTTTTCGCTCTGACACGCGAGGATATATGGCGCAGCCTTCTTTTGTCATAGAAGTCTTCGGAAGCAATGCTTTGTGTTGCACAAAAGAAAAAGAAGATACAGAAACAAAACAAACACAAAAAGTAAACAAATAGCGAGCGTGAAACGTGATGAGCTGCTGCCTTTGATTTGTTTGCGCTTGAAACTCATCTTTCGGCCTGCCTTTCCTCTTTTATAATCATTATTATTATTTTTTTATCTTTATTTTATGTTCGACTGCTTTTCTATGCTAAAACCAACATTACTGTTTAAGACATATTCCTTAGTGACCGCTGTGAGTGTACGGATGGATGCCACAGACACAAGCGCATTCATGTCACCAAGCAAGTGTATAAAGACAACCTTGCGAGCGTAACGCATCTTTTAATTTGTTTAGTGTTTTTTCAGTTAACGTGGCATATCGCTTAAGCTGTGTTCGTTCTTAGCAGACTAACAAACGAAGCATTTATGCATGCAAAAGAAAATGAATAGCGTTTTGTTTCAGTGTTAATTGCGTCACCAGATCAACTGCGAACACTGCAGTGCGAGAGCAATTTATTTGTTAGTCTCATTAGCGTTTCAACAACTGAAAGACAGTTATTGACGTTTCTTAAATTTTAATCCAGTCCGTCGTGCCAAAAACACGATATGATTATGAGAGACGCCGTAGTGGACGGCTCCAGAAATTTCGACCACCTGGACTTCTTTAACGCACACCTAAGTCTAAGCACACGGGCCTCTGGCTTATGGCCTCCATATAAAAGGAGCCCCGCCACGGTGGTCTAGTGGTTATGACACTTGGATGCTGCTGCGAAGGTTGCGGGATCGAATCCCGACCGCTGCCGCTGCATTTCGATGGAGGCGAAATGTTGAGGCCCGTGTGCTGTGCGATGTCAGTGCACGTTAAAGAGCCCCAGGTGGTCGAAATTTCCGGAGACCCCCACTACGGCGTCTCTCATAATCAGATCTGGTTTTGGGACGTTAAACACCACAAATCTATCAGATCCATCGAAAAGGACCGTCGCGGCCGGGATCGAGCCCGTGTCCTTCGGCTTGCAGCAGCCGAGCTCCGTAACCACGTGTATACCACTGCGGCGGCCTCTCAAGCTCCATCCATTGCGCCAACGTCTACCCGCAGGACGGCAGGTGTGATGCAAATGATAGTGAGCCGTAAGATCACGCATATTTCGATGACGCAATCGGTGTTAGTTATCGCTTGTATAGAGCGGCGTGACCAAGGAGGTTGTTGGTTTTGACTCGATCGTGCAACCACGTATCTCCGACCGACAAGCTTTACGTAGCGCGCGTTGCGTAGGTTACGCATACGCAAGTTAACGCTATGTAGGACAAAAATAAACACGAATATAAGGTACCGCTGCTGACTCTGTACGCGCTTGTAGTCGAACCATGCTGACTCGATGTCAAACTTCGAGCGTGCAATCTTCAAAAGTTCTGTCGCGCGGCTTGCAGCGAGACAAGCGAGCGACGCATTGAGCTCCGCATACGAGGGAGCAACGGCGGACAAATGCGACTTCCTCCAAAACAAAAAAACAAAAAAAAAGAAAAAAAAAAGAAAGAAGAAGCGCAAGAGGAACTTGTGTCTTCTCTGCCCTTTCCGCCCGTTACGCAGCTTGGCATGCCGATCCTGCGCGCGTCTGGCAACTATTTATACCCAACTTACATCCTCGAAAAAGGAGTAAAGACAAAAAATTGCACAGTAAAAGAGCATCGGTCCAGCCCACGGCCGTCCCTGCCACACAGCCGGCATTGCCGAAGTCAGCATGTCATCCTGCACTTCGGCGACGAACTTTAAATGACGTGCGCAGGCGCGGCAGCGGCGGGGGCCATTCAGCTGTCAAGCGCCATTCTTCCAGCGTCAGCGCGGCCTGCATCAAGCGAGAGAAGACAGCGCGCTTCCTTTGCCTCAACGTTTTACTCAAGAGATTAATAAGAAGACGAGGCAACAGAAGGAACGCGGCATGCGTTATAGGAAGTGTATATGCGCGCACTCGCAACGTCACGAACGGCAGCGGGGGGATGCACCACTCACGCTTTCGTTCGGCACGCGCTGGAACGGGTGGGTTTGAAGCGGGAGAGCAGCCGCACAGGTGGCTGACCTGCAACAAGCGATCCGACCTTCCCGGCAGCGACGCTATAAACGAAATAAAGAAAGAAACAGTTACTATTCACTTTCTCTCTCACCCCGTGCACGGCGAGGAGGCCGAACAGGAAGAAGAGACGTCGTCGGCCCGCCTTGCCAGCCTCCCCCACCTCAAGGTCGCCGCCGCTAATCTCACTAATCGCCATTGACCGACCCCGGGCGCTCAGGCTAAACGTTGCAGCAGCATTCCCGGAGGCTGACCGTTGCCGCTCTAAAAATACCGCGGCGAAGTCGTACCCGCCGAAAGGAAAGGTTCGGACTGCATCGACGGTGTACCCTGCCGCTGAAGCAGCAGTACCGCGGATGGTCGGAGAAGCGGCGCTTTTCTGTCCGTGAGAGGCATGCGTCGGTCGACCGCGGCATCATATGCATCTTAGGGAAACGCACTATACGCAACGGAGAAAAGAAAGAAGAAAAAAATTCTGGCTGCCACGCTGTATAATACAGCGGGGGAACGCTCTTGGAAGCTTTTGTGTCTTTGGGAACTCAGCCCGAATGGACTCTAGCCGGCCTGCTAGGTGGTCTTTTCAAAAGTAACGGTGAGCGCAACTTAAAAAAGGGCAGTCGATGTATGCCACATTCATGTTCTTTCTATGAGAACATCGGCGCTTCGCTTCTTTCTTGCTCCTTTCCGCGGTCAGCCCGAACACGACTTCTTTGCCGCGGAGTTGAAAAATAAGAAGCGCCTTTCTTTTCTCTTTTTGTTTCGCCCAAAGTCGACGGACTGAGCGTATATTCGTGACGTTGCAGAGTCATGTTCTCGCTTTCGCTGCAGCATCTCACCACCGCCTCCATATGCACGCACAACGCATAAACAACGCACGTACGCAGCTCTGCGCGTTTAGACGCTATGGCCGAGAAAGTATCCTCGAAGGGGTTGCTGACACACCGACCGTGTGCTCATGCGTTGTGACTCTGAAGACACTGGAGATGACGTATAAGATACACAATAAGAGAGAGCTTTTAGTTATTTCTGAAAGCGAGCGAATGCTTAGGTAATAGCTCTGCTACTTGAAGTGCATTATCACAGTCTCGGGATGCAGCGGGAAATTGACCGCTCCGAACGCTGAAAAACAATGGTGATTCGTTAGGCGAACCTGCGATTTGTCTTTGTGGTGTTACTCTAGGCAACCCCACCAGCCATCTCTATAGGGACAGATGATAACGTAAGGATAGGAAATGCGGCGCACAAGATATATAACGTCGTCGCTCTATTGGTCGTTACGTAATCACACAGACTGCTTGCACAATAGTCATTACACCTGCACAGTTAGGAAAATTTCTACGCAAGGTAGCATAGCGACACCACATTGCTACTCTAGCGGTACTGAGCCTTGTTGTTCAACAAAATAAGCATAGCGTCTATGCGCATTCTCCATCGGGGTCACGGAGTGAGCGGTCGCGGTGATTCGGTGTCCTTTACCGAAAGCCCCTGAAGTAATAGTGATAAACACGCGCGAAAGGCAGTGATGTTGCCGTCTTCCCACTCCAGTAACGTTTATTCATCGTGCAACTCGAAATGCCGTATGAGAAACCTTCGGCTTCGGAGCAGCTGAAGGCTTCTTCAGACGCTGGAAACGTGTTCTTCATTTCCAACCTTGGTGCAATCTGCGCGCAGGTCTCTTTGGTGAATTTTTCTAAAGTTAGGAACGCGAGGCGCACCATTGAAATTCTGTGCGCCATGTCCTCGAGGGTTTCTAGGAACTTGTTGCTTGCTATCTTTCCTGAACCATTATTAGGCACGTGAAATACGTAAACACCCAAAAGAAGCGCCCCTACATGACCGAGTCCCTCAGTTGCACCAATGTGCGAGATTCCCCTTGGCAGGGAACTGTCCAGTGCTTTGACGGACGTAATAGTAGTGTTTAGACATGTAGGTGACTTTCTTGCTTTGTTGCATTTGGTGCACTGATGCGTATCCAGTTGTTGTCACTCGCTTAACTTCAGACAAGTTTCGCGCATGTTCCAGTGCGCTCGTTATCCCGTTAGAAATGCCAAGTGGAGGAAAGCTGCGAGTTAACCATGTGTGCTAGGCTTAATGGGAGTATTTTCGCTTGATCGATCTGCCTGAGCCAGCAGGTATAGGAGTGGCCCAGTTCAGGCGCCGTCCCGAGTATGTCATTTCTAGTTGCAGACAGGTAGCGCGTTTCACTCATTTGTTCTATCGCACCACAGCATGGTTCAAGTTTGGATGCAGCATGGATATGCTTAACCTCTTGCGTGCACAATTCGGAAAGAAAAAAAATATGGCTCCATGGTGCAAAGAAGTTTCCGCAACCGTAAAGAAAGAAAGAAAACTAAGCAATGAACATAGTTTATTATATTGCTTGCCTCAGCTCACAATATAAATGCGCAGTCAGTTTCGCCGAATTGACGAACTAGTTCATCGTATGACGCCGTTGGCTAAACTTGAGAAGGCAACCGGGAGACCGTCGTTGAAGAGCTGCCTCCTGGAGTGTTTGCCGAGGAAACACGTACATAGCTTGCCGGTTTGAACAAATAGGCTTCGTTTTGTCAGCAGGAAATTCCCTCCCGAGCTTCCCGACACGGAGAATTCAATTCGAACGATTCAATGGCTCGCTGCGGCCGATAGGAGACGTGGCATATGACTCTGGCATCATACAGGAACTGACGGGCGCCTTCCTGTTTGTTATCTGCCGGAGGAGCGAGCTGCGCTGACCATCCGATCGTGGGGTCTGCGCGGGCGCGGCGAAAGGGAAGCGCCGCAGCTGCGTTGGCAACTTCGAGAATCCGCAGCTGAGCCAGCTTCGTTTTCTGCACTCCCGACGCTCCGAATGGGAAATGACGAGAGATGCGACGTTCGTGGAGGACTTTAAAGCTGCAGCGGAAACCTGACCGCTTGCACTAATGATGAACTGTCCGGAAGTGGGTTCTCCGAAGAGCCGCGTGGTCTGTCAACAACAACAACAACAACAACAACAACAACAACAACAACAACAACAACAACAACAACAAGGACGACGACCACGACAACGACAACAAAACCGCCGCATTCCAAGTCGAATTGAAGCATTCTTATGATCTTTTTTCTGTTATTAGTAGTTGTTATCGGGCGGTTATTGCGGCATATGTCACTGACATAGGCTCCTCCGTTTTGCTAAGACCCGCGAAGCTTGCGATTTGGGCTCCAGAGGCGTACACTGCGAGGAAATAAACTCATAGGGCGTTCTTCGCGAAGGGGGCGAAAAATTCACCGGTCCGTTATCTCACACCGAGACGTCTTGACGGCGGAAGTCATTCCCCATTGTTATAGATACGTCAGAATTGGTTGCACATAGTTATCTTTAAATTCAGTTGACATCACGTGAATGTAACTTGGCATAAGCTGTAAAGCTTAACATTTAATACCGTGTTGCTCACACCCGAATTTCGGCGGGACTGTACGCCGGATGCTGACAGGGAAACCTGTAATTCGGCGCAGTTAAATAATTAGTTTCCCTCTCCAGGATCATTTAAGTACGAATGCGCTCATTTACGACACATCGTAAATCACACTGAACACATTTAGGGCGGCAGTGGCTGCGTACAACGTCCTTTGAGGGGCTACGTTATGTGGTACAACGACGGGCGCTCACATACCGTAGCACATGGGCAGCGCCTTAGGGTTACTACTTCGGTTCCAATATTCCATTTTGCAGGTTCAACAATCTAATGCCTTACACGAGACAGTGAAGAAGACACGAAGCACGCTTTAATGTATAGTGTATCATGCCGCTAAATTTACGTGTATATTTACGAACCGATGATCCGAAACACAGGTTCTCCTATAGTATAAATAATGGGCTGGGCGAACATGACATTTTGCCAAGCGTCGGATCTATAGAGCATTTTCGGGCTCTTTAGCTCTACATTGACAGTGTTTCATGTGATAGTTCCACAGGAGTTTCGTTGTTCGAGTTGTCCTGAGAACATAATGAGAACGTCACGAGCACAGCCGCTCCATTCCGCAACACAGGGCAGGACATCCCGCTGTCGAGTGCAGATCCTCGACGGGCGTGGCAGAGTGCACACCGGAAGGACAATCGCTTCCAGGCCATTTCCGGCAGCGGTCCAATTCTGTGGGCAGGCGCAGTCATGTCCGAGTCTATTACGGAATTGCCACTTCGGGCGCGTGAGAGGTGGGGAACAATGCCGCTGGCGATCGTCCCGAACGAGCGACACAGCGATGTGCATGCCCTTTTCAGCGGCGAGAACTGCGGCCTGCTTTTTTTTTTTCTTTTTCCGGCTGCCATTTTTACGCTGCCTGCGCGCGCACTGAGCTCTCACGGGCAGCACCGAATTTAGATTCGGCTTTGCCTGAACATGATGTTCGTCTCTACCGAGGCGGCTCATCGTCAGTAACGTGCACAGCGGGTTCGCAACCTGCTTTCTTGTATGCTCAAGAAGAAAGACATTTCCGTGTGCTCAGACTGTGGTGTAGTTGAAAAGAAAAAAATAGAAAGGGCGGAATTAGCCTATTGGTAATTTTCAAAGCATGAATGTTTCAAGAATTAGCACCAGACTGAACATGGCTGACATGCTACTTTACGCGTAAAACACTGTGCCAGTCCAGAGAAAATTATGTTGTTGTTCGTTCTGTATTGTGATAATCTAGACATAGCGAAATGTTTATTGCGTTCAACCCCAGTTTTATTATTATTCGCGTTATCCTTCTGTGTGGACTTGAGAGAGAGAGAGAAATAACGAAGGGAAGGCAGGGATGTTAACCGGTCAGAAGTCCGGTTTGCTACCCTACGCTGGGGGATGGGAGAAGGGGAAGAAAAGTAAAGAGAAGGAGAGAGGGGGAATGTCTACAGGACAGTCCTATATATAATATCATAGGCGCTCGGTAAGGCCAGGTGTTTTTAGAAAGCCCAAAAGCGCTTTCATTGCCTCCTGCGCCGTTGGTCGGTGAGGACGGTATTCCAAGATTGTCTGTTCACTAAGTCGACTTGAGAGTCTGCAGAATTCCAATACTGTGCACAAGCTCCCAAAAGCGCTCATTTGTGCAACTTTATTGTTAAGTAAGGAATATAGTGAATGGGTAGATATGTATGGCTGAAGAGCTCTATGTTGACCTATAGTAGGTACTATACGTCATTTACAAGCAGAGGGGCCTTCTCGTGCTAAGTGAACTGACCGAGCAACAAGGACTGGCTGAGACGTATACGGTAATCTTTTCCAAATCATGATGGAAAATATGCCTCCGTCCCTAAAGCAGAAAAATGTACAGTCATTGTGTTTTGCGGGTACTATCATACGGCGCAGAAACTTGGAGGTTAACATGGAAAGTTAAGTACTATGCAGCATGTGATGGAACGGAGAATATTAGTAGGCATAACAAACGGATTGGAAGACAGCGGCTGGATCAGAGAATAAGAACGTGTGGCGGATATCCCATAGCTGACATTAAGAAAATAATCTACCTGGAGAGTCACGTAGTGCTTATGACAGATAACAAGTGGTCATTTAGAACGAGGAATGGATGCTAAGGAATGTGAAACGCAGCCACGTATCCGAGAGGGTTAGCGGGGTGATGAAATTAAGAAAATCGCCAGCGTAAAATGAGATCAGCTTGTGCAGGACAGGAACGGAGACCATAGGGAGAAGTCTTCGTTCTGCAGTGGACATAAGCGATTCGTTGCAGCCGCCGCTGCTGCTGATGGTAACGAGACGATGGCGATCCTAAAATGCAAAATTCAGGAAGTATAAAAAAAAGATCAAACAGAAACAGAATGACGTCAGCCGCAACGATGGTAAATGCGGACGTTTGTCACAAGCACGTACTCAAAGTTTTGCAGCAGATATAGAAATGGGTGTTGAGGAAATCGAGGGGTCTCGAATTCACATTCTTGCTTCATGGAGTCTGTTAATTGTTTGTTACTGTATGTCTTCTCTCTTCTTACTTTATTTATTTATTTATTTTGGCATAAGGCCTTAATAGTTGCATGGTGTCATATAAGGAATGCGACACCTTGCACGTGGAAGCCGGCTTCCGCGCTTTAAATGCCCGACAATTCATAGAATGTGCATCGTCTATGGCATTTCGCTTACTTGCTATCGCCATCATGTATCTCGTATAGCTGCCTTCGCGACGCAGACGCAGACTTTCTGCGATTCTCTCAAGGACGCTAAAGTTTGTCAAGCCAACCTGTGCGCGGAGACCATTTTTCACTGTTGCAATAAATACAGAACAGGCATGGACTTTACGATCTTCCTGTACGCAGTGTAGATCTGTTGCCTCGTTTCGTACGTTTGTTGAAGCGAGTGCACCCAACCTCACTGGAAGGCAGTTCTCTCGTCGCCATGGTTACGGTGTCCGAACGAGCACAGCGCACTAGGTTTCAATTTGATTCAAACGAAACGGGCACGCTTTCCCAACGTTTCTTTCGAACTCCTGCCTTTAATAAAGGCAGGAGTTCGAAGAAGAATGTGGTACAGTAAAAAAAAAAAAAATGATGGCGCTGTTCGTACTAGCCGGAAAACCTGTTGAAACGAAAGTGGAACAAGCACTTGAAAACGCCGAATACACTCTATGGACATAACAACGCGCGCGAAGTTTCTGTCGCCAGTGTTGCAGAAAACACGGTAAGTAACAAACATCATTAAAACAAATATACCACTTGTACTCATCCGAAGAACCACTAAAGTTTGTCGATCTTGAGGCAGTCATAAAAACGGTACAATGCTTCAAAGTTTCGTTAGTGCGTCTACGGGGATATATTGGTACTGGAGTGACTGCACAACGCTAAGTGTAGATCTAGCATGTTGAAAGACATGTTGTTTCATGAAAGAGCGCAAAATTCACCTTTAAAAACGCTGTGACAGCTTCACATCCTGTGCCATAGATACTCAAGTGTACCTTCAGCGAGTTTATTTCGACCACGTTCCACCCATTCTATTATACGACAGCCGTGCTTCGAGGAAACGCGTTTGGTAATGCAAGAAAAAAAAAGAAAGTTAGTGACGTTGTTGTATGATGTGAGAGATAAGAGGAAGCTACTTCTGCTTCGACCGGAATTCCATCCTTTCTTAGAAAAAGGAATGAAATCCCAGCCGGTTCCGCGTAATCCTACTGGCTCACGTTTCATACCGAAGCCCGGAAAACTTCCAAAGAGAGCCTTAATTTTACATGCAAACATATTGCGAAGTGGTGTTTTTGTCTGGGACTGCTATTTTTGTGTCCTTGGAGAACTGTAACATAACTTCCATATTACAAAAGTTGCAACAAGAAGGCTACTCCGAAAATGTCAGCTTGTGGCATATCTATTTTATGGTGCAGTAAGTTCAGTGAAAAACTTCAAGTACGAAATGTCATTTCGTGCAGAAATGCTAGATGCCGCGCCGCCGCCGCCGACACCGCCAACAACAACAACAACAACAACAACAACAACAACAACAACAACAACAACAACAACAACAACAACAACAACAACAACAACAACAACAACAACAACAACAACAACAACAACAACAACAACAACAACAACAACAACGAGTATGTACCGGGGATATTATGAGAAGTATGGTTAGAAGTAGAGAGGATTGCATGCAAAAAAGATAGCTTGAGCTGCGTTGATGTCACTCTGCCACATTTTATATTTATCGTTTGAACATTTGTAGCGTACACGCAGTCCTGGCTACAATAATAACAACAAAAAATTTTAAAAATATCTGTATTTTCATACATTAACCTGCTTTCAAGTTCAGGCAAACGCATGATCTTTCTTTTTTCTTTCAGGTATTCTGGAGATCAGACCCCGATACCCAGTCAAGCGTTACATGGCTCTTCGTGCAGCCAAATCAGCATGACGAAGTTGGATTGCTATGTCTCGGAACGGAGACACGGAAGCGTATTCAATGGAGCTTCTCGGTCTTGGTCGTATTTCTAAGGGCAGAAGCCTAATGGCTTCTGCCTGTGATAGCAGGAAGTCTATTTGAAGCCGTACGTACTTTTCTTTATTAAAGCAACATAGAGAGAAAACGCTGCCAAGTTACCTCACAAAAGGGGCTGTCTTGAATATTAGGAATCTTTTGAAAGCTGAGACTCGCCGTTCTCTGTCACTGACTGTCTCAGTCGTTTGTGTACAGGAAGTGCATCGGTGAGTAGATTGAAGGAAAATGCATTTTACTTCCTTACCGAAGAGAAATATCTTACGCGTCTCTCGGCATATTTCAGTCGAATGGTACTAAAAAGAGGATTACAGACATATCGACCTGCTCCTCCGCGATTTATGTGCACTTTTGTAAACAGTATTCCTTCTCCGAATGTGGTATATCTTGACATACTTCCGCATGCAGAACGTGACAGCCGATAACCTTGTATACCTCTCTATGACATGCGCAAGGAATATGTATATCTATATCCATCTATATAGTAGGTTCATGAGGACCATGCATCCGCATACGGAGTATGAAATAACTGGCATACCTCTGTATGGAGATCTGAGGACAATACCTCTGCATAGTCCAGTGCAGAGTATGTAAGGGCATAACTGTGTTATTGATGAGCTGTTGTTGAGGAGTTCCTTGGAGTACAAGTATTAATACATTGAGCTTCCAGAAAACCCCATGATAACGCGTCTTAGGCTGCCTGTTCTGTAAGGTGAACTGTGTTTTTTTCTTTTTTTTTGTTTCGTTTTGTCATAGCAGCCAATCTTTATAAAAAATAAGAAAAAATAAGTTCCTAGACTTCAGAGATTCCTCCATCCCTGAGCTCCTTGAACTCAGTGACCTCGCTATTTATTTTAATATATTGATATTCAAACACAATTGGGAATTATTTAACAAAACTGCAATAGGGAAACAGAATTGAAAGCCAGTTTCAACACTGTGAGATCTCAGTACACAGCTGAGCTTGGGCAAGGATGTCAAATTCCCTATCGCTATACTTCATCACTGTCACTATCACTATCGCTGTCACTGTCATTTAGTAGTGGACTGGGGTCAAGGGTGTGGGTAGTGGGTCGAGGGCAACTTCGGGTCCGCGTTTTCTTTGTGCGCAACCTGAGACTCGTCAGCTCCACTATTAACTGCTAGCGACGCTCCAGAGGGATAATACTCGACCTTAAACAGCTGAGCCTTTAAAAAAAGCAATGAAACTCTGCACCTCATGAATGGTATTAACTAAACGTGCACGCAAAACAGTATTTTCATACTTCAACCCATCACGTTCTTCACGTCAAGGTAACGGGGGAGAAAGGATAGAGGCCGTGATAATAACCAGTTGATAATAACCGGTTGATAATAACCGACATGCTACCCTACACGGGGGAAATACATGGATGTGTGCGGACGATGGAGAGTTGAGGGTGAAATAAGGAGAGGGACAGGCTGAGAACACGCACGCACACACGCACGCAGACAGAAAGGCGGAAGGAGAAAGTCATAGTGACATTCTTTTATGCGGCATGCGACGTCACTGGGATGGAATGGAATTAGGTACACCGTACATATATAGGTGAGCAAATGCCTTATCTGCAAACACATTCGCAAACATCGTTTATACGATGTAGCCGCAACATCAAGTTAAGCAAACCGAACGAACATGCCTCGACGCCTGTTCAGAAAGGTTTCATTAAATTAATAAGCGTGAAATGATCATAGCTCACTTAATAGGCGACCTTCAAGTGACCCTGAGCCAAACGCCTAAGCTGTTATCTGGGCACTCGAATGAAACCACACGGACAACCAATAGAAAGTTAAGAAAAACGCGGTCGCTGGCCGCCGGGCCTTTGTACAGGACCGCAGTAAGCGTACGCATAGTTACCAGCCAAAGAAGTGACTTGTTGCTGTATTTATCACTATGGACATGTCCGTTGTGGTTAAGGTGCAGCAATTAAGAGACAGTCTGCAATCAGTAAGCGCTATGTGATCATGTTGAACTTGGCTGTGTGGACGGTGCTGATGTGTGAACATTTCTAATCTATGAATTTCTCGTTTAATGGACAGTTGTACTGGAAAAGTGACTCTATATGTGTGATGCGATGGGATGTGATGTGATGTGACGTGATTGTGATATGTGTGTCCGTGCCCGAGTGCTTGTATTCTTTCACATTGATGAGCAGCTCAAAACTCTGTGATGTAAGCCACCCTGTAAGAGAAGAGGAGTAGCCGGCGCCGCACATGGGCAGCAACCTCTCCTTCGATTAAATTTATTAATAAAATGACAAAAATATTGCTTCCGAATTGTTCTTAATGTTTCTTGACAATATCACTGAAGCTGTAACTTCTGGCGTGCTGGAGTTTTATATGCCTTTTGAAAGCGTGACGTTCCCAAACCAAATTCAGGGAATCATATGTCTCATTGTCACTTTTCTGTTGTTTCTTCCCCCCTTGCGCTCAGACACCGTTGCTGGCGCTCTTTCGAGGCCCACTGGTCTGTGACTTTAGCGGCGTGGGTATTGTGCCGCCTGCCTTGTTGAGAAGTAGCACTAAATATTTACATCCTCAAAGCGAATAGATTCGTTTGTATACTGAGTTTAGGCAACGCCTTCAGTTCTGTATACTATTTATGCTTAACTCTTGCGTATGGCTTCATATGCCTACTTTGTCCCGCGACATCACTGCTGTTTCCTCCCTCTAGGTTACCGGCTGTAAAAACTTCATCTGCATAAGCCGGCAGGCTTCTTCTTTCTTCTTCGTCCACGTGGACCTGAGCGAATAAAATCTTGACGCGCTTTTATTTGTTACTGCCACCGTTATTAAAAAGTTTCCGGGTGCACTAAGCTTCAGTTCAACAATGTCAATATCTAGGTCGAGCATGCGAGGTTTTTTTTTTAGCAGTGGTTCACCATTTTATACTCGGCATGTCACGCGATAAAATATTGCCTTCATATAAGGCGCAGTAGGATATACGATTATCTACACAACATCTGCTGCCATTTCAACTTCGCTGTTTCGTTTCACGTGAACCTAACCCAAACGGGGTAGTTAAAAAAAAAAGCGACTTATAACGACGTAATCAGTGAGCTTTATGACTCCCTGCGGTAAGCCTAATAATGAACGGTTATAGAAATATGAGCTGTGGTTGTTAAGCGTATTAAATTGTGCCTAATGCGGCGCGCAATGTTAATATAAGAGGGTTTTGCCTTGCTTTTAACGGACTGAAGTTTCCGCAATAAAGCATAGCTTCCTACATGTTTCGCAGACTTCTGCGTTAGTCTGCCGCTCATATTACGTGCGTTGTTAAAACTGCTTAACCTTGCATTTTTTCACGTCGTTCGGTACTGACACTATAATTGCGTGTGTTAGTCGATCCATTCTGAGAATTTGACTTTTAGGAAGGACGATGTTTGTCAAGGAGTTCTAGGAACTGACTTTTTCCTTTTGTAGCCGAGAAAAAGAAAGCCCTCAGACGGAGCCTGATTTGACATATTCTCACTGTTTTTTCTGCAGAAAAGCGCTTTTGGAGTATCGACATAAGAAATACAACGTGTTATTTTTGCAGGTTCAGAGTAGGAGACGAGTGCTATGGTCTCAGTGTTTCAAGACTTATATAGTGCCTAAACTTATCGTGAAGAATTAAATGATAGGCCATATTTCACGAGACCGCAAGATGAACTGCTCGCAGACGTACTGGCACCTGCACCTATTGGCAGACGGAGTGCTGGATGTGAATTAAGCAAGATAAAGGATTAAGAGAAACCTACATTTCTTCTCACAGAGTTCAATGTGAGGCCGTTTTGCGCCGCGCTGCCGCACCGATCACAGACAGCACTGGCTGACATTCCAGTGCGATGTACTAAGATTCTGGTCAATGACATCCCCAGCCAAAGGCAGCAGCGAGCGGTTTAGGTTGCTTGTGAGGCCTGCTGCGTGTACCCATGCCATCTGTATCCACACGTTGCATGCGTGGGAAAAATTAACCGCTGGTCAAATAGAGAAGCGGAATGGATACCAAGGGACGAGAAACCTAGCCTGGGCTGGTAGCAAATTAATTGGAACGACGATACAACGAGCAGGACCGGCTGCTGGACAAGTTGGTTACTACTTGAGGGCAATAGGTGTGGCGCTAACAAGACGAGAAACAAAAGTGAGGCGCCAAACGACAATGAAGCTATCACTGAAGCAGTGGTGCCCGCGTATGTCGTTTCGTGTGTTCCTTTGTTTCTCGTCGTCTTATCTCCACACAAATAGCCTTCAAAGAAACAACGAATTTCGCAGGAATAAAATGGAATCTGCTAGCGATTGGAGATGGAATCAGCTAGATGTAGGGTTAGCTGGGGATCATTGGCAGATGTCTTCGTCCTTCTGTGGACGTAAACAGGCTGACGAAATAGAAGAAGAAGAAGACTATGATGATGATGATGGAAGCCCGGACAGAATGAGTGGCATGCAAACCGCAATGCGAAATGATAAAACGACACAGGTGATCGTCTTGAAGTCACAGCGACGCACCTGAAACTGTGGCAACATCCTTTGCCCCTGGTACTATGGCAGAACATTGTCGGAGTACGCGTACATCAACCAATATTGCGTTGTAGTCGTGAAATGTGCGTGCGTTCTAGATACAGAGCACATGAAGGTGTATAAGACGTTTCGTGACTTTTCTTTATTATGCAAAATTATGCATTTTGTTCACTATGTATGAAACTGCGTGTGTATATGTTATTAACAACGTATAATTTTTATTTCTGTTGCCGATGCCCTGAGTGTGCATTCGGGTGCTAGGGTCCCGTCAGGCAGAGCACATCTGCCTTTTGCCCTTGCATCGAAGACATTTTTGTTGTCTGAAATAAATTCAAATGCACTATACATGTATAGTTCATCTTGATGACTGGTCGCTTTCCCGAAGCAGTATTTTTGCAATGCCGACCTGTACTAGTCGCCAGAGCAGGAAGCGACGAACACATCTCGCCGTACATTTGATGCGGGGTAACTTGCACGAATGAACTCTGCGTCGGCTAACAAAAGGAGATGTATCAACGGCGCTGTTAAGCGCTATAATAGTTGTTATGTTTGTGCATAATAATAAAAAAAAAACGCCGTGCTGAGTGAGTAAAACACAAGAGAGCCTTTCTCCTGTTTTTAATCTCTCCCGGTGTCGTTCCTTGTTGCGCTGTGCTTTGGTTCCTCCTTGCTTTTTCCCCATCCCCACTGCCTTCCTTTCGTTTGAATCACAAGCCACCTTATACGCCAAATAAAACGGTATGTTGTTGTTTTGTGGTGTTCAACGTCCCAAAACCAGTTCTGATTATGAGAGACGCCGTAATGGAGGGCTCCGGAAATTTTGACCACCTGGGGTTCTTTAACGTGCACTGACATCGCACAGCACACGGGCCTCAACATTTCGCCTCCATCGAAATGCAGCTGCCGCAGCCGGGATTCGATCCCGCGACCCTCGGATCAGCAGCCGAGTACCATAGCCACTAGACCACCGTGGCGGGGGCATAAAGACGGTATGAATGCAAGTGAAATCTACATTAGATTAATGAGTGCGCTGTATCGGATACAGTCAAGAAACAACGTTTTCTTCTTTTTTTTTTTTTGAGGGGGGGGGGGGGTGTCGCGCTCTTTTCTTTCTTTCTTTCTTTCTTTCTTTCTTTCTTTCTTTCTTTCTTTCTTTCTTTCTTTCTTTCTTTCTTTCTTTCTTTCTTTCTTTCTTTCTTGGAATTAAGAGAAATAAGGGAACGCCTTTGTCATCGCTGCTGCCGCAGCTGCGCCACCGCGCGGCAAGCCGGCGTGTCGCTTGCGTGCGTGGTGTGTATAGACCAAAATGCCCCTCTAGCGCCGCGCACACACAACAATCACGAGCGGCCGTTGCGGGCGGCAGATGCGCGCACGCATTCGGTCCACGTTCCGTGACGCCACCCGCGTTCCGTTTCGGAGCGAAAGGTTCGCGAAGAATGAGTCGACGCGGCGAACGGGGCCCGCAGGGCCAGCCGTGAAACGTGTACAGTATAGTCGACCCGGCAATAACCCAAGGACAGCGCATCGCTAGGCATGTGCACCGACCGGCACATTTCTTCCATTATTCCTTTTTGTTTTTTTCTACACATAGATCTATTTTGTCTTTCCTCGAAGCGTCGCTTTATCTCATCTGTGCCACGGTTCCACGCCGTCTAATGGGCAATCGACTGCACAGACGCCCCAGGCTGATAGGCTCATAAACGAACCATATATACCATCGCGGTGCGGAGCGCTTCGTTCCAGAGCGAACATTTATATACCTCGGTGTGTATCGTGCTGTACAATGCATCTTCTTTTGACGCTATTCGGTTCTTCGGCTAGCGCGGTGTATAACAGATAGCAATAACGACGGAGCGCAGCAGGGTGGCGGAACGCCGAGATGGCCGCTGCTGTCGCATCCGGAGCTCGGAAGCGCGCACTGTGTGCCCAAAGCTGCGTTTGTCTTTTTTTGAGTGCCCCTGCTTATTTATACGTGAAGCGCGTGCGCCTTATGAGAGCGTACGCTGTTGCGCTGCCTGGCTATGCGATTCCATTTCGCTAGAAAACGAAAAAAAAAAAGTGCGAGACGAGTTCGAGCTTTCTAAAGGCTTCTTTTGCTACATATATGTGTTTGTTTTTCACTGCGCCTGCGTGAATAGATAGAAGATATGAAGCATGAGACGACAGCCGCAGGGCTTGTGTAAAAAAAAAAAAACCGCACAGAGAGCGGGTGAATTCGCTTTTATGTATGCTTACCCTTAGTCTATTGTGAAATGAGAAAACAGAAGTTTCTTATTTCGTCAAGACCCTTTTTTCCTTTTCATTTCATTTTCTCACTGTTTTTTTTTTTTTTGCCTATTTCGAAAAGAGGGATGACATCAAAAATGCATAAATGAATGCAATGCATAAAGAAATGTTTGCCGTTCTACCGAAAGAAACGTTTCGAGCAACGGCTCCTTTTGACTGAGTCACTCTTCATTATTGTTGCTAGGCAGTGAAGACTCTTCTGAGACTCCTTTTCTGCTGTGTATGGGCGCGTTAAGATTGCTAACATAACGTAACGGGCACTGCTGTGTGCACGATGCTAAAAGCGAGATACAGAAACAAATTAACGCCAATGCAGACACATCTTTTATTATTTTTCTCTTTACTATTGTCTACGCGTCTGACTAAAGAACGACGAGAGATCATAGACAAAACAGTTCTTGACTCACAAACCTACCGACCAACTTAAAATGTCATATCAAAGATCTAGCAACACAGATGACGCACGAGTTCGTCCTTTACCGAAGTGTAACATAATTAAAGCAATTAGAAACATGATATTACTAAAGAAAGCGAAAATAGAAGAATACGGTACGAATATTATGGCAGAGCAGCGCGGTACGCCATTTTGACGTTTTCTGCGGTAGATCACTATTCGCAGACCTACCTTATTCTTATCGCTTGTTTTCCTGATCGTCCCGGTGCCATTAAAGCGCGTTTAGGGCACTGAAATGGTAATCAGTGCGAAGGGCTATCACAAGTCTTGTTTGCAGATACCGGTATATAGCTTTTCCTCATGCGACAAGATAAGGGCACAGGGAAGATAAGGAGAACAAATCTATGAGGATAAGGTAGGTGTATGAATACGGACCTTAGGTGTCTTGTCCTGACTCGAGTTACCCTCTATTTGTAGGTGTGATCTCTGCTTAACATTTCGTTTCAGAAAGATTTACAAGAGTTCCATCACTGCTTTTGTCGAGGATGAATGACGTCATTAGAAACGTAATGCGTAGCGCAGCCGTTTTACGCAAGCGATGTTGGATAGGAGGGCGTTGCTTAGCGTAGGGTTTAAGCTTTCCAGGTATCATTTTATAACCAAAGAAGGTCGCACGGCCTAGTTTGTCTGAGTCAGGCAACGCCTGTTCACTTGCGAACGTGCGTGCCCCTGTTGATGTACACGTGTGACGCGTTTCACGAGAGTGCAAACGAGTGACATAAATGCAATGCAATTTGCACGCTGATTAACTTAGTAAATGATTGATTTGATTGATTTGTGGGGTTTAACGTCCCAAAACCAGCTCTGATTACGAGAGGCGCCGTAGTGGAGGTCTCCGGAAATTTCGACCACCTGGGTTCTTTAACGTGCACTGACATCACACGATTAATTTAGTAAAAAAAAAGCGACGCTAAGTTCTCGCACTACCTTCGTCTTTCGAAATCATGAGTGTGTTTGATAACAGTAAAAACTAGTCACTTAAAGGCAAAGACAACGCGCACTTGAAAAGGACAGGAAAGGCGGGACGAGACACAAGCGCTGGCTGTCGAGCGCAGCGTTATTGTTCTGACGTACCAGTAATAACATGATGTCCTTGCTTTGAGATGAACCAACTATCTCGAGATATATTATACGAGTCACTTAGATGCGGCTCATTTTGCACATTGCCGAACTCATCCAAAAAGACACCAAGTTCTTGCACTACTCTCTTTGTCTTTCGAAATCTTACGCTGCTAGTGGAGTAGTAATGATTGCTATCTCGTTGTGTATAGTGGCCGGCCAGGCCATGTGTATTGCGATGTTCGCTAACTCCCTGATGGTTGACTCAGTTCTTCCTCCCCCCCCCCCCCCCCCGCCTCATATACACACACACAAAATAGAGAGTAAGACGCGTTTTGTTTTTCTTCCACTTGACAGATCTTCGGGGGCACATCCCACTTAGGTGCTCTGTAGTGTGCTTTCCTCTTGAACGTCGCGAGCAGCGGCATCCATCACTCCGTCTGTAACGCGAAGCTCTCATCAGCTCTCCGCCCTCCTCCTCGAGCTCTCTCTCGTTTCCTCGCCTGGCAGCCAGATATCCCGTGGGGTCGAGATCAATTACGCGGCAAGGCGCGGACCCTCTATCAGCCCCCTGTTTAGGCCACGACGACCATGTAAATGCGCTACCCTGTCGGTGTTTCTCGCCGGCGAAGTTTCTTTTTGCCGATGGCTACTCCTGAAGGATTGCAGAAAGTCAACGGTTCTCCTTTACGCCCCCCGAGACGTTGAGAGGGTGACTTACCGAACGGAGGAAGAAGCTTGGTGCGAACGTATTGCGTCAAAATGTTTCGGATATCATAATCGCACCACCCTTGTAATGCCGTACTTCACTCACTCACTCACTCACTCACTCACTCACTCACTCACTCACTCACTCACTCACTCACTCACTCACTCACTCACTCACTCACTCACTCACTCACTCACTCACTCACTCATCTATCTATCTATCTATCTATCTATCTATCTATCTATCTATCTATCTATCTATCTATCTATCTATCTATCTATCTATCTATCTATCTATCTATCTATCTATCTATCTATCTATCTATCTATCTAACAAAAGCAGTTCTGGATGCTCTCTTGCATACCCCCATAAAGCGTAAACGGCGGTGAGAGGAGTACAGCGCCATTTCCACGAAATAAGTTTGACTCGGGGCAGTATACGCTCCGCTTTCAGCGCCCAGTAAAAAGGAATCACTGAATGAACTATTACGAAGCGAGCTGGTGATTACGGGCAGTCTCAGCTCTAGGGAACAATGCACAACCACCGATAAGCGTCTGCTGCGCAAGCCGTGTAAACAAGGCACACCACAGCGCTCTTAATCTGAGCAAGGCATGCTAGTTGGGTGCGCTCCCTGCAGCTTTGCTCATCGTGCAACGCTGCGTTGCATTAACGACAGTCTGTAGGAATATCGTCATGGTGCTGTTTTAGCATACACTCTGGCAGTGCGATAAAAACCATGCAATTAGAGCCCCGCCAAGCACCGTTCTCGTCTTGCCATTACTTCTATTCATGGTTTAGAGGGGCGGTAATTAAACAAAGCAAAGCAGGCTCGATCGCCAAATTACTCTTTCCTGTACTCTTAAGTCTCGCTCGCGGAGAAAATAGAATGAATACTTGGCTGCTGAAGCAAAATAAATATTTTTTTCTTCACCTTTGCGCATGCACCACAACAGTGTAAAGCTCAAGCGGCGCCGTCGCTCATTACACGTTAATGAAATTGCACTTTCCATTAAATATACAAATAAGGAAAACACTGAAGGAAATCCCATGTCTCCATATCTCGACGTCAATGAAGACGCATCTCGCTTATTAACGGCTTAACGTTTTCATGTAGGATTCTTAGTCATTGTGAATGGAGGGTCGTGAACGCTTAAATACTTCGAATACCAGTTGGTCTAACTTTTATTTTTTCCTTTTCACTTTTTAGGTCTCGCCGAAACTACGGTACGATTATGAGATACGCAATAAAGGTCAATCAGGAATAATTTTTGCCGCCTCTGGCTCTTTAACGTGCACCTAAATGTACGAAGACCAGTGTTCGTGCATTCAGCCACGATCTAGTGCGGATTGCGCGGCCGGTAGTCGAGCTTGGGTCTTCGAGCTCGGCAGTGCGACGGTGGGTACTGGCCGGCGCTAGTTAAAGGGAAAGAACACGCTTGGTGCATATCTGTTGACTCGCGCCGTTTCTCTGCTTCATTACTGTCGCAGTCGTGGTGCACCTTGTGCGACAGATCCTGAGATGTTTCCTCATTTACAAGTTGTTCAGCTATCCCACTTGCTAACAGTGTTTGAGATTATCGAAATTGAGCCCTCTTTTTACATAAAATATGGTCATAGTAATCTGTATTATTTATGCATTGCTTAGAGCTAAGAGAATTTCCTGGTCAATCAATCAATCAATCAATCAATCAATCAATCAATCAATCAATCAATCAATCAATCAATCAATCAATCAATCAATCAATGCATCTGGTAACGTTCATAGCTTTCTAGCTCTAGACTTAGGCTCTAGACTAAACGAGTGCTTATCTTTCGTTTTAACCGCTATAGGAGAGCGAAGCATAAAAAGAACGCATAGCGGCGCACCCAACTGAAACCCGGAAGGCATGTTCTTGCTCCAAAACAAGTTTTGGATAACTTTAGCATCAGCACCAAGAGAGAGAGAGAGATGAAGAGGAAGGCAGGGAGGTTAACCAGATATTAGTCTCCGGTTTGCTACCCTGCGCTGGGGAGAAGGGGTTAGAAAGATGACAGTGAGAGAGGGTACAAGATTCCAGACAAGCACAACAAATAAAACACACACACCAAAATTGCCATGAATGAAGGGAGCCTACGCGTCATGGGAAGGCTAAGGAAATAACGCAACCTTTAATTAAAAACAGAAAATAAGCTGTCCAGCAATATGTTCCGGCTATCGCTGTACATGAGGAAATCTGAAGCCGTTCAGTCACGGCTCAATGGTCTTGGGTTAGTGCAGACAGCTACAGTTTCTGGCCGACTGTACGTACCGCTCACTCCCAATTCCACGAAGGCATCTTAAGAAAAAAAAAGAACAAGGAGAGGAGGAGCCGCACAAGCTCTCGCTGTATTGCCACATTTCCACTCAACATACGGCGTGCTAACAGTAAGGACCATTAGGACCCAATTGCTAAATCGAGCCATACGTAAGATGTTTCACATTTCACGGCGCACGCTCGTGTCGAGATACTGTTGAGCCGATACGGCTCACTTATTGGGCGATCACAGCCACTTATCGGCACCAGCTTCGACGTTGCCGTACGACGCGAGCGTGCGGAGCAGCGGCAGGGGCGAGCCGTTTGATACCGATGCCTACAGAGAACGATCTAATAATGAGCAGCTCGCGACGATTACCGCGTACGCCCAGTTGGGCTGCTAGAGCCGTTCAATCGTCTCGGCCGGGGCGTGGGCCGTGGCGAGAGGGCGAAATGTCGGGGAGGAGGGGAAGTGTTATTCGAAGGACGATGAAGGCGGGAGGGGGGTGAGAACGGCTGTTCGGGGGACGGGAGGGTGCAGCCGGCTGGCCATGAGTCGCGGTCCCCCATCTGGGTCCTCGCTCGGCCGGCCCCGGGTTCGGCCCGGTTCCGCTGGTGGCGTTGGCGGCCCTCCACAGGCGCTCCCTCTCTCTTCTCGGGCCGACGACGCCGGAGGCGTGCGCCAGTGTCGGCGTTGGCGCCGCAGCCACCGTCGTCGCACTCTCGCCTTGCTGACGACGAGACGAGGTTGACCCAGTGCGCGAGTGGGCGGGTGTGAGCGCGCGCGCGGCGTGAGCTGCCGAGTTTGTGACCGTCCCATTACTGACGCTCTCTCAAGAGTCGGGTGTGTGAGTCACGTGAACGGCACAAGCTCTCTCTCTCTCTCCGTTGTTGATCCTTCCCGCGGACCACTCTGCCTCGACTCTTTCATCCATCGGCGCAACAGAGAAAATTGTCCAACGTGCACTTGGAGTTCGCTCTTGCAGAAGCTCGATTGGCCAGACAGAGGTGAGGAGCAAAAATAAATCGCGGTTACTTTCGGGAATCTGAGTTCGCAGAAGATGAGTGCGTACTACAAGTCCTTCCACTTTAGCTACTGCTTCCGGGGTTCCGCTGTTATCAATGGAAAGCCGTAGCTTGTTGCGCTACGGATTTTCGGTTTAAAGCTTTGCTGTATTAAACGTGGCTTGACTTCAGGATTCATAACAAGTGCTTGGCTCGTATCCTCACACTTTCCTTTATTTGGAAAAGCTTAGCAGGCTAAGTGGTTTGCCCCTCTTCCTACATTGTTCCGATATTCATTCACTGTACAACTCAATTTTTAGATGAAGGTATTACCTGCATGTCGTGCAAGGAGCTTTATTGCTGTGCTGAAGAGATACATCGCACGAAGTGGTCATTATGGGGCTAAGGATGGCGATTAATTGTTTTTAATTGTAACACGACGAATGATTTTATCGTTCACTACCATGTAGGTAAATATAGCAGGCTTAAGGGCCACGAAAGGTTCTCTCTTTACCACAATTCGGCGTTAGGTTTATATTAATGTTGTCTTTAAAAACTGCTTTTTTGCTTAAGATATGAAGCTATGCGTAAAGCAACGGTACACTCTCTGGGCGTAGAACGGAAAGTGAAGCTTCTACTAGCAAAGTACAGTTGCTAGACAGCGTCCGTCGTCATCTTTCGCATGGATTAATAGGTATGCACTCATACTCTTGCTCCAGAGAAAAGTATTGGCCTTTAACAGGCATCAATACATTCCGTAATAAAACATTCTAAAGAACATATGTAGCCTATAGCCGTGCACGAGGCTGACATTCTATGCCAGAGTGTTATTTTTCTATCTGCAGCAGCACGCAGGGTTGTTTACATTAACGTTCATTGAAGAAACCTGGGCGACACGCTTTATCTGAATGATATATTATGCACATTATTGAAAACAACTCGCACTACGTATTTTCCTCGCAGAATGCTTTCAACGGGCTTCGGAGAATCGCCTGGTAATGGGGACAGAGTAGGTAGGTCTGATCGCAAACGCACCGTCAAAGCAGTTAGCTTTTCGCCTGCTCATTGTTATGAATTACGCATGGTGCAAAAACAAATGCTGTCGAACGGAAGTACTTTGTGCGTGTAAATAACACTTTTATGGCTTGCGCAGAACTAAAAAAGAAAAAGAAAAATGATGTCTCGAAATTCAACAAACACACGTTTCGTGAAGGTGACGAGATAGAGAAAATACTCTTTTGAGGAACACAGTACTCTAGCTTTTAAATGGAGACGAGGAAAGTTGTAGGCTTGGCGACACTTGCGATTCGTGAAAAAAACAAACAAACAAGCAAGCTCATGTTTCGCACCTGCCATGAGTGGCTCTTATTGCAAGTCACTTGTGTCCTCGAACGCTTGCTCTAATACGTTAGAATTTTTGTGTACTTAACATCAGAGTCCGCCTGCACAGTCTCCTTCGCGAGTGATTCTTCCCATTGGTCAGCTGGCTTCTCTAATTTTATATGCCTTGATCTTCTGTAGGCTGAAACATTCTCTTACGAATATACTTAACATAAGACTTTTTGGTGAACACGGGCCCAGTTCTTTTAGTTCGTCTCCATATTTCTTAGAGCATTATCACGGACGACACCGTCTCCTCGTACGTTAGCGTAAACTCCCGCAAAAACTTGCGTACAACGAAACACAACTTCTAGGACGGCAAACTTCGGCTACACTCTAACGGGCCGTGCTCCCCTGCAGACGTTTCAAGCCATTTACTTGTTTTTCGGGCGTTGTCGGTGAGACCGAATTGCCTTGCATCACATTGCATCGTGCACGGAAAGGGCCACGCCGCGAAGTAGGTGTCAAAGATGCTCGCCGAAGATGGATCACCGTATGAGTGAGTGCTTATAGGGGACGAAACTTACCCCACTGTCCGAGCGGCTAGCCACTTAGGGCGATCAAAAAAGCGGGTGCTCTGGAGCCCTTGAACTAGGGCCCACCGTGAATGCATTAGCGCTCGTCGAAAACAGAGAAGCACACGCTGAGCTGAAGGTTATAATATACGAACGTTTGGGAAAATAAGCGCATGCGCTGAGTTACAACGTTGCTTCAGATGCAGAATATAAAACGAACAGATTGTCGTACGGTGTTGCCTGTATGACAAGTAAGGCGAGGTGACCTTTACCATACTGAAACCGCATAAAAACAATCTTTATTCCACTAAGCGAACAAGCACAACCATGACCACGCTGGCAGAATATAGTGTAGCTAGCGTAGTAAAATAGAACGAGACGCACTGCGTAAGAGATGCAGCGTTGCGTGTACATATCGTTTGTTCAGATTAAACTTGTGAACGCAACGCATTACTTGAATGATTGATTGATCAATGTTGTTACAGAGGTCGGCAAATTTGCTCTCCTTGTTTTCCTCGACAAATAGAAAAAAGCGCTGTTTTAATGTTCAGCGTTTCCAGACGCATCACCGTTGAGTACTGCCGATGGGCTGAGCAAAAGAGGTGATGGCATTTTTGATGTGGTTTAATATGCTTTGACTACAATTAAAAGAAGTTGTTATGTACTTCGGTTCATTAGAGATCATAGCGTGAAATGTTCTCACATTTAACGTTGCTATGTTTACAAGCGTTGAGTGACGGGGACATAGCACACATTGTGCCACTTATTTTTTGTATGCGTGAGGCAAAGCATTATAGCAAGGAGCTGAGTGCGAACAGTGAGTAGATAACGTCAATCCTTGTTGAACTTGTGTTGAGACATCTGCTGAATTCGAATAAGTAGTTAAAAGCGAAGGCAGCGGCATATGACTCCCATAGTATTTGAATATTCCATGGTGATAACTTCTTTTATCCACGCATATTGAACCCGCAATAAAGAACGCGGTCGTGGCCCAAAACACTCCTTTTTTAATAGTAACAGCTAAGAAATTGTAAAATTAGCGCGAGAGATTTTCAATTTCGCGTGCGCTTGGAGAAACAAGACGCCTGGTGGAGCCCACTAAATCCTCTTTCCTCCACCCCCACTTTTTTTTATATTACAAGCAGTTCTTGTTTTCTCCGAATACTTCCAGTTTTGTAACATTTGAAAGAGCAGCGGAACGTAGAGATGTTTAGAAAGCGCTCTGCGAGGCTCCGAGAAAGTTAACCCAGCTTCGCGCGGGAGGCATAGATAGATAGATAGATAGATAGATAGATAGATAGATAGATAGATAGATAGATAGATAGATAGATAGATAGATAGATAGATAGATAGATAGATAGATAGATAGATAGATAGATAAGGTGTCATCTAGTTTGCTATCCCACGCTGTTTAAGAGGCGCTCGTACAGGAAAAGAGAAAAATGAAAGATAAGATGAAAGAGAATAACGAATGAACGCGTGCACACGTGATGGCTTTCGCTGCGTCATCACAAACGTTCACATAGCATGGTATTCTTCAGGAAGTGCAGAAATACTCTTGGAGGCCGCATCACATACAATGGTGGAGATCATGATTCATTTCATTTTCCTCTTTCTCTCTTTTACTTTGAATGAATGCTCTCTCGTCAAGCACGTCTAGAGCTTCTCGGTAGAGCATGTTCGTTTAAGGATGCTTCTCCACGACAAGGGTATTTGTAAGGAGAAGCCTGCTTCACTCAGTGCTTTTGCTTTACAGTTGTATGGTTTGTGCACTGCGAGTTAAGTTCACGCATATAAAATTTAACGTAAATATGATGTTGATGATGTCATTATAACTATAATAACATATATGTGAGGCCACATTCACAAGGATTTTTCTTTGCCGAGTGGCCGGAGGGAGGGGCTGTTATATCGGACGGAGGGCATTCGCCAATTAAATATTCCTTGTCAAAAGTGACCTGCCCGTTTTGTAAGAAACTGCTGTAACATACAAACTACGAACCGCAAGCGCAAATTCGTTCCTGTAGCATATGAATAACGCATAATTCTCGAACGGAATTCATCATAATTTCGATAGTAACTAAACTGGCGCACTTATCACATCGTAAGGGACATTATTATCTCGATCTATTCGCAGTATTGCGCTCGTTCTTTCTCATTATCCTCATATGCTAGTAAACAGTGCTCACAACTCTTTCATTCTTCTCTGTTATAGGGGCAAACAGACCAAACGACCACGCTGGCAACGTCGAACAACACCTGCGTTCATCTCAACTATTTCTATCCGTTGACTGAGATAATTGGGTGACGAGAACAGAAAGGCTTCGATATCGTAAAACGTGGCGAATGTGCAGTGTGTGTGCCTCCAATCGGCGCGCGTTCAAGCTATTTGCATCAGTCGATGTGGCTGTGTAAACGGTGCAACCCAGCAGGCGCACAAAGTACACCTAAAGACTGGGATAAAAACACCAAGATGCAAGCCTTTACAGCATGTATTTTGTGTTTTAGCGTTGTATGCGCACTACGGCAATAGGCGTGTTTTCGGGCCCGGCATTTTCCTGAGCTAGTCTGCGAAGATATATAAACGTTTCAGCGTGCAAAACAAGCGGAGACGCACAGTACTAAAGGCCTTCGGACGATATAAATACACCAGCAGAACGCGAGAAGCATCAGCAAAACAATTAGAATACGATAGAGAAGTTATAAGGAAGCTGCCCGTACTAGCGCGTTACCATAAAATATACGACAGGTGAAGACAAGCGGGGCTTTACTACCAGACGGGCACCTTCCGATCGTGTCTTCCAATATAACGCTAACGAGAAAGCATGGTGTCGACCTAGCCCTCGATACAAGAAAACAAAATAAGACAAAGCTCTTCGACGTGTTTATACTGAAGGGAGCCGGCAAAGTACAACAGAGAGTCGTCCAAAAACAGCGCCGATGAGAGAAGCGGCAGTCGGAAGCTGCGGTAAGTTTTAGGAGTGTTGGCTCCTAACGAGACGACGCCCGAACTAGCGAAGGCGAGAAAGCGACGAGGGTAACGAGAGAGGCGACGGCACAGCGGCACCGACTAAGCCCGTAGGTGGCCGTTCAGTTGAGCGGAAGACACGATTTCCGCATTACCACCTGACCGTTTGGTCTAACAGCACCGTGGTCAGAGTTGGGCGGCGGCGCGGCGGCAAATCGCGACGAATCGCATCCGTAAAAGCGGATAGCTCGAGAGAAGCGGCCGCAACGAACCATGAGTGGCTCCAATTCTGGAGGCGGCGGTGGTTGCCCGCTGATGGGGGGTCCCAAATCAGCTGCAGGGTCCCAGCGCGGCGCCAAAACTCATGGCGCCCGCGCTCTTAGTTGTTCCGGACTCGTCACCACTGACGCGTCGCCGATGGAGCTCCGGCGGCGTGATCAGCCCTCGCAGCCCGGTGACGCCGAGAGAGTTTCGGGGCGGCGGTGGACTCTCGCCAGATCTGCTGTCGGCCGACAGACCGGAGACACCTGAAGGCGAGAGGCTCGATCTGAGGGCCATCGGAGCGGCCGTGTCGGCGTTGCTAGCACCGAACGTGAGTTACGAGTTCCCTGCCACAGCCGACTTCTTTTCGATTTTACAGGGACACCCTTCAGTTTTGTCCAGTTTCTGTACGCATGCGATAACAAAACGCAATGCCATCAAGTGGCCGCTGTTGCATGCGAGAATGGTGATTGGACGCTGAGCTGTCCGCCCACAGTGCGGACCTTTCCTTGAAGACCTCTAGAAGACAGAGCGATTCTTTTTTTTTTTTAATCCTTAATGCATGGGAATGCGGCAAGCGCGAGAAAATACTGCAGCTTGCCCAGGGGCTACGACACGATAGTCTGGTCTTTGGAAGTTTAGAAAAGAGTAAGCTTGAGGTCATGGGTTCTAAGTACATGCTTGCAACATTGCTCTGTGAAAATAGTGTGCACTCCTTACGCGAAGAGTCCCGCGCACTATGTCTAAGTTTAAGGCAACAAATTTTTTAGACGAGTGTAGAATGTAATTAAAACCACCATACCTGGGTTTTTAGCTTTCACATTATACGTGGCGCAGGAGCTGTGGCCGCCGTATGAACCTGCGCGAGATTTTCTTCTATCTGGGTCGGTAATTCGGCAGATGAGAAAGTATCAGACTTAGTTTCTTGGTCGCATACGAGGAGGCGTAGGTATATCGCTCTAGTAATGACAGCGTTAGGAACGTTTCGTAGATTCTAGAATGAAGTGCATTTGAAATATTATCTTAGTGCGCCGAGTGTTTGGATGTTTCGTTAAAAGTGAAATATAAGCTTGGCTAAAGTGCGCGTCTGCTTAGTTGGAACAGGTCTATCTTTAAAATCCTTTTAGCGCGCAAACACGCAAGCACGAAAAATAGGAGCTCGTCCCTGTGTATACTATTCTTCGTCCTTGTGTGTTTGCGTGATAAAAAATTTTTAAAAACATGCTTGGCTTTGCAATACAAGAGCAGCCAACATAAAACGTAGTCGATATAGCAGTGCAAAATTGAAATGCGCAAGGACCAAGGAACCACACATATAATGGAAACAAGATATATTATTGCGGAATATAAAACATAGGCACTGCTCCATTAACTGTTTCTTTGATATTCAGAATTTTACTGGAACTACACAAGGGTTAATTCCGAATGTTAAGGAACGCAAGTAGAAAACATAAGTAGCTCAGGAACGACAACTTGGTCGTATATTTTTATACTTGATGTCTCGTCATTGCTGCGCTCATGTATGCTATATAACATCCTCGCTGATCACGGCAAAAGAAAAAAATCAATAGACCAAACCGATGCGCGAATAAATTCAGCGCCACAATCGATCGCCCACGTGAGATATCGCAGTGACCGCGAACTCTCTGTCAACTTGCTTAGCGGTTTCCTACGCGAGCGACACTTTCATTATCCGGTGCTATACTGTGGCGCACCCTGACCGCTGTCCAGCCTTGCGTTCGAAGCATCCCTATGATTGGCCTGCGTCACCGACCACCCTTTTGCGATTGAAAAAGTACGACGGGATGCCCAGACAAAAATAAATAAATAAATGAAAATAAAACCCCCCTCAACTTTGCCGGCACTGCATAGCGCAAAGAACGGTGACGCCGGTAACTGTCATTTACTCGCCGGCTTTATTATTTCTTTATTTAGGAATACTACAGGCCCTAGAAGGTCCAGGCAACAGGGGAAAGGTAGACACAAAAAATGCAGTAGAATTCATTCAAATACAGTACCTTTCTATCAAAGGGCGATGCAACGAAACGATCGTAATGATCGGGAGCTTCGGTGTATCGCGCAGCCTTTTGTGTTTGTACCACATGTAAAAACGACATGGCGTACGTAGTACATGGGAAAGAGCTCGATGCATTTCGGTCGATCAACTGCGTGAGAAAGAAAGGTGCCGATGTGCCACCTTATTTCTGAGCCGTTTGTTTCCTGCTTTTGGAACTTTTGTGGCGTGCCAGTGTAAGAGTTGCGAGCGCGGCATTTTTTTTTCCATGTGTTACTACGTGACGTAACTCCGCAGAGGTTTCGCCGGAAGCAACCCTGTTCGCAAACGTTAATGCCAAACAAATTACTCCTTCGTAATTACTTCTGTTTCCGCTCGTGTCGTAGCCCCCGGGCGGGCGACAATCGCCGTTTCTGAAAATAAATGTTTATTCCTCCTCCTCCTCCGCTCGAAAAAGAATAGGTGATTAGAACAATCTTTTACCACATACTAATCAAAGGTAGACATATCCGACGACCCTTTTTTATGATAATGCTTATAGGGCTGCATGTCTGTTGTAAAAAGTGGACATTGATTCATCAGTTGCAGGACACCATACCATTTTGGCAGTTCATGCAACACTTCCTTCTTTTTCCGCACTATTATACAAACAACTTGGTTAGTTAGTACACAGCGCAAAACAGCCTAGAAGCATAGTGTGCTGATAGCTGTGTCCTCAATGACATTATCGACGGACTTCTCATTTTGTTGCCATTTCTACTGTTTTATCCGTTCCTTATCAAACGCGCAACTGAAATGTCACGCACAGTTGATCATTATGTGCATATCTATATGCACATAGCCGCATTTTTTGCTACGGCTATATTACATAAAATTATATGCATCTTTTTAGTGCGACGACATTAACGTTACAATATGGTGGAGCCGAACACATCCAATGCAGACCCTCTGAGGTTTGCCCCCCCCCCCCCCCCCCTCCCACTGTTTGAAACTACGTGTTGAAAAACCACGTGTTTCTTGTTTCGCACTTTGCGAGACAAGAAAACAATCCTTGACATGTCCTTGACATGTGACAATATGCATGTCCTTGACATGTGGCAACATGAATCCTTGACATGTGGCAACATGCTTTCACTCATGCTTTCGTATGCGAGTGATATATGGCGACAACGACAGGATCCCCAAAGACGACGCACTTTAAAGCATAACGCGGAAGAGTTATGCGTGGCTGCTAAAGTGGCACAGGAACTGACACGCGTTACTTTTGTATATAGCGTCATTTCCTTTGTCACTCCCTTTTCTGACATTATCAACGGAGCTGTCTAATTCGAGGCAGTGCCTAGCATCGGGCGATCTCGTCGTTACGCCGGAGGGAAAAGTGGATCTCCGCTCTTGCGCTCTAACCCCTGCCTACAGCTTCACTCGGTCTGCTCTTGCCCTCAGCCCACTGATACATGAGAAGGATTATACGGAGACTAATGCGCGATAACGTGTAGAAATAGTTAAGCTCGAAGTCGCTGGTTCTATCACCGCAGTCACGGCTGCATTTACATAGCGCAAAATGCAAGAAATAAAGAAAGAAAGAAAGAAAGAAAGAAAGAAAGAAAGAAAGAAAGAAAGGAAGAAAGAAAGAAAGAAAGAAAGACGTGCATGAGTATATGGTGAAGGACCACGTACACTCAGTAAACAATAATGGAGGGTGGTATGGTTAACGTAACTGATACATCGTGACACCAATATCTTGAAACCCTCACCGTTAACTTCACGATTAACGATAAAAGAAGATTGTTTTCACGGCGTGGAGCTGCCTTGAATTTTTATGCTTGCCTTTTTTTTCAATCTGTGTGTTCGCACTGCTCTGTCGCGCAGTTGCGTTTCAACATCGTCAACAGGCCACATTTGTAATCTATTGCAGATATAGAACGGTTCCCGGAGGCCTTTCATGTTCTTCCCCCCTTGCGATGTGTGGGATTCCTGTATTCGGCTAATGCAGTCTTGTCTTCCGAGTCTGCGCTTCGCTATTCTATATCAGTGCGTTTGTCTGTGTTCTAAGGAGTGACCCATTTGGGGCTTCACGGTACGGCTTTGATGGCAGATCCGGTTTGCGCTTTGCGTCCCGAGCTACGATGACCCGATCATCGTTTCTTCCTGCCTCGGATTGGTAAAGTTGGAGACACGTTTCTAATGAGAGTGCCGATTCGTGTCTTTTGGTAAACTTAGTACGTAGGTATGTCTGTCGGTCGTGTGGGTGTGTGCGAATACATTGAGAAATCACCTGTGTTCTATAACTTTTTGATGAAGCAGCTGGATGCAACATATTTACTTGTGGTCAGTAAAGAACAAGAATCAATATAAACGCCAGTCTATTGGTCTTTAAAATTTCCTTTGCTAACTCTTATTTGATTAGCTTCCCGCTCCTTCTATTCCATTGACATTTCATTACTTTACGTGCCCCAGAGCACGTTATGTGATAGGTTAATGTAACCAATTGTTTTATTTTTAATGTGACAGCAAAATAATATCGTCATTAAAGGATTTATGAATCTCGACAATGTCGCGGAAAACGAAGATTAAAAATAACAAACGGAGAAATTGCCGGGAAAAGCAAGTCTACTCCCATCTCTTGAACGCAGTCTCAAAGAAATGCTCATGCTACAATATATGAAGTTATCACGTTCGTTTCCCAATGTCATTCAGATGGTGCGACCTTGACTCGTGATGTTAAAAAAATATACGAGACTCATAGTGTCATAACCTTTAACCACGGTAAAACTAAACTAAGCCAACGTTTCGTACATATTGCGGCGTAATATTCACCAGTGAACCCGACCTGTTGGCTCATTACATTCTGACTTTGTGGTATAGTTTGTCTTAACAAAGAACTTTGGTGCAAATTCTGCTAAAGCAATTTGTAGGCTGTCCTCTGATTTTTAACACGCTTTACTTCGCTGAAACATTCAGTAGGGGAGTAATGTTTGGTCCAATCGTTAATTTACAGCCAAGCATCAATATATTCAGTGGTCACTGCAGCCGCAAAGTTACAGCCTTAAAAATCCGGCTTTCGCTAAATTAGGCATTCTTGCAGGATTTTAGAAATTTCTTCTTGAATTTGCAGGCAATTCGGTGACATTAAATGGGAAATAGTCAACAGGTCAAAATATCCGCTGTTTTAGTCGAGTACCGTGCTTCGAAATTTGAGCTGACAAGTAATTATAACTCATTGCAGAGCGCTACTCTTCAGAAAAGTACAGGCAGCCTTGTTCTGTGATAATAACAGCAAAAAAAAAAAAGGAAAGAAAACGAACGCGATGATATTAACGCACCTAATTTCACGTGTTTCTGCCGCCTGCATGCAACTTGAGAACTGAAAGACTAAGGACGGCCGCCGTCATTTAAAAGTTTTGCAAGTTCATTATTATTACTGCTTTTTGCTCGGAAACGTTAACGTGACGGCGACACATTGTAAGAAATTTTAGAATAGTGCGTTCGTGCTTGTGGTGCCGACAAATACAGAGCAATATTGCATGAAATTTGATGCGCCATTCTAGTGTTTATAATAATTTTCTTTCTTACCCTTTCATAGAATTATGCCTAGGATAGAACCTAGTAAATCGAACATACAATGAGAGCAATGAATGCAGAGGAGAAATTATTTGTACTTCTTAGTTCGAGTGGGTGAAAAAGCACGCCTGGCGTCGGTAGGGATCGAATCTAGGTCCTTTGGACAACGCGTCCGATGTTCTACCGACAGAGCTGCAATGGCGGTCATTCACTCGTCCTACGTATTGGGTATTTCAGAAATTGTGTATGCAAATAAATGAAGCTAATATAGCGTTTTTTAGGTTCAAGTTTCAGTTACGCTCTTAGGAAGCAGAGATTTTTCGCGCAGTAACGTGCCTACACATTCGCAGTGAAACAACGCATTGTTTAAAGCCAATCCGCAAGGGTACGTTGTCGAATCTGTACTGACAGCGTGTCGTAATTTAGCAAAATTTTTATTCTTTCAATATTTTACCGCGGAGCATTGGACACTGTGTAAAGCAGGAACTGCATTATTAAAGAATTCATTTGTTAAACTATGCTGATAATTATCTAAATTAATCGCATGGACAATACCTGAGGCACAAGGAATCTCGTACGAATTTTTCACACAGGACCAATAATTTGTTTATACCGGTACAGCTTCGGCCTTAACGAAGGGTTCATTAGGGTTGATGTGGACTATTCTATGTCGTATCTCTGGGGAATCTCGGTACTTTATCGGTGGAAGGCTCGTGAAGCCTTAATCTGCCGGAGAAGAATCTGTATAACAATTTTGAAAGCACGAGGGTGATGACATTTGTGGCTGTTCCGATCAAAACATGCGATTATAACAACGCACAGGAATTTTTCACTGCAGCATGAGCTCTGAGCGCTCGCCGTGCTATCTTGAATAGCGCGTGGTATGGCGTAAATAGGATTGTAGGGGAAGGAATGGCTGGTAACGTACCGCGATCGTGCTTAGGCTATTGAGGTACGTTTAGAAATGACCTGGTGTAGTGTAGAGTCACAAGGGAGGTAGCTATCGGGCACTTATACTTGAGTCAGTAAGCATTAAGTACTTTAAAGTGAACTGTTTGCGTAAGTGAGTGTTGTTACTTTCACTGCTTCCAAAAGCTATTACCGTAGGAGGGAACCGAAGCAGTGACTGCGTGCTCATTATCAGAACGACAAAACCACTCAGCGACGAAGCGCTTTAGTATTGGCCATGATTTAATTAGCGCAATAATTATAAGCGTCTTTATTTCGTATGTGTTTCCATATTTTAACGTTACATGCCTTGGCATGGCCGCTGGCTGTAAAAATGAGAGGTGAACACCAAACCATTTTTCCGATGCACTTACGGTGTATATTCTATCGACACCTATTTCTTTTTTTTTTCCTCACCGATTCGATACAAAGGGCTGCGAAGCCGATATACAAATAGGCTGATTTATGTTTGTGTATATTTGTGATGCCGGAGACGTCATAGAGCACGCAGAGGCGAAGCTTATCCCCGCGCCTCCCAGATGTAAAGATCTCTCAAAAGGCGCACATTTTGACTAGGTGCTATCGGTACCAGTTACACGACAGGACATATAAGCGGTAAGCCTAAGGCTAACGGCGCTTTATTTTTTTAAGGATGATTAGCATCGTCATTCATTGAGCCAAAGCGCAACGCGCGTAAGGTAGCCACATTGAGAGTAAAGCGCGCTTTGTAAAGGTTGCTTTCTTGCACAACAAGTCAAATTGCGGCGGTGCACCCTTTACAGGAAGAAGTTAGGGACCGTAGCCGGATCAGCGGGTTGACAGACATTAATTACTCAGAGATTGCATCGGAGGCTCTTGTTTGTAAACGCGTTCACGTTTGTTCGGTTTCCGCGATACGTCATTGGCCTAGGCCGCGCTGACGTCTTAAGCCACGGGACGCGGCCACGTTATTGCGTAACGAGGTTTTCTCTGCAAAGCACGTGTTTGTGCTCACGAATGAAAAAAAAAATATATTTGTTTTCACAGAACAGTGTTATTCATTATAAGGCAAAAACGTATTTTGTAGCATACTGTTTGTCAGAAGACAGCAAAGGATGCCTGTCAACGCCTGCATTGCTGACATGCCCTCCCGTTCTCACTTATTTTGTGGGTTATCCTGTCAAAAAACAGCACCCATTCAAACAAAGAAGACCAATCCTGGAAACTAGAGCTGTGTTCATCCGCGCCAACTCCGCAGCGTGCACAGCGAGAACTACGCCCCCACTTCGTGACGTTGCAGCGAGTGAACGCTCTTTGTTCCAAACAAAGATCTCCGATCGGGCCCCAAGAGAACTTATGGCCCCACCGGACCATAAGTCCACTTGGCCGATTGATGACGTCATGATTACGGCATCACATGAATTCTTGTGACGATGTTGCTACTGCCGTCACAGTGACGTCAACCTTTGAAGTCACATAGCGTGGACGTCGACGTAGTACGAGCGTCGATATAGTGTCCACAGCCAGTCCACAGCCAGATATGCCGTACTTTCGCACTCAATGAACGTAATAAAGTTTAAGTACGTCCGTTATCTATCATGTGATCGGTTCGATGCAGCATATCCAATGAGAGATAAGCAATAAATCTTCTCTCCTTCTTGACACGCAGAAACAAAAATAAAACAGACCAAACGAAACAAAAAAGACTTCATTCGTGTGTGCACATCAAACGGTATGCTCTCACTGAGATACATCTTGCGGACTGCTAATTAGGCGCATGTAATCTCTCTGATTTGCTGGGAGAGCAAGCGAGCCAAGCTCGCCGCGCTGTCTGGAAGCGAGCCATGCAAGCGGAACATGTCAACGATATCTCTGCAGATGGACATTACTGCTTCGCGAACATGAAAAAGTAATGCGAGAGCAAATTAAGCAATACGAAAATGTTTATATTTGCAGGGGAATCTATAGGATATCGCAGTTCTGCGCTTTCAACATGACGTCTGGGAACTGCCGTGTATATACATCAGTGGAAGAGTGCCACCCACTTCGAAGGAGCAATATCTTTCGGCTTCAGATAAGGAGTCCTGGTTTGCTCATTATCATTGGTTAGCACACGCGCGTATATTCCTGTTCGCACGTGTAGACACATATAACGGATGACGCGATGAATCGACGGTTAAGTGTCAGGTAGATAGGTCATTTAGAGGGAAGTCGACATGACGACAACCGAGTTGCTGAGATGTTATGTCCGATATTTGAGATAGACCACTAAGTATAGCTGTTAGTGCGCTGAAGACAAACGAAACATCATAATAGGAGCAAGTGTCTGTGGCAAAGGAATATCACGATGTGATAAATATTTTCGTTTTGTAGCTTCGCTATTGATTACTTTCGTGAGTTAAGAATAGCTTTTACCCCTTTTACCACCCCACAGCCGTGGTCTAGTGGCTATGACACCCGGCTGCTGATTCGGAGGTTGCGGGATCGGATTCCAGCCAGTCGCATCCCATCTTTTTGATTTGCTAGGAGAGCGATCAAGCCCTGTGCGCCGTGCTGTATGGCAGCGAGCCATGCTAGGGGGAACATGTCAACTGATCTCTCTGCAGCTGGACACTCCTACTTCGCAACCATAAAAAAATAACATAAACGCACATTAAGCAATACGAAAACGGCTTTACGATGGAGACGGAATGTTGAGGCCCGTGTACAGTGAAAAAAGAAGAGGAAGACGACAAAGAAGGAAGAAGAAGCGGACGACCACGGCGAAGAAGAGGAAGCGGAAAAAGAAGACAGTAGAAGAGGAAGAGGAAGAGGGCGGGAGTAGAAGCAGGAGCAGAATGAGAGCGAAAGAGAAGAATGAGCGGCAACGCAGAAAAGTCTAGCCTATGCTGTCACAGTTCTGCGTCCTCTGAGCAGGCTTGAGAAGTTTTTTCAGAACTTAGTTGTTCGACATGTTCAAGCTTATCGTCGCGAACTTCTCGTCCGGCATTAAGACTCTTTCTTCGACTGTGTCGCAAAGTGGCACTGCGTGTTCCTTTTCGTATTTTCTTCCCGTTTCTTTTTTTTGAAAATTTGTTCAGAGAAGCATTGCTAGCATGAGCGGTTGTTCTGTTGGTCCAGCCGAGAGCAAGATCGCCGATAGCTACGGTCCGATGGCTTGCGTTGCGACATGGTAGCCACCAGTAACTGCAATGCTCGTTTCTTGTTTCCTCCAAACTGTTCAACAGGGTCACAGTGTCTGCCTTGTGCAATTATTGCCTGTTGGCAGTTATATGCACTATATTATTTGTTTATTTCCTGCTATAGTGTGTTTGAAGCCGAACTGCTGTCTTTCTAACGTTCTTTTTTTAAATTTTTAGATGAGTTAGCTTGTCCTGCATGTCGTAACACTGCACCAGCGGCTGCTCCCGACTTCTAGCTCGACATAGCACACCTGCGATTGCAGGTTTAATATATCAGTGACTTTTTTCGTTTGAGTCAACGAGGATCGTTATACGCATACACAGAGCACTCTGGCGAGTTATACGGAACTTTGTGTGGCTCTCCGGAGGCAGCTAGTGCGGGAAGTCTCAGAACACTTTGTAGAATTAAATGCAGCGGGCACATCTGTTCAGAACAGTACTGTTAGGGTTCGTATTACTCAACACTCCTATTTAGTGCGATAGCAATGTATGGAAATATATACTAACGTAGCAGCACGAAGATACGTCGTCTTATTAACTGTATCAATAGCACAAAGTACTCGTTTTTAAATAAATTGCACCCGTGAAATGTTAAGCGCATACGCAGGTGTGAAAAGGTGTGACTGAATGACCACCATCACGTGTTGCGAAAACGCTAGCGATGAAAAGAGATAGGGGGAGGGGGTGTACAAGAACGTACAAAAGCGCTTCGCAATGGGCTTACGTACGCAGTACATAAAGAAGCGTACATACATATACTGCGCTTAGACAAGCGCTTCGAGCTGACTGTGGATTTGGCGTGCATTTTCAAGTAGGGATTAGGCGAGCTTGAACAATAGGTGCGCAAAAATTCAGCGTCACCAAATTTCCTGGATCACTGCTGAGAGCTAGTACGATCGCTGTGGCGATCCTTCCTCTTCATAACTTTCGCGCTCTTGATCACGTTGCTTGTTGCGGTAGGAGAGCCGGAAGGAGTTGTACGTCTAACGACTACCCCTCTCGGCTCACTCTCGCAACGTTCTCCTCGAGCTAGAGACAGCGAGACGCCACAGGCTGTTGTGACACTAATAATTAAAGTTTATACGGACCATCACGACGACAGCGACGTTGACAGTGATATTCAACCCGAAATGTCTTTATCGAAATATCAATCGCCGTAGTGTGTACAAACTTGTTCCAGCACTACACTGGAATAAGTTACATTTATCACTGTTACGACGATATAACGGCGACAATATGCATTTCCCGGAAAAGGCCCACAGGTGCTCTAATCAAGAGGAGAAAGAATACGGCAACCCGGAATATGAATTCTAATATTCTGAGTGCACTCAAATAATATTGCTCAGCCAGTTTCAAGTAACGAGCAAAACAACTGCGTGCCCGAGTTTTCGTGAAGAACTAAGGTTAGGACGAAGCACCGAAATTAGTATGCCCATCTGTCCATATTCTTGATATTTCCGTCTCACGTGATAACCTTTGATAAACGATGGGAGATGAAAACAACATGTTCCATACCTTTATTAGCCGATTTCTACCTTTAGCTTGTGAAGATTTATTGTCTTTACTGGATGACTGGTTTCAGAAGGCCGTTCCGTAGATAACGTAACTCATGATCTCTACGGCTGATAAGGATGCAAGAAGGGGAAAAAATTACGCAAGAACAAAGAAAGAAAGTAAGCATAATCCTACATACAAGACGAAGAGATTGCAGGGTTAACAAAGTTCACGCGGGAAGTTTCTGCAGCGCTCGCATTCGTATCGTGTTGCGGCCGCCTCATAACGAAAACGAGACTTGCAAGGAAACGCGATGCTGCGGGAGGGCTCTCTGCAAAACACGTGTTTGTGCTCACGAATGAAAAAAAAATATTTGCTTTCATAGAACAGTGTTATTTATTATAAGGCGAAAAACGTATTATTTTGTAGCATACTGTCCGCAAGAAGACAGCAAATGATGCTTGTCAACACCTGGATTGTTGACAGGCCCTCACGTTCTCACTTATTTTGTGGGCTATCCTGTCACAAAACAGCACCCATTCAAACAAAGAAGACCAACCCTGGAAACTAGAGCTGTGTTCATCCGTGCCAACTCCGCAGCGTGCACAGCGAGAACTACGCCCCCACTTCGTGACGTTGCAGCGAGTGAACGCTCTTTGTTCCAAACAAAGATCTCCGATCGGGCCCCAAGAGAACTTATGGCCCCACCGGACCATAAGTCCACTTGGCCGAGTGATGACGTCATGATTACGGCATCACATGAATTCTTGTGACGATATCGCTACTGCCGTCACAGTGACGCCAACTTTTGAAGTCACATAGCGTGGACGTCGACGTAGTACGAGCGTCGATATAGTGTCCACAGCCAGTCCACAGCCAGATATGCCGTACTTTCGCACTCAATGAACGTAATAAAGTTTAAGTACGTCCGTTATCTATCATGTGATCGGTTCGATGCAGCTTATCCAATGAGAGATAAGCAATAAGTCTTCTCTCCTTCTTGACACGCAGAAACAAAAATAAAACAAATACCAAACGAAACAAAAAAGACTCCATTCGTGTGTGCACATCAAACGGTATGCTCTCACTGAGATACATCTTGCGGACTGCTAATTAGGTGCACGTAATCTCTCTGATTTGCTGGGAGAGCAAGCAAGCCAGGCTCGCCGCGCTGTCTGGCAGCGAGCCGTGCTAAGCGGAACATGTCAACGATATCTCTGCAGATGGACATTACTGCTTCGCGAACATGAAAAAGTAATGCGAGAGCAAATTAAGCAATACGAAAATGTTTATATTTGCAGGGGAATCTATAGGATATCGCAGTTCTGCGCTTTCAACATGACGTCTGGGAATTGCCGTGTATATATATCAGTGGAAGAGTGCCACCCACTTCGAAGGAGCAATATCTTTCGGCTTCAGATAAGGAGTCCTGGTTTGCTCATTATCATTGGTTAGCACACGCACGTATATTTCTGTTCGCACGTGTAGACACATATAACGGATGACGCGATGAATCGACAGTTAAGTGTCAGGTAGATAGGTCATTTAGAGGGAAGTCGACATGACGACAACCGAGTTGCTGAGATGTTATGTTCGATCTTTGAGATAGACCACTCAATATAGTTGTTAATGCGCTGAAAACAAACGAAACAGCATAATAGGAGCAAGTGTCTGTGGCAAAGGAATATCACGATGTGATAAATATTTTCGTTCTGTAGCTTCGCTATTGATTACTTTCGTGAGCTAAGAATAGCTTTTACCCCTTTTACCGCCCCACAGTCGTGGTCTAGTGGCTATGACACTCGGCTGCTGATTCGGTGGTTGCGGGATCGGATTCCAGCCAGGCGCATGCCATCTCTCTGATTTGCCAGGAGAGCGATCAAGCCCTGTGCGCCGCGCTATATGGCAGCGAGCCATGCTAGGGGGAACATGTCAACTGATCTCTCTGCAGCTGGACACTCCTACATCGCAACCATAAAAAAATAACATAAACGTACATTAAGCAATACGAAAACGGCTTTGCGATGGAGACGGAATGTTGAGGCCCGTGTACAATGAAAAAAGAAGAGGAAGATGACAAAGAAGGAAGAAGAAGCGGACGACCGCGGCGAAGAAGAGGAAGCGGAAAAAGAAGACAATAGAAGAGGAAGAGGGCAGGAGGAGAAGCAGGAGCAGAATGAGAGCGAAAGAGAAGAATGAGCGGCAACGCAGAAAAGTCTAGCTTATGCTGTCACTGTGCTGCGTCCGCTGCTCAGGCTTGAGAAGTTTTTTTCAGAACTTAGTTGTTCGACATGTTCAAGCTCATCGTCGTGAACTTCTCGTCCGGCTTTAAGACTCTTTCTTCGACTGTGTCGCAGAGTGGCACTGCGTGTTCCTTTTTGTATTTTCTTCCCGTTTTTTTTTTTTTTTTTGAAAATTTGTTCAGAGAAGCATTGCTAGCATGAGCGGTTGTTCTGTTGTTCCAGCCGAGAGCAAGATCGCCGATAGCTACGGTCCGATGGCTGTGTTGCGACATGGTAGCCACCAGTAACTGCAATGCTCGTTTCTTGTTTCCTCCAAACTGTTCAACAGGGTCACAGTGTCTGCCTTGTGCAATTATTGCCTGTTGGCAGTTATATGCACTATATTATTTGTTTATTTCCTGCTATAGTGTGTTTGAAGCCGAACTGCTGCTTTTCTAACGTTTTTTTTTAAATTTTTAAATGAGTTAGCTTGTCCTCCATGTCGTAACACTGCACCAGCGGCTGCTCCCGACTTCTAGCTCGACAAATCACACCTGCGATTGCAGGTTTCATATATCAGTGACTTTTTTCGTTTGAGTCAACGAGGATCGTTATACGCATACACAGAGCACTCCGGCGAGTTATACGGAACTTTGTGTGGCTCTCCTGGAGGCAGCTAGCGCGGGAAGTCTCAGAACACTTTGTAGAAGTAAATGCAGCGGGCACATCTGTTCAGACAGAACAGTACTATTAGGGTTCGTATTACTTAACACTCCTATGTAGTGCGATAGCAATATATGGAAATATATACTAACGTAGCAGCACGAAGATACGTCGTCTTATTAACTGTATCAATAGCACACAGCACTCGTTTTTAAATAAATTGCACCCGTGAAATGTTAAGCGCATACGCAGGTGTGAAAAGGTGTGACACGTGTTGCGAAAACGCTAGCGCTGAAAAGAGATAAGGGGGGAGGGGTACAAGAACGTACAATAGCGCTTCGCAATGCGCTTACGTACGCAGTACATAAAGAAGCGTACATACATACACTGCGCTTAGACAAGCGCTTCGCGCTGACTGTGGATTTGGCGCGCATTTTCAAGTAGGGATTAGGCGAGCTTGAACAATAGGTGCGCAAAAATACAGCGTCACCAAATTTCCTGGATCACTGCTGAGAGCTAGTACGATCGCTGTGGCGATCCTTCCTCTTCATACGTTTCGCGCTATTGATCACGTTGCTTGTTACAGTAGAAGAGCCGGAAGGAGTTGTACGTCTAACGACTACCCCTCTCGGCTCCCTCTCGCAAGGTTCTCCTACAGCTAGAGACAGCCGAGACGCGACAGGATGTTGTGACACTAATAATTAAAGTTTATACGGACCATCACGACGACAGCGACGTTGACAGTGATATTTAATCCGAAATGTCTTTATCGCAATATCAATCGCCGTAGTGTGTACAAACTTGTTCCAGCGCTACACTGGAATAACTTACATTCACCACTGTTACGACGATATAACGGCGACAATATGCATTTCCCGGAAAAGGCCCACAGGTGCTCTAATCAAGAGGAGAAAGAATACGGCAACCCGGAATATGAATTCTAATATTCTGAGTGCACTCAAATAATATTGCTCAGCCGGTTTCAAGTAACGAGCAAAACAACTGCGTGCCCGAGTTTTCGTGAAGAACTAAGGTTAGGACGAAGCACCGAAATTAGTATGCCCATCTGTCAATATTCTTGATGCTTCTGTCTCACGTGATAACCTTTGATAAACGATGGGAGATGAAAACAACATGTTCCATACTTTTATTAGCCGATTTCTACCTTTAGCTTGTCAAGATTTATTGTCTTTACTGGATGACTGGTTTTAGAAGGCCGTTCCGGAGATAACGTAACTCATGATCTCTACGGCTGATAAGGATGCAAGAAGGGGAAAAATTACGCAAGAACAAAGAAGGAAAGGAAGCATAATCCTGCATGCAATACGAAGAGATTGCAGGGTTAACAAAGTTCACGCGGGAAGTTTCTGCAGCGCTCGCATTCGTATCGTGTTGCGGCCGCCTCATAACGAAAACGAGACTTGCAACGAAACGCGATGCTGCGGGAGGGCTCTCTTGCAATTTCTCTCTCGTTCGCTTCTTCCATGGTGCAGCTGCAAACCACAACGAAAGAAAATAACTGAGATGCCTGAATTTGAAGATGGGCTCTCTCGACTTTCATTGTCTGCTTGCTGGTTCGTGGCTGCGTGCGTCACGTCTACACTTGATTCCTTTAAGCAAAGCGAGATAAGAAGCGAGGTTGGATGAAGTCTGAAGTTACTTAAAGCTCCCATTCCATTTACTCCGGTGTCATCCAGGACATTTTCTCCCTATACTACTTCTTCCCTTGAACGTCATCCGGCTATCCGAAAGATTTCGTTGACTTTTTTTGCCTATCTTAATGCGCGTTCAGGTAGCAGAAAGCAATTTAAGAAATGGTGCTGCGAAGCGAGAGAGGTCTCTTCCTTTGAAAAAAGAAGACGTGATGGCTTCAAAGTAGCCGTTTGCTGAGTGCTTGTTTTAAAACATGTGTTGCTGCTTGCGCCGCGAAGCCATGAAGCAAACCGAAAAGGTGAAGCCTTACTTATTATTATGAATACTTATTACATAGTTCGCTGGGAATATGACTCTCGTAGCAGAGCCGGTTTGCAGTGGTCGTGCAGATGAGGCATATTATGATGACTTCCTGCGCGCTCTGTGGAAAAATGATGAGGAAAAAGGAAACATCTTAGGCTGCTGCTCTTTTTTGTTTCGTATTTGCTCGACTTCTTGAATTGTGGCTCATTTACTTAGCCGAAGATGATGACGTTGGGTGGCTGAGATAACTTCATTTTTTTTTTGTCCGTCACCTGTTTTTCACAAACTGAAGGTAAACGCAACACCTGCCATTAGTGTATTCAACGGAATATGTCGTCGACGAATAGCTTCGATGTGGTCTATTCCCAGGAGTTTACAGAAAAAAAAATCTAATCACTTTTTCGTTACTTGTGAAGTCAAACCCACGTATCCAAAATAGCAAAAGAAAAATGAAATAAAGGAAAAGGGTCGCCCGCGACGCCCGTCTTTTCGATGGAGCCGCAGCGCTGGAGACCAGTACATTTAGATTTACAGGCAAATTAAAAGAACCACAGGTGGTTCTTTTAACCGGGCGGGTGTCTCGCAATAACATCGTGGTTTTGGCATGTCAGTTTTACCACTCGTGTCAGTACGATTTAGCGTGTGCGTATAAGCCTTCAGGTTATGATAAGTGGAAGGACTGCGAGTGAGCACCAAGTGGCATCTCCACAGTTCACCCGTTTGCAAATGGCACTATGCCGACGTGAAGTAGAAGACACGGGGTTTCACGTGCCAAAACCAAGATATAATTACAACGCATGCCATAGTAGTGGTCTCAGGAATTTCGTCTCCTTGGCGTCCTTCAGCGTGAACTGAAATCGCGCTAAAGGACATGGGCCTCTAGGACTTCGCTTCCATCGAGGTGCGACTTTCGCAGCCGGGATCGAATCCGCGCCTTTCTAATCAACAGTCGAACACCGCGTCCACTGGACTAACGCGGCTCTGTATACTGTGTTTATTTGCGCGTTGTATACCAATGAATGAGGCTTACTGTTTTGTATTGTTGACTGGATAAGTTTCACTGTTCGAATCCAGGTCAACCAGTGAATCAAGGAGTTCTTAGCAGCCTCAGCCGCGTTGCAAGTCTGGCCGCGAATGTAGTGATACATGATCCGCAGCCGCCGGAGGATGAGAGCCGAAGTTTATTAGTAAGCGTTAGGTGGAAGGTGGCGGCCGAACGCTGCACAAGGAAAGCCAATCTATGCTATGATGAGTGTATTGAGCGTATATACTGAACAATCCTAGTATGGGCAGAATTTCAACTAGCGTAGCCTCTTCGGAACTCCACGATGCTTTTTGTAGTGAGGCGCCACACTATGAATGTTTTTGTTTTTTTCGCAGCAAGTTTAATGGGAAACAGTTCGGTTCTCAGTGCTTACAAATAATTGCAGATGTAGCGTATAGGCGCCAAAACACCCGACTATACTATGCCATCTTCTTCCAGAGCGTCCGCAATGATTTCATCTGTACACATTCAATGTGTCTTCGTTGCTCAATACTACGTGAGTGTGAGCGTTGTTGAAGCGCTGAGTTGCGTAAAACAATTATTCCGAAGACTGCGCAAAGTAGACCATCTACAAACAAATGGACAAAAAACAGGACGCCACGGGTCCAGTCTCCTGTCCAGTCTATGTGGTGTATATACTTTGCGCTGTATTCAGAATAAACGAACACCAGCTAGATCATCTTGTAGCTCCACTCAATTAAAGCGATTAAAGTGTTACAATATCATACGTGTGCCGCAATTCTCAGCGAAAGTGCCTTATGGTAGATTATAGCGTAATCTATTGTTTGACTTCGAGTAATCGAACTATTTCTTTCGAAATCCCTGTTTTCCTTCACCAGGTTTGACAAATCAGATGCCTGTATTGCGGACGCGACAGAGTTTGTAAAACGCCTTAGGGTTGCTGGGACGTGCCCACTACTCTGTTTGTTGACACTTTATGTTCACAGGAAGCTGACAAGCGATGCTGAAGTTTAAAGTGAAAACACTGTCACTCAGGAATGCTATGAAGCCGCGCGCTGCCCGTTTCGCTTACAGGTTATGCGTTGCTACTACTGTAGTACGTTCACAGCACACGTTCGGTACTCGTTCGCGTCACGTTAGCACTCGATCGCCTGCAGACATTCGAAGAGCAGTGCTGTAGCAATGTCGCTCGGGAACGCCAATAGAGTGAACGTCACCCGTCCCCACCCTACTACTATAGCCTCGGGATAGGAAAAAATATCTTTACTTCAAACTTTACATTGACTGAAGAACGAGATACGGATTTAGTACTTGACATAGCAGCGCCTAAGAGCAGCCGTTGCCGGAAGACCCGTTCAAGTTGGCGTGGTGGATGCAGTCTCGGCTTGACAGCGTTTTCTGGCGCTTTATTAAGAGTCCTCCGCTAACGCGAGTCCCCGGAGGCAACGCTGATCACGCATTCCTGTCCTCGGCTTCCGACACGCTGAGTACGGCAAGTCACGCCCGGAAAAAGTGCGAACTCCTGCATTTCGCGGACTTGTTGTTCCTTGAACGGGAAGAGAATGCACGTATCTTGTTCTACCATAGGCCCCGAGGCAGATCACTCCCTCGAGAATCAACCGGCTCGACACCGTCGATAAAATCGAACATTTCATTTTGGGCCTCAAGTAAGTTTCTTCTTTTTATTTGTCGTCGATTTCGCCGCTACGAAAACCGGGAATTCGCGCGCGACAGGGGCGGCACCCGGGTGTGATTCGGAAAGCATGCCGCTTTTTGTCTCTCCTGTTCGAGCTGGTGGTCCGGAGAGAAAGTTCGAGTCGCGCAGCTTGTTTTGTCAGAGCGTAAATCATGAGGCAAGGTCACGTCCTGGAAAAGTCTTGGCAGATGTTTTCTTTAAAATGTACAAAGAACAGAAGACGTCAATTGTTCGCCAAACCGTTCTTGCTACCCACTCACATAAGAAAATAAAAAAAGAAGGAACGCATGAACGAAAGGGGTAGCAGGATATTTCTAATAACTCATCATACGTCACAATCTCGCCTCACGACATTGTCGCTTTCACAGCACTCGAACTACCAAAGCCAATACTTTCGTGGAACTACAAACAGCAGGAACTGCCACGGCGGCACAAACACATTCGCGTCATGCTTCTGTTCACGTGGTCGAGTGTTCTATCATGACATAGTTAGTTGTGAGACAGAGCTATGGTTTGTGTCGTTCCTTACATTTTATCCTCGTGTTTCGCGCTGAACGTCAATATGCTTACCAGCTCCAACTGGCCCACATGACCATCCTTCTACATGACTTTATTCGCGTTTTCCGCCACTATGCTAGATATTATGGGCACTTGTTTAAATGATACAGGTGGTCTCTTTCATTCAGTGGCCACGAAATTTACCTTTACTGCAGCTTATCAGCTTTGTTCGGTGAAAATAAAGTGAGTGTTAATTTACTTTGACCGGGACGCTTCTATGAGCACCTTATATTTACAGTCTTGGGTGGTTATATAATCACATACCGCTAATGACTAAACAACAAAAAAGGATAACAATAATAATGTCTTGGGTTTTACGTATTCAAACCACGATGTTATTATGGGAGACGCCGTAGTGGAGGGCTCCGGAAGTTTCGACCACCTGGCGTTCTTTAACGTGCACTGACATCGCACAGCACACGGGCCTCAACATTTCGCCTCCATCGAAATGCAGCCGCCGCGGCCGGGATTCGATGCCGCAACCCTCGGATCAGCAGCCGAGTACCTTAGCCACTAGACCACAGTGGCGGGGGCAACCGAAGAGTAAATTAAGTCCCAGTGGTTCGCAATATTTCATACGAGATCACGCTTCGTGGAACAGGAAAGTCGTTACAGTTTCGTCAAAGGACGCAGTTTTCTCGATGTTACCTTAAATCAGTGTGGTGCTCACTTGACGCAGGCCATATGGCACTGTTATATACGATGCGCAGCTGTCGATATGAAGAAAGAAAGAAAGAGAAGGAAAGAAAGAAAAGTCATACCGCTGAAGCTCTTACTCAAGGTGATGGCGTGATAAAGTAAAGTGGAAGTCTCATGGTGCGTTCTTAGAGCGCCTTTCATATCTGACCTATAAAGCGGCCGGTTAATAGAAAGGGCGACAGGTTACTCGCCGCTTTTTTTCTGCCCTGGAGATTGCCTCGCAGCATTAACTTCTTCGAATAAAGGCTCTTGATTTAAGCTCCTCGCAGGAGATCCCGGAAAAGTGTCAAGGGTGGAAGGCAGAGAAGAACGACGCGACGAAAAGTGTCACGAGCAGCAGCTTTCACAGTCTCAGATATCCAAGTAAAGAGAGAAGCGGCGCTTCATTTTTCACGCGGCGACGTAAGTCCTTTGTTTCTTTCGCGCTACAGTGAGCACACGTGGGAGGAGCTGCCTCTCAACCTTGCGTGAAAGGCAAGCACAAAACTGCGCGCAGTGTGTGACAAACGCTAGAGAGAGAAGAACAAGCGAAAAAAGAAAGCGATAAAGCTGCCAACGCGCGAGATCATGTATTGTTCATGACGTAGAGGGAGGAGGTAACACTTTCTTTCCCTCTGCTTAGAGCTATCCTTCAGCACAGAGCTTCTTCCTTTTAAATACTTCTTGTTTCAATATCTTTCTTTTTGGGGACCCTCGCTTATGCATGCCTTGGCATCTCGATCACGTCAGCGCAGGATGCTCCGTGTCGCTGCGCTTGCGAATGTTGTGCATGTCTGTACGCGCGCGTGCTCAACGCATAGCAGGAGTGCTCTGTAGAAAAAAGAAGTGAAGTCGTTCGTTGACTTTCTTCGAGTTTGAGCACGTTGGCCCTTTTTGCTTTCATGCTTTTGGGTAGCAAATACGCGTAGTAGCGTGTTGTTTTGGACTGGCGTCACAAAGCGTACCGTGGCCGAGTTGCTGAGATTCTTCTTTCGGTTTATTTTAATGGTTTAGTATTTTTTTTCTCGTGGTGAAGACATAAATAGAAAGAATATAAAGAAAGGCAGGAGGCGAAGGTAGTTGTTTGACGAGAGTGTTTTCTTGAGCGTTGAGTTTCCTGATACAGATGCTGGAGACAATTTTCTACACTCGTTGAAGTACCAGAGGACGCACTCACAGATGATGTACTTCAAAGAAGCGATGACGAACGCGAGACAGGAGAACGACGCGGGCTTTGCAGCGCGTCGAACTTGTATGCGAGACGACTCCAGCCCGTGCACATAGGTGAAGAAGAAAGTAAAGCGTGCCTTACGCATCCAAACAGGTCAATCAAACAGGCACTGGGTAGCGGGTGCAGAAAACACGCGCCCTCGTCTGCAGCCTTACGTTGCGCGCATCGCGAACAGTGAATGGCACGGATCGAGCGCGGGTTGCGTGGGGCGATACTTCTTCTGGCAATTCTCATGGCCGAAATGACAAGCGCTTCCAACCGGGGCGGAGGGAGGAGCAGAAATGGTGGACCGGATTTCCAGCCGTCATCTTTATTTCGCTTTTTTTCTTTTTACTCTCTTTGCACTAGCTGCACTTCGACGTTTTGATACTGTTTTGCCGTCGTCTTACGTTCCTCCAGAAACGATCTCTTTCATATTGCGCGAGTTGCCCTGACCTTACAGCCCTGTGGCTTCTGCCTCGACTCAAGTTTTATTCTTTGTCTTTATTGCGTCGATTCTGAGCCTAGCCATAAGGCGAGCCGAATATTGGGACTATTTTCTTTTCTTTTCACAGCATAGCTAGAGGTCCATCCTTGGCTGTTGGCCGAGCTGCTGTGCTGGAGAAAAACAGGCAGCGGAGACGCCGGAAGAGAGACGGAAGTAGCCCTGTATTGATATATAGGTATACGAAGGAATCGCCCGCACAAACAAAAACGCGCCAACTGCGATGATTCTGGCCAGGTCGGGAGAAGTTGAAGCTCTTGTTGCCCTTTAGTTTCAGCTTTCGTACAGCGCTCGCGATCTCAGGCCTGTGGGGATTGCAGATCTCGCTTAAGCGAGGGCGAATCTCGCGGTTTCACGCCGGCTTCCTGGGGGGTCTTTTATTTCCTTTACTCGGGTCATTGGGAGCGATCGTTGTGTCTTTGCTTTGTGGAGTGCCTCTTATGGGCTTACGGTTTAGCTCGGAGCTTGGCTCGCCGAATGGTGCGACTTTAGCTGTCAAGGCGGAAACTAGAGTGTCTCGTTTTTTTTTTTACTTTCTTTGTTGGTTTGTTTGCTGAGTTAGCGCAGATTTTTTCTATTTTCCACGAACGCGTCGCAAGTACGGTGAAATGTTGGATTCTTTAGCGGGATGCTAGTACCGAACAACTTTCATACTTTCTCTGAGAAGTTTCAAACAGGTCGGAGTCTTTGGCAGAGATTATGAGCGATTGGAGAAGTGTGCATTTGAGGCACGGTGCTTAAAATATGGAGCATGATAAGCATTGGGAAAGATCATCCACATTCCACATAATGATTCATGCAAGGCAGTCACGAAGCAGACAAAGAAAGAATTGGTTTGCGGGGTAGCGTTGGGCAAAAGAAATCATTACAGTTGTTGAGAGAAAATAATTCCTCTGTTGTCATGTCTTTAAGTGGACGAGCAGATAACCGAATTGCCTTAGGGTGGTTGTTCGAACATATATTGCCAAAGAAATTTATAACTGTAGTTACGACTTGATGGAGTAGTAGTAGTAGGAGGTAGTAATCGTCGGCTGCAGGCGGTCTAGCCGTCAATTTTATCAGCATGCTGCGTGCTGGTTACGCCGAAACCAACGCAGACCAAGAAAAGGTGCTTAAAAGCAGTGCTTTAAAGAAAATAACCGGCTATGACTTGTCTTATAAGGTGGTAACCGAGGCTGTTCATGTTGTCTTACGTACGAAGAAATTCAGCGCAATCATTCAGGACGACCACGGAGAAGAGACACTACACTGACGCTGCCTCAGCTGTTGGACAGCGCCGATGTGTCATGTCCCTTCTCTCTGGTCGTCCTGAATGTTTGCGCCGAATTTCTTCGTATAGCTAAGGAAATATGTGCCAACTAGGCCCAACAGAAATTTTATGGAGGCTGTTCATGGTTTTTTTTTCTTACTTGTGACTTCCACGGCCACCGAGAATGTTTATCGATCGCCTTAATTCACGCTATGCCTTAATGCAATGGGAGAGGTGAAAGGATAATAGCAAACACGAGGCTACACAGTTCGCTGGGAACGTTTGCACTTCTCCGAAACACATCGTTGCTGTAACAGCTGCAGCGTTATTCTGTTTTTCAACAGCGGCACACCTCGCTGCTCCAGTAAGCTCTTAGTTTCGGTGAGGCTCTTTCATGGGGCGGTCTTGCAGAATGTCCATGAGCCGACGCGGTCAATTCGGGCAGTCCAGCGCACCCTGAGGGCTGAATAAACACGCGATGATACGCTTGCTGTGCTCGCCATATCTCGACCGAACTTGTCCGTGTTTACTTCATAGGGTTCGTCGTGTGTTCGTTGCTTCCCCTTAATTTACTTCCCCAAAACAGGGCTGCCAGTCGGTGAAAGATCTGGCTAATGTTCCTGTCTTCCCGTGTTAAAGCAAAGCTGTCTTTCACTAGCCTGAACTTCCAGCGGATTCCGGGGTGTTCGCGGAAATCAGTGCGCTCGTGCTTCTCTCTTCTATTGTACCACAATTTGCTAGCGCACTTTTTTCTCTTCTGATCGACAAACCCTTTCCCTACGACATGTCGGCGATTCCGCGAGGCGCCATGAGGAGCATTTGAAATAGGCGCTGTGATAAACATAAGCCAAACGTGCGTGTAACATAATTAAAGGAGCCCTGAAACACTTTTCGAACATAGTCCGAAAGCGGTGCCGATTAGTCGTCGAGCCTTCAGTGAACATGTGAGCCAAATATTGTTGCTCTGAGCGCAGCGGGCAATTCAACATTTGGTTTCAAACACATATGGAAAGCGCTCGCTCTTCCTTCAACAAATGACGTCACTGGAGCACTGACTACGTCGCTTGAAGCATAAATAGCATTGGCTGATTGCGTGAACGCGGGCAGATAATCTGAATAAACCTTCGACGGGGGCTAGTTGGTATGTCATCCTCAGTGTACTGCGCTAGACTATTACCAAAGGACGAAATCACATACGTGTGTCGTATTTCACATGCGTGTCGTAATCACATGGGTGTTGTATTTACGTATGTGATTTCGACCTTTGGTAATAGGTTAGCTGCAGTACACTAAGGTAGATAATCTGCTATGCTTTATGCGTTTGGCTTCTAAACAATAATGAAAAAAAAAAAAACAACAACCAAAGAATGTAATATATAAAGAAAATGTGCGTATCTGTCTCAAAGAGCCGCGAAAGAAGTCAAGCGAATCGGTGCCTCCAGTGACGTCATTTCTTGAAAGGAGAGTGGGCACTTACCGGCTGTGTTTGAAACGAACTTTCGAATTCCCTGATGCGTGCAGTGCAATAATGTTTGGCTTGTAGAAGCCTCCACGACTAATCGACACCGTTTGCGGACTATGTTCAAAAAGTGTCGCAGAGCTCCTTCGAGAAACGGAAAGACGTACTCAAAATTGAGAAAGAGAGCAATGAACCGTCGGAACTAACCTCGTAATAAACAATGGGGCTGCAAATTTCAGTTACAATGGTTTGCCATCTGTACGGGGTGCATGGATGGTTAGCTTATTTTCGCTTCCTGCTCCTCCTCTGCAACATAAAACGAGCGTAAGGCGCGCAAGTCGCGAATATTAGACATTGTTCTCTGGTTGTGCACAACTCGTGTTTACAAAGAAAGGCAGCTTTTACGCTAGAGTTGATCATAAAAGCAAAACTTTAATGAATCGTGGTGGTCGACAAAGTGTAAGCTAAGGTAGCCCGCCACGGACGAAGTATTCTTACTAACAAAGAGTTTCGCGAATTGGGCAGTCAAGTTTTATATGACAACAGCCATTGAGATCATTTTGCCTTGGTTTCGGGAGATATTAGTCTAAGACGAGGTGTTCTGGGCGACACTAAAGCACACGATTCTGTACGTCACCGATGGCGTATTGGAAGAACTCTTTTGCCGAGACTAGCTCGAATTCTATCCGCTGAACAGCCCAAGCGTAAGATCGTTTCTGTAAATACGGGCCCAATTTTCCTTCCGGCTATCTTACGGTTTTGAAATGCACGCAGAACGCTCAAGGGCTCCAACCTCAGCGCGCAAGTGCAATCAAGATCCTGGATAAAGGTAAATTCTATGTTTAGACATTACATCGTGCTAGGGAGCAAACATAGGATGACGTGCAATCTCAAAATCTCAAGATAATGCCATTAACATGCTGTAATAGTCGTCGTGAACGAGTTCTGCCCGAATATTTTATTGCTGACATACGCAAGGAGGAAAAAAGTTTATTCCTTCCTTCCTTCCTTCCTTCCTTCCTTCCTTCCTTCCTTCCTTCCTTCCTTCCTTCCTCTTTCTTTCTTTCGAAAATTTTTTACCAACGCGCATAATAAATTTTCGATTTCGCAAACACTTAGACTCAGAGTTTACACTCCTGCTCACCCTTTCGAAGCGCCTACCTTTCTCTGTTTGCTGCTTTCAAAATCCTCAAGATGAAACGAGCTTTTTCCGAACGTCACCTTCTTTTCCCTTTCTTTCATTTTTTTTTCTTTTTGCTCCGTGGTTATTCATTTCGAAAGGTAGACACTTCAGGTTCAATCTCCCCAGCAAGCGCTAGGAAAAGGAGGTCCTATTGATTTTAAATCAGATCGAAAGAGTAACAAATAAGAAAGGTAGAGAAAACGGAAAGTGAAAGTGCAGTACGGAGACTTTGATGTATGCGTCTAATATACTTCTATATATGTCCTATAATTTGGCACGGTAATCGGCCTTATTTCCTCCAGGGGTGGCAGGGAAGGCAGTGGCGGGCTCAGAGCTCCGAACTTGCCAGAAATACAAGCCAAACAGTGGCACCGGCAGCGTATAACACGAATTCGACGGCGGGAAAATTTCAGCGCTGTCGAAGCGCTACAGGCGTTCGGAGGGCTTTTTAAAATCCGCTTTGCTCGCGAGCCTAGCGTTCAGACCTGCGACTCATTTCCGCCGCGCGGAATTCATTTCCCGCAGCTAGGGCGGAGAAAATTTGAAATGATTTCCTCGTTCGGAATTCCCTCCTTCCTGTCCGCTTCGACCTTTCAAATATGTAGTTTATATGCTCATAAGAAATTTATGATATGTTTTCTGACCTCGTTTTCTATGTTTTTAGGCGCCGTGTGCCAAGGAGGAAAAAAAAGTAGGATTGATCTAAAGTTTAGCCCAATAATTACGCTCGGAATCGAAGACACCATTTAAGACAATTTCGTTTTATTTCCTGTCTTGCACATTTGGAAGAGAATGTGAGTCTGTCAATTTTTAATGAACTTACAGAGCTCTCGTTGATATTGTTTTTATCGGGGCACAATGTAGCTGAGATAAACTGGGCTCCTGTACTTTCCCAAACTTCGTTTCTTCTTCTCTTTCACTTTGCTTTGCGAGTACGAAACGCAGTGCTTCCAGTTAACTTGACACCGTATTTTTCTTGCCCCAAGAAAGAAACAAAGCGCATTGTTTCCTAAAATCTTGTAACTAAGTTTATGGTACATAACTTCTTCTTTTTTCTTAGATTTCAATTTTTTAGGCTTCAAAGTATTTTTTTGTTTTGTTTCCTGAAACGATTTGTCAAATCTTCTTTGACATTCCTGTTTTCTTTAGGGCCCATGTATAGTTGGTACGTCATGCCTATTAGCCACCGGCCTATTAGTCTTTCTGATGTATATGTATATATGTCACTGCACACGCTTTCGAACAAGTGTTCTGTTCGTCCGTTACCGCACCACTCTTCATTAACTCGTAAAGTTGCTGTGACAACACATTTATTTCTGTGCAGTGCGTCCGCCTTGCTTTTAGACGCAGCTAGCACTCTTTCCCTCATGGCTTTCTATTTGATTGATTTCTGGCGTTTTACGTCCCAAAACCACCATAGGATTACGAGAGACGCCGCAGTGGAGGGCTCCGGAAATTTCGACCGCCCGGGCTTCTTTAACGTGCACACGGGCCTCAACATTTCGCCTCCATCAAAACGTAGCCGCCGCTGCCGGGATTCGACCCCGCGACCTTCGGATCAGCAGCCGAGTGCCGTAGCCATTAGACAACCGTGGCGGGATCCTCATGGCTTTCTAGAACGCTGTAATCTTGTGCAGCAATCAAAAGAAAGGGTTTAAGAAAGAACGCTTAAAGAAAAGAAACATTTCGAGTTGGTACTAGATTTGCGCCGCTTTTGTTTTGTCTAGCTCTTGGTCTACAGATTATTATTATTATTATTATTATTATTATTATTATTATTATTATTATTATTATTATTATTATTATTATTATTATTATTATTATTATGTTAAGGAAATGCGCTATTTTATGCGGCTCGCGTCGGGAGCGCGGCTCAGTGTCCGTGGGAGTATGGGAAAGGAACTGAAGGAAATAAAAAGAAGCCATACGTTTTACATATGTGCCCCACCCTCCCTCTCGTTCTTCCCTCTGCTTTTATACGTTGCGACGGCGGGATGGTGGGCAGGAGTGCTATGCTGAGACGTTCACATATTATCGTTAGGTGAGAAACCAAGTACATAAATAGCGAAGAGGAACAATCATCACCCGTATTTACAAAAAGAAGGTTCTTGGAACTTTTCCTAGAAACCCACGACAAATGATGGTTGTATTGGACAAAATATTAGTGATAGCGGCTGGCGAGGGACAAACAGCTGAATTTACGAAAAATAAAATTTTTGCGAATTTGTTCACAGGTTGGCCAATATGATCCGAATTATAGTTTTGTTTTGTTATTGTAGCTTCGATTTCTACCCTGAGGCCTTACGAAGTTTACTCTTTCTCGTCCGCCCATTTCTGATGGGTATTGTCCGCTCACAGATAATCAGGCGGCCATTACGGCGGTGGACAGGCTGGTATTGAGGGCTAAAGCACTGTTATGCACTCAGGTGGTACTGCATACTCGCGTATTATCTATCGAGGCGCCCGAAAACGTAGTGTAGCGCGGAAATTATGCGCTTGTTGGCATCTAGTTTGGCCCCTGACATTCGAACGACAGTCGGAGAGTGGCGTCTGCGTAGGGACCATCCATTCTGAAGCGGAAATTGCTGTTGTGGAACCGATTAGGGACAAAAGCGCTCGCACCACAACCATAACCATTAGCGTTCGCCACACGCGCTTTTCGGCTTTCTCCCTTAACCACCAGGAACGACTTCTTTATTTGATGTGATGCGTTGTTTACTCCTCGAGTGCAAAGCTGTCAGGAATGACTGTTTAAATTTCCTGCCTTGATTGCCTTTCAGGCACAAATTGGAAGTCGAACTGGTGTGAGGTAGCTTGTCAGCTTCCTTTACAAAACGTGCGAATTCTCTTCATCTGGAATCGTGTCTGTGTCGTAAGAATGTACAAGATACAATTAGGTAAATGAAACGCAGGTAATATACGCAGAGAGAAAGCAAAGAGAGCTAAATGAGGAAAGACAAAATGGTTAACTGTGCCGTCATCCGGTTTGCTACCCTACACTCGGAGTAATGAAGAGGAAATAGAGAGAGAAGAAACAGAGACAAAGCGAGCATTACAGGCGCACAGGGGGGCGACTGGCTCGTGACGTCAGTGGTTCTCTGACATACACGGGTTCAGTGTTCCCTTTCTTTTTTTTTTCATTGGTAAATCGCAGCCCTTGCTAACGTCAGTTTGAAAAGAAAACCCTGGGCGAGCCGTCACTGCCACTGTAGCGGTGAAAGCACTGGATTAAGATCATTCAGGACTTTCAGAGCATTTCAGCACTCGGTGACCAAAGAGACATCGACATGAGAATTTGTCGTACGCGAGTTGCATGAGGAATATGCATGTCGACTAGGCTATCCATCGTCTTCAGCGACATCGGATTTGGTGGCCATTTTTGTTAGAGTGAGCTTCATTAAACTATCAAAACCGCCATCGAAGCGCGTCGTCCTTACCGATACCTTGGCCGCTCTCTTATGTATTGAAAATGTTGCTCCAATAAAATTAGATGTACGTGTCATATACGACATTCTAAAAGAACCTACAGGAGCTACAGAGCTACGTCATGTTTTCTTCCAGTGGATCCCAAGTCACTGCGGGATCAAAGGAAATGACTTGGAAGATGCGTTCACGAAAGCCGCTCATGATTCTTAAAAAAAGTCGTCTCATTCCCGTGTCTCAATCCGATACACGCCGCATCTTACGAGAAGAGAAACGGGGATCATCTGCTTGCTCAACTGGCTCACAGAGAGCACAAATGGAGTCTATCTCATACGCAGTCGACCCTGATCTTGAGTACCAAACTAGACCCTCAGTTCTCATGATGCATCGACACCCTCATGCATCGTCTCCGACTTGGAAATGCTCGCACAAAGTACTTTTTATTCAAAATTCAACGGGCCTCATCTGCAACATGTTCGTGCGACCACGACGACGAGGATCTGTATCACCTGTTGGCTATCTTTGGCTATCTCATCGTACATTTTCTTGTGCAAACATAATCTGCGATCGGATGCGCAGCGGCCATTACAGCATGAAGGCGCTGATACCTATTTATTGAAGACATGTTAGCGCACATTTCTATGTTTATCCATAACTGGGCATGCCTACGCTATTTGTCGTCGTCTAATAAGCATAGTCATGGGTTTTAACTTAGCAGACGAAAATTCGCTTTGGCTAGATGATTGGTCGAAGTGGCTTAATTCGAAATTCTCTCGACAGTATAACTAGACCCGGCGGTAAAACACGTAATGGTGACGTATTTATGCAGATCAGAATGCAAACTGCCGACTGTGAGAATGAGCTTTTTAGCTCATTCTCACAAAAAAGAGAGAAAGTGAATATACCAAATGTACCTGTAAATAGTTACAGTTAAGACACACGCCACGGCGGGATAAATCTGAACTGCTTACAAACTGTGCGAAAAGTCCCTTGCACTATCCACGCGTGAAAGGAATTCTCAACTGAGTAGGAAGAGCACGGCGTACTGAAGTGTAATTCTCAGTTTTCACCGAGCCACGTGAAGAGAGAGCAGAGTGTGAAAAGCCTATGGCTGTCTAAGCCTCGCACTAATTCGACGAAAACATGCTTTGTATGCGTTAAAGGACTCTCCTTTCTTCCGAGAATACTGATAGGCAAGGTATTTTCGAGAGAATCAAACACAGGAACTTTTTCTTTCTTTTTATTTTGCATGGCTGGTATCGTTGTTTTAGTTGTATTCACTCCCCGCTATTTGGTGTACAGTGTAGATGAGAGAGCGACGTAGATAATTCAATAGAATCAAGCGTTGAACTCTCCAGCGAAATTAGATTAAAATGCGGAGCATCGCATGACGCCACTTCTCTGCAACTTAGATTGCAGAATCAGGCTATTTATCTATATTGCGTTTAGTGCTTCGAGTAAAAAAGGAAAAGAAAAGAAACACACACACACACACACACACACACACACACACACACACACACACACACACACACACACACACACACACACACACACACACACACACACACACACACACACACACACACACACACACACACACACAGAGAGAGAGAGAGAGAGAGAAGCAACAAATTAAATTATCTTTCTGTCTATGTTCTTTTACTCCTGGAAAGGCCTAGGTGTCGAGAGGAGCACGTCGCAAACAAAAGCCAGACAACTGCTCACCATATTCACCGTGCAGAGATTTTCCGCGAGATTTGGGCACTGAGTAGGAAGCTCTCCTGAACCGATACGGTAAACTGATCAGTATGTTTCCGCGTAACGCTGCTGGCAATGCAATGAAATATACTACTGTTTTTGTGACACTCGCCATTCTTACGCGGCGGCTTTATACGAGCAATAAAATTTGTTGCACGGGTCATTGAATAACTTTTTGCTCAGCTGTAAGACAGAACACGCAAACTAGTACGTTGAACTGCCACAAAAAGTACAACTTCGGTTACGATTGTAGCGATATTATTGTCTACAAAAGTATGGGTGACGAGAAAGGAAAAGCGCATGCTGGTTTTCGGTTAAGCTTCACTGCGCTGGTGAAAACTGGATTCCGCACGGCGAAGAAAGTCATCCGCGGGCTCGCAGTTAGGACGAAACTTAAAAAAAAAAAATGGACTCAAAAGTGGCGCGTTTGGTTCTAGCGTTTTCATCTCTTGCTTCCGGGAAAACAAGGCGTTGAGCAGAGCTCTCATATCTAGGGCTGTGCTGAATAAAAGATAGGCCAGACTCAGTGCCGCCGTATATGCCGTCCAAGAATTTGGAATCAAATATAGTGAAGTCGTCTTCATACGGTTCCGCCCAACACATCTTCAGAGTTAATCCGCTCCTTTTCCTTCTTTTTTTTTCTTTTGTCTCTTCTTGGGCAGCGTAGGTCTCACAAGAGTACTGCATTTTCATGTTAGCACGATCGCGTTTTCTCGTCAAATCAGATCATAGGACTGCAGAATCGGACTACTACTGTATTTCTGAAACAAATACCTTTATATCCCAGTGTACTCGCCTTAATGAAATTACAATCCACGAGCCACGCGTTACGCACCCTCAGTCATGCAGATTCTGCAGCAACCGGAAAGGGTATGCTGGTGTCACTTGACGCCACACGCACCTTTGCTATCGAGTTCGCCTCGGAGTACGTCTATTTCCACACTTCTTGAGGCGAAATCCTTAACACGCTTATGAGAAGCGGAATGCGACCGCAAAGTTTGCGTCCTGTGCTGTCTCGCCGGCTGTGATACCAAAACAACTAACTCGCGTGTCATTCATAAATACCAATGGCAGAGGGTAAATGCACAAGAAACGACGCCAGAGAAGAGACGTGCAAAAGCACAGCGTGTGTGCCAAGCCTCTTCTCTGTTCTCGTTTCTTGCGCAGATACCCTCCATCGTCTCTTACCAGAATGCCAAAACAGTCACGTTAGCGTTTATGCCAAACGGAAAAAACGGAGCGCTAAGAAACGACACACAAATAAGGAGGCTACACACTGGACAGAGCGCCAGTACAGTGCGTAGCCTCCTTCTTTGTGTGTCGTTTTTTAGCGCTCCGTTTTTTCCGTTTGAAGCATGAACGAACTCGCCCATCGACAAGTTCTACTAAGCCAAATATGCCAAAACTGGCATGTATGAGTTTAAAAGCTAGTACGACGCATAAGTCACGACGTAAGTTACCTGACATGCTTGTCATTAAAGCTTTATATCCCTATTCCTCGGCCAGCGATATGGAGCCACGCTGAATTAGCCACGCTTGATTGAATGTTAATCTTTGCGACCTACGTCGATTAAAGGGGAGCAAAAAAAAAAATCCGTTGCGAACATAAGACGTACTGTTTAGCTAGTTGGTTGGTCACAGTGGTTGGGTGGTCACAACACGGACAAAAATACAGTGAGAACAAGAACGTGTGGGTATTTTTCCTTCCTATCTATCAATCTTCCCTATCCCGTCCCCAGGTGTAGGGTAGCAAACCAGTTATCCGTAAATCGTTAATCTCCCTGTCTCTCCCTCTTCGCTATTACTTCTCCTTCTTCTTGTCCGTGTTGTCCTGTCACTGCAATGCCATTTGGACATTGCAGTAAGGGCTTCACCGTCAAGTCGTCTTCGCATGCGACTAGTAATCGGTGGTTTTCTTTACATTGCTCCGGGTAATATGATCTTCGGATGGCACGTCTTATCTTCGTGTTTCCGAGAAGACTGTGCCAACGAGATTCCACTGTGAATGACGTAATAAGAAGAAGCGATTAAGTGGGCGACCGCTCGCCTACGTTCACGCATACACAAACACAAGATAACTCTGCAATCTAGATCTGTCAAGAAGTGCGATAAACCAGCCTACTGGCGGGAACAAGGGAAATCAGCAGTTCACGACAATGGCGGGCTCTCGCTCGCGTTTGCTGAAGAAATGCTCAAAATTGATTGTGCAAGTTTCGTAATCTTTTCGGGTGCAGCATATCGCTACAAATATATGTACAGCCTATACCGAATTAAGCGGAACACCATTCTGCGCACAGGCTCTCATGCGTGGAACAGCAAATGACCCCGGCGGTGTACGAGTGCGAGCCTTAGAGTGTAGCTCCAGCAGGATAGGAAATAAAGATATCGGCGCCACGGCCCCATAAGGCTTTAGGACGCGTACCTTACGGCGTTACTCTCGGTAGAGACTTAAACTAAAAGAAGATGACTTCTTCAAGAGCTTAACGGCGACGTGGAAGCAATTCGCGGAGAAGAATAGACACTTTAAATTGCTCTCCTTGCAGTGAGACGGTGTGTGATGGCCATTTTCGCCGTCGAAATGAAACAAAGGAGGGCGTTTATTTCCTTCTGCGTTCTTTCTTCTCTCGTTTCTTCCTTTCTTCTTTGTTTGACGTAAATATATTCTCGCCCGTTTCATGAGCGGGGTTATTTTTTTTTTTTTTTTGGTTGTTGGTGTTCTTGGGGGAACGTTGAAGTATATTGAATCTCCAATCCTATCAATTAGGCGCTGTCTTGAGAGCCGCAAAAGCACCTTTCCTTTGCTTGCGCCGTATTTAGACTGCGCGAGGCTCATTAAAGCTCCTTGTTTAGTTTTATGCTCTGCGCGTAATTTCGGGTGTAGTAGAGTTAATTTGCATTATTGTATTCGTTAAGGAAAGGTATCATCGTAATAAACCGCCTTTGGTGACAATATTTGAAAACTGAGACATTTCACACAATGCAAATTATTAGCGACTTACTCAATGGTCTCACCATTTCTGTTCGGTCTTTTTCCTCACGGTAAATTGTTTTAGCGGTCGCCGGTACAGATTCCTGCACGTTTTTTCCTGCTTGGGCCCTTAGAAGCCAACGCTTCGTCGACGTTTAACGCTGGATGAATGGAGGGAAACTTCAAGGAGGTGCTCTGAATGATTTCTGCGATTTCGCTGCTGTCTATATAGCGAAAGTGTGGCACTTCTACAAAATGGAGAGTTGGTCGTAATGCGGGTTATAATTATAAAAGTTTACACGCTTAACGCAATATACATGCTGCTTGAAGGCGAGGTCGCGTGTTGACGTTAAAGGCATAACAAGTGCAGGTATAACAAACTATTAATTCGAAACGACGAAGAGATAGCTAAAAACGATGTAGAATAGGAAATGTCGCTGGAGCCAAAGTTTCGACAAGTGGACTTGTATTCGTCAGGACCGCAACCGCTGACGTTATATCCTTTGAAGTTCACTGCGGCGTGCCGCAATCTTTACGGCAGCAGATGTTGTCCAGTGAAACATCGTAAACTGAATTTTATCGAATTTTGCGAGCGCTATAATCACTGCTTCGGACCCTCCAGCAGCAGCCAAGCCATCCCTATAAAGTACACAGTGAAAAGTCTATTGACAGTTGCAGGCATTAGGACATAGAAATATCGTCACCAGCTATAAAACAGTTGTCTCTGCTCACGGTGCACGAAGAATGCAACGAGCATCTTCAGCAGGGGCATAGATTCAAACGCATCTCTTCCACTCCCAAAATATCTCGCAAACCTGCAATCCTACATGAGTCAGCGCGTTCACTTCTCATTTCTTAATTTTCTCTCTCTCGACATTTTTATATCTTTTGCCATTTTATCAGAACAGTGTTCCTTCTTTCCCCTTGCTTCCTTTCGCGTCGTTGTTCCTCTCTAAGTATTCGCTAAATTCACCCGAGAACAAATGCAATCATCCAGCTTCTTCATGTGCTACTCTGGTTTTACGCTTTCTCAAGACGACTGGTTTGGGTGAACGCCTTTGACAGTTGGACTTGTCCGACAACGTCTTTTTCATTATTCCCCTTCCTTCTCTCTCTCCCATCTTTCTATTCCCCCTTCCCACTCCCCCAGTGTAGGGTAGCCAACCGGACGCCCTTCTGGTTAACCTCCCTGCCTTTCTGTTTTCCCCTTCCTCCTCCTCCTCCTCCTGGGTATCGTTGCACGCTGGGTAAACTATTGCAGCAGCGGGAAAATTTAGTAAAAATAAGCGCGAATACAACGGCTGCCTCCGTGGGGAATGCCTTTATTGCGCCATATATCTCCCACCTCGCTAGCTCGTGACGTACCGAGGAGAAAGCTCTGCCGCATCGTCAGAGGCCACCGCAAGGTAGAGTTTTTCCCGGAAATACTTTGATAGCGCCTGCCGGAAGCATTCATTGCCTCGGCTCGCGGTTTCCCCAAGCCATTAATCCGCATCAGGGAGAAGCAAGATACGTGGCACGTGAATTATTTATCCAGCGCAGTGGGAGGTTCGTCGCCTTCTGCTTTCGCCCATGACATGCCATGCTCGTTGCTCCATGCATTTTCATCAAAAAAAAAAAAAAAAGTTAGAAGAAGAGGTAGGAGAGCAAGCTAGTGAAGCGTACAGAACTCAAGTAGTGGTGGCATGGAACGTGGTAAATATCCGCGCCCTGACGTTCTGTTTCTGTCCTAGTCGGCACTTGATCTTTCTAGAACCGGGTCTAAGTTAAATGTAGTGTAGGAAACAGGTCACTCGCCTGGTTAACCTGTGTGCGCTTCTTCTTTGTGCTTTCGCGCCCTCTTTCTAAGTGATGTTGCGCTCACGAGCGTAATCGTTCTTCCACACGATACGATGGTCATGCTGTGACGTTCGACCTCTGCCGCGGCGGTCACATTTCAGTGGAGTCGAAGTGGGAGAGGTAAGTTACTGTGTGATGTTAGTGAACGTTGAAGAAAATGGGGTGGTCGAAATTTCTGGTACTCTACGGTACGGCGTGCCTCATAGTAACATGGTGGCTTTGCGCGTGATGCCTACAAGCTATTTATTATTATTATTATTATTATTATTATTATTATTATTATTATTATTATTATTATTATTATTATTATTATTATTATTATTATTATTATTATTATTATTGTTGTTGTTGTTGTTGTTGTTGTTGTTGTTATTATCATCACGGAAACGACGAGGCTGGGCACTCGACATTAGTGTTCATGCTTTGTATGTGATGTGATGCTCTGAGCCGTGCCTGTACCTTCTATATTTTTTCCTTGCTTTCTTTTTCTTTTCTTTAGTGGGACGGTTTCTTCGTTACTGGCCTATACAGTAGCGTATAGGACAAAGCAGCGCAAGAGAAACTAAAACTTCACAAGCACTTCTGAAACTCGTTCATTCGGCATCGCGGAGTACGTCGACAGCGGGCGGGTGACGCTTGCACAAAAGAATGAAAAACCGCAAACGATCACGAAAGGGGGAAGGGCAGACGGCATTCCTAAAATTCCATAAATATGGTGCAGCGGTGCATAACACTGTGGATATCTTTGAGACCGCTACGTTATTCGCCACGTACCGCGTGCATTTGTTTTTATAAACGTGCAAAATGGAGCAGAACAAGAAAAGAAAGAAAAAGCGACGATAAGCAATTGGGCGCAGTCGCGATAAGGTTGTTCATTAACGGGATGCGTAAATTGAATCCGTTCTCGCTCCTCTCGTTGCCTCACAGTGGCTGCATCTACAGCCACGTGTTCTTCAGATTGCATCGGACAAACGCCGTTTTGCATTAAATATATACGCGGAGTCGATGCGTTAATAAGCAATGACACCGAGTGCGCATTAGCGTGTCGAAGCGTACGCTGCTTTGTTTCTCGCCTGGCTCGCTACAGGAGACCCACCCATGACGTCATCCGCTCGGTGTTCTCGGTTGTGCGACGGCCGCTAAATGTGTTTCTGGCGGAGCATCGGTGCCGCGCCTTTGAATTATGAAGCTGCTAGGGCGCAATCGTTCGGAGAGTCAGTTCTCGTGCAGAGTGTGCTATTCTTGCGCCTGCTCTCGGTGCATTTGGGTGGCGCTCGTAAGCGTACTCGGTCGCTTGGAGCGTGAAATGCAAAATTACGCTTCGGGTAGTGCTGCTCCTTTTTGCTTCTCTTCTCGTTGCCTTGGCTCAGTGTAGCGTCCCCCTTTTCTTTTTATTTACAAGGACAACCGTTACATTACTATCTCCTTCCAAATGGCTGAGGATATCACAGGATTGTATAAGGCGCGACGAGATGACGAAACCACGAGGTATTGCATAAAGTCGGCTTGCGCACGTATACTACAACGATGATTGGCCTTTACTCAGAGAGATCTGCCCTCGTCTGGTAGCAGGCTTGAATAGGACGATTATCGTTATCGAGATGATGACTCCAAGATATTTGTTTGTTTCACATGGTGCCGCTACCTTGCAACGTTCGAAAAGGGACGTGATCGTGTTCTACGAATACGCAAGGACAATGATAAGTTCAAACAAGTTAACGTTATGCCTTTGTCTTTATTAAGCGCGGGGCAGTCGATCAACTCGAAATGTATGTATGTATGTATGTATGTATGTATGTATGTATGTATGTATGTATGTATGTATGTATGTATGTATGTATGTATGTATGTATGTATGTATGTATGTATGTATGTATGTATGTATGTATGTATGTATGCACGAAGGAACGTGCACATTTTTCTATGCTTTAGTGCTTAACACGAAGCAGCACGAACACCGCGGAAATGAGCAGTGCGCTTGGAGAACAGGAGCACTTGCAGGAACACGATTATCGTGGTAAAATGTATGCACTACACTGATGATGTGACGTTGAACTTCAACGGAGCACTCCGCAGGACTCCCAAGAATCGAATGGCGAACTGCTCTGCTTCTGCACTCCTGTAATCTGAGACGCAGTGTCTACTTCTGTATCTTCACCTCTTTGTATCACTGTTTTGTTCACGACCATAAACCCAGCGGGAGTAACCCGGGATTTGAGGTGGTCTCGCCCGCTTACCTACAGACGGACACATGCTATCTCTCTTTCTCTCTCTCTCTCTTTCGCTCACATTTTCAAGCACGTCATGCTCGGCGCAACGCGCTAGAACGCGTGGACACTGCCGCAGGGACACTCGCAATACCAGAAACCGTACGCATGGCACGTCTGCGCCGGTTCCGTCACCGTAGGGAGGCGTGTCCCTGACCGGCGGACGCCGTAATGGCCGACCGTCACGTTGGTTATTTTTGTTTGTTTCGCGAATATAAGGGTGGGGCCAGGCGATCCCCCAATTGCCAAGGCAGTCGGTGGCGGCGTCTGCTGTCCCCGGCAGGCGATTGCAGTGGCCCGCGCCCATCTATCAGCGTGTCAGCGCGCCCGCAGCCGAGTGGTTCCATTCCAAGGTTCTGTGGTTGAAGGGTTGCGCGGCCAGATAACGGGCGCGGTGGGTGCACGTTCGCACGTTTCTGTCTTCCCAGCGGGGACCGTAATGAACGCTATTTTATGCATACCTCGCCTGGTGGTTGCCGGTTTCGTCGCATTCACTTCAGCTTCTTTTGTTTCTCGCGTTTTATCGTGGACGCGCGCTGCCGATAACGGAGCAGTGTGTCCGGGCCATTAATTACCGATACAGGAGCCTATAGTTACTGGTGCGCTTGCAACTGTGCGAAGATAACTATTTTCGGGCAACTCATAAGCAAACCATTAGCGAAAAGACTCTCGAGTCCGTTGTCGTCGTGCAGATATGAACGTTACATATTCTTTGACTGCTCACAAAGTGGGCGCGTGTTTCTGCGTGCAATGCTGTGCGCTGAAAGGTTGCTGTGCGTTGAATCGGAGGAAGATGAGCAAGTGACTCTGATAAGCAGCACAGAGTATAGCGTGCGCCTTGTAGCTGCGGCTTGCGCGTGCATCATGCGATATGAATACAGTATTTTGCTTGCTTGTGGCGCATAAGAGACGCAGGATATGCAGTACGCATGCTTACATCCAGCGCTACAGAAACGCAAGGATCGCGCAGGTTATTCGTCCTCTAAAAAAAATGACGCCAAGACTAAGTGAACCTTCGATTTTTGCTTGACTTCTCTGTTCTCCAGATACGGTTTATACTATCATAGTACCTTCTTTTCCTTCTTTTTCTTTTTTTGTTATTGTGCATTTGTAGTTAGCGTTGTAGTTTATTTCTCCCTTTCGTGGATCTATCTATCTATCTATCTATCTATCTATCTATCTATCTATCTATCTATCTATCTATCTATCTATCTATCTATCTATCTATCTATCTATCTATCTATCTATCTATCTATCTATCTATCTATCTATCTACGAGTAAGTGTCTGTCTGTCTGTCCCTTCCTGCTTATCTCCTGGCAGGACCTAGGTACTCCACTTGAGCATGCAGAATGTAGTGACACTAGACGCGCGTGCAGGTTGGGTTGATCAAGAGAGAGGAATGTGTGTAAGAGAGAGGTTGGAATGAACAAGTCTGCGGCAACTCCATTTCGTGTACGTTAACATAAGTAAGAAAGAAACTGATATCGGAAACTTTCACTTTTTCTAAAGTATTTCTCATTGCGACATTCGTTCCCTCCAAGTGAGGTCAATTGCAATACTGGCAGCTTCGCATTCCTTGAGTTCTTTCTGTGCCGCGCTAGAAGGCACAACCATTACACTCAGATGTCTGTCCTCGTAACTGGCGTTACAGACAACCACGCCACTCTAATTGTCGCCCACTACTGACCGTTTCTCTCTCGGAAGGGTGAACGTTGTACGATGGTACTGTGCGCAAATTAAAGCCATTCATTTACGCGCCGAGAAAAACTGGCACTTGAAGAAAATAAAAAAAAGGGGGGAGGAGGGGGGATTGTCAATTAAATTACACATTCCCTTTGGTGTAGTGCGATAAAAGAGAACTTTCTTTTAGCAGCCGCTTCTTACGTGAGTCCAGTCTGGAGATACACACAGAGAGGGGAATGGAAAGAGCGAGTAACAAACGAAGAGAACCGGTGACCAGTGCTGAATAAAAGTGCTGGAATGCTGGCACCAATGCTAGGCTCTCGAGACTGAGTGCGCGCCGGGTAATCAGATTTGCGAACGTCACCCGCTTACATCTGTCCGCAATTGCGAGAATAACGTTCTCTTTTTTTGCGGCTTCGAGTCCGAGACTCCCGAATGCCTTTACATCGTGTCTTATTGGAGCTGTTATGTTTGCACGCTATACTGGTCAGCACAGATTCTCACGGACTCTTTTCTTTCTTTTTCTTGCTTTTACTCCTGGCTCTCTCTGGTGTATCTGGCTGAACAGCCACCTTACGGTTTATGCTCTTTTGTATACTTTTCTCGAACTGGCGGGCAGCTTCTCCTTGCGTAGTGCTGTTTGAGTTTCTGGGTTTAGTATAAGAAACGCGCCGCACCCAAACTATTCGCGGAGCTTCATCAGGCTTGCGAAACATTGCTCACATATCCACGAACATGAAGTAAATGCGCTTGTTCGCACTAACACTCGAGGCAGGACCTTTTGTGTAAGGAGGTCGTCGTTCAAAAGGACAGAAAGTTGAGCGAGTTCGTAAGGACCCATAGTCAGAAGAAGAGGCGTGCAAGACACGGACACATGGGCAAGAAGTGAACAACACGAACGCCGACTATCAACTGAAGCAGAGCACAGAGGCGAAAAAGAAAGAAGACACAGCTTATCTGCGCATGCTCAGGAACGGTAGCGCCACCTGTCAAACGGTTACACGTGCCGGTCTACGCGATAGACAACTGCTAAGGCATTCTATCTCTTCTCTGATTAAGCTAATCGACGGCTGGCTCACGCACGCACTTCCACTAATACTGTGTGTCTGTGTGTCTTCTTGTCCAAGCTGTGTGTCTTCTTTCTTTTTCGCCTCTGTGCTCTGCTTCAGTTCATACGGTCGGCGTTCGTGTTGTTCACTTCTTCCGCTTGTGTCCGTGTCTTGCACGCCTCTTCTTCTGGCTATGGACGTTGTCGTTCCCTGCTGCCATTCAACGGAAATCTAATTAACGTAAACAAAAAAAAAAAAAAGAGAAAGACATCAGTCTGGCAGCAAGCATCTGTAAAGCATGAATAGTTTAGAAATGGTGCGAAGATCACTAAAATCGCTGCTCATGTAGGCTGAAAAGTAGACAAAACGAGAAACCTGTAGCGTATGGGGAATGAAATGCTCCAGATACAAAAACAACAACAACAACAACAACAACAAAGACGACGACGACGACGATGACGACGACTACAACGAAACGGAACCGCCATGGCTTCACCCTTGTGAAAGAAAGTCTTCTGGTGCAGTTGTCCATGAGGCCGGGACAGCAAGTGCTTCTGTGGCTTGAATTTCCACTCTGTTGCTTCGATGTCCTCTCGGTCTTTAGCACAGTCCAACAAGGGTGACGGGTAAACAACTGGCGAGTCCTTTCTTCCGCGTCCTCGGATGCCTCGCTCTGTGTGAGAAGCGGCTTTGCTTTGTCTTCTCGCCGGCTCTATACACACAAGGGATAGACAGGAACGGCGACCGGAAAAGGCACTCATTCCGTTTCCCCTCCAGCACTGGGATAAAACTGCCTTCAAACGAACGCGAAGGATAGCCGGAAACACACCAGACCAATGCGACCGGGTGTGTCTTCAACGTTCTTGCTTTTCTTTGTGTGGCGTGCATGGTCGGTGTGCGTTTCAGTAGTTATCCTCGAGGACAGCAGAGAACTGTAGCGTGTCTTTGTTGTGCGTTAGCAATACATGTGAAAAGAAGGTCCCGACGACGGGTCACCGATTGCTGTGTGCATCCGGCGCCGTTAGCTGTACGGAAACAAGAATTCACTGGCAGCGGATCCACGGGAGATGATTTCTTTTTGGCAAGCTGCTTGTTAGGCGCAAGTTTGAAAATGTTCTCTCTCCACTACGTCGAGTGCGCCGATGCGGGCGATTTGAAAATCAGACGTTGCATGCGAAAATGGCTTCTTGGTCAGGAGGTGCTTCACTTTGGGATCACTCACTCACTCACTCACTCACTCACTCACTCACTCACTCACTCACTCACTCACTCAATCAATCAATCAATCAATCAATCAATCAATCAATCAATCAATCAATCAATCAATCAATCAGTTTTCAGACGTCACCTAAGTTGCGAGTTTAAATGCTTATTGTAAAACAGCCAGGCCAAAACGAGAACAGCATGTTTCCGTGGCGTGTTTATTCGGGACATCTGGTACTTACTAATTAAATAGTCATAGGGGTTTACTTGCTAAGATACATATGTGAATATGAGGTTCGCCGTAGCGAGAACTATGGAATAATTTGGAGCAGCCGGGGTTCTTTAGTGCGCACCTAAATCTAAGTGGAGAGGAGTTCTTGCATCTCGCCCCCATCGGAACGCGGCCACTGTGCTGCAGGTATCGAACCATCGTCCTCATGCTTAGCGCAGACACACATTAGGCTATCACGCCGGCTAGGAGGCATCCTGTCACAGAGCAAAACTGTTGAACTCCGCGAACCATAAGCCCATGCTAATCATTTTTCTATCTCTTTGTTCGTTGTGGTGGTGCAACTTCACCATTACACAGTCTCACGCATACCACTCATCGTCTGGTGGTTTCGAAAGCGTGACGACGCTACCTACGATTTAGGGAAACAGTCTCGCAACTCGCAATATTAGCGCAAGATTACAGAACCTTTTGATTGGAGTCATCGTACCGGGCTTGCCGAAAACGATGAAAATAACGTGAACTCGCAGCAGCTGGTGCGTAAAAAAAGCGCGCGCCAGATACATATCCGGCGGTTTGCCTTATATCAAGTGTCTTCTATCTTCCAGGCACCTGGCTCTCCTCGTTTTTGTTGTCGAAGCTGTAGCTTTCTCCGAAATGCAAAGCAGCGGGGGCTAAAAGTATACCACAAGCAAGCCAGCTCGTGCTAGTTAAGAGAGAAAAAAAGTAAACGCCCATAACCTCAAACAATCATCGCCTGCTCCACTGAAACCTCGTAGGAAAGTACTTGAAAGGGGAAGAGGGATGCTTTTAATAATTTCTTATCCTATTTCCCGGGGCGCAGCCTTAACGTCCGTAATTTAGAGTTCCGTTCCTCTCAGCAGCAGCTCGTGCTGTTGGCGCCAGCTGGCTGAATCCACTACGCGACCATGCAGTGGATTTGGGGGACATGGTCAGCACTTGACGAGGCGCTAACTTATTTACCAGCGTTACGCTCAACTCGAGCGCGAAGCTCGCTGTGACACTCTGCTAGCTTCGTGCCAATTAACCAGCTCGGCACGTTTCCTTCTGCCGAGAAGACTTTCGCGGGAACCTCGTGCTGTGCACTACAGCTCGGAAAGGGACATTTATGTAGACGTGTCAACTGCGATCACCTTTGCACCGTAATAACAGTGATGATAACTAGCTTGTTCGTAGATATAATGAGCTTAGCAGCGGAATTGCCGGCAGGAATCAAAAGAAAATTAACATATGGACGCCATGATCGCCTTGTATTATATTCTCACTGCTCATCACTTGCTGCTGTATACTCGCACACAATTTCATTTTAGTTGAATACGAATCGCAGGAAAGCCAGAGCCTCCAGAGCTAGAGAGTCTGCGCGTGGCCACAAACCACAACTTACTTGAGCAGATCACAAATACGAGCACCAAAAACTCAAAAATATGAATAATGCGAGGCATATCATGCCTAAAAGCATGATGAATAATCCCCTAAACTGTTAAGTTGACTTAGATTGAAGCAACAGTCTGAAAAAAAAAGGACCATGTGTATTCGGAACTTAGAACTCCACAAGCAGCACTTACAACTTAGTTGCCAAAGTTGTAAGTGCTGCTTGTGGAGTTCACAAACAAAAACGGAAAAGCAAGCGGAGTAGGAACGTACGCAAACAAAAACTCATTTCGCCAGCTGTACTTCTTGCTTTCTGTTCCGAAACATCCGGCTGAAACTTTACTTGCGCTCTACGCAACGACAGAACAGCGGTAAGGCGTTTGCCATTTCGGTCCTTATTCAGGGGCCATCGCGTGCGGACGCCGTATCGGGAGAAGATTGAGAGAGGTCCAACTAGCCATTCTGCGAGCCGCCTCCACAATGAGTGCCCTTCTGAGGAACTAATTCACGTCCTCGAAAACATATTGCTTCTCAACATGCTCCACACCGTCGAAGTTGGAAAAAGAAGCTCTCTGCATATATCGACCAAAGTGCCACGCTGTCGGAAAGGGCACTCTGTTTGGCCGGTCGCACTTGTTCCATCTTCCTCCTTTCCACAGTCATTTCCGGTGTCTCTGCATCCGCAGGCCGGGCCGCACAAAAGGAAGATGGACTGCTCAGAACTCAATGCTAGACACGCTTCGCGTTTATTGATCAATGAATCGTGAATGTGGTTCGCTCGATTGCCACGAACGTTGCTGCTCATTTACGTTTCTGTTCAAACCGTGGTGATCAATCTTTCGTCGTGGAAAGTTAGGGACAGCAGAAGTTTCCCGTAAGTTATGGACTGATTGACACTCGCTTTTATGTCTGTCTACTTGGTCTGCGGATGTGGTATTTTAGACGACATGGCGGCAGTCATGGGACCCATCTGCTGAAAGTGTTTTGGCGGGAGAATTAGTCCGGTGCGACTGCATCTTAACTTACTTTTCCCAGTTAATCTTCGACACAAGATAGTTATGGGTACATTGAGCTCGTATATGAGGGTGAAAGTGACCTGTAATTTCACAACAAATAATGAGTTCACTGTCGTTCACTTGAGTTAGCACGATCTCAAAATTTCTTGTTTAATATGTGGGATCTAGGCGACAAAACTAGGATATGATTATGCGGCACGTTATAGTGAGGGATATTGGCCCGCCACGGTGGTCTGGTGGTTATGGCACTCGGCTGTACAACCGAAGGTCGGGGGCTCGAATCCCGGCCGTGGCGGCTGCATTTCGATGGAGGCGAAATGTGGCCTGTGTGGTGCATGCGATGTCAGCGCACGCTAAAAAAAAAAAAGAAAAACAGGTTGTTGAACTTTCCGGGCTTCTCCACTACGGCATCTCATAATCATATCATGGTTTTCGGACGTAAAACCCCATAAATCAATCATAGTGAGGGAGCCCGTATTAGAACCACGATTTCATCATATGCCTGTATTCTAGATTGAATCAATGCCCGCCACGTTGACCTAGTGGCTATGGATTCGGCCGCTTAGCCGAAGGTCGCGGGGTCGAATTCAGGTCGCGTCTGATGTACTTCGGTGGAGACGAAATGTTGAGGCCCGTGTACTGTGCGATGTCAGTACGCGTTAAAGAACCTCAGGTGGTCGAAATTTCCGGAGCCCTGCCGTAGGCTCATAATCATACCGTGGTTCTGGGGCGTAAGAACCCAGAAATAAAGAAGTCAGACTGAATCAATGCAAAGCAATTTGTAAACCCTCAAGCCGCATCAATGTGCACAACTACCTTCTTATTGCGCCGGTCATTTCTCATTTGAAAACCTACCAAGCGTTGTAGCTTGTTTCAACATCGTCGATTACATTGAAAACCTCTCCAAATGTGTTGAACGTTTATCACGAAAGTTCTCCATTGCTAGTAACTGCGAACATTTTGCGTCCTTCTATTAAACATTTTGGGTTCATGTGCCTACCTCTGCGCAATCCAGGATAAACCTGTTGTGTAATAAAAAAAAAAGTAACTTAGCCACCAACTCGTCCGTCTAGGCTTCTGACGAAGACAGGCGATCACTAAAGTCGTATTCTGGCGCGCTAGCGAAAATAATTCATTGAAGTTTCTAGGTATAAACGCTCCACTCGCCGCCATGGCTACGAGTGGCGCTGCCTAACACTGCCAGAATCAAACGTATAGCAACATCCAATAAAGTTGACGGGACAACGACCGCCATCTTTGGTGCGTTGGTAGAGCATTCGGCGCTTTATACGAAGGTCGGAGGTTCGGTCCCTATAACGACGCCAGGTGTTCTTTCATCCGCTTTATTTAATTTACATTTAAGGCGTAATTGCCACGTGCACTCAAGCTAAAGCAATATCCTTTATGCCATTCTCGACTTCATTGCCTGTTTGTTTCTCCAGGGGCCGTATTGTTAGATGTGTCGCTAAGGCCCATAGTGCCACTTTGGTGACGTGCCTCCTTTGGTGTCTCCTGCGGCGGTGAATGGCTGTAGCGGCACATCTCAGAACACGGCTTCAGGTTGCACTCTGAGCACGGTAACCTTTAATTGATTTTATAGGTACACAAAAATGTGAAAGTATGCTCCTTTACTAAAGGTTAAAGTAACGTTTAGTTGATTTTATAGGTACACAAAAATGTGAAAATATGCCCCTTTACTAAAGGTTAAAGCACTTTAACCTTTAGTAAAGCAGCATATTTTCACATTTTTGTGTACCTATAAAATCAACTAAAGGTTACCGTGCTAAGAGTGTGTGCGTGTAACAGTGAAAAGAGCCCTCAAACCATTCCGCTCGTTTCGTTTGTATGAGAACAGAAATCTAACTATTTCAAGCCAGAACTCCCTGCCCTTCGTTTTTCGAAAAGAGACCCCGCACGAAAATAAGTTACCGACGCATGCTCGGGTTTCCAGCAATCTGGACAAAAGCTTTGAGGAGAGAGGCGTGCGTCCATCGATGTTCCCTTGTTTACAGTGGCGAAATCAGCATACATTCTCGATGACTCGTGAAGCCGAGGCGTACACACATAGACAAAGCTACCGGACGAAAAAGAAACACGCACACACACACACACACAAAAAAAAAACACTAGAAATGAAAGGGTGGCCTATCACGTCACTGTGTCTTCGCGTGGGCAACAGCGGGGAAAACGAATTTTTCGTACATTTTGCTAATCCAACGGCAGCGAGGGAGGGTTAAAGGGACGGAAAGGGAAGGAGTTGGGTTGTCCAATTGCAGGGCGTCTGCCGCCGACATTGATGTCCAGAAGCGAGTGTTTGCTCGGCCAGCGCTGCAGCTGTCAAAATAATGCTCCGGTCCGCCGGGCGGTTGGTCAAGGCACGTGTGTCAACTTTGCTGACGGCCGGAGACACTGCTGCTGCTGGTGTAGCACTGTCATACGCTGACGCTGTACGGGATTGCGCCCGAGCACGCTCGGCCTCTCTGTCACGCTAATGTCCTTTGTTTGTACGGCTTTTGCATTTCTTTTTTAGATGCCAGCAAGGCAAGAAGGGGTTTGGAGCGGAAGATGATTGCTCCAGTTGTCACTGCTTGAGCCCTATTTGGTTCGCAGTAAAATTAATAATGTACTGACAAGCAGTCGGATATAACAGCTGCGAAAGAAGCATGGTGAAGAAGGAAGTAACAGGATAGATAGATAGATAGATAGATAGATAGATAGATAGATAGATAGATAGATAGATAGATAGATAGATAGATAGATAGATAGATAGATAGATAGATAGATAGCGGAATGCAATGAAAAACTTAAGGAAGCAACCTCATAACTTTGACAGATCTTAGGACTAGATGGTTTCATGCTGGAAATAGAATGAATTTTTTTTTATCCTTTTGCTCCCGCTGAACCTCTCACATTCAGAGTATAATCCTGTACATTAAGTTTCGCTTCGATACCAAAGTAGGATTTTTCAAGAGCTTCGCAATTTAAATACCTTTCATGATTATTAATGATGACGGGACGCCCTTGTATACTGTTCAGCACTGCGAAACTATCAACCTGCATATTGACCACCTTTTTGCAGCGCAGCAAGAAGTAATGGGTTCTCGTAACACTGTGTGCCAGCAAAGGATGCAACACGGAGATCAATATCACGGGGTCCTTCTAAAGTCGTTAAGTATTCGTGTATTTTACACCGGGACTGTTTGTTATAAAACAATTTCAATGAAGAAAGGCTCGAATAAGCAAATAATAACGTTTAAGGTAGTGAGACGAAACCCGAAGCAAAGGTGCGAGTGAATTGAATAGAAGAATTAATTCTAAATTTAAGCAACTTGCAAGGTATTCGTAAACACGACTGGACGACGCCCGGCGTCTTTCTGTCGTTTCTGAGGAAGTCGTAGCAATCATTATCAGAGTTTTTCATTCTATACACAACTTGTTTGAACATTAGTGATTGCATATAAAGTACACAAAACAAAAAAAAAAGACAAGGAGCGTTCCTGACCGCTGCATTTAAGGACGCCGGACGATGATTTCGTGCCGTCTGGTCACATTTTTTTCTCATTTGCCCTCTCACTTGATACTAAAGTTATCTGATTAGGTCGCAAACAGCCACGCCATCTATTGGCCGCAAAGTTTTTCTTCGTTGAACGTAAGTACAAGGATATGACACCGATACGTACGCCTGTACACCTGGTACGGCGTTTATTTCCTCGACATCTTTTCGTTACGTATTAAGCGTTGCTTTGTTCTTTTGAAGATATTTAACGTTTTCATTGCTTTGCTGGTGTTCCTCACAGTGTAACCGTACTAACGGCGCATTTTGTTAGTCTGGATATCTGGTACATAGATCTAAGTTATATATGGCTCGAGGTAGGTGCATAGCGTTCACAGTGGCTCTGAGAATTTCGTGGATTGCTGCCTCTCTGCCTTCTAACAAATTATATATCTCTGTCTCTCTGTCTCTGCATTTGTAGTGAGCTAAGCGTTACGTTTGCTTCCAGTCTAATCGAGACGTCTGCGGCAACATTCCGAATGTTGCCAAGTTCTTTGCCGTCGCTTGTAGTGTAGGACCTCAGACAGGGTTCGTAGCTTCCGCACACTAATGTAGAATTGTGACCTTTTGACGCCTATATCGCCGACCAGTTCAGATCCTTTCGTAACGTAATTTATGTGCTTAGCTGTTTTTCGACATTTCGGCATGGCTTTGCGTTGGAGACGTTGTGCATGTTGTCTCACTAATTACAGGTGTTCTTTTTTTCTCTTGCTTACCGAACTAGGAGCGGTAACGGTATGATAACTCATGCGCGCGTGACTATAGGGTGTCATATGCAATAGCCAGTGCTCGCTGCAGCTTACGGAAGATGTAATTAATTGGCTTGCCCAAAGCTCAACACTCAAAGGAGAACTAGAAGTGCACTAGCTTCAATTAAACCTTCAGAAGAAAGGTTTAATTAATACGCCAAATATCTGTATCTCGCTGACTGGCTATACGAAGTATCTTACGCCTCGGTATACGCTTAGCTCCATTGTATTCGCGCGTCGTGAAATCGACAGGAAAAAGAAAGTGAAATAAAAATAAAACTTACAGTGCACATCGAAGGAGAGAAACTTACGACGCACGCCTAGCTACATTTCAATTTGGCGCGGGAGAGCAAATTGCCTCTACCGTTGCTTATAATCCGGGTTCTCGTGGAAGGAAGATTGGTGCAGCTGCCGCGTCCAGTTAAACGGGTTCAAGCGGTGAAAGGGCCGTTAATTGGGAAGCAGTTTAACGAAATTGGTTGCGCGTAATGCACTTAGACTGAAGGCGCTTTCCCATCGCCGAAGCAATATTGGCCATGCCGTGAACCGTTATTCGGGCAGCTTCCTCTCGCGCGGCTAAGACGCTCAATGAAAGGCTCCGTGTGATTTAGAGTGCACCGTTGATTACTGCGTTGTACGTTCGCAATTTACGTAATGTTTAGTGAGAAAATCTGTAATTCTCGACGAAGCATGGCCTGGGTGAAGGAATTATCTGGAGTATTGTGTTTCGTTGCAGGTGTGACACGATGCTACTTCTGCCACCTGCTAGCTTTACACGAGCTAGAAATCTGGGTCCGAATTAACAAAACTTCCCTTTTGTAATGATGATTTCTGGGGTTTAACGTCCCAAAACCAGCTGTGATTATGAGAGACGCCGTAGCGGAGGGCTCCGGAAATTTTGACCACCTGGTGTTCTTTAACGTGCACTGACATCGCACAGCACACGGGCCTCAACATTTCGCCTCCATCGAAATGCAGCCGCTGCAGCCGGGATTCGATCCCGCGACCTTCGGATCAGCAGCCGAGTGCCATAACCACTAGACCACCGTGGCGGGGCGTTCACTTTCCTAAGTGTATTTAGCAGTTGGCTGGACGGCTTCGATAAGGATACGCATCACGACTACTCGCAGAAATTTTGTCGTACTATGAGGCCTCGGCTTGGACGACGTTTATTCTCCTGAGTAGCTCGGCAAGTCACCCGATGATGCCAACGCAATGGGCACAAAACCCGATGATGATGATCACACACCAGCGATGAAGAAGACACGCAGAACGCATGGTGATGATGGTAAATTACAGACGATGAAGACGTGCTTAATGAGCGCCGACACTATTTCCCCCCCACGTGGAAGCGGCCATCCTGGACGCGATTCAATACATTGATGAACGCCGCGTGAAGAGTTTCTTGCGGGGCACGTGCACAACCTCCGTGTTGCGGCAACGGCCGTCTTTTGGGGCGTCAAGAGGGGTGACGCGATAGTTAACAGGTGAAGTCTGTTCGATGACTGTGTACGGTCCGGTGAACGGGGGCTGAAATTTGGCGCACAGGCCAGGAGTTCGAGGAGGAGTCAGGAGAAGTACTTCATCACCAGGTCGGAAAGAAACGACGCGGTGGCATTCATCGTAAGCAGCTTTTCGGTCGTGTTGTATGGCTTCTGTGTTGAGGCGCGCACGCTTGCGACACTGGGCGAGTCGTGAAACGTACTCTTCGCACGAGGAAGGAGATGAACTAGCTTTAGAGCCGAAGAATGAGACGTCCAGAGCGAAGGTGGGGGAGCGTCCATATACGAGGTAAGACGGCGAGTAGCGAGTTGTTCGCTGCACGGCAGTGTTATAGGCAAAGGTGACGAATGGCAAAAGGACATCCCATTTTCTATGGTCTGGTTGAATGTAGACGGCGATCATGTCTGCTAAAGTGCGATGAAAGCGCTCGGTCAAGCCGTTAGTCTGAGGGTGGTAGCTTGAGGATGTCTTGTAGGTAGTGCCGGACGCTCGGAGAACTTCGTCGAGGACTTGCGAAATGAGTGCCTTTCCACGGTCGCTCAGCAGTACACGAGGGGCACCATGACGAAGAACGATGGATCGTAGGACGAAGTTAGCAACCGCTCAGCAGAGCCACTAAACACTGAAGCTGTCTCAGCATAGCGCGTCAGGTGATCGACGGCAGTCACGATCCACCGATTGCCAGAAGCAGTGATCGGAAGGGGCCCGTAGATGTCGATACCGACAACCTCGAATGGAGCTGTGGGGCACGGAAGTGGTTGAAATGGGCCAGCTGGAGCAGACGTGGTAGTTTACGACGCTGGCAGGCAACGCAGGAACCGACGTACCTCGCCACGCTGGAAGAAAGGCCAGGCCAATAGAATCACCTCCGAATTCGGTCATAGGTTTTATGAAACCCAAGATGACCAGCTGTCAAGTCGTCGTGAAAGGCGTGGAGGACAGCAAGACGAAGGGATCGGGGGAGGACTGGTACACAGCGTTGTCCCGTCAGCATGGTAAACGCGGCGATACAACACACCATCGTCCAGCTTAAAGTGCGCGAGTTGGCGGCGGAGGCGTGCGTTAGGTGGAGGAGAAGCCCCAGACAGATGTTCTATAAAACGTCGACAATACGGCTGGTCGTCGTCCGAAGGCACTTGGTGTATGGAGGCTAGCGGCGAAGGGTCGTTCGAAGAGGTAACGCGCGAAGCGGTTGCCGAAGCGTCGAGCGGAGCCGTGGGAAGTGGGCAGCGAGACAGAGCGTCGGCGTCTTGGTGTTTCTCGCCGGACTTATAAATGATGTCGAAATCATACTCTTGCAGCCGCAAAATCCAGCGACCCAGGCGTCCTGTCAAATTCTTCAGTGTGGAAAGCCAGCACAAGGCGTGGTGGTCTGTGACTATTGTGAAATGACGGCCGTGCAGATAAGGGCGAAACTTCTGTATAGACCAGACAACGGCGAGACACTCTTGTTCCGTGATGGTATAATTCTTTTCCGAAGCGGTGAGTACACGGCTGGCGTACGCTACGACTCTTTCGCGCGAAGAGTTGTCGCGTTGCAGTAGGACAGCACCGATACCATGGCCGCTAGCATCTGTGTGCAAGAGAGTCGGTGCGGCCTCATCAAAATGGCAAAGCACCGGTTCAGACGTAAGGGCGCCCTTCAGTCGTGCAAATGCCGATTCGCGTTCTTGAGACCATACGAAGCGCACACCACTAGAGAGTAGCCTGTGTAATGGGGCTGCGATGGAGGCGAAATTCCGCATAAAACGGCGGAAATAAGAGGCAAGGCCGAGGAAGCTGCGCAAGTCTTTGGGTCTTTCAGGGCGCGGAAACTGAAGCACCACAGCAATCTTGTCAGGGTCCGGTCGAATTCCGTCCTTGCTTACGACATGGCCCAGGATCTTAATGGCTTTGCTGGCGAAACGGCATTTTTTTGTGTTTAGCTGAAGACCTGCGCGGGCGAGGCATGTCATAACCCATGTCAAAACATTTTTTTTTGTGGTAAGATGCTCTTTGAGTATGGGCCCTGGGACAGAATTTACAGCACTTATCTTTGTCAAGTTCTTTTTGCCAGGGGATCGACGGATTCGCTAATGGTGCGTTAAGCATCATGATGAGGACGATAATTTATATCGTAAGACGTTTTCGTGAATACGGACCCTGCATCTCCACACATGACGCAACTCAGCTAGAACGCGCGATGATCGCAAGTTGCTGCGATGGCTCCGGTTACAAATTTGTAGTGTTATAAAATATCCTGTTCAATAAAAAAACTTGGACCATCTCCCCGAAGGGAACCCTGATGGGACGCGAAGCAGGAGCGTTGCGCACGGGTGGCGTCACGGGTTGAACGGCGCTAACGCGGGTGCTGGAAGAAGTTTGAAGCGAAACTCGGTGTAGCGTTTACTGGTGTAAACGTTTGTTTGAAACGCAGACACGGGAGGCGAGCGGGCGTTGGAGCCGGCAGCTGCGGGCGCTCCGGCGGATGAGGGAGAGAGTAACGTACGCGCGCACCTGCGAGGGAAGCGTGCGAGGGGAGCGTGACGTCAACGCCCAGCTGCGGCGTGACCTACTTGGAACCGCTCCAACACCTGCGTCGAGGGAAGCGCGTTGCCTCGCGCTTGTGCGGAGGATGATGATGATGATTGTGGCTCGCAGGGACAGCGTTACACAGGCTAGTCAAAGAGCTGCTTCGCATCTAATAAATTTGAACAATTCAATAATATAGGCATAGCCGCGACCACACGGAAAAGTATTTCCCGCGTATTCTCTAGAGGTAAAGAATGCGAAAGCAATAAGCTACTTTTCCTCTCAACTAGGAAATGTTACAAAAATTTGATTAGTTCGAACTTTGCAAACCCTGACTTATTCGGTGAGCCTGCTGTCCATGACATGCATTTAAAAAATGTCTTACATTAGAACTGTTCGAAAGACGAAATGTCAGCCACTGGTGCCACTGGACACATGATCAACGCAGCCAGGTGGCAAGGATTCCTCACGAACGTAGAACCAACCGTCAATTCTGCCAAATATGTTTATTCGTGGGCATCGCTTCAAAAATTCTTTAGCCCGTTATCGTGGGCTGATTTTTTTTCGGGCAAATGAAGATATCCAAGTTGCTATTTTATTGGCAACACGTGGTACATGCGTTTAGCTTGTGATAACAGCGAAGAGCTTTCGGCCGAAAACATGGTGCAGTAAAGACGCAACATCTAAACATCTAAATTGGCTGTCTCTCACGCCAACTCGCAGCTGCCATTAAGGAATTTTAAGAAACTCAATATGGGAATATCTTGAAAGACACCCATTTTAAGCTGAAGTGTCGAAGGCCAAAGATAATGCTGATGCAGTAAACGTCCATAGCGAATAAGTTTGCCGACACAGAGAGGCTGTTCATGGCCGCGAAAGCTGTTTACGAGCGTCAAGTTCATTCAACAGGGATCACTTCACTTACGTCGCTCTTTGTGACACCACTTTCATTGACATCCCTTTGGAGTTCATGCGCGTCAACAAAAAAGAGACGGAAGGAAAGATAGCAAGGTCGTGGCACGCTCTTCACTCATGGCGGGCTTCTCAGTCCAAGCTTCGCGCTGTACTTGAAAGACAAAACAAAAGAAGGGATAGCAAAACAGGAGGAGAGAAAGCCTTCAGCGATCTGTTTTACTCAATGTCAGCATCGTCGGAGCACTTGCCGGAGGCCTGACAGTAACGGAGTACGACTATGCTGGATGGGACAGCCGTCGCAACTTACGTCAGGAAAAACAACGGCGCCGTCACGACGTTCTTGTGTTAGACGACGCAGGTACAGCGGTAAGATGCAGCGATGATTAAGTACCCGTTTTTGGGCGACTTCCTTGAATTCATACAGTTTTGCCTGAAATGTGCTTCACTGTTAAAAAAAATTGAAAAGATGAGTTGGCAGAGGCAGGCAGTGATTGCGCATCTTTGCAGCCCGGAACGCCGGACCAATGTCAAATCACTTTCCTCACAGTTTGATTTCTCGCTATTGCTCCGCATCATTTTTGTTTTCTTCGCATTATCAACCAAAGTATACCTAGAAAAAGTACGTATAAAGGATTACAAAATCATTAAAAAAGTACAAAAAAGAACAAAGCTTGAATTGTTTATATAAATGAGTGGTCCGTGTAAGTTTTGCGGGCAGCTTTCATAAATAGAACGCCGCACTGCGTTGCTGCTTTTATGCCGAAACACCCGTATAGTATGAGCGGTGTTACGCAAAGGCTGCTTTCACTTGGCTCTTTTTATAACAGCTAGCGTTCACGGCCGGCTGCTCCTGGTAATAACGTTTGTGTGGAGTGGCGCCCGGTCAACTGACGAACCGTGTAGAAGGACAGCATTTAAATTGAATCGTTACACTGTTTTAGGCGAGGGTTCTAGTTAGAAGTACGTGAACTGCGAGGCTGTGACGGGTGTATTTACGTGCTGTAAATACAGAGCTGTCGCGCTTTGTGAACAGGCGCATGAACCGGGCAGGAGCAACATCGAAAACGACTGAGCAATACATTGGCTCTTTTCTCTCGTTATTTGGAGCTTCGAATGGCAACATCGACATGATGACTTAGCAAAAGATCAGCAGCACTGTCGGGAAATCGAGAACAGCGAAACCTGGGGCGTGCATGCTTGACCTACTCATCTTTCTTTCTTTCTTTCTTTCTTTCTTTCTTTCTTTCTTTCTTTCTTTCTTTCTTTCTTTCTTCTTTCTTTCTTTCTTTCTTTCTTTCTTTAACTTTATCGGAGGGAGAAAGTTTGAGGTGGTCCGGAGAAGGCCACCCCTCACGAACACTAGGTGGGCTTCTCATTAAAGGAGCCCAATGGCGCCAGCCACGGCTCGGGCTCGGTCGACCAGAGCCTTCTGTCTCCAGAGCCAGGTCGGAATAGCCGAGCAGGGCTGCCTCCCAGTCCTCCCGCGTGGGGTTTGCTGTTGGGGCAAGGTTCGGGGTTAATTGGCGTGCCCACACCATGTGGAAGATGTGCGAGGACTTTTCCCACACAGCGCGGGCATTTTCCTGTGCAGGTAGAATCGAAGCGTTTTAAAACTGCTGGACACAGCAGAGTTCCGGTGTAGAGGCGGAGGAGTGTGCGTTCTTCTGCCTTTTTGAGGCCCTTACAAAGCTCAAGATAAATTGCGTGGTCGAATTGGTGCAATTGAACAATTTTTCGAAAAGTGAGGGTCGTATTGGGTTCGGGATCCATTTCGGAACGGTATTCAGGCGTTGCCAGCTGAGTGAGCGTGCGGGCAACGTTGTATCTGCCGTTTCGTTGCCTTCAAGGCCCATATGAACATGGCGGCGGTAGGAAATCCAAGGCATTTACATCGTTCAGGCATGTGCACATCTTGCAAGCGCGTGTGGGCAGTCTAGTGGATAATGCGCCTGCCTTCGGAGGATGGGGGCACTGGTTCTGGCCAGAGCACCAGGTAACAACTATTTTCCATCTCGATGCGGACTCTGCGAAGTGGCGGAGGAAGCTAACACATTGGTTTGTTCCGCCACTTCATAGACGCCGACAGTGGTTTCGCTTTTATGGGAGCAACTGGTTCTGAAGCGAATACTAGCGAATACTACAACTACGCCGACTAAGACAACGCAGGATAGACCAATACAAGTTTCTCTTTAAAAACAAAAGACAAGAAGAGGGAGAAGCGGTGAGAAAGAGCAGGGGGGTTAAGCAGACGAAAGTTTGCTTTGCTACCCAACGCAGAGGGAGAGGTTCAGTAGATGAGAACAAAGAAATGAGAGAAAAACGCACATGACGTCGCGTTCTTCGTAGGTGCACGCTGAAACTGCTGTTGCTCACTACAGTCTTCCTACTTTAGGAGCAATAACTTCAAACAATGGCCTCCTTCGAGTAATTTTGACCGCTCAAAGAAAAAAGTGACAACAAAAAAGCCAGCTTATCTTAAATTCTGTTAAAAGTATTTTTTCTTTTTTGTCCTTGAGGTATATAAGACTGCAAGGCTTCTCCTTCGCGGCGTCGATCCATAGTTTCGTTATCATTTATTGTGTCATCTTCTTTTTTTTTTATCGTGGTTGTGTCCTTGTATTTTTTCGATGTCTGACCCTAGCTGTAAGCGAAGTTCACTTTTCTTTTGCACGTTTGTGAAACAGGAAGAGAAAGATATAATGAATAGGCGCGCTATTTTAGGCTAGTTCACTGTACACAGAAAGCAGAGAAAGGCCCACACACAACAGAGGAAATACCTCTGCTGTGCGTTCTTTGTTACAGCGCCGCTTTCACCTTGAAGAAAGAACAGACGCTGCACATGATACCTCCGAATGATTCTGTACCGTTATACATGCGACCTTGTAAACCTGTAACATTTCAGTTGTGCTTGCCATTGTGGCCTAGAGGGCTGCATGTTAAGAACTCGGATAGCGTTATAGTTCCGCACTCTTACAAAACGTGAAACTATAAGAACCGTAACTGGTGAGCCATAGACGCATTTAGGCGCAACGGCTGGGCTACGGACCCGAAACTTCCCAGGCGAGTGGCGTGTGTCGACCTTGGCTGCGTGCCACGCAGCGTGTATCTCTAGGCGTTCCGACTTCGGCCGGCACCTGGAGCGGTCGCCTTGCGCGCACGGAGCTCATCAAGTAGTACAGGGCGTGCACTGGCGTGCCGCACTTCGCGCGGGCACGGGAACTTGCGCACGGGATTCTAAATTCAGCTATTGACTCGGCACGAGCAAATATTGGGAAACGAGCTTCGTGACGGACGATATAGGGATGGAAGTTTTTGCTCTGTGTGTTTTATCATTTCCTTCGCACCTTGGTTCTTTGGTTTGCCCGGCTTCGTGTCTGGCGCTGAGGAAGATCGAACGCGCGTGAGATGAGTACGCGTGCCAGTAGTTGGTTTAGTAATGACACATATTTATCGTTTTTTAAAGACGATAGTCTTTCTTGGGATACTTGAACGCAGAAATTTTGGTCTGTCTTTTTGTTTGTCTGTCTGTTACACGATTCAGCCACCCGGCCAAAGTTTAGGCGCTTGCCTAACGCCCAGCCTTCTTGGACTGTTAGCTGCGGTCATACTTGTGAATATTGTCGATCAAAAAGCAAATATTACACGTATCTGAGGCGCATAATCAATAATATAGGGGGTGTGTTCCTTTACTAGAAAATACATAGATAAGTAATTCTAAAGACCCTAGTGTTTCTTAGGCTGCGCTAAAAATGCGACGCTATGCACGAAAAAAAATGCCGCCCGCATCTTCCCACGGGGGGAACTCGAGTAAATGCGTCGCAGAGTGGTGGGGGTATCGCGTCAAGCAAAGCAAAGCAAAGCGTCAAGTCAAGCGAAAGCCAAGTAAAGACGCCTTTGACTGAATTCCGAATGCGCGCTCCACCGCTTATATACACACCGCCCGCGTTCGAGGGAGAGGAGTACGGGGGATAGGTCCGAACCCCCACTGCGCATGCTCGGCTTGCTGAACGCCCGGTGGGCCGGCACGAGACGAGCCGAGCATGCGCAGTTGGGGTGTGGACGGCGCCGCCGACGCCGAAGCGCGACATCGTGCGACTAAGAAATGCTCCGCACTTAAAAGGCCTCTGCCGACGATTTGGTGCTGCCACCTGGCAGTTGCCCAGGGATTTTGCACAAGCTTATGTTTCCCGACAGCGCTGCCAGAAGACGTCCATATCTCACGCAGCGTAGTACGGCCGGCAGAAGACTATCGTCTTTCGACGACATTTGCAGCGAAGCACGCAGATATGCGGCCAATTTTTTTTACCAGTACGCAGTAAGCCTGTAGTGGGAAAAGAGCTTAGCGTCCGCACGATGATCACAATAACGATGTGGTAGTAGAAGCCGGCACGACTGATCCTAGCTGTTAAATGAATAAACGAATGTACTGATGGAGGACAGTCCTGCGTTGTGGAATTCTTTAGGGATGTTTAGGAGTGTCTTGTACCTGTGTCTTACTGTAGTTCCCTGCTCCTTCCTTGTGGGGAACACTACTACCCGCATGCCTTACGCCTTTTATTTATTGGACGCTATGTGATCAGGTAATCAGTACTTGGTGCTTGTCCTTGTAGTGTTGACACTTCCACACGTCCACTGTTTCAACACAGCATCACCGCTGCTATAACATTGTGTCATGGGTATTGCGAATGCTTTCTTTTTGTTCGCTTTTCATGTGGTCTCCATTGTTCAAACGCAAGATTGTGATGTACCTAAAGCTACTGTAAAGCTTTCTCCCAAGGTACTAGTTACAAATTTAGTTATTTCAACATGTTTTGGAGCTTCATGATGAGCAAAGTTTTTAGAGAGACAAAGCTCAAAAGCAAAGCAAGAGCTACCAGCTTCTTCTAGGAATCTATGTCCCAGTTTGCTAGCATTATTATTATTATTATTATTATTATTATTATTATTATTATTATTATTATTATTATTATTATTCATGTCGATATGAATGCATATATAAAGGACAAACAGGAAGGGCTGATAACTGCTGCCAAAGGGTCGATGGCGCCTGCATGCTCTTTCGGGAGAAAGGAATAGATGAACATAAGAATAAGGAAAGAGGAAAGAAACAGCCTAATGGTAGAAAGCATAGGGGGGGGGGGGGGGGTAGAAGGAAGGCAGCAACACTGAAGAAATACGCTGCGCAAAGTGGATAACAAGTTACTGTCGTAAAGTGAAGTTAACTGGGTGCGACAAGCCTCGTCGCGCCGAGAAGCACGTCCGCGTTCTAAAACGGCCAATGGTCGAGGGTCGTGCGGCTTACAGTCCAAGCAGGCCTACGGTTCTTTAGTTGCGATTCACGTATGTAAGAAGGGGCAAGCTAAGGGTACACCTCTCAATCGGGCGTACAGGCAACCGACGAGCAGTTTAAAATATTGCTCCCTCGAGCATGGAACACAGGTATGACGAGGTGCACAGCTAACGAGCCGAACCCATCTAAGCATCAGGGTCAGGCAGATCCTTCGCGACTTCTGCGTGAATGAACGTAGCTCGTCTAGGAGGCTTGTCAAAGAGCAACCAAGCCGCCGCGTGTTCCTTCTAGCAGAACGGCTGTTAAGGCGCTGTAAGCTGCTTTCTAAGGGCCGAGAGCGGGGACAAAACCAAAAGGCGCACTGCGGTGTTCTCGGCTGCTTAGAAGGTCAACCCGCGTGCCTTAGACCAGTCAAGGATAAACGACGCCCCAATGAGCGTCGGCCACTCGTATATACATCAGCTTCGGGACGCGTCGCCTTAACGAGACCCATTTATACCCGCCGCCGCCTACACTCTTGCTGTTGGTCTTCGTGTACCTCGCAAGGGAGAACCCGCCTTTAGTGCTTGTATACTTTCGCGTCTGCCTGTTTGTTCGTGCGTGAGTGGTCGACATGCTTCGTGAGGAGCGAGCTTTCCGTGCATGCGAGTCGTCGTCGTACGCTGCATCTGCCGCGTTTTCGTGAGCTGTGCGAAAGTGGACTGACTCCTCTCAGTCGTCGTCTTCTCGAGCGGCACTTTGGCTTCTCCTCTGCCTGCGTGTTTCCATAGTCGTCGCGTCGCATCGTTCCGTACCCCGCACGAGCGTACACACGGACGTGCTCTTGCTCCTCCGCAAACTGATATTGATTGCGTTTCTCCTTAGGCAAGCGGCCGGCGGTGGGCGAAGGAAAGGCCGTTATTCGGCGCGGCTCCGCCAAGTCCCGTTGGGGACACGGCTGAAAGGAAAGAAAAGAAAATCTGACGAGTGCGAGAAAATCGGCGGCGCCATTCAGACGCGCCGTCGGACCGTGTATCGGGTAAGGGGGATATTGTGGTGGCGAGCTGTACACGGGGTGGAGTAGAAGGAGGAGCTCTCTTCAAAAGAGTGCTTGGTCACAGACGGGCTGGCAGCGCGATTTGACGCTACGCTCGACTGCGCCGCCGGCACCACATCGACGCTGCCCGACATCGACGCCGACGTGGCGCAGCATAGTGGTCAGCCACTTTCGAGAAATTGAATAGCACCGAGAGCTCGGCCGCACGTAAGTGCGGAGGCGGACGAGAAAGGAGGGCTATGTATAAACATCGTTGTGAGCCAGGCTGCCCGCCGAGCAAGTTGTTTCGAGAGGTCGTTTTTCATTTGACTAAGCACTTGCAGAGTGGAGCAAGTGCAGCTTGCCCAGCTGATGTTATATTTGATCAGGGGTAGCTTGGCTCTAACAGTGGGAACCATAAGGTTTCTTTCTTTCTTTCTTTCTTTCTTTCTTTCTTTCTTTCTTTCTTTCTTTCTTTCTTTCTTTCTTTCTTTCTTTCTTTCTTTCTTTCTTTCTTTCTTTCTTTCTTCCATTACTTTTTGGTAAGCGTTGTGGTGTGTAAAAGCTGTTGGAATACAAAACGTCATTCCGGACCACTACATTTCTTTTCTTTAGTATTTTCTTTTCGTTTTGTGACGTGATCCAGTTTCAACTGCGCATTGCTTGTAAATATTGTTCCAAAAAGGTATCTTCAAATAATTTGCTGCTAATTCGGGATGCCGTAACAAGCATTGATCGGTGGTACCAATGGCTTGACAATAATTAACAATGAATTTTGAGGTTTGTCGGCGCAGAAACTACGTTATATTTACAAGTCACACTTTATAGTAGCAGCTCCGTATTTATTCGCACCACAAGGATTTTTTTAACGTGCAACTAAACATTAATATGCCAGTGTTTCTTGCATTTCGCCCCTCTTAATTGCAGTCGCCGTTCTTGGGAATCGAACCTGCTCCCTCGCGCTTACAGGCTCGGCAAATTAGGCGCTAAGCTATACCGCAGTGGCTCAACAAACGCGACGACAGCTTATGAAGTCCTTCCGTGAACTGTCCGACTGGAGTTAAGCGTACCATTTGCAAAACGTAAAGCATTAGTGCAATCCATGGAATGGGAGTGGAACGGCCAACACACGTGAAGCGAATGGAAATGTGCGCCCGCGAATTCACTTGATGTTCATGAGGAATGCATGCTTGTTTATCTTCGCACTCTTCCTCAATGCAGAGATGAAGTATGAATGGTGAGTCATAGTGGAGTGGGAGCGCGCTGATGCGAACATGAGATAACAGTGATGATAATATTGCCTGAAGCACGTTGGGGTCCCGAGTGAACCTCGCCTTCACTGGTAGCCCGCCATAGGTGCATGTTTGAGGACGCACTTCAGAATGTACCTACACATCTGCCGCGCCACGGTGGTCTAGTGCCTGTGGCACTCGGCTGCTGATCCGGAGGTAGCGGGTTTGGATCCCAGCCGCGGTGGCCGCATTTTGATGGCGGCGAAATGTCCATGTTCTGTGCGATGTTAGTGCACGTTAAAGAACCCCAGGTGGTCGAAACTTCCGGAGCCCTCCACTACGGCGTATCTCATATCCCTTCGTGCTTTGGGATGCGAAACCCCAGAAAGTATTAGTATTATTGCATACATGTTGCATTTGATAATTGATGCTCATGTGGGACCTCGCCTCCAGCCTGTGCTAGGTAACAGATACTCCGCGCTGCTTGCAACAGTTCTGCTTGCAATAGCCCCGAAGTTCGGAGATGCCTTACTTTTGTAATGGCTAGTGCGATGAAAAGGCAAGAGCCCTCTTCTCGGACTGAGCCTAGAGTGATCAAAGAGCATGAAAAAAAGAAAAAAATGGCAGATGCCACGTGCAGTGGGAATCAAGGAAATGCGAAGCACGCATCAGGAACGTAAAATGGACCTGCATTGTTGTCTCGCTATACCGATTTTGGTACATACGAAGTTAACGAAACGGCCGCAACAGCTGCCAGACTGTGGCATGTAAACCATGCCGGTCATGACACGCATGTCGCGATTGTAGTGTTATCACCTGTCATTTACGTTCGTCATGCAGTCCTGTTGTGCCATAGCAATTTTGGTATACATCCCATTAACGAAACGCGTGGCATGTAAATCATGTCGCTCATGACATGCACATCATGATATTCATGTTACGACCTTTGTCTGTTTGCTCATTAAGTTGTTTCTAACAAATAAAGAACGAGCCCTTGACCCCTTCCCTTTCGTTATTTCATGTTACGACCTGTCATTTATGTTCGTCATACAGTCATGTTCTGGCATACCAATTTATGTACGCATCCCATTAACGAAACGGCCAGGAGAGCACCAAGACCGTGGCATGTAAATCATGCCGCTCATGACATACATGCCATGATTGTCATGTAATGCCATGTCATTTATGTTCATAATGAAGTCATGTTGCGGCAGACCAATTTTTGTATACATCCCATTAACGAAACGGCCAGGAGAGCACAAAGTCGTAGGCGGCTCGATAGATAGATAGATAGATAGATAGATAGATAGATAGATAGATAGATAGATAGATAGATAGATAGATAGATAGATAGATAGATAGATAGATAGATAGATAGATACGCTCAATGTCGCCGAAGTTCGCTAAAAAATGCTTCGCATTAAAAAAAAAAAACACGGCACTTTATGGCCTATGCTTCCGTTCATATATTCGTAGGGGATCACCCTTTTTAGGCACCGATTACAGAGTGCGCCACCTTCACCCTATCATATGGAAAGCAAGCGTGTTGACTTTGTTGCTAAGAATTCATTCAATTTTCGTTGTTTACACTACACGTTGTCACTTGCTTGAAAAGCTCTCGTTAAGACAGCCGTTGCAGCTGATGAATATGTCTGACAACTTTAGCAACACTCAAACACACAAAGCACATTCTTTCATGGTTGCAACCACTCATGCGAACCCCGTTATTTTCACTTGATACGACCGCCATTCTGGACGACGGCGTTGCAGCTTAAACTGCGCTCCGTTCTGAGAACTGCGCTCAAACGCGACGAAAGGCTGCACCACTTCGCCCGAGACTATGAAAAAAAAAGAAAGAAAAAGAAAAGCTGGCAGTTGAGTGCGAGGATCGCTGCGTTGTTTTGAAGCGAAGCACCGCCATTTGCGAGCGAGGTATACGACCATTGGTCTCCGTGCAGATATACATAGCGCTTATGGGCTCTCGTGGCAAACTCCAACCGTGCATGTAGCGTCGTTACACGCAAAGAAGTGGGGATAGCCTAGAAGCAGTGACGTTGTCTACAAGGTACGGGCAAAGCTGGAGGCACGTGGTGGCAATTTCGAGAGAGTCATTCTTGGGGCATGAAGTTGGGCGAGTTCTTGCAAGACGGAAGAACGAGGACGACCCGCAAAGCGGAGACTGATCAAGGGGTGTCCAAAGGGCAGCAACTATAAGAGTGAAGGCTTCTTTTTCCCGTTACCTTGTCTCGGTGGGAACAGTCGCGCTCGCGTAACCGCGTGGCGGACACAGGACAGCTGTGCCGTAATGATGCTCACGATACTGCGGCGATGTCCGTGCTCCGGAATGTGTCTGCGGTGGTCGTAAACGAGGGACAAAAGCTGCGCGGCGCTGACCTGGACGCTCGTAAAAAAGGTACGCGCAGTTTGCTGCCTGTTCCGATAGCTAGAGAACTTCCCACATTAAGCGCGCACGTACGCACACAAACAGAGACACGCATGACGGGGCGGTTGTCGGGTTGGGAGAAGGTTCGTTTTTGTTTTGTCTTCGAGAAAGTGCCTGTGCTGAGACATTATCGACGTTTCGCTTCTTCCGCTTTTGTATTACGCGGCTCAGTGGAAGGAAGCGCTCTTCTGTGGAGAGAAATCTCGTGCGCTTCCTCCAGGAAGCATGACGTAAAACGAAACAAAGAAGGAAAAATGACATGAACGAAGTGTTTTGGGCTAACCTATCCTTACTACACCCACATGGGATGCAAGCAATCCGCGTTGAGGTGACGTTACGAGACCTCTTGGTTGGCATGAGGAGGCTCGTCTGCCTGGTCACGTTAGTAACGTATATTACTGGTCACGTTAGTAATCCAAACTAGAAGAGAAGCTCAGGGGAAGATGGAGGCTTGAATCGATGAACAGATCGCGAAAAACGAATGAGAGCAGGGAATGTCGCAGGAGCCAACGTTTCTACAAGTGAACTTGTCTTCGTCAGGATATCGACTGTCCTGGATTGTACAAGGTTTGTACAACCCCGACCACGTGTCTTGATGCCGCCTGCCATCAGTTATATCGAGGCAAGGGTACGCGCCGTGCACGCACCAGTGGACTAGATCGCGCTCGGAAGAAGGCACACGGGCATATTTCGGACAAGGCACGCCGAGGCATACTCAAATGCGACACGAAACATTCGAGCTTATCCTACCGTATAATATATCTCCCTCATTTCTCCGAACGGCTTACGTGTCCATGTCGTTGTCACATAAAATGAAATAGGTCGTATAAGCGTGGTTGCGATGGCTTACAGAGGGAAAAAAACGTAAGAGCGAACGGAATTTGGTGATGTTAATCTCAGGAAAAGAAAATTTGTCACACGCCAGACTACTGCTTTTTCTCCTGATATTTCTTCCGGTTCGCTGAGTTAACCGACCTACTGACTTTGTGAGTGATTTATTCAGTCGGTAGACATAATAACTCGAAAATGCGAAGCTTGCGAGTCCGAGCAAGCTGTCACTTATACAACCACACACAAGAACATGCGTTAATGAACGCCTAAAGACGGTCATTTATAGCTGCGCACTCGACACTGCACTTGTTCTGTACTGCAGTCACTGAGAACTGAGACAGACAGACAGACAGACAGACAGACAGTGAACTTTACTGAATCCTGAGGAGCTACTGCGAGGACTGTCCTAGCGGGAGGCCGTTGTAACCGCTGGCCTTATATGTCTTATGCGAAGGTGACGTTAAAAAAACAAACAATAGAAAACAGTGGCAGGAATCTAAGGTACAATGAATATTGTACTAGAAATTGGAAACTCTCATCTTGTTTGCTCGCTACGTATTTACTAAAATTGGCATAGAAGGGCACAAACGGTCACTGTGGTGACTAATATGACTGATTCGTCATGACGTCTATAATATGATACGCTTATCAGTTATGTCACATTGACATAATAAAATCGCATGTGATTCATACCCGCGTTTGATGTGAGAGCCACAGACATACAGGTAGGAAGGGAGTAGATATTCTTAGCGTAAAAAAAAAAGGGGAGGTAATGGCGCGGTGAAGGAAGGCGAATGAGGGAGGGTATCTATACGTCCACTTCTGAAACCACGTCGAAAGTTGTGGCTTCTCTTGACTTCGGTTGCAACATACTTGCTCGGATTCAAGCTCTTTCGGTCACTGTCAGCAATTTCCACCCTGGCTTCCTTCCAGAGGTTTCGGACCTCTTCGGAGAAATTGGTTTTTTGCTGGTTCACATGCTCTCGCGCCTATAGCAAATACAAACGTCCCGCGTTTAGTGAGCAAGCTCGACGAACGACCAGACCAGCTGGCAAGTGGCCAATCCTTAGAAATATGCTCTCTGGATTGTGTTCAAACGAGCATGAAGTGCAAGGCTGCATGGTGTTCTTCGCTTAAAGTGATGATGCTTTTAAGTACTTACCCCACGAAGAGCTTTTGCTTTTGCGCCAACGTGACAGTGAGGAGTGGTGATGGCTGATAATTCTAGGCTAACATCTATAATGCCCATGCATAAATATAAGGAGACGGATGAAAAGCCACCCCAACCTTTGTACATGGCGGCAGCCAAGAAGGGCTCCGAAATTGCGAGTGATGTGGCTGCTTATGACTCTCTTCGCTTCGTTATTAAATGCGAAGCATTTCTTAGCGAACTTCGGCGAGTTTGAGCGTATCTATCTATCTATCTATCTATCTATCTATCTATCTATCTATCTATCTATCTATCTATCTATCTATCTATCTATCTATCTATCTATCTATCTATCTAGCCGCCTACGATTTTGTGCTCTCCTGGCCGTTTCGCTAATCGGATGTTTACGAAAATTGGTATGCCATATCATGACTACATGACGAACATAAATGACAGGTCACAACATGAAAATCATGATATGCATGTCATGAGCGGCATGATTTACATGCCACGGTCTTAGTGCTCTCCTGGCCGTTTCGCTAATGGGATGTATGCGAAAATTGGTATGGCACAACATGACTGCCTGACGAACATAAATGGCAGGTCATAATATGAAAATCATGAAATGCGTGTCATGAGCGGCATGATTTACATGTCACAGTCTTGGTGCTCTCCTGGTCGTCTCGTAAATGGGATGTATACAAAAATTGGTAGGCCACAATATGACTGCATGGCGAACAGAAATGACAGGTCATAACATGAAAATCATGACATGCATGTCATGAATGACATGATTTACATGCCACGCGTTTCGTTAATGGGACGTATGCGCAAATTGGCATGCCGCAACATGACTGCATCACAAACACAAATGACAGGTCATCACACGAAAATCATGACATGCATGTCATGAGTGACATGATTTACATGCGACGGTCTTGGTGCTCTCCTGGCCGTTTCGTTAATGGGATGTATACGAAAATTGGTATGCCACAACATGACTGCATGGCGAACATGACTGACAGGTCACAACATGAAAATCATGATATGCATGTCATGGTCGACATGATTTACATGCCACGCGTTTCGTTAACGGGATGTATACGAAAATTGGCATGCCACAAGATGACTGCATCATGCACGTAAATGACGTGTCATAGATGAAAATAATGACATGCATGTCATGGGCGACATGATTTACATGCCATGGTCTTGGTGCTCTCTTGGATGTTTCGTTAGTGGGATGTGTAGGAAAATTGGTATGCAACAATATGACTGCACGAACATAAATGACAGGTCATAACATGAAAAGCATAACATGCATGTCATGGGCGGCATGACTTACATGCCAGGCGTTTCTTTAATGGGATGTATATCAAAACTGCAATGGCACAACACGACAGCATTACGAACGTATATGACAGGTCATAACATTAGAATCGTGACACGCGTGTCATGACCGGCGTGATTTACATGCCATGGTCCTGGCGCTATACTGCCGTTTCGTTAATGGGATGTATGGGCTCCGTCTACTGACCAGAGGGCGCTACGTAACTCTCGTCGGACGGTTCAGTCGTGCACGGTGGAAACCGAGGCGACAGCGACGCGCGCTTTTCTTCGCTGCGTTCTGGGCGTGCTGCGAACCACACGAACGCTCGCGGCGTCGCCCTTTGGAACAGTTTGCCGCAGGTTTGGAGCGCGCGTCTCAAAGTAAATAAAACGAGAGAAGGTGGGACGGGCGGTCGCTGCTGCTATGGAGTTGGAGACGCGCATCGCGTTCGCGTATTTCCTTGTCACAGTCTGCCCAATTTCGCTTCTTCTCACCGCCAGGCAGTGCATTCTGGCGCTGATGTAGCACATGGAAAACTCGACTGCACGGAGCCTATAGGAAAATTGGTTTGGCACAACATGGCTGCATGGCGATCATAAATGACAGGTCATAACATGAAAATCGTGACATGCATGTCATTAGTGGCATGATCTACATGTCACTCGTTTCCTTAAAGGGATGTATACCAAAATTGCTATGGCACAACACGACTGCATGACGAACGTGAATGACAATCATAACGTTAGAATCATGATATGTGTGTATGAGCGGCATGGTTTACATGCCACAGTCTTGGTGCTCTCGTGGCCGTTTCGTTAACTTCATATGTACCAAACTCGGTATAGCGAGACAACAATGCAAATCCATTTTACGTTCCTTATGCGTGCTTCGCATTCCCTTGATTCCCACTGCACGTGGGATCTGCCAATTTTTTTCTTAACATAACAACAAACCCCATCTCAATTTTCTCGTTGGAACGAATATATATTATAATGGGTGCCATTCCCTAATACCTTTGTAGAATAGTCAGGCTATCCATTAGCGTTAGCAGCTATCGTATGTTAGTTTTTCCACACTATTATATGCTTTTTTAAAAGGCAATGAGCGCATAATATTTCCGATTATTGTTCTTTCTTTTTCTTTTTTGTCGTAGAATATAGTTCACCGAGATCGGCCTTCGAATAAGTACGCCGAACGTGATGTATGTATGAACCTATGTATGTTACGATTAGTCAATGGGACATGAACCTCTCTAATACATAAGGAAGGGGAATCGTTTTGTACACATGTGGACGCAAACATACGAACTACTGAGGCGTTTGTTCGTACAGAGTATATACATTGCAATAACGCTCAAAGCATGACCAATTCGTGAGGTTCTTAACCAATTACAAACGCTTCAGCAAAAGCTCTCACAGCCGCGTCAGCTACTAACACTAGGCTTGCAAGTGTCGAGCGTTCACTGCTACAGTAAGCGTCATTCCGTAATTCATAACGTGTGCATTCAACCTCACCACCCATACTTTGCTGCCATTCTTTCAAAATACTTGTGGTCGTACACTATAGACAAAGCCACTGCAATGCGATGCAGGGCACAAAAGTGGCCATCTGTCGAAAAAAAAATCGGGAAAACAACATATATGAATAAAACACACGTGAAAAAAACATCCCGGTTTTTTATATTCGTCTTTCTTTTATTTTTACAGACGCTACCGGACCGTTAAATTTATGGTTGTTCGCGACATTGCGCGCTGTGCAGAGAGTGAACGAAAGCAAACGCTCGCAGGAAAGTCCTTCGGGTTAAAGGAGGAAAGAAGTTTACTTTTTACATCGCGGCGGATGTTTTACGGCGAGCACGACGCATCGCAATGGCGTCGTAAAAGCTGTCGCGATTATATTTATGGGCACCTCTAAAAAGCGACACTAAACGGTGGACTGTGCAATGCCACCGTCTTCTGAGTCAAAAGTGTTTCAGTATTCGACGTGCGATGTACAGTAAATATATCTATAAATGTCTCCCTTACAACACGTTTAAAACTCCGATTTTATGCAAAGAAACGATGTAAAACGATTCAAGCTTAACTCCGCGCGCGAGCTTTGCCACAGGCGGAATGAGTTGTCTTCAGGCTTAAGAGGTAAAACTTCGGGAAGTCACAAGAAGAGCGCTGCAACAAACACGCAAGATTTACCGACACGTAACGGCTACATATTTTAAAAAAAGATGCTCCTAAGAACTGGGATTGGTCAATTGATAAAACAAGTAAGCAGTGTTTTGTTTAATTCAGTGCACCGTGCTCTCTTAGTCCTATATAGAGGCGGCCATAAGCCTGTAGTTCAGCTATGAGCGTATCTAGAAAACAACGTAATTCGTCTATTGTAGAAGAAAAGATAAGATTGCTTATTCTAAACTTGGCAACGAAAGTCACCGAGAAACGTTTGTTTAGTACGTTATAAACGTGACTCCATAGATTTAGCCCGCCCCCCCCCCCCCCTTCCCCCCCTTTTTTTTCTGGGAATAAAAACCATTTAATTAAGATGTAATGAAAACGAGCCATGTATTATAGAGCATGTACTTTATGCGAACATTCCCCGTTTATTCGCTCATCGCTCGTTTTTCTCGTTTACAGAGCATGGGTTACTCAGATCCGAATTTATGGAACGAAAGTTGTGTTCATCACACAAAATCTTCAGGCTGTTCTTTACCAACAATTAGTCGCCGAGTGTGTTTCGGCGGACTCGGCGACACTGTAAAATGTGATTACAGCTTACTGCTTTTTAAACTAGTAAGACTGAAACGTAGTAGAATAGCGAACTGCTCACAAGGCACGAACATGTGCTCCGGTAGTCCGCAATTAATGTGATTTAAGAGCTTTCATTACCGGGGGATCATTTTTAAATGGCTTGCCGTGAGATTGACTACTTTGCCCGCTTTTGTTTAGTTGTACTGATGGCTTTTTCTTGTTGCGTGCCCTGTAGCATTAATTTATTCGCTGACGCCTGTGTAGGAGGGGGGATCAAGGGGGAAGAAAAAGAAACGTTGGGAGGTCAACGAGATGCGCATCCGGTTTGTTACCCTGCACTGGAAGAAAGGGATTAAGCGATTGAAGAAAAAAAAACACACACACACACGAAGAAACGTTCCCATCAGCGTGGAACATGTGTGCTTGTCCATGATACACCTACAATTAATCACATAGGCTGACCAAGTTTAAAAACCACAGAAACGACCGTGTCGCTTTGGAGGCGTGGGAAAGGGCCGTGGTCCAAGGATGGCTCTGAAAATAGTCTCTGTCCTGTTTGGTTTAGTACAGTGCAGAGAACATCGCGTTCGGCGATAAACGAATCATAAAACACAATATGCCTTATATTACCTCTTGAGAGTTGTAGGAGTCGCATCTGCAAGTGTCTGACGTTCCATTGAGAAAACAGCGCGCTTTCCTGACATCCACAGCAAAGTTGCGTCATGAAGGGATACGTGTGACCTAGTCTGAAGCTACCCCGATGGCTCGAGCTCTCGTAGACGACATATTCAGAAAGTCGGGTTGCGCCAAAAAGTTTGTGTCATTGTGTGACCAAGCGAATGAAGGTTCCTTGCAGCGTCTGCTTTCGACGAGGGTACCGGAATGTCTGCGTTTCCTCGTGGGTGGACCGGGCGGCATCACCAGAGATGTTGTTACCGATGGTGCTACAATGCCCCGACGGCCAGTGGGATGTGATTTTATGTGCCCTCTGCAGAGCTCACTGTTCTTGTTTCGCTTGCGAAATGTTCGGGCACGCTGCTTCGTAATCCATAATACAGACTACGCTAGAAGATATACATTAGAGAAGCAAAGAACAACCTTGTTTTGATGTTTGGCTCCCATGATGTATATAAGATCATCAAGTAAAACAGCAACATATGCTGTCGTGGATGTCGTCCTGTGGGATAACTCTGTCTGCATTTTGATTTGGCAGGCCATGAACACTGCCTGTGGAAATGGTGGCTCATATCTACCGGTGGGTAGACGTGTTCTTTCAGTGTGGTATACTTTAAAGTAAACGATCGAAATGATATTATCACGTGCTGCGTTAAATTGACGCTACGCTTCATTTCATTTATTGATCCTTAGGTCCCGGTGAGCATGGCCTAAGGGAGGAATGCAAGTGCGTTTTATGCATCGATTTAAGATTCAGAAATCCATGAGAAAAAAGTGAAATGGTGGACAAAAAACAAAGCAAACAAGATAGCTGATACATATACGTAAAGGCAGAACGGGGTGTCGCAAGGAAGGTTTTTTTTAAATATGACGAAGGAGTAAACTCCAGCACTAGAAAAATAAGAAAGATTTAGGTAAGATTAAGTACAAATAAAGAAATAAACACTACTACACGAAAGACGCATTTGATTTAAAAGACATAAGTGCAGTACATACACACAAGAACACAACAAACAAAATATCTAAACTTAGGTTATCTAGTCTTTTACCAAAACCCGCTGTGCGTGTCGTTGCACATGGTTGTGTTACTTGGTAAGGCTGGTAAGGGATTCCGTGGCATTATGGAGTTAGAGTTATTTTTCCGGTGTTATAAACGAAGGGTAGAGCTCCACACTGCAGAATTTAACTTAGTAGTGCTTCTAGTTCTACTATCTCTCCTGCTTTTCATTCTTTACTCAAATCCACTCTTGCGTCATCTGACGTCGTCCTGCAGCCTCCGACGTTTACGTGGCTTGCTCACGTGGTTGGTTTTGCACATAGGTAAAGCAATCAGAAACGCTCACCTTCAAGTGAGCTACCTTCATGCCAACTTTTCTTTTTCGTCAGTTGTATAAATAAAATTAGTTCGGCATAAAATGTTGGTGCACAGTAACTTTGCATATACTGCGTCATCATGAATTTTTCACGGTGAATGTTGATTTTGTTAACCTCTGCCCTCCAGCAAGTTCAAAATAAACACCGTTCGCTTCATTTTGCGTCTCTACAATTACGTCCAGCATTAAGGCGATTAAATAATTTTTATAGCTTATATCCTTGACCACGCCGTAGTGGTAGATTAGCGGCTAAAGTGTTCTGCTGCCGCACTCGAGGGCGTGGATTCGATCCACAGAGAAGGTGGCAAGAACGTCGTGTTCTTGTATTTAGGCGCGCTTTCAAAAATCCATGTGATTAATGTTATGTATCCGTTACGACGCGCCACGTATTCACATCGTTGTTTCTTGCAGATCTTCCACGTGCATAGATACGCATGCTGTTCAGATAAAGACAAGAGTTTCTTCAACCAAGAAAATGCAATATTAGCTGCGCTATGCTGCTCTAGGCAATCAAACGCACAAATAAGCAATGTGATTCAAATAAGAAACATATTTTAGATGTGAAGCAGATTATGAACGAGGCCTGTCCCTCCCTCCGGCGTCGGCGTAGCCTGCCCCCGTTAGTACTGCACGCGCACTCCGGCGCGTGCTCTAGTTTGAGTGGAGACCGCTAATGCCGCTGTAGTTCAAGAGATAATAAATACAAGCGCTTGCTCTCCCCGGGCACGCTCTCTTCTACAGCAGCTGTCATGGAGTGCGCTTCGACGAACGAAGATCGCATCGCGGCAGCGCTGCTGCTTTGCGAGCCCGCGCTGCCAAGCGCTGCAAACCGCCGGAAGCGGTTGCTACATGAGGTTGATGGCACCGATGCGCGCTTTAAGCGTGGCTTTCTCGTCCACACAATCGGGCACAGCTGTAAGGTATGCGACCGCTAGTGTTTCGATAACAATCTGACCAAGATCTCGACCATCAAGAACGAGCAGTCCCGTGCCAACGCCATCGCCGTTCTGCAGCGGGAGTTTGACGCCGACGAAAATCACAGTGAGTATGCCGTTCGCTCTACGTGCAAAGATTCGTTGGTGGCAGGCGAACTCCCCGCGATGAGCGTGACGAACGGCTACCGCTACCCGCCGAAACCCGAGCACATCCCGAGCTCAACCCGATGGAGAAACATCAGGGGAACCTCGAATGGAAGGAGCGTGAACAGCGATGAAGAAAATAAAAGTTTACTCAGCTTTAAGTCGACTCATGGCTGCTTCACATACTGCTCAGGGTTCCCTTTATGGAGAGACGGGGAGATTTTTTTTTTATTTGCCACGAGACAGGACTGCGAGACAAGAGAGAAGGAGTGGCATGATAGCTACTCGAGATACGCGCTATATTTCTGATTCATGTATTACAGGGTAATAAATAGCCGCTCGCAATTGCTCATGTTAGTTGCTTCGAGGGTTGGGCGGTTTTACCAAAATGTGCAGTGCAAGTACGCTTTACGAGGGCGTAATAAATATGTTGCTGTCGCGGGAAACAAAGGCGGTGTATGGTGTCGTAAACAATTTAGCCGCCCGGCAGTCTGCGGGAACGTTCAGCCAAATTACTTCTTACATCTTTCGTTTCACAGACTGTTTTCCCTTACGCCATGAACTTTAGTAACGTTTGTGCTAAGGCAGTGACGCCACATCTAATGGAAACTCGAGATGTTTTTCGATAGCCGGTCTAACTTGCCGCTTCGGAAATCTCGTCAAGCAGCTTTATATGTTTATATCTGCCTTGGTCTCCTCTTCGTGACCGCACCTGATGCGTCTCATGTAGATATTTAAGCTTTATTGAGTGCTTAGTATCAATATAAGTGTGAACACATTTCTAAAGCACAAAGGATCAAATAGTGAAACCTATGGTGAGGCCGTTCATCATGTTAGAGAAAGGAATACACCGCTCGCTCGCTCGCTCGCTCACTCACTCACTCACTCACTCACTCACTCACTCACTCACTCACTCACTCACTCACTCACTCACTCACTCACTCACTCACTCACTCACTCACTCACTCACTCACTCACTCAAACACATCTACGTCCCCGATGAGTAAATTATGCAAAGAATAACAAGGACTCCTGCCTTTGTGCAGCGTCATGCTACAGCGGTTAACTTCCTCACAGGAATATAGTTCTAGCAACTTTAGTACGTTACATGGGAATTGCCATAGCGATAATGATCTTGTGACGCGCTCATGCACTCTTTTGTTGTTTCATGCTCTCGAATTCTTTCATTCCCTTTTGCCCTTACCAAGCATACGGTTGCCAATTGGAGATGATGACGATGATGATGATGATGATGATGATCCTCATATGGCGCTCAGCCAATGAGGAGGATAGGCCAAGAATCGTGCGGCATTAGTGACCTCCCCTGGCTGTCCTCCCTGTCTTTTATATGCCCTTCTTTCTCTTTGGCATTTTGATGAGAGAGAATAACGATTTTATTTTCTCCACCTTAGGTATCAGAGTTCTAATAGAAGACCGCGTGTCATTGCTCATTACGCACACCTTACGATAAGAAGAAAAGAGCCTGCTTTCCCTCACACGTCGCAGGCATCATCGTCTATTACCGCAAACGCTTCGCGTAAGCAAAAGCACAACCGGCCACGCGTGGTCGTGCGCTGTAACGGGGCCTGTAACGGGGCCTACATACCTCTACATAGAGCGATAGTTACACATATAGTGGTAGTTACGGTATATAGGCCTACTGTGTACCCTCTGCTATCATACTTTACCAGCGATGTGTTCGTTTTCCATCTTCGTCTCCAGGAAAGGACGGGTCTCCGTCGTCCTTTTTCTTTCTTTCTTTCTTTCTTTCTTTCTTTCTTTCTTTCTTTCTTTCTTTCTTTCTTTCTTTCTTTCTTTCTTTCTTTCTTTCTTTCTTTACTTTTGTCCGTTTTGTCCGGTATCGCACGCACAGGTGATTATTGCTTCGGCGAGACGACGTCTTAGCTTGCATACTGATTCTCGTAAGACCCGTTATGGAGGAAGAAACTATGCGAGCGATAGCAAAGAAAACTAGGAAACAAAGACGGCAGTCCCGCACTGAAGACGTGCACTCACGTAAACTGGGCCTAGAAGGGAAACGTGTCGTATCGCTTATGCACGCGTTTCTTGTGCTTTTCTTTCTTCCCGATGCATCGCGGAAGTCAAGCTTTCCGACACCCGAGCTGTGCACGAGCTAAGGAAACGGGCTGGCGTCAGGGGCATTGCGTTCGCGCTTATTAGGAAGCTGCCCCTACTATATAAGCGGCGGCGAAGATTTATTACTTCCCTTATTCCTGCGCATAATGCAGTCATATGCGACGAAGAGGAACGCCGTACGTCATGGTGTAGCACGAAACGCACGAAAAACGAAGACCAAGAGGCACGCAACGTAAGCGCTTTCTTTTTTGTGTTTCGCGCTGCACCATGACGTACAGCAAACGCCAACTAGCCGAAGAACAAGTTCTCCTGAAGAATACCCCCCCCCCCCCCCCTCTTGGCTTCGTTTCTCTCACGAAGGCATATGGGTGGCAGTTAACTTGAGAGAGTCCACAAGTGATTGCGCATTGTACTTTATGTGCTCTCTTTGTTCAAGTGGTCTTTTGAGGCTGCCTTATGTGCGCTTATAAGCACTACCGATGTGGTGAAACGATGCTCCGGTAGCTAAATAGCACACTACAACAAGCGCTATGGTCAAGACACTGTTAGGTAGTAAGGTTTCGAGTTCTGCGCCAGTGAAGCGACAAAATATTTCCTAGGAAGCAGCCGATTGATCTTGAGATGTCTTTTGTATTCACGGTTGTCCTTTCGGTGGCCTTGCCATACGCCTTCTCAAAACAATGGCGCGCATTTGATTTTGGGCGGCGACGGCTGCATCGAGATAACTGGTGGAACGTGAATCCCATTTCAGTGCCCACATTACTACTCTTCGACGCCTGCTGAAACGTCTCTCAAGCCCCCAAATTCCACTAAGTATCAATCAATCAATCAATCAATCAATCAATCAATCAATCAATTCTAAATCATGACTCCTGTAATGGCGGCACTGGAACTTTATCATACATATCAACAGAGAGGAAAAAGCCGAGCGAGGTTGCCTCTCACGTACAAATCCTGGCGAAAAAGAAAAAGTAGTAGCTTTAAAGAGACATTGCTAAACCTCTTCACTACGGTCTGTCGCCTAAAGCAACAAGTTTCGGGGCTTGCTTCTTGCCTCATGCCGTACTGCGGTTACTTTGGCGACAAATTTGAGGGAGGCATTAAGAAAAAAAAAAAAGAAACATTACAGGACAGCTTCACGAACGTGTCTTTCCTCCTCTTTCTCCTTGATTGCAACATCTCCAGCACGGTTGCCTAACGCTATCTTCGGAACTGTTTCTCTCCTACATTCCTAGCTCTTTGCCATGCTTTCTGTCTCCTCTTTTTAGCAAGAAACTCCCGCATTGCGTAGCTCGTTTGCTCGCATTTGTGCATCCAAGTAATGCCTGCATGGTGACATCTAGTTTCGTTTCTGTTTGCTTCGGACAGGACAAAAATTACAAAAAAAATAATTAGCAGTTGAGAAAGAGGAACGAGAACTTTGGGAGCACAGAGTTGGAAAAAAGGAAGAAACGGCAAGAAAAAAAATAGAACAAGGAGACCAAAACCAAGACTGGAGTTGCGGCTTGAGCCCACAAGCCAAACCAATCCACACACTGTTGTAGTGCGTGCGGAGACGTTTCTCGGGAGTGCGGTCACGCTTTGAGTTCTCTTGCAATGTTCGCAAACTCGTGTTTCACACTGTCTCCACTTACACTTCCCCCCTCCCCCTCCTGCACCCTTTGTTCCTAACTCGTAAGCGAGCTGCGCGAAAATTGATCGCCGCTCTCCAGTGAACGCCGCTTTTCTGCGGGCACCGCGCGTGAGATTCCGGCAAGCCCCGGAGCCGCATTCTGCGCCCACGGCTCGGAGCCGGGTGTGCGCATACGCGCACGTCTGCGTATGTATTACACCCACAAGCCGTGGGCGGAGGAAGTTGCATTCCAAGCGTTCCGTCCAGATGTCCCCGCAGTATACAGAACTTCCCTCGCGCCTCACAAGTTGGCTTCTCGGCGAAGCGAGCACCGATTCAGTACGCCAGTGCGTCGAATTGTTGAGTTAGGCGGAAAGAAAGAAAAGTAATGTTGGCGTGTCATTGTAAGATCGGGCGGCGTTGTGGGCAGCGTGAATTCGCGAACAGTGGCATCCTTGATGAAGCTTTTCTAGCAAAGTCATGCGGTAAGACGGAATGACAATACTAACGGTTAGAGAAAGGGATGTTACGCTACATGTGTCGCGAGCAGCGCCGCCTTTTCTCCAGTGCAGGTTCGGAATTCCAAGTGGGATGCAAATCACGTTGCGTCAGGTATTCTTTACGCCATTGATTTTCTCAACGTGCAATGCGTGTGCGTACGCCGTGCAGTTGCGTGAAAAAAAAATTACTTCATCTCCCGCTAAAGGGAACCATGTGTGGATGCGAAGCAGCGGGGAGATGGTTAGCTTGAGCGGGAGATGGTGTAATTTTATTGAGAGGATGAATGAGAATGCATAAGAGGAAGAGAGATAACGCGGTGGCCTACCGGTCGCGCCTCTAACCTAAGCTACTTCGCATATTGTGCGCGGAGCCGCAGGTGTTGCCATTCGTTGCGCAATCCGGAGAGGAGAGGAGCGTCGGAGAGGAGAGGAGGAATGCCGAGAGGAGAGGAGATGAGACAAGGAGAGGAGGGGAGGAGGATGCGCATGCGTAGTGCGGGTGTGGACGCCACACGGCGGATGGATGGATTGAGGGAGGGAGTGACATAGCCCCGACCATAAGCTGCTTCGCATCCAAAACAACAAATTTGGTCGGAACACAGCCATCCACGAAGTCCGTATTGCGCGTGAAACACGAGGTCATTTATATGTGCATCCGAAACTGATGAAAATGCGCCGAAAGAGTTACTTATATTAGTGTGGTGCGCGTACTTGCGTGGCAGTCATGCCTCGCCGCTCGAAGTGGTGGCGCGGCAAATGCTTCGGCGAAACGACGTGTCAGGGATGGCGACTGAGCATAGCCACACGCATATTATGCATCTGAGTCTGCGTTAATGCGCAGCGAATAGTGACAAGTAGCACCGCAGGCAATCAGAAAAATGACTGCTTATACATTCAATAAAATCAGACTACTGGAACGCGAAGCAGTCCGTGGTTGAACGGTGGAAAATGCGATACAGTGCGATAACACACAATGCATTCCATTAATTCGTGCAATTTATGGAGGTGGGATATCTTGGGCAGTACTGGAGAGGTATTCTCTACTTCATAAAGCTATAACAGCCTGTACGAGAACCACATGCTAACATTTATCAGGCCGAAGAAAAAAAAAAGGAAATTTTAATCAGACCTTGTGTCATAGCAAAGAGCCACACGCTTGAGCGCCATTTCACGAAATACCGAACAATGTTCAAAACACACGTAGTGCAAAAGAACTACAGGCTAACGGGAAGCCTCCGCATTGGGCTGGTATTTATGGCTGTATGCGCGCGATCTCATTTAACTTACAATGTATTATTCATGTCCTCGTACCAGTAAATATGGGGCTACATCGCCAACTCACGTGTCTTTTCGACAGCTGAGCAGTCGGAGAGAGAGAGAGAGAGATATGATGGGCGGAAGGCAGGGAGGTTAACTGGAAGGAAAATATCCAGTTTGCTACCCTGCACTGGGGAAGGGGTGAAGGGAGACAGAAAGGGATGGAAGAAAAGAATAAAGAGAGAAAGAGAGAGGTCAAATCGCGCACACACACAAGCACGGCATGTGTCAGAGACGGTTCACGAGGCCCGTTCCGCGCAAAAGCTTGAGCACAGCCTTCGTGGCTTTCTGCTGCGAGACACTATCGTTCCGGCATTCCAATATGGTTTGCTCGGACAGCGGTCGACCATCAAGGCGTGACAATTCTGCGGCGAGAGACTGTCGCTGGGAGCAGTACTCAGGGCAGTCGCAGAGGTCTTGAACAATCGTTTTCTCGCTGCAGCAGTGAACACAGGCAGCACTGTCTTCCAGTCCAATGCGATAGCCAAAACTTCTTGTGAATGAAGTGCCTAGCCACAGGCGGCAAAGTACGGTCGTTTCATAGCGGGTAAGCCCACGCGGAACTCGAAGTTGTAGTGATGGGTCGAGGCGGTGTAGACGGGTATGTAGAAGACCAGGGGTGTTCCACTGCGCTATAATCATGTCACGCGCAAGCGAGCGAAGTGTTCTTACTGCATCCGTTCTTGACAGTGGGATGGCTTGCAGCACTCCAATTTCGTGAGCATGTTTCGCAGCATTATCTGCGTGCTCGTTGCCGATTATTCCAGAGTGGCCTGGTAGCCACTGAAACGTGATGTCATGGCCTTTGTCGGTTAATTGATGATAGAGCTGTCGTGTTTGAAGCACTAATTGGTCTTGCGGCCCGCTACGTAAGGCCGAGAAAAGGCACTGAAGGGCTGACTTAGAATCTGTAAAGATGGCCAATTTCTGTGGTGGCTCCCCATCGATCACGCAAAGTGCGGTGCGTAGTGCCTCAAGCTCCGCGGCAGTCGGAGGGTGCACGATCCGGTCTGCCTCTATTTCACTTATACATTGCTTATTGTATAAAGCGACACTGCGACATCAGTTATCTTCATCACATGTTTTTGTGCAAGGCTTTATGGCCTCTTGGTGTACAACTTGGTTTAAAAATGTTTAATTTAATTAGAAAGACATTTTGAATGTCCCCTTTATTAAAGGGGCCCGCAACGTCGTGGCGACGTCGTGGCGCCACGTCGCCGCAGTGGCTCTGGCCACAAGCTTGTCGTCACTGTGGAAGCGCGAATACGTTGAAAGAAAAATGGAAAAGAACATGTGCAATGGTTCAAAGGGACAAGAAACCACGCCGGCGTGGCTTCTTGGTCCTTTTTCACCCCCACCCTCCTCTTCCGCCCCCTCCTAATGGTGCAACTGCGCGCTCGTCGCGGCAGAGGGAGTGAATGCTCTCGGACGGTACATTTCCACTCAAATTTGAAGCTGTCCCTCTGTTAATACCTAACGGATTTGGAAACGTTTTGCGACAGGGGATTTGTGAGGCAATAAGCTGCTTATCTGATGCGGATCACTTAAAAAAGTGCTGCAAGCGCACTTTTATTATTGTATTTGAAAAAGAAAGAGAAAACTCTTGCCTGACCGTCCCATTCCATGGAACGTTTCTTCCAGTCGCATTTTTTGTGGAGTTGAAAATGGCAGAGGCCCGTGTACTGTGCGTTGCCAGTGCACGTTCAAGAACCCCAGATTGTCGAATTTTTCGGAGCTCTTTACTACGGCTTTTCTCTCCTATCCGCTCTTTCATTCCCCTTCCATCTTTCCCTCGCACGCTGAGCCGTGGTACCGACAAGAGCTGCAGCAAATAGCGTCCTTTCCTTTGCCGAATCACTGTTGTTATTTCTTCACAGACCACTTGATGTCTACTCAAAAAACGCGAATGGTATAGCCCTGTCTTTCAGATCTCCTGGCATGGTGGTTAAGCAACTCTCAATCTATAATGGTATGTCATTGATAGTACCCGATTCTACGAGGAAACGCGGGTTCGTGAGAGCAGCACTTCCGAAGCAAATATTTAGTGACCGTGAGGTCACATATGCCTCGCTAAATGTTTTAAAGCGCTCCTGCGTTTCTAAACCCCCTGGTTGTTATAAGACGGTGGCGTCGTCTTCACTCGAAAGGCGGTGCTCTGTGATATCCGGCGATAAATCGCGTGTATCTGCGGACAGCTCGATAGGGGAGCCTTATACAGTGATACCATGATTTATTCCGCCACTGCTTTCATGCACGCTCCCAAGCAAACGCGACGTAGTATACGTACGTGCGCACGTAATGGACGCAACTTCGTATACACGTTTAAGTGCATAGTCTCGGAAGCGAAGCTGCGTTGTGTTCGAAGACAAAAGTGACGTTGATATCAATGTCAGGGTGTCATGTGAGACTAGGATAGGGCAAAAAATATTGACCGTATAAACATAGCCTCAACATGATCCAGCATGTGGTGTGGTCTTTTATTGCTCTGTTTGTTTCTTACATTGAAGAAGAAAATGCTCGGAAGTGAGTTACAATTCACTTATATCCGAATATACGCTTGTTGCAGTCGTCATAAGGGAAAGTTCAGAAATATTTCATTTGGCATCACGTGATCACGTTGCGGCACAAGGCAGAAAATTTGCCACATTACCGCCGCTTTACCGTGCGCCACATCATGCGCCGCATTATGCGTCACATTATTGCGGTTCATTGACATAGATTTTGCCAGTTCCATCCCCCCCCCCCCCCCACCACCACCCCAAATATGGGGCGCAAAGGGGCCAGCTCACTGTATATTTAGGGGACTGATGGAAACATCTTCTGGCAGGGTATAGTCTCGCCATAATAGACTATTCCTCGATTGACTGTGATCTTGACCGAAACACCAGTCAGGAATAAATCTTGCTGTATGTCAGTAAACTTATTTTCATTCCTTCCGCCCCACTCTTCCCATTGGCATTGTGCTTCCTTGAAAATAAAGAACTCTCACTCACTCACTCACTCACTCACTCACTCACTCACTCACTCACTCACTCACTCACTCACTCACTCACTCACTCACTCACTCACTCACTCACTCACTCACTCACTCACTCACTCACTCACAGAACGTCTCGTATTGTAGTGAAAAGGATTATAGACTGCGTAAAATTGAAGTACTGCTTGGGTAAACTGACGCAAGGCTTTGCAAGATAAACAGCGCGAAAGGACGGTTTAAAGGAACACGCACACACATGATAGCCGCGTAAGCTCCAAAAAGAGGTACGGGTCTAGTCGTCCAGTGGTTGTCCGTGTGTACACCACCCTCGTCGTTTTGCTTTCTACGAACAGTGTACGTTCTCAGCGTTAGAGCTGTTCTCACGTATTCCATGAAGCCTGATGGGAAGCTTCACAATCATTCTCTAAATCTTCTGATTGATTGATTTCTGGGGCGTTACGTCCGAAAACAACGATTTGATCATGAGCGACGCCGCAGTGGAGGGCTCCAGAAGTTTTGACTATCTGGGATTCTTTAACGTGCAATGACATCACACAATACAAGGGGCCTCAACATTTCTCCTCCATCGAAATGCAGCCGCCGCGGCCGGGATTCGATCCCGCGACCTTCGGATCAGCAGTCGAGTACCATAGTCACTACACCACCGTAGCGGGGCTCTGTTAATCCTCTGAAACCGCGATCTATACGGTAAAGGCAAACTACTATTCCGTGCATTTTCTTGTGAGTGGAATAAAAAAAAAGGGGGGGGGGGGGGACAAATATGATATTTTGTGGCTGACTTTCAAAGAGTTTTACGGCGACGTAACTTTCCCCTTGCCTGTTTTTTGTTTGCGACAGCGAATTTCACACCAGCAGTACTTTGCTCTGCTTCAATGCCTGAAGCTTTGCATTCGAAACTCAAGACTGGAAAAAACCTTACCTGCACACGTAGGCGCACACCTGAGTACAAATTCAATAGAAGCAAATTTCGCTGACCTTGTTTCTATATCTAGTCGGCAGACAGAACAGATAACATTAGCAGTTATTTTGCGTTGTCGACACCCGGTAATAAAGGTAATAGTAGTAAAGATAAGAAGGCCTAGAGAGAGTTTTTCACTCTGCATGGAACCGAACGCTGCCTTGACGTTTAATTTCTTCCTACGCACCGGAAAACGTATGCGCATGGCTGTCCGAAGCTGCGGGATGCACAAAATTCAGAAAGTCATCCAGAACGCTAATAAAGATAGGCGCCAATTAAAGAAAGAAGTGTGTGCTAAAATTAATACTGCGTTTTAAATGTCGACATGTAGAGTCACTACGCGAAATAAACGCAGCGTGCAAAAGAAAAAAGACAGAAAAAAAGCAGAGCTCTGTAAATGGTGCCTAATTAACGCGGCAGTCTCTCGCGGTTTTAACAGTACGTTGACACTCGTAGCCTCTAAATGCCTTTACTACTTTTTTTCTAATGCCGGGATTGCGACGGTGTATTACCTTCTGGGAAAAGTGGAATCCCCTGTCACGGACGCTTACACGTAGTTTGTAGCTCCTTCAGAAGAAAAATTAAAACAACTGTGGCACGATTATTCGCATATGTCACAAGTTCCCTTATCAAAAAAATTTTTTTGCAGTGTCCGCAAAAGCTGCTTCCAGCTCCCACGCATCGAAAGTTTGCATTTTGCGATAGCTATTAGGTGTTCTTTAATATTCTGTGCCTTTACGTAAGGTTGTATATGTATTTTTCTTGTTTGTAGGGAGTGCTCTTAAAGAACGGGGTGACATCAGACGATATCTTAATTAGACAGCGGTGTCGTAATCATGTTGCTGCGCAGTTATGTTGTAATGTTTCTTTTCTCCACGCTTACTTTGCGGATAAGAAAAAGTGCCTGTTCTATGTATGTATGTATGTATGTATGTATGTATGTATGTATGTATGTATGTATGTATGTATGTATGTATGTATGTATGTATGTATGTATGTATGTATGTATGTATGTATGTAAAAGGAAAATTAAAAGAACTGCGGTATGATTATTCGCACATGCAGCAAGTTTCCTTATAAAGCTCTTTGCCTTGCCCGCAAACCTGAGCAGCGTAAACCTAATTGAAGCTTTTTTTTTTATGAAACCACGCTGCGTAAGGTAAACACTACTACCTTCCAAACTCGAATTCCATAAGGTCCCTAGATTGCCCCCCTCCCGCCCCCCCCCCCCTCCCTTTTCTCCTGAGCTGAAAAAATTCCCTATGTGATCGGATACAAGAAGCACAGTTCTGTTTTCGGTTTTCCTTAACTTTATTTTTTGATGTTTCGATAACTGAACCCTGGAGTTGCCACGCCAGAAACTTAGCAAAGCTGTGAGACAAAAAAAAAAAATGAAACACAGTTCACAATGTAGCGCATTATTTACGCACGAATACCTGTGTGCGAAGGCTCATCCATGCGCGCACCTAAAAAAAAAAACAAACACCCGGGCAAGGGCGCTTATTTTTGCATGTGTTATGTTCGTATTTGTGTGAGCGCACGCGCGCGTTGACATTTGTATCAGCTCACATCCACTGTGCATAAAAAAATGAGCTCCAAATTTGTACGTGGCAACGCACTATATTGTTACGGCACACATCGTATGTTGATTGGCACTGCAATGAATTTTAGCACCTAATGTTCTGTTAAACGCGCGTCAAATTATCTGGGATCGGAGGTATTTGTGTATCGCACCTTTCAGTACGCGGAGTACGTGTATGAATACGGGGTTTCGAGCTTGTGACCTTCAGACCTGTTACGTTTACGATTAGTGCGATTTATTAGTTGACCGCTCAACTATACAGATGCACATTATTTTCACTTAGTGTGAAACTTGATATGCTGCAACTTTTTTTTCTTTTTTTCCTTTTTTTTTTTTTTTTTTTTTTTTTGCTGGTTCACAGCCTTCGGCGGTGGTCAAGGCTCTCCGTCAAGTGGTGTCCGACAAAGATCCTGCCTTGTGGGATGAACTTGTGTGAGTATTCAAAAAAGTCCCGTTGTGTTACACCTTTGTAGCGATTCAAGGCGAAAGGCACGCTGCACATTTGATAATACATCAAGCAGTAGTACATCGAATAGTGTTTTTGCAACATACATATTGGGGCAAGGCGTTTGCAAGACCTGACGAGCCTCAATGAGAAAGCCCATGTTATGGCATTTCTGTCTGCATTTCCAAGAACATATCGTCTAGCCTTATAAATCAAGTACCAAATGCACATCCGGTTCTTTTTTATTTAGTGCGAAAAGCCATGTGAAGGCAGGATACGGCTCTTTCAACATCATTAAGTTGATATGAGGAAAAATAATACATTCGAAAAAGAAGAAAAAAAAGGAACAAAAGAATAAGAAAAAAAGACGCTGTCACCAGATCACTGAGTCAAAGAATAAGAAAAAAAATGACGCTGTCACCAGATCACTGTGTCAAAGGAGGTCACTTTGAGCGGAATGCAGTACATGTAATGTGATCACCCAGATCACTATGGTTACAGTATATGCAAGCAAATAGCCTTCGTGTATACTGAGAGACAACACGATTATGAGAAACTTCGTGAACATACTGGTATAGTCAAGATGAACAGTAGTGCTAGCTATAGACAATTCATCCAGTTCTTGCTCTATGTAAACTCGCGTGTGGTGCATGCTCGCATGCCCCGGGGCTTAGGTATGCCAGTATGCGCCGCAAGTGATGGGTCTGAATACCCCATCACTGAAGTATTTGAATGTGTCAGTTTTGGCCGCTCCGCGCGGGTGTGCGCCGCATCGGGTACGGCTGTTTTTTTATACATTTTCATTTTAGCGGCGAAGCCGTTCTAGGCCAAGGTCTTGCCCGTCTCTTGTACGTGTCGTAACGCAGGAGAGAAAAGTGGACACACTACTTACTGTGGGGGGGGTTACGCGAAGCCCATTTGCGAGGAATCTCCGTGCACACTTTTTGTCTTGCACTCTAGCCACTGCTGCATGATAGTAACTACGCGAATGCCAATGTGCGATAAAGTGTAGCTACATCCGTTGTGCTCAATCCACTGCTACGTGATAGCAGTTATGCAAAGGACAATGTGTGAAAAATTGTCGAAAAGCGTATGCTGCGCGTCGTACTGCTCGCGCTGGGCGTAGCTGTACTTGTGCTGTGGAAATACATACGCGCTGTCCGTGCTTCATGTCTGTTTAATTCCTTCAATATGCTTTCACTGCGCTCTATTTGCGTAATCATACGTCATCAGCTTTGCACTTTTTATGATTCTCAAGCTTGTTAGTTCGCCTTCTCCTACACCGTGGTAGGGTACACCATATTTGCTTCATGTGGACACCGCCATTACGATGCAATGTAATGCGTGTATATTGGTGGGGCAGAACTGGTAAAGAAAGGTAGTTATCCTGCGCAGCGCTTTTTGACTACTCTGGGAACATTCGTATAGACATTAACTAATTGAATAAATAAATAAAACCACGTGCCCGGCTTTAGACAGGAAATATCTTTAGTGCAGAATATGACACAGCTGCTGGTTTAAGGATAAAGTAACACAGAAACCTTATAGTGAATATACATAAAAAAATAAACAGCTCCTGCGTTATCGAGTAGCAGGGACACTGTTTTCACTTTCGCATGGGGTAGTGACGTAGTGCTTCTAGCAAAAAGAATACGACGAGGGCGACGACGACGACAACAACAACAACAACAACAACAACAACAACAACAACAACAACAACACACACAACAACAACAACAACAACAACAACAACAAACCGCCTTCGTCGTCAACAACTGTACCAGAATCAGCAACGATAGCGTTTCACGTTATTGAGCGTCTGGCGTTTAAAAAAAACAAAAAAAAACGAAAGAATGAAACCTCTATAGAATAAGAAAACTCTGCCAAATAAACTCCCAACTTCTCGGGTGGACGCACTGCGCTGGAAGAATCACCGTCTTTGTCCGCATAACCGCGTTCAACGCCGCAGAGTGAAAATAACAATAAATAAATAAAATGTATGCATAAAACGAACAAAAGAATATATAAGAAGGTTCTCTTGAGAAATGGCAGATTCGCGCGTTTTATTGTGGCAGCTGCCGGAAGAAAATCGAGTTTCGCATCCGCTTTAAGTCAGAGCACGCGTGAAACTGATTTGATTGCGCATATTGCGGCACGCGAGAAGAAATCTGTCTTATCGTAAGAGAAGGCGGCGGAGTAGCTGGAACGCCGACAGTCAAACATCTCTCTTTCTCTCCGTCACATTTATTGTCATTTTAATGAAGGAAAAGATGCGAGTTCAGAGCTCAAGATTTTGCACCCAAATTGCGATGCCCGTTTTTTTTCTGTTTTTTTTTTTCGTTGTGACAGCTGTCGCGGCAAACGGAAACCCAGCACGTATTGTTCTCGCAAGCCTCGACATCTTGCGTGTTTCATTAACGTTGCCTTAAGATTACTTCGAGCGTAATTATACGGAAGTTGCAACCATTCTGGCGTGAATTTCCTTCGGGGTTTTGTAAACAAAGTTCAAAATTTAGGCAAGTCTCATCGCCCTGGAAGTTGAATGCTTCGCTTTGTGCCTTTGTTGTTCATTTATTAAAGGAGTTGAAAAGCTTTCTAAATACTTGCTGCGCCGGCGAGTGGTGGAGCCTTTATTTCAGGGCGTGAAGTGAGCTAGAACACAACCTGTAATGAAAACAGTTGTCAACTTCTTGTTCGTATGTTTCGATAATGATTGCTGCGGTTTTGCGTGCCAGAAACACGACGTGATCGTGGGGCGTGTCGTATAGTGGAGGACCCCGGAAGAATAAGTTTGACCATCTGGGACCCTTGAACATGTAGTGACACCGCTCAGTACATAGGCCTCTAGCATTTCGCCCGCGTCGAAACGCGTACACCACCGCCGGAATCGAACCCGCGCACTTCGATCAACAGGCGAGCACCGTAACCACCGTAACCGAGTTGTGCCGGAATATTTTCTGGTTGTCAGCGTTCGTGAATAGACAACCGAAATTAGCGACGTGCCCTCGCCCACTTGCATATTTTTTAAAATTGGCGATGTCAGTTAGAGTGGCCAGAGAGATCGGTCCACCTGAAAGCACTGTGCTCTACTACTGAGGCATTCTAGTTCGTTTAGAGCATCACCATTCAGACATCAAGGAAAGTTCCAGCGAGGAATAGGGACAGAGATGAGAAGGAAAGCATGGAGGTTAACCAGAAGCTGGTATCCGGTTTGCTACCCTATGCCGGGATGGGGAAACCAGGGTGAGAAAGTGTACAGAAAAAGAAAGTAAAAAAAAAACCATACACACGCAGAGAGAAAACAGACAAAAAGAATTAAGAAAAGAAAACCACACAATGGAAGAGCGTTCTAGTTATACTCGTTCAGAGAGGCTGGTCCCTTTAGCCATCTTTAGGACTTCCCGTTTAGTATCTATCGTAATCGCAACAACCTGTAGTCGCTTTTAGGACAACGATAGCGACACCCACGTAGTCTTTTAACGAAATAATTACCTCATTCTTTATACCTCCAGCGTCATTGATTGTCTTCACTGAGCGCATGCAGTTCGAGAGAGTAACACCACGCGTCTTCCACTTAAAATACCTGTCGAAGAACTGCATGCACGTAACAAACCCATGTGCACGCAGGCGGGCAATGGACGACGGGCTGAACGCCCGAGAGGCGTCGCTGCTGCACGACGAGCTGCGAGACGACGACGGTGTGTCTGTGGTTGAAGATGGCGACGCGCAGCAACAGTTCTTGCTACGGCTATCGCAAGAGGTGGCCACCATTACAGGTGAGCAGTCCTAGCACATTCGCATTTCCTAAACTAAGTACTTATGTGACAACGACTCTAAATGTGACATCCTGCTATAATGCCTGTGTTATTTAGGACCGTTCTAGGCGTCATGTCGAAGGCGACTCATTTTTAAAGATTAATGCCTACTCCACCATTAACAAAACTTTAGCGCCGTAAAACATGAATCGTTATTTAGTACGATTAAAGCATCCAAATTTAAATAGCATTCGAGAAGCCTGGCATAAATACTACATATAAAATGCAAATAGAGAAACTTGCAGAAGAAATATTGGCTCAGTTATAAGGAGAGTATGTTATAAAATTTGTTTATTTATGAATATTGAGAAAGGTATAGCTAACCCGCTGTATCATCAAGAGGAATTTTCCAGTACAAGAAATACAACGAAAGAAAAGTAGTGATGCAGGACGACTCCGTCGAACTTCTCGTCAAACTTAGTAGTGCACCATTGTATTACCTTTGGTTTGCGTTTCCGTGCGTACTACAGGAATTTATGAGTGGGCCGTTTGTTAGCAAAGGGTTATTTTTGCATTAATGACCGCGTTTGAGATTCTTGCTCCTTGTCGCCGGACGTTGCAATAATGATAATAATAAATCTGCGCCTACTTCTGAGGATTTCGTGACTGAAACGGTTTCTGGACTCTCGTATATTTCCTTGTAGGATTCGTATACGCAGTTTGAAGTTTTCGATTTGTGTTTATTGAGTTTTGTTGATGCGTGCAAAAAAAAAATGTACGCGGCGCTTGTACACTGAAGAAGGTCCCAAAGACAAAACGGAATAATTAATTTGAAAAATAATTATTCCATTTTCATTTTAATTATTCCAAATAATAATTAAAAATAATTGGGCTCACTGAAACGTAATTAAGGTAATACAGCGCGTAGACACACCCAGGCACAAAGCGAACGGACGAGGACGATCGCATGTGTTAGCGTTGCTTCGACCGCGCTTTTTGATAAAAAACTGCCCTACTTGCGCATGCGCGGATCTTAACATCGTTTCGGACAGCATGTTTACATATATATGCAACGGCTTTTTTTTTTTCTTTCTAATGAATGTTGTTGACAGTTCAGTGCTCGTCTCCTCCCTTCACCCCTTGTGTCTTCGCCCTCTATTCTCTTAAGTGAATTATGTTGGCCTGGAGTGCGCGAGCATTTTCAATAATGCACTACGTGCTCGTCAGACATCACTTCGAATTAACGAGGCATAACATTGCGAACTCGCTTCTCGCTCGCTTCTTTTCAGCTCTTCCTTCGACTCTGCCGCATATGGTGTAGAAAGGCAAGCTAAGATGTAGTCTCCTCCGGCAGAATCGTGCACCTTGTTTATCGCAAAAAGGACCGTTTCTGTATCAAAATACTTTTGAAGACGAGACAATTGATAGAGGTTTGAAGCCCCACTTTTCGTTCGTTCATGAAGAGAGTTGGGCGCGTTGAGCTGGAGCTTTCCTCTGTTGGCTGTAGTTTAAGGACACATGACTAAGCAGTCAGTATACAAGAAAAATTCGAAGGACGCGATACGCATTCATCGTGACAGCTCTGACCACTTAGCACAAGAAGAAAGTTTATGATGTCTGTAGGTTTCCTAGTGCCCATGAGCTGACTGATTTGGACGAGCTTTCGGTCTGAATAAAAGCCGTGAACGTACTTGTAAGGAAAGATGAACGTTTACGTTTAGGTCGTCGGAAAGCTGAGCAGTTCCATTTTCATCAGGCACGTAGCCAGGATTTTTTTCGGGGTGGGCCCAAAAAAGCATCATCATCATCATCATCATCATTTATTCACCCTTAAAGGCCCTTTTCAGGGTATTACATAACAAAAGAGGGGCGGGGGGGTGGACAAAAGCATCAATAAGAGCATGGTAGTTATTATACAATGCTTAAAGGAACTTGCCTGGGAATATAGAAGGTGCTTAATTATTAGACGAGAAAAAGAACAGAGTGCGATGCAGCCCAGGAGGCGAGTTAATCCGAGATGGAAAGGAAGTTTTTTGACACTACAGTAAAGCTAGTGCGTCTGCACGAGAAAGAATACTTTTCAACCAAGTAATCTCGACGAAGAAGGGCCAAACAGAGTCATTGACGGAAAGAGGAGCGACGAAACAAAAAAAGCAATGTAAGGGAATCATGCGCCCACTTACGAATGTGCAGGAAATAAAAAAATATATATTTGTCGGACGCTTTCTCAACTCAATTTCTTACACTTTGTCTCAACTACAAGCATGCGAGAAGAACGTGACCCAATTTATGGCAGAAATTCTTGCAAGAAAAAACAGACACATTCGCGAAAACAATTTTATTGAACCACAAAAAAACAAAACAAAACACGGATGCTGTCATGACACAAAAGACGCAGAACGGTAACGTTCGTTTTAGAAGCAATATTAAAGAATGACATTGCGAGTGGTTTTACAATATAGTAAAAGTCAATGAAAAAGAAAAAGAACGACCATGCAGCTTGGCCGAAAAGAGTGGTTGACCCTGCAAATTTCATGCGTCGCGGTTTCCCTATAAACACAGCGATAACTTCGTCGACACTGACTTGCATCCGGTGAATTGACATAAGAGCCAGGCCAATAAGCCGCTCTTCAGCTGTTGGGTTCCTCAGATATTTTTTTCCTCTTTTCAGTGTCGAGAAGCTGCGTTCTGCAGCAGCTGTACTCACTGGGATTCTCGCCAATATCTTGAGTGTGTGAACGTTCGGCAAGAGGGTTTTGTTGCATTCAGGTAAAGCGCCCGTAGCAGAGCGGGGAAGTTCCTCCTCTTGCATGGCTTGCCATTTAGTTTTCCAGATTTCCCATTCACCTTTTAGCGTAACTATATGCCCGTTGTCATATCTCTGGGGTACAAATCGAAGGCCGGCTGAACAGATTCGAATTTGCGATCGCAGGCGTGCTTTGGCAACACAAATTGCAAGCTTTGCAGTGTTTTCCGGTGGTTTGCAATGCGCCGTTTAAGGGAAGCTTTCTGGTCATCTATTTGTGGAATGAACGGGGCTGACAGTACCCTTCCGCAGAACTACAAGCGACCCTGGTTACTTTGTTTACTCCTTTCGCCACGTGGGCGCCTGTCCCCACGACACTGGCGGCGGAAAAAGTGTGGTGGGGTTCGTAGAGGTGCCAGCGGGATTGAACGGGTTAATGGGTCGTCGAAGCCGTCGCTTTCCGTACAAAAGTCCCCTTTTCCAAGCTCTTTCCGTTAGCGTCCGCCGGTCCGGTCGTGGAAAAACTCTGCGTCTGCGGCAAAGCAAAGCTGTACGCGTGCGTGTTCCCACGCGCCGCAGCTATCAGTTAAACAAAGCACCTGAATGCTCCCTAAGTTGCCCCCACTACGCGACTGTAAAAATGACGCCTGTGTTATACCGCCTGCTAGCTCTGCAGCAGCAAAGACACCGCTCCTCACGTTAAGAAAGACATTTCCTCAGGGAATTCACCGGTGGAGTCAACGATATCCTTTTCTCTGTGTTCTGTCATTATTCGCACTGTTCCTTGAAGCGATCCAGCTACCGAGCGCCCTGACCGTAGATGACAATCCTCGTTTCGCGCAATATAGACATGGTCGCTTTTGCCCAGAAAACCCGACACAACCAACCAACCACCTTGCCAAACATAACTGATGCGACGAAGATAAGTCGCACGAAGTACGGGCAGATAACGCCGTTTTCGCTGGTTTCAAAGCTGGATGGCAACATTTTCTTCGTTCTGGTGATTTCGTTTCCAACAAGCTTGTCTTATACCCCTGACACACGGGCATGCCAAAGTACTTTAGGTAAGGGGACATCTGCCGGAAAGGCGTTCATGCCCAGTGACACACGACAAAGGAGTATCTCCTTCCCGGCAAAGTTCCTTTGCAGAAAGGTAGATCGGCGATCTACTTTTCGAGCGTAATGGCGTACTCTCGCCGACAGCGTACACGACCCATAAACGGGAGATAACTTTTCACAAAATTACAACGCCCCGCAAGTATTTCCTTGCCTTGCGTATAAGCTTTAGCTTTTGGCCGTGTAATGAGATCTGTAGGGCCGCAAAGATTTATTTTTGCCGTACTCTCGAACGCTCACGATCGCCGCCATGCGGGATTCCGGCAATCATTATCTTTTTCGTCGTGGCGTGAAACGAACAAGCAACATTATTAGCCATCAGCAATAAAAACGATATTTTTACGATCCACTATCGCTAAAGGTAATTAAATGCAGGATTTTTTTCAAATGTTCGCTATCTTGCTGCTTTAGCGAGGAGCGCCATTTTTTGTGGCGTTCGTCTTGGGAACCACCTAAAGGAATTCACGTGCTGCTGTGTGCCATCGGCCCAACTACTTTCTGCAGAGGGTCCTTTAGAGTAGAAAAAGGGGTTCACTACAAAGGACTTTACCTTTTCCCGTCTGTCAGGGGTATTACATATATTAAAATTCCCGCTTTGCAAAGTTTTCTGTCTTCTTCCGCAATCACAAAGCAGTAACTGTTTCCGATAATTGGTTTCAGTTGGTGTGACCGTAGTGTCAGGGAGATTGGTACGGTGGTCGCTATCTTGGGAATGTTCGGCTATCGGGTTGCGATCTGTTGCAAAATTACAGAGGTCGTTCCTGTACTGTCGAAATGTTTCTTTGAAGTTTTTCGTTTCGTCGATGTAGCTCGCATCGCATTTTTATATACAGTGCCTGGGGCTCTCTCCTTCGGTGAATGGCCTTTGGAAATATGTAGGGAACATGTGTTCGTAGGTTTCTGAGTCACTCGTATGCCTTCTTTTCTGAGAATACGGCCGATGGTTTCGCTGACGCCTCAGACATACGGGAGAGTGTGGTGTTTCTGTCGTGGTGTTGATTCAGGAGCCGGACGCTGAATTCTCGGCAAGCGTAGCCGTGCTTTTGGAATTGCAATGCTTTCGGAATAAAGGCTCTTGGGTAGCTGTTTTTCGTGAGTTCCTTGACTATCGTTTGTTTAAATGCGCACGGCGATACTTGTATTGCTGCCTCTATACCCCTGCATTAATGGCTGACTTGACAAATTTCGGGGGGGGGGGGGGGGCGGGCCCCCCTGGGCCCCCCCTTGCCTACGTGCCTGATTTTCATCGCTTTTTTCTGTGCATCTTAACAGAAAGTATGCACTGCGCGAACCAGCGACCACATAGAGAGCATCAGGACACAACTAAAAGCACAGACTTGCAAGTCTGTGTGCGTCCTCGTGTCTTGCTCTATATGTGGCCGTTAGTTTTCGTAGTTCATACTCAGTTCATACTTTTTGCTTCGCTGTTTACTGCAGTCGGCGTGATGACTAAGAGCGTCGTAGAGGCTATTTTGCCCGCAGAACGTCATTATATCTCACTGACACGCCCGATCTCAGGCTCGTCCCTGGACGCCGTTCTGGAGAGCGCCGGCGAGGCGCACGCTTCTTCCACCCTGGACTGGCACGGCAACGCGCTTCGCTTCCTGGGCGGCTCCCTCGCCGACTTCCTCGTCAACCTCGAGTCGCTGCACGTGGTGCTCGAGCGCGCACACCTGCCCTTGCGGGGCGGCCGCCTCAGCGGAGTACGCGAGGAGCACGGCCGTCTCGTGCTCCAGTGCGCTTTCAGAGGCGAGCCGCTGCTCAGGCTGCTCGCAGGGCACGCTGCGCCGGATGGCCTCGCAGCTCTTCCAGCTCAACGTTCGCGTCAGCGTCGCCGGCTCTAAGGCGCAGCAGGCCACGCTCGTTCTTCAGCCGGAAGGGACTCCGGCGCTGACGCTGTCCGCGCCGGCCGGTGGCGTGGCGGCTGCACCCGTGGCCAGCGCAAACCCGGAGGACCTGGCCGTGTCCGGTGGCGACCTTCTGCCGAGCGTTCCCTTTCCACTTCATGTGCGACCGGCAGCTGAAGCTGACGCAGCTCGGCATGGGGCTGGCGCGTATCTTCGGTGGTCGCAGCCGGGCCAGCACGCTGCCGGCGCTGTTCACATTCGTCGAGCCCCAGATAGAGATGCGCTTCGACCACGTGGTGGCTAACATAAACCTTCCGTTCCTGCTGCAAGTGCGCGACGACGCCATCAAGCATGAAAGGTACAAGGTAAGAGTATGCACTTTTAGATGCGAAGCAGCTTATGGCAGGGGGCTTTGTCCGTCCCTCCTTCCCGAGTCCCCCTCCCCCTTCCCGAGCACATGCGCGTCCCCTCACTCTCTCTCTCTTCTCTCCTACGCTCCCCCTTTCTCTCCTCTAGGAATCCTCTACTCTACGGAGCGGCGCCCGTGTCCCGCGTTCCACACCCCCACAGCGCATGCGCGTCCCCTTCCCCTCTCTTTCCTCTCCTACTCTCCCCCTTTCTCTCCTCTAGGAATCCTCTGCTCTAAGGAGCGGCGCGCACGACAGGTGGTGCGACAGCCGCATACTCCGCTGGGGGCGCCACGGTAGTTCCGCGGTATGGGTCTGTGGAAAGGGGTAATGGTACCGGGGCTTGCATTTGAGGCCAGAGATACAATCAGGAATGGATGTGAATCAAAGAACTGTGGGACGCCTCGCGTTGGGTGCCCACGGGAAAACGACAAACGAGGCTGTAAAGGGCGATATGGGATGGGCGAGTTTTGAGGCAAGGGAAGTGCAGAGCAAAATAAGGTTTGAAGACAGGCTAAGGAATATGAAAGAGAGTAGGTGGGCAGTGAAGGTGTTCCGCTATTTATATAGAAAGAGCGTTGACACGCAGTGGAGAAAGAGAACTAGGAGGCTCACCAGTAAATATACAGCTCTAGGAGAACTGACAACAAAGAGCGTAAAGGGAAAAGTCAGAGAGGCGGAGAAGATTTACTGGAGGGCAGCGATGGAAAAGAAAACCGACTCTGAATAACTACCGAGAGGGCAAAAATGAAATAAAGAGGGAGGCATTTTATGATAATTCAAGAGGAAGCGCTTTATTGTTTGAAGCGAGATCGGGCTGCCTTAGAACGCGTATTTATAAAGCGAAATTCAGCAAAGAAGAAGAAAAATGCACATGCTGTGAGGAAGATAAGGAAACAACGGAGCATGTTCTGGTTGAATGCGGAAAGCCTAAGTCCGGCGGAAGTCTTGGAGATTTTTTCTGAAGCAGGCGTTGTGTCAGTGTACCGCTGTAACAGGCTAGTTAATAATGTCAGGATTCCAACCGAGACAATTATTGCTACATTTGCAGGCACATCGCGTCCCTCGGAGATTAAAGCATGGCCGTTAATCTATAAGGTAGAACCCCTTGCCCCACGCCCTCTACAGTGTGGCAAATGCTGGCGATATGGACATAGCGCAAGCGGTTGCCGATCTAATGTTCGGTGCCGTGTTTGTGGAGCTGATCATAGTGCTGAAGATTGCAAGTCTGATAATCAGTCATGTTGCCTATGCCAAGCCAGTTGCACAGCTGATCACACCGATTGTCCTGCTCGGTCTAAAGAACTGCAGGTTATTGAAATTATCGAGAGAAGGCGTTGTTCGCGTCGAGACGCTCTTGCTGAAGTTCAGAGCAGGATGCATGGATATGCCGGAATTACAGCCCGTTCGCCTCTCGCTATGGATGCATCAGTTGCTCAGTCCATTTCGACCATCGTTGAAAAAGCAGTAGAAAAATCACTAGAAAAACTTCTTCTGACTGTCTCTGAGACATTGGCCCAAGTCATATCCTCGCAGCTGGCTGGTATTTCGGAGCAGTTCGCTAAGAGCTTCCAGAATCCTTTTAGCTTATTTAATTCTTCATCTGGGTCCCAATCAGACGTTCCTAACAATAATGAGTTACGGCCTTCTAATTCACAAAACACTAGTCAAGATTGCTTTTCTGATTCAGGTTTACAAGATATTCAGGATGTAGACATGGACGCTCGAATTCTTAAACGCACCAGATCACCTACTAACAAAAAACAGAATTCTTCTAATGCTAAAGCCAAAAAATGTGTGAAAGAGCCCTTGACCAGAACTGACCTTTTAAAAGATAGTATTTTGGATCAAGCAGTTGCGGCTGCTCGCTTGTCAGCAAAATAGGGAACCTTAGGGTTCTTCAGTGGAACTGCCGATCTATACTTTCTGCAACTACTGATTTACTTTACCTTATATCTCAACAGTCTCCCGACATAGTTTTATTGCAAGAAACTTGGTTATCATCAGGTCAAAATTATCAATTACCAAATTATAATGTTTTCGTTTGGACAGGAATACACGAGGTGGAGGATTGGCATTTTTTATATCAACAAAATTTTGCCATAGAGCGAAACTGGTTTATCAGGCAATATCAAGTGATTACGAAATTTTAGTGCTTGAACTAGCACTCCCAGGTTGTGCTCCTCTCAGCATTGTCAACAGCTACTTTCCATCTGGTGTACAAGAGGAAGGTACTCTGGACATCATTCAGAGCTTCTGTAAAGCAAACTGTCTCTTTGCAGGTGACTTTAATTCGCATTATGTTTATTGGGGTTACCGCACTGATTCATCGGGTAAGTTGTTGTGGAATTGGATGTGTACGAACAATTATACTTGTCTTAACTCTAAAGCAGCCACTTTTGTACGGTGCAACACAAGATCGGTTTTATATTTATCATTCGCCAGCTCAAGCTTGCTCGTCTCTTCTTGGGCTGTTGTTGATACTGCAACAAATAGTGATCACCGCCCAATATTCATGGACATTAATAATCCAGTGATTCCTTTAGATATTCAGACACTGACTTTTGTCGACTACTCAAAATTTAAAGAAAGTCTACATTCAAGCTTATCTTCACTGACCAGTTCTGGAAATGACATTAAAGCGATGAGTCTTTGTGGTGTTCTAAAATGCTCTATGAGAAAAGCACAGTTCACCGTATCCTCGGCGAAAAGTAAGCCTATAAGTGCCTGGTGGGACTCTGATTGTGAACGAGAATACAGGCGCAGAAAAGCTGCATGGAAAAAACTCCTTGTTAACCAGTGCCCTACTAACTGGAGTAACTACAAGTATGCCTCAGCCATGTTTAAAAGAACTGTTTTCATAGCCAAAGCTACTCATGACGAAAACCAATACAGCTTTCTCTCACAAAGTGGAAACAAGAAAGCTCTTTTCAGATTTCTTCGATTTCGTAAGGCTATTTCTGCACCCGTAACCATAGAATCGGTTGTTTTAGCTCCAAAAGAACTGTCTGCCGTATTAAATGATATTGCATTGGGATTAGGAAGGCGCTTTACCACTCAAATACAAACAGTATTCCCCAAACCTGTATGTGTAGATGATTTCGTGAAGGTGACTATAGAAGAACTTGCGCGCGCAGTTCAGTCGCTCCCCAGTTCGGCTCCAGGCCCAGACGGCATTACGACAGGCATGCTAAAAGTTTGTTTGATGTGTCTCCTCAGGACCTCCTAAATCTCGTCAGCTACTCCCTCGAAAGAGGTTGGATTCCTCCAGATTGGAGACTTGCAAAAATTATCCCGCTGCTTAAAAAACGAGGAGTAGATATGCATATTGATAATGTTAGACCAATCGCACTAACTTCCCATGTTATAAAATTAATTGAAAGAGTGCTCTACGTTAGAATCATGAAATTTTTGGAAGATCACTCAATATTGAGCACGTGTCAAATTGGCTTTAGACCTGGATATTCCATATGGTATGCACATGTAGATTTAGAGGGACGAATTAAGCTTGCTCGTCACAGGCGACAATATGCAGCACTCGTAACTCTAGATTTAGCTAAGGCATACGACAGTGTCGAGCATGTCATCCTTCTCAATTCATTAAAAAGCTTGAATTTCCCGAGCTATATTATTAACTGGTTGTATGAGTTTTTAAATAATAGAAAGTTTTATTGTTCCCAGCGTGGATTATCCTCACTGAAATATAATCAGTCCCGAGGAGTCCCTCAAGGTTCTGTTTTATCTCCTGTATTATTTAACGTTCTGTTAAGCTCAATACCATTAGACAATAACATTCAAGTGTATGTATATGCAGACGACATTGCGTTCTTCGCGTCTGCTGGTGATATTCACTCATTGCATGCAATCTTACAAGCTTATTTAGGAAGACTAGAGTTATGGTTTACTCAAATTAGCATGACTTTAAATGTTAGTAAAAGTTCTGTTATTGTTTTTCCTTTGAATGATCCAGTAAACATTTCCCTTCAGTATCGCCAGGAAATAATCCCTCAAACAGAATGCATGAAGTATTTAGGTGTGTTTTATGATCATAAACTGAGTTGGCGCCACCATATTGAGCACATTAAATGTAAGGCTTCTCGCGCTGTTGGGATGATACGCAGACTTGGCCAGCACCCCTCTGGGTTACGCAGAGACACTCTTCTTATGATATACCGTATGTATGTTCGTCCGATTCTAGAATTGGGTTGCATTTTATACTCTGGTGGTCCGGCATACAAGATTAATCCTTTGGTTCTTTTAGAGCGAGAGGCTCTTCGGAGTTGTCTCAAGGTACCAAAATTTATTGCAAATCATGTTTTGTACCAAGAAGCCCGAATCCCCACGTTAGCTTGCAGATTCCGTATCCTCACTGTCAAAACATATTTGCAAATTTATGCGTCTGCACAGAGGCGGTCACACTTCGTATTCTGCACTGAAGCGTTAACATTTTTTCATGAGCCTTGGTCTCGCATACACAGACCTCAAGTTTTGTTTGTGCAGAATCAACTAGAGGCTTTAGATGTTAACATTTGCGATATCGTCTCAACGGATAAACAATTGGCCAATGCTAAAATTGAATTGGATAATATATTCCCATCTAATGCCAAACTCCTACCTTCCAGATATTTAATAGGCTTATTAGAAGATCATTTATGTCAATTGGGAATTGATGATATAATTGCGACGGATGCATCCATGCGTGAGGAGAAAGCGGGAGTGGGCATTTTTTCAGAGACTTCCTCCTGGTCATATACCTTGCGCCTCCCGGATTATACTCCTATATTTGAAGCAGAGCTCTTAGCCATTCTTTTAGCCATTCGCAAACTTCCTGCACAAAATCCGGCAGTTGTTATAGTGACTGATTCGCTTTCGGTATGCACATCCCTCGCTTCAGCTTCTCCTTCCAAGTCTCCTGTTCTAAACACATTCATATCATTAATTCCTCCCCACGTGCGTGAAGTGCGATTGGTGTGGGTGCCGGGCCATCGTGGCATATTTATAAACGAGATGGCTGATGTTCTCGCGCGGTGGTCCCTAGATGGGCCGGTAATGTCCATGGTGCCTACTACTGCCTTCGTTACTTTGTCGAGATTCCGAAAGTACTCTTTAGTTCAAGATTCTTTAAAAATGAAGTTACCAATTGAAGAATATGGACATCTTTCTTTTGTTTGGGATAATAAGTGGTGTCCCTCTCGTAATCTGGAAGTGGCAATAACAAAATTTCGCTGTCGTATCCCTCCATTGAACTTTTATTTACACAGGTCTGGTCTGGTGCCATCTCCGCTATGCTGTTATTGTCGAGAGCCTGAAAACATTGATCACTTCTTAATTACCTGTCAGCGCTATAGTAGTCAGAGAAAAAGGCATTTCGAAATTTTATTCAGGAATTTAAACATTCCCCTAAATTCTCAGAACATTCTTTCCTTTGGAGCGTCCTCACTAGGTTATAGCAACAGGAACGTCTGCTTAGCCATGTGCAATTTCCTTCGTGACACAAAAAGAATTCATTGCTAATCATCATTCAATCCAAATCTTCGTACCTCGAAATTGCTTCCACTAGTTGATTAAACCTCAAATTATTTTATTATAGTTCATTTCTATTATAAATAGCCTATCTTTTTCTAACATTTCATTCTTACTTACGTTACCGATTCTTTATTCTTCCTTTGTTTTAGCTCAATTTCTTTCCCTCTTTATATTAACCGCCGGCTTCATGGCCAATCCCCCGTAGTGGGCAAGAGCCAAACTTCAAGGAAAAAAGAAAGAAAGAAAGAAATATCCACCCAGGTGTACGTTTGGGCACCACCCTACAGGAAGCCTTGGGTTTTAGGGCGAACAACGGGAAGCTGAACATAGCCGCGATTGAAATAAGTAAGAGGCGGTTAGAATACTGGTGGCAGAAAACTAGAGAGAACGGACAAAAATAATTATAGGGAAAAATATGGACTTTCTGCCATAAGGGGCAGGGAACTGGGCTATGAATTTCCGTTTTTGCTATAGTATCATCGATTTGATTGAGGTAAATTTAAAAGGCATGAGGAAAATTTAAAGAGAGAGAAAAAAATGTTCTTATAAGTCTTCTTACGAGCCTGGTGGCGCACATGTCACCGCCCCGTTACAAAGGGGACGCTCATAGCATCCATCCATCCATCCATCCGGTATGAAAATGATGGAGCGCGCGCGCCTCATTCTCTCTCCTGTGCAGCGCCGCGATGAGCGCTCTGGCCGCAGCCGCGAAAAATCACACCACCTTCCCGCTGCTTCGCACCCGGACATGGTTCCCTTTAGCGGGAGATGGTGTAATTTTTTTTTTATGCCCCGTCACTGTTGGTAACGTAAGACCTTACCTTTCTCGAATTTCCGAACGTTTTCGCTTGTTATACCTATCATTCATTGAGCGCATGTCTTCGCTAATAATGTGCACAGGTTGGGACCGACTGGAAGTCGCTGCTAGCGCAGAATTCTGGCTGATGCACTTTCAGTGAATATCGTCGCTGAGGCTCACCTCATGGTGTCTACTGTTTAGGAGGGCTATTTTCCAAAGGCAAGAAGCCTTCACCCATAATATGTGCGACATGATGAAGGGATCGCGCTTGCTTTCCGGGTAGCGTTATGGCGTAATGAAATGTCGATAATGAATGGCGAGCCATTCCACGCAATGAACGTGGAAGGCCAGGACACGTGCAGGTTACGTAATTTTCGAGAAAGCTCAAGCGGGACGTACAGCACGTGGCCAGGTGCTATGAGGTGCCGCGTGGCGTGTCATGAACGCGCCTACTCGCTAAGTCCCCTTTCAAACAGCCGGCCCCACCGAGCCTTCGTAGTTGTTTGGGTAGCGTGCTCATCTCAGACCAGCAGATCCGCGAGTTCGGCCGCCATTCTACCCGCAATTTTTGGAACTTAAATTTCAGTTCCGCTACAAACTAGGCTCATATGCGTGCATTCCTTAGTTGTCTTGAGCGCGCGCCGCCCTCCAACCTTCTATCTCGCCGTTGCCATTGCAAATGCTCTTCCTCGCACTGCTTTGCGTTTCCTGTCGCCGGAAGGAGGGAAATCCTTCAGGAGAGACGTATAGAGCTTCGCTGTAAAACAGGCCTGCGTACACCGTGGATCCATCGTACGCTCGTGTATACTACTCTTGGACACGAACGTACGACTTCCATCCCAAGCACGGCCTATCGCGGTCCTTCGACCTATGGTGGCGCCTCTGGCGGCGGCTTTTGTTCGTGTACGAAACTTCGACAGGAGTTTCATGACCAGTTGCAAAAGTATCGGGGGACCCTGGTCTTGCTTTGGAAACGCGTTTTCTATAATCATTCGGTCGCCTGTCTGTTAACACGCACTTCAAAACAAGCGTAAACGTATTAAATCATTTGAGCAGATTGAAAGGTTTGAGCACATCATTTTCTTCGTGTATTATTATTATTATTATTATTATTATTATTATTATTATTATTATTATTCAAAAAGTTCATCATCCACACACCCCCTACAGATGGTAACCAGCGAAACTGAAATTTTTGGGCCGATATTCATTCCCGACTGGTTTATTACAAAGAGCAAAAGCTTGGACGTGTTATTCCATGATGACTGTTATAGTGCATACACAACCAAGGGACAGGACTCTTGTACTTTGCCTCCGTCAAAAACGCCGCACATAGGCGTTCTCATAATCACCATCATGCAATAGTCGGATGAAGGCAGCAGTAGCTGCCATTCAGGCTAGTTGTAAGCAGCTTTACTCCGATGTACAGGACCAGAAAAGAACAAATAATATAGCCACGGGCTGACTGCCATCGGAATGGCCAGCGAATGACGCACGGCGCATGTCTATGTCGAAAAAGACACGCCAAGGAGTAGACAAAGAAGAAACCGTAGGAAAGGTGATGTAAATTGTATAACAGAACTACTTATATTAGAATCAATATATGTCAGACCCTGCTGCTTCTCTTGAGAATAAATTTGTAGAGGGAGCCTGCTCCAGGCCGTGTAGGCGTCTCGATGCGCATAGCAGAAATGCAGCGTCGTCAGGGATTTCGAAATTGAAGCAGATGACACAACAACAAGGAATGTTATTTAGGCCGTGTTATATGATCCCTAAGTCGAGGCATGTGCGCACCATCAGACGTAGTATAGAGTCATACCTTGCTCGCAGCGAACTAGAGCAGCGTCGTCTGTGATCTACTCTTAGATCAATACATGATCAAATACGCATGATTCTCGTTTGACTCTATGTGCCTTTTAACGTGTCTTTGCATGTTTTTACGTTTTCTTTAACCGTGCCTTTGCAGGCCGATCTATTTCCAGATGCGCGGGTTGTCTGTGCCGCGAATAACATGTTGACTCGGAAATAGAGGTACAGTCGAGCGCAGCGTGTTACGAAAGGCGCTTCATTTCAAATTTTGGGTAGGCAGGTAGAGCCATTCGTAGTTGCGTTCGATCGTCCGCTGTCAATATTTGGAAACGGTGCCTCCCGAACATGTCAAAGGTAACGCCGGACTAGCGCTGAGTAAAAGCATTCGTTTGTGCGTTGACGACGCTGAAATATACCAATTTCGATCGACTGGATTACTCTGTTGAATATAAAAAAGTGCGGTGAACGATAGCCTTAATTGCACTGCAATATTCGCTGTCTCAACACACATATTGACAATACTGGCATATACTATTGCGTACTGTTTCTCGCAGAACGCGAGAACTTGGCTATATGTAACAACGTTTGAAGTTATTCGTTGCGCTCCATTACTAACCCAAGTATTCTGAACCATTATCAATAACATTCAAGCCGTCCATGCATCTCAATGACTTGGCAAAGTTATCTTTGCGCGTTACACTACTGAGCTGTCGAAATTTTTGCTGACGTATGGAAAAAAGTGTACTTGCTGCGGAAATTATTCGGCATTGGGCTGCCGGTCATTTTGGCTAAGGGAATGACGCGCACGACTGATTTAGGATACAGCTTCTTATAGAGAGATGGAAAGTTTTTTTGGGTGTACAAATATATCTTGCATTATATATTTTGGTGTAGCAAGGATGAGAGTTGCTGATCTGAATTTCTAGATTTGAACAGTCCAGTGTCATTGAAAAGTTCAATACATAGGAGACTCGAAAGATACAGAAAGCTACGTACTGGCGAAAATAGCCAACTTACCCTTATTAGAGCAGACGTTCTTAAAAATTATTTGCGATTATAACTCAAGCATAACGAATAACGTAGGTTTCAAGAGAAATGCAATTTTCACTGCAAATTAAAGAAAAAAAGTCGCCTTAACGCTGCAGTGAAGGCGGCTTTACTGCAGCATGTGTTTTACACAGAAATGAAGTTACAAACTTGCGTTCAAAATGCTATCCTTAAACCCTTACTGTAAAATATTTTTTTTGTGACCATATTGCGGGCAGTATGCGAAATTAACGACAGAATATTTTTTTTTTCGTGGGCAGCGTGTTCCGGCAGCTTTCGTGGTTTCGAGTGTACAAAAGAAATAATAAAATCTCCTTGCCTTCTGAATGCGTACGGCTTGCCTTTTTGTACGCGTAGCTGAAGCAGCTACCACAGAATGATGTACGAGCTCATTCTGGACATTGTATTAACGCGGTACTGAAAAGCGCGATAAGTGGGGTGAGAAGCGAAGGTACAGCACTAGTACATTAACACCCTTAATGCTGTTTACATTTCCCAAGGGTACCAGCACTACCAGCGCGTCCAGTGATCTTCTGTGTGGTATATAAAGCTGAGCCCGAAGAAAAGCTCATAGCCACGGGCGCTGACTCGCTACGCTCAATCCGAAACCAGGGACATATAGCCAAAGACTGGAAAGGAGGAAAGCGAAGCCAAGCAATAACTGCCGCGGCGAACGAGGGCGGATACCAAATCACGCACTCGTGCAATCTTAGAGTTCATCATCATCATGATCATCATCATCAGCCTGTCTACGCCCACAGCAGGGCAAAGGCCTCTCCCATGGATCTCCAATTATCCCTGAGATGTGCTAATTGGGCCCATTTTATCCCCGCAAACTTCCTGATCTCATCTGCCCACCTAACTTTCTGCCGCCCCCTGCCACACTTACCTTCTCTTGGAATTCACTGTTACCCTTAATGACCAACGGTTGTCTTGTCTTCGCATTACATGGCCCGCCCACGCCCATTTCTTCTTCTTAATTTCTATTAATAGGTCCCTAACACGCGTTTGTTCCCTAACCCACTCCGCTTCTCTCTTCTTGTCCCTTAAGGACAAGAGGAGAGTTATTAAACATTAATTGTACGGTCATTTCAAAACCAAGACTCTTCCGTTTGATTCTGCACACTTCGCCTTCCCTACACACGTGTTTTTGTAAAACAACCTCTTATGTCTCACGGCTTCTCTCTCGACCTCAGGGCATGGAGGTCAAGGGCCAGATGGTCCACTGTCCGGAGTCCCGCGCACTACTGTTCCTGGGCTCACCCGTGGTGGACGGTGGCCTATCGGCCATGCTCCGCCGGGGCCTCTACATCTCGGACGTGCCGGTGCACGACGCCACGCGCGACATCCTCCTCGTGGAAGAGCAGAGTCGCGCCCAGGACGGCCTCAAGCGGCGCATGGACAAGATACGCGCCTCCATCCAGGAGGCTAACCTGGCCGTCGAGGAGGAGAGACAGAAGAACGTTGACCTGCTGCACCTCATCTTCCCGCCAAGGGTGGCAAGGAAATTGTGGCTTGGTGAGTGAGAGCTTAGTCTTCAAACTTACGCGCCACGTCGAATAAGACTTGCCCCTCGTTTTTCCCTGGCAGGCATCTCGACAAATGCTTTCGAGTTTGTTCTGTGTAGTGGTAAAAAGGGTCTTGTCCTGAAGTTTTGTCTTGAGAACAAGACTTGATCACTCTCAAAAACAAGACAAAATGAAAGAATTCAACCAGTAGAAATACCTGCTCCAGCGACATTATCCGTCCAACCATTTCTCATTACTTGAAGGCACAAACTTTCCTTGATCTCGTGCGTATTTTCATGCCACAGGTCACAAAGTTGTCACTGCTAACCAGTCCCGTCAGGAACAAATAGGTTTTCTTAAAAGCAACACATTCCTCTTTCCATAAGGCACAGTGACGTCGCTTCGGGTAAGAGTGGGTCAGAGCTGTAAATATACACTGCGTTAGAACACATTTTGTCAGGACGTGTGCAGAGCTTATGATTACGGTAAGTTAGCGTTGGTCCTCGTCAATGTCACGTTTGAAGACTCCTCATGCATATTGAGGTACCCTAACCTAAATGATCGCCTGCAGTAGACTATACGTTGGACCCTTCTCTACACATCTGTCATTTATGAGGGGCAGGTGCGTAATGTGAACTTTTCTGCTTCTTCTCATGCACCAACCAAATTTATCGTCTCCCTTGCGGGATAGCCGACCAGGCTCTGCTTGACTGACCTCCTCGCCTTTTGCGTATCGCTCCGATTTCTCCCTCTGCAATACATTATCGATTCCTCTATGTCTGTCGTCGCTGTGCTTTCAATTCCAGGATAAACATATCGAAATCTAGTTCTTATAAAAAAGGGATTTGCTTGAAAAAATAAAGCACGCAATATTGTGATAAGGCCTCTTCATGTGCGTTAATTTGGCGCAGCTTTGTCATGCTTCCATAGAAATTTGTGGCATTCTAGCAAGGCCGCCAGAACCCGACGATGAAGATTTTAGTCGATGACAACGGACATCATGATATGCTGAATGCTCCTTCACGACCTCTACAGCCTTCCTAGCGTCCGTTATTACACGTAACATGACTTGCGCAGTCAACATTGATGACAAGATAACGCAAATGAAGAGAAAAGAAAATACGTGCAGTGAACGCACTATGTGACAAGGGATAGAATTATCGCGATAAGCGATGGCGACAGGCTCGTAAGAAATCTCGAGATGGCCTAAAGAATGTAGAACCGGCGGCAAGCAACACCTGTCGGCGGAAGCAGAGCTTGTGCGCTTCTTTTTTTTTTTTTTTGCTACACACGTGAATTGCACATGTTGTGCATGATAGCGCACGTGTTATTTTCTTGTCAAATATAAACTTTCCCGGGGGCGCCACTGACGTAACTATTTGCTCTCTTAAATAAGAACTCGGCGGGAATAGTACGTGAAGCGGACTTTTCTTTTTTCAGAATGGTAATATCCGTGAGCTTAGGATGGAGCAGTCACATCTAGAGGAGGACATTTATCGTCGCAAATCACAGCTACCTGTATAGATAGCGTCACGTTACGGTCTTCTTGCGCAGGAGAATCTGTGGAGGCGCAGCAGCATGACCAAGTGACGCTGCTGTTCTCGGACATCGTGGGTTTCACGGCCATCTGCTCGACGGCCACTCCCATGATGGTCATCAACATGCTTAACGCTCTCTACACGCAGTTTGACCAGTTCTGCGGAGAGCTCGACGTCTACAAGGTTAGTTCTCTTTCTTTACACTGTCTTTGTTCTTGCTTATGATTAGGAATGTTCAGTAATCAGTGGAACCCCGCTGATACGTTTTTCAGGGGACCGTAAAAAATAAACGTAAGAGCCGGGAAACGTAAGAGCCAAGAAATGGGAAAAGTGGAAAAATGAGAGAAGTGGTGATCAGCCCACAATTTTATTTCACTGCTAGTGCTAGCGCTTTCAGTGCACGCATCGGCACACTCGGCTACGATTTCGTCGACAAAGAAATCCTCGGAGGTGACAACGGCGTTATCGATGGAAACGCAATCATTGTACGCGATTACGTCACCAACAGTTTGCATCGCTGTGCCATAATTTTTCTGGCGGAAGCCGGAAACGTAATGGGCGTCACACATTGTGCAGCTAATCCTACAGTCAAGGCAAGTCAAGCTACGTGAAAAGTCAATATTTCCGTCTGAAGTGGCCTCTTGGAGTGTCTATTCGCGACGTAACATGCGGGAACGTTCCCACACTGCGACGTAACAGCGGGTTCCTAATGCATTGAATCCTATGGGAGCAATGTCGGGACCGGCCAAAAACGACGTAACAGCCGGGAAAACGCAGCAGCCGGGAACGTAACAGCGGGGTTCTACTGAATAATATTGATACATGCCTTTGCTTTGGTTTGTTGACGGGATCGCATCGTTGTCTCCTTGTGACGCGAAGCGTAGGCCGGGCTTCGCTTCATCATCACGCACGTGGCAATATTGTTGCACGCTTAAGTAACTGCGTGGCTATCTAATGTGGCTGAAACGTCGCACCGTGTTCACGCTTTATTATGTCTTTTCCTCCGTCGTCGCCTTTCTTCCGTTCAAAATCGAATCTGTACATTTTTTCTGTACAGATTCTGTACATTGTACATTGTTTCTTTCCCTCATGGATATATTACCTGAGAGGCAAGGTATACTAATGACAATATAGCCATCCACCTGCCTGGAACACCTGGTATAGCAAGCTTTCTTCGTGGCTCCTGTTTAGCATGCTTTGTTTTATTTTATACGTTACCGTAAGGGAGAGCGCTGAAGTATAGCCTACTCCGAGTAACTTTGCTTCCTTGTTGCCAAAAACTCACTGCGATTGCTACTGAGCCTATAGTCCTCAAAGCGAAGAGTGATGTTGAATCTGTCATTGAACGACATATCGCGCAAATCGTGTAATTATGTCATGAAATTACGACATATTTTTTTATTGTTTTACAGTTGGTCATTCAGGATCACTTACCTCAACTGCAAAATATCAGTCCCGTTGCTTCTTTTCTTCTTGCCATTCGTTGCTTTTAGCGTAGCTTGCAAATAGAATCACTCCTTAGTGTGCGCACGAGTAAATGAAGCCCAATGAGGCGTTCTTATTAGAGCCCCTTGTCTAGAGAATGAGCGAGATATAGAGGGAAAAAAATGAATGAAGGTAAATAAAAATAAGTGCACGCATAATCCGCTCACAGAGAGTGGCATAAGCACTTTGCCCCTTGCCGAGTAATAACCTCCCGTTTTTTCCATAACGCAACTGGGCCAAAAATCTGGGCATGGCCAGATCGGGAGCGGAGTCTCAGAAGCGCAAGGGCCGATGCGTGCCCAGAATCCCAAAGCGCTTGCAACGCACGTGCATGCATACGCCTGCGAGGCGTCGCGCCTGCCACTCGGCAGCGCTCGTTTCGAGCGCTCTGCTGTCTCCCCCAACTTGTTATGTAAGCTACGGCCCACCCTCTTGCCTCACGTCGTAGAAGCCAACAAATATCATGGGAGGAGTCGAGGAAAAAAAGGTAAAAAAGAGCCAACAACAATTCGAAGACCTGAAGACAGAAACGCTACGAAAACAAAGAAAAATTTCAGTAACGCTGTGGCTGGAAATATTCTGATAAGGCTGCCGAGAAACCTCGGCAACGCTGGGACGGGAAGTCTTTCCAAGATCCGATTTGTTGTGTGCGCTTTCCTTTTCAGCTTATCTTATTCGGAATCGTAGTGATGGGTTTAGGAAGAAAGTATAGGGAGCAAAAAAAAAAAAAAAGAGGGTCAGCATAGTGGTTATGTTATGCTTTGTATGCTGAAGGCCGTGGACGAGCATATAGGGAAAGCGAAGGAAGGAGATGGGTAAAGGGAATCACCACGATTTGCCTATCTCTGTGTACGTTTATGGCTCCTAGCCTCTGCCGTGCTTTCATTCTCTCGTCTTCTTTGTACACAACGCTCGTACAGCCTATGCTTGGTGAACGTGAAGGCGGTGATGCGGGAACGCATGCCCCACCGTACTCCCGGCATTCTTTCTCGTTCCATGCGCGCAGGCGCATGAAGCGCGCATTCCGCAGACACCAGCAAACATTACGAAGCAGCGAAGGCGGCGTCGGCATCGTCCCCAGTGGTTGCACGTCCGAACCAGCTGTCTCAGAACATTTACGATTCGCGAGCGGATCCTGTTGTTGTACCCCGTCAGACGCATTTCGCGCCAGGCCGCTATGCTATATGCGCTGAAGAGACAGTTCTCTATTGAGCGAGCTGTCATACCACGCCCTGACTGTAGTTAAAAATGTTTAAAAAATTTAAAAGAACCCTCTTCGATTGAAAAACGACGAAAGGTAATACGGACGCTCGAACTGATCTAAACTATGTTTTAAAAAAACAGTGAAAAACAGATAATGTCGCTAGAGCCAACGTTTCGCAAGTGTAGTTGCCCTCGTCAGTGGAGTTGTCTTCACCCTATCGAAGACAATAATAATAACTGATGCTTTTCACATGCTATGATATGATTGTGAGGCACGGTTTAGTGGAGAGCTCCAGCAGTTCTGATTGTCTGGAGTTCTTTAACACGCGCTGAAATAGCACGGTACACAGGCCTCTAGCATTTCGCTTCCCATCGAAATGCGACCTCATCGGCAGGCATAGAACCTGCGCCTTTCGAGGCATACGCCGAGTACTGTAACCACTGTACCACCAATGCGGTCGCTGGCAGAGCCAAGTCTGCACGTCGAAACGTAGTCTTTAGTGACGTTTCCTGTTTGTGATAGTTATCAATCTGTTTCTTCGCCACTCCATATCCTCTGAACTTCTGCTTTGTTTGAACACGAACGCCTGTGACATATGCAAAGTCTTCCTGCCAATTATAGAGACCAGACAACAGCACACTGTTATCGGGGCGTTCAGGAAATTGCATCAAAGCATGTCGTGTTCAGAGTAGGCATGTGGTACTCCTCATTCTTGAAATAATCAGCTTATGAAATGTAACGTTTTGTTTAGTGTTTGGCGAGGTATTCATGTACTCATTCAAATGTGAACTCTCGTTAAAACTTCACTTACTACAAAACAGCATGTCATGTACACGTCTTGACATGTTTTAATCTTGCGCAATTATGAAGAAAAAAAAGGACAAGAGCAACGAAGAAAACGCCTGTATAAGTTAGGTTCAAGCGGGAGTTAAGACAGCCCGAGTTGTTTGCTTTAATTCAGTCTCAAAGGACGGCGTCTTTCATGGACACGTAATTTCTTGGGGACGCCAGGCACCGTAAATATAAAATGAAAGTTGTATTCCAATATCTCGACAGTGCATTCGTGTCGCATTGTTAAAATGGGCTGTTGTTAAATCACTAAGCCTCAACAATAAAAAAATAAATAAAATAAATGCAGGACAACACAATAATGGCGTTACACAGAATATAAAGAAACAGCTTGACGTCATTAAACAATGTCCTACCTATACGGCGGCGCTCTCGGCAATAAAGCAAAACGAAATACAGCGAACATGGGTAATTTTTCGTTACCGCGGTATTACGTGCTGACTACTGCTTCTAGGATTACAACCTTTTCCCCGCCAGAACTATAGCAAACTAGTTTGGTACTCCCAGTTAAACGACTTCCTGGCATGACCAGCCTGATAACTTTTGAAAAAAATTCAAGAAAAAATGTGCGAGTAACATTGGGCTCTGAATCGCATTTATTTCGGTGTTTTTGTGCCTCCGGCCTTCTTGACCGTCCACTAATCAAACAACTCCAAAGACTGTGAACTTGGTTTGTGCGCTTCGCACGCGATATTTCTTTCAGCTTGTCCGGAGGAACAAAACAAAATGCCGGATTGTCGGTGAGATACTACACACTCAGCTAAAACGTGTTTCGTACAAAAGAAACAAATAATTCGCAATTTCTTGCCGTTACGTATATAAAAGACATTACTCGCGTGATTAAAGGTTCCTAGTAATTTGCGCGTTGTTTGCACCAAAACCTGCATTGTCAGACATGGGCAACGTAATCATCTTTGAGTAGCTTTGGTTACTTTGCACTAGCCCTTTTTTTTTCTTTCATTATTACTGGTGCCACAAGCGTGTTGTACCCGTGGCATCAGAAAGCGCGTCGCTTGCCGTCTAGACGAACGGGGATTAAAATAAGAGCTGTTAGCTATGCGTGGCGCTTGCCTAATGAGGGATAACGAAAGGAACTGATAATAAGAGGACTGTAGCAGAGCTGACTTTCGAAGAAAATAATTAAAAGAGGAAGAAGATGCACAGAGAAAGCATCTCAATTACTGAAGAAGCGAATGGACCCCTCAACGTTTTGAGAGCGCCGCGCTACGATACTGGCGGGATGCCAGAGGCGTTCACAACAGCCTCGCCGGAGTGTCGGAGCTGGCACATATGTGCATGCGCGCATCGGGAAAGCAAGAGAAAGAATTTGGGAATGAAGGGTAAAAAATAAATTTGTCCGGTCCGGCTGCTGTAAGCTAGCGTTGAGCAATGCAAATTACGCTGACGCCCACGTGGACGCTCATGAATAAACCGCTATCACGCGCGAGCGTTGCAATTTCTGTTTCCAAGAGCTAATATCTCGACGTATTGCTGGCGCAATAATACGAACACAATGTCTGTTGTTCGGCTTCTATCGCGATATATATATATATATATATATATATATATATATATATATATATATATATATATATATATATATATATATATATATATATATATATATATATATATATATATATATATATATATATGTCGGAGTGACTTTGTCGGAGTGATTGCCAGCGTGCTTCTTTGACGTTGCGAAAGGAATGTCTGCAAGCGTGCCTTTGCGACAATCGAGTGCCATCAGTATTTCCTTCTTTCTTTTTTTTTTCTTATCGCTAGTCGGGCGAGAAAAGAACCATCTTTATCGATTGAGGTACTCGAGCACTTGTTTTGTTGTTGCTCTTCGTGGGCTCTTGCGACTACCTTCGTATTTGATTTCCGAGGATGGTAAAAAAAACCGCTAGCGGTGCGCGCGTGCCGAGCGGTAAATGCGATTATGGTATAACGTTCGGCGCTTTTGACATTAAAGCTCGTAAGCTTGTTTAAAGCGCGTAGATTCTTCACATATGGCCAGGTACATAAGCTTTGGTCTTTCTTTTTTTTCCGGCGGCCTTATACTCACATCAATTCTTTATCTGCTGACTGAGCCAGCATCGCTGGTATGTGTCTATAAAAAAAAGTAAGGGCACAAAAAAAAGGACTTTAGACTGTTATACGCTGGAGGGTTTTAAGTGTAGCTGTCTGCAAGCAGGCTGGATTTCAGGCGAACGCGTATTATTATCCTTTTCTTATTTCTGTTTTTCTTTAGTCCGCTGCCGAAGAGTTCGGCGATGCGTGAAGAGGCTATTCAGAGATGATTCAATCAGATTTTGTACGCGCAGATGCTTGCGAGAATCGAGCGAGACTGTGGTGGTCGGCTCAGGTCGATGGAATAAGCTCAGAATAGCTATGAAATCCATCGGTGTAGTATGGAGCCTGCCGATGATTCTTTGTCGGCAGCCGCATTGCTTCCAACGACCCAACTCTCTAGAGTTCTAGAGATTTTATACTAATAAAAGAGTGCTATAAATATACAACATTCAGAGCCACGCCAAGCGACACTGAAAGGTGTCTCAGTTATTATTGAATCTGATCTACCAAGCTACAACCTCTACAAATTTCAATAGTATAGTCCGGCTTCACGATGAAATGAACTGAATTCACGTGCTCTGGAAAAAATGTAATCTATACCATTTTTTTATTCCTTCGTGCCCATTAAGCATGCCGTTGGAGTGGTATATCAATCAATCAATCAATCAATCAATCAATCAATCAATCAATGTTGGTGACTGTAATCAATAAATCAATCGATCGATCGATCGATCAATTGATGCTGCTGACTGTGACAAAAAGCCTGAAGCCATACAAAAAACTAAATAGAGCGCCTTTGCGGTATTTTTGCAGGGGCATTATGTTTCTAGTAAGTGAAGCTGCTGATATTTACTGTAAATGTTGGACGGCTACGTATGAAATGCTGATAAATCTCATTCTCTTACGCATATTTTAAAGCCGTTTGCAACCTTTAGCAAATATAAATGATGCAGCCACACGACTTCGCTCACTGGCACGACAGCTCACACCAACAATACACAACTCGACCAAAATCACGAGTGCTCCTTTGCATATTGCGGGCACGCGTCTGCAGTGGTTCGGCGTGGCCGTCATGCACACCAACTACACGCACGGAGTGCCATAGGAGGCTCGGTAAACGAGAGATACTTCAACTTAATTTCGAGGCCGTCCATGGTGCGGTTAGTCGAACGTGCACTCCCCTTGTTCACCTACTGCAGTATATAGCCTGCAAAACTCATATTTTCCAAAGGAATTGCCACCAGCCTTGACAGCAGACAACATTCGGTTGCGTGGAGACGAGTAAGCGCGTCATGTTCAATTGCAGTAGATTTTCCCAACGTGCAGTTCGAGGCTCGAAGGATGATTTACCTCTTTTTACTTCCTTCCAATTCATCTACACTTGGAGCTGTCACCCACAACTGAATAAAGTGGGCGAGAGTACCGAGCAAGAACGGATTTTCGTTTCAGCTGAGCCGGACAGTCCACAACTGACAGCCGCATTGTGGCGTCCGCAGCCGCAAGTGCAAAGTGAACTTCTTCCTATGCTGTGTGTACAGTATTCAGCAAAAATAAATACTCTTCAAGCTTGAAGGGAAGACAAGCGATGCGACCTGGTTCCTCGTGACGCCTCCTGCTTTTGCTTTTCGCGAAAACTTACGCGAAGGTACGTTTGATCTGAGCGAAGTGACGTGAAATACGATAAGAAACTTGCGAGACTCGCTGTATCTAAACACTATTTTGTGAGTGTTCGCGGCGTGGTTCGTTGTTTGCACGCTCCTGCCGTGTCTCACCTGTAACTAACTGTGCTATGCACATCTCGCATTGCTATTTGGGAGTCGTGTATTCTTTTGGGGAGAGGTAACTAATGTATGCTCTGAACGTTTTTGTACGGCGCTGCGAGTTACCGTCTACGGTCACCAGTATAGGCGTGCGCACTTGGAGGGCCACATGAGTCATGTCACCCCAGAAAACACCAATGGGTGGGCGGTACGCGGTCTTGCTATTAAGTTCCCTTAATTGTTTAGCATGCAAGCTGTGTGAGCTTGTGTATTAGGTTACATTACGACAATTAGCCCTGCAAATGTGATGTGCCTGCACGCGGGTTTTCCGCGTCACCTCGTTAAAAAGCAAATAATAGACCGATCTCACCACGCTGTTTCACCGCGCCACCGCTGCCGCAGTGCATGCCGGAACTTGTAGTACTCGCGGCGGTCGCGGTGCGCTCAAATGCGTGGCTGGTGCATCGGCGAACGGCGATAGCGAGCTTTATCGGCCTTGTTTCGAAGAGTTGTGATGGTTGGATTTACGTCCTATGTGCCGGGATGCTACAAGAACAGCTTGAAACAAAACCGCGTCAGTTTTTCTCGTGTTCACGAAGAATGTAAAGCTCCGGCAGGAACTGGTGTGTCGGACAGACCGGCTCGTACGGCACACGGCTTGTTCAGCAGTGTTTGTGAATTTTTGCGTTTCTTACGCATGACACTTTAGCAATGCCCTACAGCGTCATAACAGCTCAGGCACATCACGGACGGACCGATCTGAGTGACCGCAACGATTCATTCATAGCGTGTGCATGATCACCTTGCCTGGCGATCTCCGCCAACGGCGAAGGAGTGGACACAGTTGTGTTCTGGACAAAATTGTGCTCGCTAGGAAATACTTAACCTCTTGCGAGCGATAACGACAGTCAAGCGTCAACGTGAATGAAAGATTTGATACAAGCCGAGCTTAGCGCATACTTTACGCTGCGCAGTGCTATTGCTACGCCACGCCGGCATCAATAGCGACCATCGGTGCCGCCGGTGTTTCGGTTTTCAATGCGTGATTTTATTGCGAGCACAAGTTAAAGAGTAAATACCAGTGACAAAATGTGTCATCTTATGTGCGCGAGTGGCCTGCATAGGGTCATACGCCTGTTGAGTTTATGTCGACGCAGTTTTGAAGCGGTAAGGCATAGCGAGGACATCGGCGCCGAGCCTTCGGGTCTGAGGGCGGCGGGCAGAGCGGGCTGCCGCTTTTTCGTCGTCGTGCACCTGTCGCCAAAGTTACTCACCGACTCATCCGTACTTTATGCAGCAGGAACTGCTTGTTTGCAATATTAGCAGCGGCCCGTCAGCTTTCGCTAACGGTGTGCGGCAGGTCATCGTTCCGCTAAGGTGGGCGCGCTTTTAACCTCTTCATCGCGATGGTTTTCCACCCATTTACATCTAGCGCATCACTTTGGTCGAAGCCTTGTACTAACAACACACTGTGCATGTGAAGTTTTGCTTGGACAAAACAAGCGCTAAATCGTTCCTTCGACTACGTTCAGTTTTCACCATTCCGCGCTCTTGGCGTTCTCTGTGCGATACGTGCTCTGACACGTCTTTACTTGTTTTTTCTTATTGCGAATTATTCAGCGAATACGGGTAACAGCAATTCGAAGCGACACGGGCGCACGGACTAACGACGAGATCGTGACCAGGTCGCATGTTTACATTCCAACCTTTTTATTTTCTTTTTTTTTCCTCCAACAGCGCTACATCGCGGGACAAATTTGAATGAACACGGTCACAGGAGGTTCAGACATCGTTTTCTGACGCGTTCAATCGTCGTCCACGCCAAGGGATACGTGAAAAACGCCAGTAAACTTATAGCATGAAACACGCGCAGCCGTAGCAGCTGTGCTTTGAGAACTACAACTAAGATGGCGGCGGCGCCGCTCCTGGAAACTCGCGCATGCGCAGATCACGCGGTGAGATCGGTCTATTGAACGGTTTCGCTAAAACTTTGCCAGCTCCCTTTGATGTGTTTGCTTTCAGCATCGTGCTGCTATCCCTTGACTCATGTGTGTGTGCAATGCAGGATGCGCTCTCCTCGCCGGCCTTACTCCTGCAGAGGGCTACAACAAAATATTTGCGCGAGTAGAGACGTGATGCATATCTGAAGTGCACGACGTGATGTAACAGGGCAGTGACGCGATGCCAAATGGAACGCGGCTCGTTAGCATCTCCATTTCTCTTTAAAACTGGTTTAGTTGTTTATTACGTTACAAAAAATGAAGCAGTAACACAAGCTCGCACTTGGCTCTATTCTTTATTATATGCTTTGCCGGGCTGTGGGGTACTTGCAAGCGAATTGTATAGCTTGGAAATAAAATGACGCAATTTTTTTTTCACCACAAGCGGGCAAAGTTACGTGTTGGCTGCTTGTCAAGAAACTGCTTGTCCGTGTACACAGTTGTGCTACATAATAGAGTTGTATAGCGCTTAAGCTGCAGCGAGATGTTCAGTTGGGGTCTATGCGTAGGGAAAATAAAGTATGCAATTTTTTACAAGTGAGCCGTATTTTTATTATTTGTTTTTGATGGGTGCCGCAGTAGCAGAAATGACGCGGGGGTCGTTATGGGGGTTGTGCCGTCGGACCTTGGTCCCATGAGATACGCTGCCACCCAGCAATGCCTCCCAGCTAACAGGAGACCTTGCACAGGGCAACAATGGTTACACGGTTTCAGCAAAGATTTTTCTCAAACGACAGTCTTTTTCTGACTGGTGACTTCCTTCTATGTGCGAATGTATAAATTAGTTTTCGAGATCCTGCCTCGTTGAACACTCGTGTGTCGTGCATACGCGCAGCATTCCTGCCGCCTCTCCGATTGAACGCTTTCCTGTACGCGCTACGACTAAGCTACGGCGAGCTTGCGATTCTGTACACGTGACGCTGTGCTTGCGTTTGAGCGATGTTCCTAACCGGGAGCTCGAACCATGCTCTCGCAGATCGAGACTGTCGGTGATGCGTACTGCGTGGCCAGTGGCCTCCGCAAGCAAGTGCACACGCACGCACAACAGGCCGCCTGGATGGCGCTCAAGATGATGGCGGCCGCTGGACAGGTCCACTCGCACGACGGGAAACCTATACAGGTACGCTGGTACACTCTTGCATAAATGCATGCCCTGTCGCCCGCTACTAGTGACACGATGGTCCAATAAACGTTACTTGGCGCGGTGTTAAACCGAACTATGCAACCTAAATTTGTTGCGGTTCACATTTCGCTTACTGAGTTGTTTTCTCTGTAGAAAAAGTATCAGCATCTGCTGACATGGGCCTTTGTAGAAATATTCTTGCACTGAAAGCGTGAGCGGTGATACACCACAAAAAAGAATAAATATGCAATACAATACACTCGAACGGGGCAACAACTACCAACGGCCGTGCAACTACTATGCCTTGTTGACGTGCTCGCAAAAACGATTGTAAAAGACAACGAACAATAATGTCAAGGAGCCATGTAGGATCAGTGCTTGACTCGTAGCTAATCGCTGATCGAAACTTCCAACTGCGCGACAGCCACTTCGCTAATGGCGTTACGTGTATGCTTCTGTGGCGATTTCCGTGGCGCCCCTTCTGTGTGTTCTTGTTGCACCCACGATGCTATCTATTTCCGAATATCGAATATGATATTTCCCAACAAAATATCTCGCTCAATGTTCAGCGGCTGCGCACGTACCAAATGTCGCACTTTACGGCGATCACAAAACGCTCCCGGTGAGGACCCATGAGACGCAAGTTCAGCGCCACCCTTATTTTTCCTTGCATTTCATCCCAATTAGCGTCTGCGAACTTCTAAAGCAAATTTTCGCAGACGCTCATAGGCTTCAGTTGCCGAGCGCTAAGAAGCGGTGAAATTAAGTTCAGTGTTGTTGTTGTTTTGTTATGTGGGGTTTAACGTCCCAAAACCAGCTATGATTATGAGAGACGCCGTAGTGGAGGGCTCCGGAAATTTCGACCACCTGGGGTTCTTTAACGTGCACTGACATCGCACAGCACACGGGCCTCAACATTTCGCCTCCATCGAAATGCAGCATATAAGTTCAGTGGAATACTGCGTTGACCGGCTTAGATGTTAGCGTTACCGGGTAGTTAGTTACGGTGGTGCTCGTTCTAACTCGGTATACACAAGCGTGCAGATGAGCGCTGCTTCGTGCGCCTAGGTGTCGCCATCTTTCGGGGTTCACACACTAATATTTCATCCCCGACAGTGTTTCTTATATCGGGAAAACAACATAAATCTTTCTATTCTAGTTTGCAACCAAACAGCCTCCATTGCCGTATCCATTTGATCTACTAAACTTCAGCCTAATATTCACACTAGCCTGACCTACAGAGTAATTAATTTAATAACGCACTAATCATTCAGATTTTAATGTGTGTGGCTTGAGAGAACAAAAAATAAGCGTATTCAGAAAAAAAGGAGGGTATTAGAGGTGTTTCGATTGGAAGTGATTAGTTAGGACAGTGAGGTGGTTTATTTATGCTGCGAAGCGAGCTTGTGCCGCTAAAAACGGGAACAAAATAGCAAATGCACAATTAAAAATGAAATTAAGGGAGGAACACCGAGTGCTACACGGCGGGAAAGCCTGCATTAGTGCTACTTAAGTCACTGTTGTGGAAGGTGTCTGGTAACTTTGGCTTCGAAAGAAAAAAAGAAAGGAGGCAAACGTGCATCCTCCCAAATAACAAAGCGTTAGCCACATGGAGAAATATAAAAGGAAGTAGAAAATAAGAGGGTGTGGAGAAGAAAGAAAGCAGTGCGGCGGATAATTAATATACCTGTCAAATCACAACAAGGCGCGCGAGGCTACAATGTTATTTCTAACGAAGAAGAAAAAGAAAATAATGTGTGGCGACAGAGTTGCGTTTATGTCACAAAATACCAGACATGCCCGAAGCGGCCATTGCAGCGGCGTGTCACTTATTTGGCAGCAAAAAATAATCATTTTGCCTTTCCATCCTGGACGCGCGGGCTCCGCTATCAAAAGCACAACGCTTCTTTCGCGCCCCAGTTCGTCTGAAGCGCATCAGGCTGATTACAACGCCGTCGCCATGTAACCCTCGTAATGGCTTCGTGTTTTGGAGCTCCGCCCTACCGCGGAAACTCCTTCACTTCCCCGCACGGGCAAATTACATAGTGTTGCGACTGGGGGTCGATTGCTGTGGAATGCCTATGCCACCACGAAGGCGGTGGGGTCAGGACTCAGGTCGAGGTTCAGGACGTTCGAGCGAAGAGAACGACAAACTCTATTTACATGGTATATTATCGTATATACAGAGTATGTGCAAGAAAGGCCCAAGACTTTAGAGGTTCTTCGCTCTCGTGATCCGAGTCGGCGTCTCCTTCGATGTGCCCCCATAGCCCCCGACGGAAACTTGCCTCCCCTGCCATTGGTAGAAGTCAGGCAGGAGGAGGGGAAGAGCGCCCGCAGTCATCTGACGCTTGTCAACCAATCAAGGCCTCTCCGAACTCCACCACCTTGACTGCACGTGTGGTCCCCGGCTCTGGCCGGCTCCTGGTCGTCGCCTCCTTTCCGTTTCCCGCAACGCTAGCTTGCCCCGCGGTCAGCAACAGGGCTAATGGGGGGACGGACAATGTCCAGCAGCGCCGCGGGGGTCTTCAACGGCAGGCCGAGGCGCCCCAACCCCGGGAAACAAAGGGTGGCGCTGGCGGGCAGGTCGGCCTGAATGTGCCGGCGAGGCTGCGCCGCAGCTGCCCCCTTACAGGGGCAGCATCAGCCGATGGTATCTCGTCGGCGAGCCACGAACACATTAGGCAGGTCGGACTGATGGCGCCGGTGAGGCTGCGCTGCATCAGCCGCGAGGACGTTGTTGAAGAACCACGATCACAACAATAGTTCTTCGAATCTCATCTGAGGTAGCTTCTTTTATTTTTTCTCCTGAGGTGTAATGCCGAGGCAATTGAAGGCGCCTGGCTTTGAGATTACGACGAATACTCTTCTAGGTTACCACTCTTAAGCTAACCGAAATGAATATCGTGAACATCTGAAACATTATCACGAACAAAGCGGCCAGGTTAACAAAGTGAGATACTTTCCTGCAACCCCTGATACGCTATGTAAGCAGGCTTTCATGTTTTACAGGAGACCACGGCGAGGTGTGCCGAGGTTCATACATATGGTTGAAATTCGTATCTGCTTCGAAGAGTCCGGCAAGCTGCGTGGCTGTGTGAGGCTGTGCTGTTGGGCACTAGTTCCCTGGTATTATACGCTGAACTGACAAATTGCGCTTTGTTTTCTGTGGGAACCTTAATATTTATTGAAATATCACATGATAAATGACCCTGCTGTTCTCAGTAGGCATAGATTGGCTCCGCACATAAGAGTAAAGTGAAAGTAACGTAACACCAGAAGATTAAATGGTCCCTGAAACGTTTTTTTTTACATCGTGTCGTTGATTAGGCAACACAATTGTGAAATCATTCACACCATAAATAAACCGAAGCACCCTACGCTAAGGTAGCTACGGGCTTATTTCTGTCGCTTTCCTCATTACCACTGCCGTTCCTTCTCAACTCGAACAGCTGCGGAGTGCGCGCTAGCGACGGCTGCGCCTCCCACGTCAGCCACTGTGCAGAGCCCTCCGTAGCGACATAGCGCCGCGATGTCTTCACTGAGGTCGCCGGCCTCGGCACTGCTGGCTTCTGTAATAGTGCGCCGGCGACTCGTGTGTGCGCCGCCAGATGCCGCGACGGTACCGTTGGCTGCCCTTCAGTGCTCATGACGTCACGTGGATTCCGCTTCGTGGCAAGGGGCGGTTGAAAACGCTTCGAGTCGCATCGATCTCTCACGATGTGCGTATTTGAAACTTTGTAGTAAATTACACGCTTAACGCAGAGTGCTGATATTGTTACGCTAATGATCAGGACTCGGGCTATCGGTGCAACGCATTTGTACGAAATCACCAAAACCGTTTCAGGGTACCTTTAACATTTAATTCATCAGCTCCTTAAGTGGGGCAGCAAGTGGCAGTTGCAGTCAAGTGCCTTTTTGACTGAAGCAACCGTAATTATGGTTGCTGCTTTTTTTCTGTAGCGTGTACGAGTGTCCGTCGAGCGTGTTATACCCGCGCTTTTTTTTCAAATCGTTACCTGGCTTTGTGGAAAGCAGCCGGAGTTATAGCGTCTCTTAATTCAAGAGTACTTCTGGAGTTTCTAGAGAGAAATAAATAAATAAATAAATAAATAAATAAATAAATAAATAAATAAATAAAGTATGTCCTGCAGCAATTTTCGTTTGGTAAGGGTTCTCGGAAACGCTACCCTCCATGTCTTCTATTTATTAAACATCTGACGTCACTTACCTAGCGTTATTTTCTTGAAGTTTTTTTTCTTGTTTTGTATTTGTCTTGGATGCTCGTTGTGTACTTTACACCTTGTGGGTAAACCCAAACACTCTTCGCTAGAACTTCTTCCTGTAAAGCGTGCACTGCCGCATACTGAGTTTGCTTGAGGAAAAGCAAACTATAGATAGACTGTGGAAGCTTATGATCAGAGGGAAGAACTCTGAATGTACTACGAGCAGGCGCGCGCACACACACACACACACACACACACACACACACACACACACACACACACACACACACACACACACGCACGCACACACGCGCGCACACACGCGCACACACACGCGCGCGCGCACGCACACACAGATGCGCACACACACAGACACACGCTAAAAGCAAGCGGGCTCTTGTAATGACTCAGAGCGGTGGGAATAAGATAAATAGCAACTCCGAAAGCTTGATAGACCAAGCCGACCATGAACTCTCTGGGGCTGATATGCTGCAGTGCTGGAGTTTGCCTTATGTAGTGTCTGGCCTGTTTGCTTTGTGTGTTTCTTTTTGAGCTTCCATGAGTTACTTATTCTGTTTCAGTAGTGTAATCGTGGCGCAGGAGCAAACACTGGCTTTGCAGGAGAAAGAAACTGCCAGACATGTGAGACAAAAAAAAATGTAGTAACGCAGTGGAGGTGCACTCGCAACAGACTTTTCTTGAATGAGCAAGAATGTTTGAGGAGGCAGCCCTCGAAACCAAACTCTCACGGGAAACAAAGAAATTATAAAAATTGAGAACATTTCAGGAAATATTGAACGCTGCATCCTTAGCCTGCCGCTGGCAGGCTCCCCACACGCGCCGTCCACAGAATAACAACTGGGAACCAGTACGACGGCCTAAATGTTGATTTCACAAGAGAATCTCTCTAACAAAGAAGCGACACCGAATTCTGCCTCTATCTATACAAGAAAATAACTTTTGGAACATTGATTTACTTTGCATCCGGTAACAGCCGATATATTTTTCTAGCGAGCTAGTCTTCTAGCTGCTATAAGTGCCTAGTTGTATGTGTCCCTGTCGCGTAATACTGCAGCCAGAGCCAGCAACCTTTATAAGTGACTAAAGTATCTGCTAGGACAATGCACAAATCTTAAAACGGCAGACGATGACACAGGCATGCGCAGTGCATGGAGGCCTTCATATACCATTTCGAACTTTATTATGACAATGTAAGGTGGCTGTCTTTGCTAGTTGGTTTTTCGCACTGCCAGTAAACAACGTAAAAAATTAGCAGTTTGGTCGAAAACCAACGGTTTTCTTTTCGCCAACGTGTTAATTTTTCGCGCAGCTTATTACAAGGTATATTAAAACTTCGGTTTTACTATAAACATGAGAAGCAGCAAGTAAACTAATCAGAGCGCAAAGCGCAACATTTTTTTTTTTTCGTATTTACCATCGGGGCCTCTTTTATTTCTCGCTACTCACTAGTGGCTGAACCTTCTGGCACTCTGTCCTTACTAAACAAAGTATCGAAATGTGCCGACCGCGTGGAGTTACCTGCAGGGCCGCCTGAGCACACTGCAAACCAGGCGTGCAGTTCCAACTCTCAGCGTTCGAGCAGCAGCATAACCCACGCACGCGAACAGCGCTGCCGCAATTAGCATGCTTCGGTAGACATCCCGTTCGCTTCTTTTCTCGCCAAGTTGATCAATTATACATAGATAGAATGAGCGACTATCTTCGTATTCCCTGCACTCCCGCTCTTCGTGTCCTTCTCCTTCTTCTTCCGTTTTTTTTTTTTTTTGTCCTTGCATGTACATGTTCCGGCCTGCTTCCGTTGCTTCATCTGCGCATTTAGGCGCTTGTATTTTATGCATATCTTGCTGAGCGCATGCGACGATTTCCTTCTCTTCTTTTTCGTTTTGCCTGCTGGGTGTGGTTCGAGGTGCTTTATATGTATTTTTCGTCCGTCTATCACCTGCCGCGAAGCGGCTCGTCGAGTTGGCTGGCGGTTTCGTTATCTCCAACATAAGCGAGCTTACGCAACATACTCGCTCCTGGTTTGTTTTCTTATGGAAGTACAATTCTCTTTCTTTCTTTCTTTCTTTCTTTCTTTCTTTCTTTCTTTCTTTCTTTCTTTCTTTCTTTCTTTCTTTCTTTCTTTCTTTCTTTCTTTCTTTCTTTCTTTCTTTCTTTCTTCCGGCTACTTGTTTACTTACTTCTTGAAGATTCAATGTGCAAGCTGTAAGCACAATGATGCGCACTCAGAAGATACAGCACATCTGCAACATTCGTTCATTGTTCGTAGTCTTTACATTCTCTCCAATGTTGCTTCTCTTCTTCTTCTTTTTTTTTCTCATCACATCTCCCTCTCGAACTAAGCTTGCGTACGCACCGGGAGAACGTCGGGACAGCGACGGGGAATCGCTCGAGGCGGTCGCGCATGCACGCTTTAGCGCGTCGTCCACTTTGCCAGCCACTTCAGCCGTCCTCCTTACTCTCCCCTGCTCTCTTCGGTCGGGCCTCGTCAACTCCCTTACTCTTCCCACCATTCCGTGTTGTGCTTACTTCTTCCGTACTCTGGAGATGCTCTCGTTCCTGCCGTGCCAGTAGTCCTTCTCAACAGTTCTATGCAGCGTATTGACGGCTTCTCTAGAGCAGACTAATCTGGGGGAAAATTCGCCGTGGTTCGATCAAACCGAGGCATTGAAGTGCCAAATACATTGCTCTGCCGCTGTTTGCTCTGTTTAGTACCGCGTTCTGTCGTTCTTCCAGTACTGTGGCAAGTTTTGATCCGACGATGTTTCTTTTAACGGTGGTTTCCTGAGATTTATTCAGCTGGAAACGGCAGAGGGAGCATTGAGTAGTGTCATAGAGTGTGGCTCAGCATTTACATACACGACCTTTACTGTGGAGCTGGCTGACGTGCACCTAAAGAGGAGTCGTGTTTTCCTTCTAGAGCACGGCCGTTGCAACTAAAGCAAGTGTGTTTCTCATCTATTAAACTATTTGCGTCAAAAGTGCAAGTTCTCTTGTACAGGTTTCGTGATTACTTGGTTAGGCGCATTTACTCTTCACATAGAAGCTCGCCGTCATTAATTCGCCCTGGACTTTGTCTCAACATAACGATACAAGAACATAGGGTGAGAAAGTTGTAAGCTCACATACATACATACATACATACATACATACATACATACATACATACATACATACATACATACATACATACATACATACATACATACATACATACATACATACATACATACATACATACATACATACATACATACATACATACATACATACATACATACATACATACATACATACATACATACATACATACATACATACATACATACATACATACATACATACATACATACATACATACATACATACATACATACATACATACATACATACATACATACATACATACATACATACATACTACACTATTGCGCCTTATCCATGCGTAGGCAGAATGGCAGCTCAAGAACCCCGCTTATGTCGAAAGATTGCACGACCTACCCATTGGCTGCCGCCAGATACAGTCTTCTCAGCGACTGCACGCAATTTCTTTTGAGCTTGGAATGAACCTTCACAGACTACTAGGTCTGCTCCCGCACTGTGCCGCAGGCAATGTCACGAAGAGCGTTCTTTTTTCTCTCCCTTTCTCTTCCCACCTGCTGCACGCAGCTCGCCTATCCGGATTTGGCAAATTTGCGCTGTTCCCGTTTCGCCAATTTAGTCTCTCCATGCCCTTTCTCCCTTTATGTCTCCCTTCCCCCTCCCTAAGTTTCCATCACTTGCCACCGCGTGCAGCAAGTTTGCATAGAAAGATTGCGCCCACGGAGAGGAGGAGTCGGTGAAGTGGCGGGCGAAGTGGAGAGGTGGGAGGTTGCGGGTTGGCTGCTCTCCCCGGAACGCGGTCTCCATCTCACGTAAATTAATCACGCCTTTCCAGTGGGAGCCCGCCGGAGAACGGGAAATGGCCCCGCGATTGAAATTTAACGAATATTCGGCAGCACTACTCGCGAAGCTGGCACACCCCCCGGGGGCCTTCTACTTTTCTCGCGGCTGTTAGCGCGCTGTTGCTTTAATTAATTTTATTTTTTTCGTACTTTTGCTCTTGCCAAGTTAATGAGGGAGACTAGAGATGTGCTCACGCGTGTTTGGAACGTGTTCGCCCGAGAAGTAAATGAAAAGGAAAAGTGGAACGTGAGGATAGTAAAAAAATTAAAAGGTTCCCCTGCGTCTGCTTCCAGGCTTGCTTTGCACTTCTTAAGCGTTTACGACTTTCGAAGAGCCATTTTCCGACAGATCGGCCAAGTTTGAATTTTTATATCTGGCGCTAAGACGTGCAAAAAGACGATTCCTTAGAAATGGACTTCAAATATTCTTGGCAGGCGAAGCAGTGCCAGATTAAATTGCATTTTTCTTTTGCTCTTTCTTGGTTTCAGAATCGCTTCCCTCTTCTGTAGGCTGTAGAAGAGCATCAATCATTAGAAATTTGCATCGAAAGCACGTATATTTAAAATCCTTACTCTGTTCTTTTTTTGCTGCAACGTCTTCCTAGCTTGTTCTCGCTTCAGTCCAAACGATGCTTGGGAAGGCTAACATATAAGTAAATGGCAAGGAATCAAGCCATGTCTAATTTCATAGGCCGGAGAATGAGAACGAAATTTGTTTAAAATGGCAGGGAGGATAAGTAAGAGAAAAAGCTGAGATTTTAAAAGTATTTGCGTGTTTAAATCTATCTATCTATCTATCTATCTATCTATCTATCTATCTATCTATCTATCTATCTATCTATCTATCTATCTATCTATCTATCTATCTATCTATCTATCTATCTGTCTTAAGGAAAAGAATACATCCATAAAGTTACCGAAGGAGCACAAGTCTCTACAGTACTTTAATAACGAAGTTATGCAAACGGCAAATGTGGAGTGCAACAGCACTTACGGACAGTATTTGCAGACTCAATTTCACGCAGTGAGATGCCGAAAATGCCACAAGTAGCTCCAGCATCTCACTAAACTTAGTTTGAAATATCGTGTCCAAAGCAATCATCCCCATTAAAGTCAACAAACGTGAACAAGCGTATTTATTTACAAGCGCGTTTATAATTATGAACATGCTATACGCTGTGAACTATATGGAGCTGTGACAATCTTCATGTCTTGTGTCCACAGTGTCTCTGCTTGACGCCAGGTGCTAGTTGTCAGGGCCTGCAGAGAACGTTTTGCCGACAGTGTACTTGACGTTGAAATGCAGATGCGCATCGGCCTCCACACGGGCCTTGTACTGGCGGGCGTGGTTGGAGTCAAGATGCCCCGTTACTGCCTCATCGGCAACGATGTCTCCCTCGCCAACAAGTTCGAGTCCGGCAGCATAGCCATGCACATCAATGTCAGCCCCACCACGCACAGGTAGGGTAGAGACTCGGCGAGTATCTGAAACGATCGAAAAGGACTCGTTGCTGTTCAACTTGACGGCTTTTTCTACAAATTATATTCAACAGCGTTTAGCATACAATGTGCAGCCTGTGGCCGTCTCATTGGTCGTCTGTTTCCTGCTGGGGAATAAATGGCACACAACGTTACAATCTTTCCCCGTGCATGTATCTACGCTCTCACTAGTTGATAGAAAGAAAAACCTTGAATTAATTAATCCATCTTTTCCTCCTTTCTCGCTTTCTAACTACGTCTGCTCATACAATACCCACATACCAAGCTAGAGCTTAAAACTTTAATTATTATACGTTACTTCATTAAATTCACCGTGTTTGTTTGCTTCTCACAGTCTGGCGGGAAACTATAAAAGCGAATGGCAGTGTTCAATGCCGAGAAAGTAAGTGCCGCGGAGAAGTGGCGTTAAAGGCATTCGAAGGTTCCGTTTTACCGTGATTGAACTTCTCGCTTCGGAAGTCAAATTCAGCGGTGTGAGGAAAGCACTTGTGTGTCAACCTGCATAAGCTCATTATAGCTCCGCTACGCACCAGTAGAACGCGAAGGAACAACACTTTCCGCAGGACACCCGGTGTCATTTACATCGTCAAAGTAGGCGTTGCTTGTTGAGTACAGCAAATTTCTGAATGTACTCTAAGAATTTACACCTAAAGGCAACCAGTAAGCATCTGTTCATCTGGGCGTCCTTGGCCTGCGCAGTTAGGTCATCACCTGTCAAAAACCTCGGTGCAACCTTACCTCTTCCATCAGAACACCCATTAATCATTACACTAAAGCGGGTATCAGAGCGCCATCAGTAATCATCAACAGCAACGCAGAGCCAGGGGTGGGCACCTGTTACCCCGACGACTCGGAGGGCCCACCTCTGCCCTTCCGATATTTCCTTTCTCGAGCCTTCGCTTCCCCCGCTGAAATCTCAGATCTCGTCGAGGCAAGGAGGCAGCGCCGCTGCGGTGGCGGCAGTAGCGAGGCCATGGCATTAGCTCGCTCCAATGCATCCCGAGTAGGTGGAACACCTAGGGAGAGGAACAGAAAGGAGAAGAAAAAAGAAGGAAAGCAAGGGAGAAGCATAAACGGCAGCCAAGAGCGGAAGGAGGCAGCGAGCTCGATGCGCTAGACCGAGGGGGGCAACGTAGCGTTGGCTCAGCGGGTCGCGTCGGCGACGCCCGTTGATCCGTGCTCCGTTTCACAGCTGCCGCGTCGCTGTACCATTCATCGGACGAACTTTCCGCGGTGCTGCAGGACCTTCCCAGCCTATTCCCCCTTACTTGCCCTTCCCTCCCTACACCACACGCTCAACCATCCGCCACCGCTGCGCCTGCGTCCGCACGGGGCGCGCCTTCGCTAATTAAGGTTCCGCGAAGACGTGGCCCGCGGGCCGCCTGTTTGCCTGCCTGCTGACCCACGGTAATTAAACGCACACTCCTGCTCGCAGGCGCACGCGTACGCACACAGGCACGCGTGGACGCCGTGGAGACACGTTCTCTCCCAAGGGGGGGAACCCGGGTCTCGCGTGACCGATGACGCAAATAGAAGCTTGCTTATTCTGGTTACTGCGATGGGTAATGTGAGCGCCCTGAGAAATGAAAGGTGGAGAACTGCACGTTACAAGGATATATCAGCGTGGGTGAGGGACGAAAAACTATTTCTGCGGATGTGGCGGCATGTACTAAGCGGAAGTGGTTATCGAGCACATTTACGTCCATGCCCCAGCACATGCAGTCTCGAAGTTCAAATTAGGCAAAAAAGAAAAAAAAAATTCACGCATCTCCACGTGAACCATGATGAGTGGGCGAAGCACTGGAGATCGCTCGGTGTTACCGTAAATCACCGTGACATTGCCCACTCATGCATGTAAATGAGTGACAACGTGTGTGTATATTTACACACGCGTTGTCATTTATGCTTCTGGTCTTCATGAAATATTTGCGCTCCCACGTCGTAAATCGTGCCGAGTTCCGGATTACGGCCCACGCTGCCAATCCTTATGGTTCAACTACGCACATGAGAAATCTCCCACCGGCACTATATTGCAAGTCAAGATCCAGTGCCTATTATACGGGGTGGCCGGTGAACGGTTGTGCGAGAAGTCGGTTTTTTCAATCAAGAAACTCGCTAGCAGACGCGGCCTGCGTCAGCGTTGTCTCTTGCGGGCGAGTTCTCGTTCCTTGCCAGCTTGGGCCAGCTGTCGCGCATGCGCAGTTAGGGTGTGGACGGCGCATAAACGGAACAGGCTCGACCATAAGCTGCTTCGCATCTAAAACAACCGAATGTGCGCTAAACTATCTAGTGGTTTTACAGCGTAAGCTGTTATGAGATCACAACAACGTTCGTTTTTGCGCCGTAGTTGTCCGCCGCCGCCGCTGCCGGTGTCCGTAAGCACTATAGCTGCAAATTTCAGAAAATATAACCAGGACCGACGAGTATTCCAACTTGTCCTCTGCCCGGATTCGAACCCACACTCTCTGCGTGGCAGTCGAGTGTTCTACCACTGAGCTACGCCTGTTTTTTTTTTCTTTCATACATGGTATTTATTACAGTGCGCTAAGAAATTCGGAAATTGCATAAGGCGCTGTTGCAGTGACCCAGGGACAATAACCGCACAATCAATCCAAATGTCACTGTCAGCCTATTTCATTGTCAGCCTAAAATACACATTCAATGACGGGATGCACATAAGTGTTTCAGGGAGAGTTCAAGATGTGTTGCACAGCATGGCTGGTAGGGATGAGCACTTCACCAAGATGGGGTACCATTCAGGCCTGACGTCAAGCTCGTCGTAGATGTCCTTTAGATGCATGATCATTTGAACAAAATGAGTTGTCGATGCTGTGGCTGGTTCTGCGTTGCGGTCTTGCATGCGCATCTTCCACAAGCTATGCATTCCCATAAGAAAGAACATATCAAACGGCACTTCATCCAGGGATGTTGGCAGAAGGTAACGTATAGTATGCGGATTAAAGGTAAAATCTTTCTTTAAAGTTTGCTGAAGGATATCCCAGAACAGAATAGCGTCCTTGCAGTTAATAAAGCAGTGTTCTATTGTCTCCGGTACATCACAAAGACGGCAGTCAACTGAAGAAACAAAAATGCCTTTCTTGTGCAGCCATGCCTTCACAGGCAATGTTTCTGAATGAAGTTTATAAAAGAAGGTCCATCATGACCTTCCAGGCCATGATGGCCTGAGATACGCCTGTGGTTGAAAAATCATCGCTACAAGACCTAAACAGGTATAATGTCTGCCGCGGAATCGCATTAACAAATGTAATGTTACGTTGGAAAATAGTAATACGCCGCTACACGACGCGAAAATGGATTGTATAACGAGGTCGAGCAATCATTTCAAAGAACACAGGGCTGCATGCTTTGTAGCTCTGAACCCATTACGGAGGCACTTGTCATTATGGCGTAGTGGGTACTTCCCTACTTGGCAAAATGGTAAGTTATGGCGCAGGAGACACCTACCACTTCTACTTCCACTAGTTTCCTCAAGCGTTTAAAGTGGCCTCTAAGAAAGTAGCTCCTCCAGCTTACGCTGTCACTGTCCTGCGGTTCCGCGCAGGCCTGGCTCTTTTTGCATTTATATGAGGCTCTATACGGACAGGCGCTTGCCACGAGAGCAGTAAAGAACCTACATAAGCAGACTGGAATAGTATTTATCTCGTTTGCTCATGAGCCGTAAGGAACCTGCCTGTAATTTGTCGAAGCGGAGGTCATAATTCCAGCGCCTTTTCGAACTGTGACAAACATAGTGTACGAGAAGTTATGCTGCCCAAGTACGCATTATGTATACTAGCCCTATAGCAAGCCATTCCCGTAGATGCAGAGTATAGGCGCTGCTATACTAGGGTGCAGGTCACGAAAAAAGGGATATTCTCCCGTCGAAAGACCCCCTCCAGTAAGTGGTGCCGCTCTGTCAATGTGACGTCGCGGCAGACCGCCTCGCCGCGCTCTGATTTCTTGTCTACTGCTGTCTGCGCTCTTTTCCGTGCTACCCAAGTGAAAAGATGTTTCAGCATCTTAATGTGTACGCTCTTGCTTATTTTGTCGCGGTCCCAGTCCGATTGTCTACTGCGTGCTTTATCACCTTGATGCTAACGTCGCAATAATGACAGTGGACCAAACAAAGATTTCCATGTTTCACACGCGGTTCTTTTACAGGTTGCTGGTACACACCGAGGGTTTTCGATTCGAAGCCCGACCTCGCGAGTGCTTGCCGGACGGCTTCCCAGAGCACATCAAGGGAACCTGCCACTTCCTAAAGGGGTTTTTCCATCCCAAGTTGGACCCGGCTGAACCTCTTGACGTACATATACGCAAGGCGCAGCGTGAGCTGCGAATGGACGCCTCGCAGACGTGGCTGGCCTGAATCGGTGGCATGCGACACAAAAGGACACGAATTGAATTGCCGATCGCCTTTATGGGAACACTGCCGAAGATGGGCATGCCTGAGATGTGCGCGTGGGCTGTGTTCGACCGGGAACATTCCAAGCGTCGTTTTTGCGAGGACACGGAGTTACAGAAAAAGCTGGAGCGTCGACGCTCAATGAGACTTGCTCAACGTGCGGTGTTGTTGGGACATCACTTCGGCGGCAAGCGGGCGTTGCGTGCAGTTCCATCTAGACGCATGTGGGTGGTCGTGTAAGCAAGTGCTCGAGCCTCCATCGACTAAAATGCAGAACCAGGCTCCATCTAAATTGTAACGTGGAAAGGAATGACGTACAACACTCGTACATCGCGACGTTGTTTCTTTTTTTTTTTCTCGGGTGTCTATGTGTGTCGATTACTGCGGCGAAATTCGCTAAACGCTGGCGGCTATTTGCCTAGCGAGCCACTAGATTTGTAGCTGTAACACACGCGAACGACTTTGGCAATACGGCGTTGCCCTGTTTACTTACGTAATGCCTCGGGGCTCTCAAAGCAATTCGTCGGTACGTTGTGGAGCTTAACTGTCTTGGACATCGTTCTTGCGTAAGCTTGCGTTGATAGATGAAGCAAGGAGAATGCGACAACGTGGGAAGAGAGCAGGTGACATTAGCTCAACTTAGTTATTTCCAAGTGTCGTTTACGTCCACATAAGTTATGGCTAGAAAGGCTCCAGTAGGCTTCGCTATGATTGACGGCGATGCAGTGCTTTGCGCGTAGCGTGGCCTGTCCTTGGAGGTTTAGCGAGGGATGCGAGCCCTGTGATATAACATCACGCACTACTCATTTACACCTATTTGAAGAGTAATAAATGGAAAATCACGAAGTAGACAATTATGAGAAAAAGAAGAGTGAAAGAAAGAACGAGAAACGCGATAAATCATTCTCATTGGTTCCCAGTGAGTTCTAAAGAACGCATCGTACTCATCGGCACTTAGCTACTTTTCGTAATTAAGTGATGATATTTCTTACTAACATTTGTCGCTTCGTACTGAGTGGTCATTGAAGCTGTTTTGAAGGAGATCCATTGCGTCTGAGGCGATCATGGTGAAAATTTCAAACGGGAAGACAAACAGGGATAAACGTCACTTATTTCAAACAGGGTTTTGAAGGACAAAGAGTAGCATTGTTTCCGATGCTAGAATTTACTCGTTTCTTTCTTTCTTTTCTCTTATGCTGTGGAGATGGGCTGTGTCGAGTGGGTTAATACTCCTGTCGCAATCTTCACCAGCGTGTGCTTATGATCCGGCTCGTAACAGCTTTGTTTTGGCAAGTATCTAAAAGGAAATGTCTTGCGTTTGTTCTTATAATTTTCTTTAGGGAAGTTACGGCAACATGTTGTCGCGCCACAGATAGACTTGTTATCACTGTCACCATGAAATGTTCGCTGTTGTTGTCCTCGTAACTGCAGGTGACCAGTCTTGCAATTAGCAGTTAGAACTGAAGCACTTGTTTGGTAAATATCGCGCACAGAGGAAAGTTTGTGTTCTAGCATGTTGGTTGTGACGTCAATGGTGTAGTTTGCATGACGAATATCATTCGCGTAATTGACAGGGTTTTCCCGGTGTAACGCTTGCGAAGTGTGTTTGTGGGTGTTTCCTGCCGCGGCAACCGAAAGTTTTGTTGTTACACGGAAAGGCCGAGTATTTTTATTGAATGAATTTTTAATGTACAACACATCACATCACTATAACACACGTCGATATTGAAGAACACTGTCGCACATTATCTTCCTCGTAAAACTCCGCTCACCAGCGTCCAAATTTTTTTGCATGATCGGTTCCACCTGTTTTCGTTCACACACATGACCGCTGTGCGCTCACTGTGTTTGTTTAAGGAAACATTGCGTTTCCTTCTTTTCAATTGTTATAATCAAAATTTGTCATTGCAAATACGTCCGCGAGCGCTTTCACTTGTTTCACTCTTTATTAAAATTATCGCTAAGTTCCTTAAAATTGATAGTTATGTAATGTCCAACTACGTAAATATTTGTAGGAACAATGCTTGGTTATCGTAATATATTTCTTTGCTAGGAGTTACAAGGTATGAACAATAGAACTCGAGCAGGATGCTGTAGAAAGGACACGTGACAGGATATCCTGTAATAAAAGATGAAAAGTGCACCATCTCATCGTTTTTTTTTTCTTTTAACATTCAGAGCGACACAAACACCCATCAACAAAAATATATAAGGTGTCCATCATTAATGGTTATAGCCTTGACAACAACAGCCCTCTATCGATTAGTACTCTTTCTTGTATCGCACACTGGCCGCTGTTCATGACGTGTTGTCTTAGTATAGTGAATGTGCGTCGGTGTTTGTACGCTACTTTAGTCAACTATAGTTAAGAAAGTCGGGCTAAACAGAAAGCAGACGTATCGTAGGCCTGAGGTCGTCATGTTACGGGGTAACGATCGAAGTTGGTGGAACGATCGAAGGTGCCTTCGGCCTTTGCGTGCTGCCGTTTTCGCCTAGACACGCAATCTCTGATACTTTTCTGTATTACGTCACGCTAATGGTGGCAGAGACCTTGAAGTGCGAAGTACTCTGAACGAGCTGTAATGAAGCTGGGACAAGTTCATATAGAAAAAAAAGAAAAAGAAAGTGACAATGCGTAATGCTTGATGATGTCAGAGTGCGGGAACTAACCACCCATCAGGCACTGAAAATGACAGTCTGTACGCCCGCCCTCCGGAACACATCATCAAGGCCATAAGAGAGGAGAGAGTTCTGCGAAGATAGACGTCATGTAATTAGATAATGTTATTTTAGGAAGCTCCGGGTGTTACAAGTGTCAGGCCGAACTGGGTGGATGAGCATGCCCCGAAAAAAGAAAGGATAAAAGGGGAAATTACGAATTAGTAAATTTTCAGAGTTATTGAGACGAGCTGGAAATGTCAGGTGGTCACTCCTGTTTTTATTGACATATGCATTTATAAGCACTTCCTAACGCTTTTCGTAACTTCGTGACACGTAACCTCTCACATACTTCGTTACGCTCTGCAAGAAGTGTTGAGCCCATAAATGGTGACTGGAGACAGTCCGTTCACGAACATTTTCTTTGACAAGTCTTCTATATTTATTATTCATTAAACCAGGAGTACTGCCGAGGAATGAGGATAAATGTGTACCAATATTTCGCGGTAACGTCCCGGTACTGCAGACGCAAGACTACAGATAGCCTCCCGTTAAACGCGTGCCAAGTAATGCATCTAATTATATCGAAGCACATGCGTCAAGATACACGATTTATCTTCCATTAAATCACTTTAGTGCACCTTCCGTGGTTATGTGATTAGGCCACCTGGGTTGCAACAAATTAGTCTTCAGTTTCCGTCCCTCCTTGAAAATGGGCTATTTTTTTTTCCTTGTATAGTTTCCGACGGCGTGGTTTCATACGGCTTCAGACGGTAGCGCGACCAGGTACAAGATATCAAGAGCTATTGTCGCAAGTTATCACTACTTCTCTGTCACTTTTTATTCCAATATATCAAATCTTTATCAACTTGTTCCCAACGTGCGAATTAGGTGCTGGGAGCACCCACATCGGATGTGACGACTAAGAGAAAGCGGTATGCCGTGGAAATTTAAAGCGTTAACACATAAAAGAACAAAAATTACGATCGCTGAGCTTGAATGCATCGATATAGAATGTGTCTCTGCTGCTAACTTCGCACTTCTGACATGTATTTAGCTCGAGCAGTGAAAAATATGCGGCGCTGAGTATTACTTGTGCTTTCTGGCACCTTCACTGTCATTCAAGAAACGCCTAGCGAGTGCCTTAAGGCATGGCTAATCGCACCATTCCAGCCTCGCTTTCGTGAAACTTCCTACAAAACACCGCAACACGTTGCGTTGTTGCTTTTCAATTATAACAGTCTACTTTGAGGAGGTGAAGAGCAAAGTAAATGCCAGGAGGTTAACCAGTGCTGCGTCCGGTTGGCTTTGCCCGGCTCTAAACGAAAACGCACACAGCTTATCGGGCGATGAAAGCAAAATAAGAGTGACGCGATCATATTCGCCGTGAAGCCTCCAGTAGTTCGTCACAAAGAACGATTGTCAGAATCCCGAAGATTTGAAATTGCATCTGCTCCGAAGTGCCCGGGCATGTTTGAGATTGAGGTAAGAAGGCCTGAAATTGCTGCGGCTTGACAGAGTGCAGTGGACACGAGTCAGGCAAGCTTTGGAATTGGAAACTTCGCGCAGTTTTATTAACATGCCCAGCGACCGGTGTCACCGAAGCTGCAGTGATGAATAAATGTGTCACAGTACCCTGCGTCCGCTGCGAGGTGTCCGTATAGTCTAACGACGGCCCCACGTCCGCCAGTACTATTGTGCTTGTTGCTGTCTGCCGAGGAACGGCCAGTGATTAATCGCGTCGAGTCCGCCGCCACTCTTCCGGAACGTTTAACTACCGCAGTTTAGCACAGTTGAAGTTGACGCGGTGATAGTTGCGAACTGCACGCTACAAGGCTCAGAGGCCAAGGTCCGAGATGACTATTACGGCATCCATAACGCAGCAGTGGCGCTTCTTAGGCGCACCCCACGAGCCAGCAATCTAAGCCAAGCGAAGCGCGGCTCCTGCTTCGATAACGATGCATGCGTTGCCGGGAGCCGAAGTGATGCAGGCCGGCCCGTGGGGTGACCGGCCGCTGGAGCGTGCGGAAAAATGCACAGCGGGAGAGCTGATGCTTGTTAGCGTCGGGCCGGGCGATTATACCGATGGAAAAGGGAGCCACGCGAACAGTGGAAGTGCCGATGCTACGTGAGCGGGAAGGCCTGCACTGTCGGACTCCCACGTGCGGAAGTAATGTAGGATTACCGACGGCAAATACACGGCGCTTCGTTTAACATTGGATACCTCGCGAGTGGCCGAGCAAGGCGATGCGTAACAGGGTGAAGCAAGAAAGCCGGGTAAGCCCTGTATTAGTCAGTAGCCTTCTCCCTAACCGCGTCCCCTCGTGATACAACTACACCTGAGGACGAGAGTGGCGTATCCAGCTGCATGGTAAGTATGGCGGTATAAAAAAGCGTTCAGCGACACTTATCCGATCCTACTAGGACATGTGGTGGTGGCCGAATAGACACGCCTCTCGGCTCGTTACCATGGGGATGCCGTTTCGAAACTTGTCGGGCCAGTCGGGCGCTGTAGGCAAGGTTATGCGCTTAAGCGAAGCTACGCGTTGACAGAGCCTCGGGTATTGAAAAATCACTACAGTGTCCTAGAGCACGATGTCTAACGTAGCGATTGCTTCTCTTCTTTGGTTTTATTCACTTCTTCGGTAATTCCATCAAAACTTACCGTCCTACGCTTTCTTTTTCTCTGCTTAAGGTTAAGGTTTTCGACGCTATCACGTTGCATTCTTGGTGCTTTGCAGACTCAGAAACTTAAGCGTCTAATTCGTTGCGGCAGAACTAGATGTAAGCGACGATGGTTGTCTGCACATGGACAATCAGCGACATTAATGTGTCATCATCATCAGCCTGTTTAGGTCCACTGCAGGACGAAGGCCTCTCCCAAAGATTTCCAATCCACCCTACGCTGAGCGAGTTGGTTCCACTTTATGCCCGCAAACTTTTTAATTTCATCGCTCCATCTAACCTTTTGCCTACCTCTGTTGCGTTTTCCCTCTCGTGGTATCCATTCCGTCGCTCTTACTGTCCACCTATTATCCTTCCTCCTCATGACATGTCCTGCCCAGGTCCACTACTTTCTTTTAAATGATAAGATAATATCGGCTACTCCTGTCTGTTCTCTCATCCATTCCACTCGTTTTTTATCTCTTAGCGCTACCCCTATCATTTTTCTTTCCATTGCACGTTGCGTGCTCCTTAGTTTCATCTCTAGTTTTTTCGTTATTCTCCATGTTTCTGCACCGTACGTTAGTACTGGAAGAATGCAGTGATTGAATACTTTTCGCTTTAATGAGAGCGGTAAGTTTCCGATCATGATTTCGTAATGCCTTCCGAACGCGCTCCAGCCCAGCCTTATTCTACGGAGAATTTCGTTTTCCTGGGTAGGAGTTCCTGATATTAACTGTCCCAGATATACATATTCGTTTACACATTGTAAGGGTTCATTGTTGATTTTAAATTCCTGTTCCTTAGCTAAGCTATTGAGCATAACTTTGGTCTTTTGCCTATTCATTTTTAATCCAATTTTAATGCTTTCCCTGTTTAGGTCATCAATCATGTTTTGTAATTCGTCACCATCATTGCTAAAGAGCACAAAGTCGTCTGCAAATCTTAAATTGTTTAGATATTCTCCGTCTATTCGAATGCCCTTTTCTTCCCAGTCTAGATCTTTAAAGACTTCCTCTAAACATGCAGTGAATAGCATCGGGGATATTGTATCTCCCTGTCTCACACCTCTCCTGATCGGGATTTCTCTGCTTCTCTCATGTAGGAGTAGTGTGGCTGTGCAATCTTTGTATATGTTGTTTATGGTTTTCGCGTATACGCCAGGTACCCCTTGTCCACGTAGAGCTTCTAGAACTGCTTGTATTTCTATGGAGTCAAATGCTTTCTCGTAGTCGATAAACGCCATATAAAGAGGTTTGTTATATTCCGCGTACTTCTCAATTACTAGGTTGATAGCGTGGCTGTGGTCCATTGTCGAGTAACCTTTCCTAAAACCAGCTTGTTCTCTCGGTTGGTTAAAGTCGAGTGTTTCTCTTATCCTCGTAGAATTACCTTTGTAAATAGCTTGTATATTACTGGGAGTAGGCTGATTGGTCTGTAATCCCTTAAGTCCTTTATGTCACCTTTCTTGTGGATAAGGATTATATTAGTATTTTTCCAGCTGCGCGGTACGCTACATGTATTGATACATTTCGTGAAGAGCGATGCAAGTTTTTCAAGTACAATATCCCCTCCGTCTTTGATCAAGTCGGCTGTTATACCATCTTCACCAGCTGCTTTACCGCGGGACATGCCTTTGGCAGCTTTTTTGACTTCGTCAGCGGTTATACATCGAATTTCAGTGTTCTCCTCTGGTTCTATTTCTATTAAGGTTGTATGGTCTGTCTGAGAGCTGTACAGTTCCGAGTAGAAATCTTCTGCTATCTTTACTATTTCGGTGAAACTGTTTATAACGTTAGCTTGTTTATCTTTTAGCGCATGCATTTTTTTTTTGTCCTAAGTGCAGTTTCTTTTTGACCGATTTAATGCTGGTGCTTTTTTCTACTGCTTTCTCTATTTCTCTCATGTTAAAGTTTCTTACATCTCTTTGCCTGGATTTACTGATCAATTTTGATAGTTCTGCGAATTCTATCTTATCTTTTGATGAAGTTACTTTCATTTGTTGGCGTTTTTTTATTAAGTCCTTGGTAGATTGGGACAGCTTACTTTTTGCTTGCTTTGTTGTTTTACCCCCGACTTCTATCGCGGTTTCAAGGATTGTTTTCGTTATGGTTTTGTTTATTTGTTCTAAATCGTCACCGTTTTCGTCCAAAGCCTCGAACTTGTTGCTTAGGGCGACTTTAAATTCGACGTCCTTCGCTCTCATTACCTCTACATTACATTTTTTTCTAGTAAATAATTTGGTTCTTGTTTTCTTTAGGTTAAGTACAATCTTTGACCTTACTAGTCTGTGATCGCTGCATTTTATCTTCCCCGCTACTTCTGTGTCTTGAATTATACCTGGTTATTCGCACATTATAAAGTCAATTTCATTCTTTGTTTCCCCGTTAGGGCTTTTCCACGTCCACTTCCTATTCTTGTGTTTCTTGAAGAACGTATTCATTATTCGAAGCTGGTTCCTTTCGGCAAATTGTACTAGCATTTCCCCACGGTTATTCCTACGGCCGACGCCGTAGTTGCCTATCGCCTGCTCTCTACTTTGTTTCGTTCCTACTTTTGCGTTGAAATCCCCCATGACTACTGTGTATTGCGTCCGTACTTTCTTTATTGCTAATTCGATATCATCGTAGAATTGCTCTACTTGTTCATCGTCGTAGCTCGTTGTTGGCGCATATCCCTGGATTATCTTAAGTTTATACCGCTTATTTAGTTTTATTACGACGGATGCTACCCTTTCGTTAATGCTGTAGAATTCATCTACGTTGCCCGCTATATTTTTGTGGATTAGGAACCCAACGCCATATTCTCTCTTTTCGGGTAATCCTCTATAGCAAAGGACGTGTCCATTGTTTAAAACTATGTAAGCTTCACCTGCTCTCCTAACTTCGCTAAGGCCAATGACGTCCCAATTAACTCCCTCTAGTTCCTCGAGTAATTCCGCTAATCTAGCTTCGCTTGAGAGGACGTCAGGATCCAGGACGTCATGGCTATTAAAATTGCTCTGACAGGTAGATCGACGCGCGTGGAAAATTGTGTTTTAGCGAGCCGTTTTAACTGCTCCGTTGTAGCTAATCAGGTATGTTTTCGCGCGCCGCATTCCGTGCGTAGCCCGAACGTTGTAGAAGTTAGGGTAAAAGAAATTATTGAGACCTTCCACGTGGGTAAAACATAAGTTTTTTTTTTTAATTTCTTGCGACGTACGTGAACGGAAAAAACAAAACAAATTGCTGGTTGTAAGTCGCGGTTGCATGATGTGCAATGAGTAATAAAATCTATAATTTCCTCTGCCGGAATGGACTTGCGAAGACAAAATGGAAATATATAGGCGTCAGGGAGGTAGCAGTCACACAGATACATACACACATATCTATATACAGCAGCACATCCACGCAAACTATCTATTGTGGTGGTGAAGGCATATTATCGTGTACATTCCTTATAGGAAGTGGATTCAGAGTGTTAAATTCGTCCGAATTTCTTCGGCCAGCTAAAAGCTTTGTGTAAAGGTTAGTAGTGTACGGCTTGTCTTAAGGCAAGGAGTAATCAAAGAGTAATTTATATTCCTTATTGCGCTTGCAATGTTAATTTCGCCATGAATCTATCTATCGAGCTATCTATCTATCTATTTTCTCCGTCCGTTTCTTACGAGTTGCTATTATCGGAGACCGTCGGTTGGTTATGTCCAGCGTCGCATGCATGGGTTTCCTGTCTGTGCCGAATACTATGAGAATATGAGACTATGTAGTCGTGCTAGTAGCTAACACATTTTACTATCTGTTATAAGAAAAACGATTTGTTTAGCTGCTCACCGAATTGTCGTCGGCGCGTTGGGCTGAGCGCGGTTGTATTCCTGTGGTAGCTAACACGTGCATCATTGCTCGTTTGCAACTCCGGTCCGGATCCCGTGAGCTGCTTCTCCGTAATGTTCCTTGTCAGGAATTTGTAGGTAACCACATTTAAGCTTCCCCTAGCACTAACAGTGAATTCATTCTGTAGTTGTGCCAGAGAATAGCCGAACCCTAAGACGTGTTTATTTTGTGTAGGAACTAATTATAAGACAGGCATGGCATGCCTGGAACCTTTAATGTTTCTCCTCGTTTCATCCAATCGACGAAGAAAAATCCTAATTCTTTTTAATGAGTGTGATCTGCAAGTGTACATACTGATCAAGCTCGGAGCGGGCGCTTCGATTATATTCATAGCGCCGACGTGCACTTGGTAATTTGAAATTCTAATGAAGTGGAACATTAATTCTCGAGAATATTCTGAATCGATACTAGCCGGCGCCTAGATCAAATGTATCCGGTGAACCTGCTCTTTGATAAGCTCTGTTTCTTGAAAGTGTAAATGCGAACTTCTACTGCTGCTTGGTTATTCATTCGACTTATTAAACAGGATATAGGAACAAAAGTTGACGAATACTTTCTAGGCAGCATGACCTTGTCTTTTTCTTTTTTTTTTTTGGCACGTCAAATATTGCTTGCATGTCTTCTTGCTTTCCTCTTTTCTTTGACATGAAGGATACGGTTTTATGAATTTTTGATTAAAGGAGTTTACGCCACCGCCTCTGTAAAAACTCTTCAGTTCACTATATCAATCGAAAAAGTAGGACAACCATACGGCTGTCATAATTAACTTATTCTGCTATGTTTGTCGGGAAGTCGCACAGCTGACAGAGAATACATTAAAATACCCACATTTCTTCATTCCTCCACTTTGCAGTTCATAGCGTCATACGCTAGTCAAAACCCCACTCAGGAGTTTTTACAGAAGATTAAGTTAATGTTATGACTGAAAAGAAGTTGTTCTTTATACAAATGGTAAACAGGTGAGGGTCGTACTTTAGTAGTACGACGCCGCCTACCCTTTCACGCTTAGTAATAGAAGGAAAATTTATATAATCATCGTGCACTCACGAGCCTTCCGCACTTCTATCTGTCTATCACTCACTACGTGCCAGCAGCACAATCTCCTCGAAAGAGCACTATATATATATATATATATATATATATATATATATATATATATATATATTATATATATATATATATATATATATATATATATATATATATATATATATATATATATATATACACACTCTTTATTTTCGGAGAGGTCTAGGCAACCGTGTAAAACCAGACTTTCACCAGTGAAAAACCAGTGATAATGTTCGTCATCTACAAGCGATGTAATGCGTTAAGATGTTGCCTCCTTTCGATCCTTTTTTTTTTTTTTTTGCTTTATCTCCCTCTAATCTCGTCCGCATCCCTTTCAGCTCGTGTTATTTTTAAATGTTGCTGTGCTCTACAAGTGTGTGGTTGAGAATTGAGAAGACGTTTGTTAACCTATGTTTCTTCGAAGTGGTCTTATATGATCACTTGACTAATAATCAATAACAGGATACTACTTAACTTTCACGCAAGATCCAGTTCACTGCCGAACGACGTATAAGCTATCTATTTATCCAACGGAAGACAGAAAGGACAGTCTCGTTGAACATAATTTTTTTGTAGATACTGCAATCCCCCCCTTGAGGGATTGTAGCAGGGTGGGAATTACAATCATGAGTATTGCAGAGAAAACATGAAACAAAACAAAAAATACATAAGCAGGATACAGTAAAAAGAATTACGAAAAGGGAAGAACCCATATACAATATTAACCAATACATTATCAACCATGACGACAAAATGAAATTCAAAATATACAGGATATTAAAAACACCAGAATGCGAGTCACATACGCTGGTATTCGAAAATATGGATGTCAGTTCTGCATAATTAGACACGAATTCTACGGAGTTAGGTACGAGGCGAACATTTGAAGTGATGGCTGTAAAACAGCGTCACTAGTTAAGTTGTTCCATTCAACGACTGTCCTCGGAAAAAATAAATACCTGAAACAATTAGTGCGTGTTTGAAAGGTTAAGATGGTTAAGATATTCGTGGAAAGCTTCAAACATCACGAATTATCTTCGAAAATGCGAAAATGACGTGTTCGGAACGTCCCAACTAATACTAGCCAATTAAACATTGAAGGTGTCCTGCAACATTTCTTGAATAAAGTCAAAAAACAGTGCAAGTCTATCGAAGAGGAGTCGCAGAGAACATGTGAGCCAAATGTTATTGCGCTACACGCACAAAGAAGTTTGCATTTGGTTTCCAAACACAGCTGGAAAGAACCCGCTGTTCTTTCAACCCATGACGTCACATGCGGCGCCGCCTAAGTCTCTTGAGGTAGAAATAGCGTCGAATGATTTCTTTATCGCCGGGAAGATAATCTGCTACGATTTATTTCTTCGGTCTGAATTTAACAAATAAAGAAAATGTGCGTGTCTCTAAGAAAGCAACGAAAAAAGCCCAGAGAATTAGAGCCACATGCGACATCATATGTTGAAAGAAGTGCGGCCACTTTTGAGCTGTGTTTGAAACGAAATTACCAATTTCCTGGTACTAAGTCCAGTGCAATAATATTTGGCTCACATGTTCACAAAAGCATCCACGACTGATTGGCACCACTCTTTTTTTTTTGCTTTGTTCAGAAAGTGTTGCAGTGCCTTCTTAAGAAACATCAAGAAGTAACCAGTACAGTACAGGATTATAACACTTATATGGCGTTCTTTCGTCTATCATCACCTAATCGACAGCAATAGAGTTTCGTTCACTATTTATTTTGGCATTTTGAATGCAACAACAACCAATGACAGCTTGATCACTATTTGTACACGCTGATCACGTTTGTGCCTTTGAAAGTTTGTACTCTCACATCTTCCAGGCATTTCACTACTCTGTCACGACGAGGAGCCTTGCAGCGGGTAGTCGCGCTGGTAGATGCTGCTCACGTTGCGCTAAGTTTGTTTGAAAAACACCAAGAGCATCATATTGCCCCTGATGAACGATTACTTGAAAAAAAAAAGACACTGTAGTTTAGAGAGAAAGATCACAGTGTTCAATGCGCCACAACGATAAGGTGAAAAAAAAATGAAGGAAGAATAAAAGAAGAAGCAGACCCGAGGAATGATTTTATGTCTAACCCACTTTTCCCCCATTTTGACCCGAGGGAAAGCCGCCTGAGTAGCTTTCAATTAGGTTTATTCTCCCTTTCTCTCCCTCTCTCTCTCTCTCAAGGTCACAAAGATCGGACGATAATAACTGGCTCTAAGGTTCAAACCTGAGACTTCCAGTCAAAGGAATAGGTGAAGGTCATTCTTTGGATACCAAGTATAAATAGAGGATAAATAGAGGGAGCTAAAACCAAGGATAATATGGAAACACCAGCTAATCAGTAAATGCAGGCTTTCTTTCATTTTGTTTGACGAGACCTGAGCATTGGCAAAAAGCAATCCCTAAGTGTCAATCTTGACGAAGTATTCTGTTCACTCTTCACCGCATGGCCATGACTTATGGCCATGACTTATCAGGTATTCAGTAAGTGCGGGATTTCTTTCTTTTCAATTGACGAGCGTCATCAAGGTGACCATCGACGAAAAGGCAATCCATAAATAGTTAAAGTTGACGCGGTATTCCATTCACACCGCACAGCGTAAGATTATGGCCGTGACTTATTCTGTCCCACTTTCATCGGTTATAGCCGCGAAAACCCTTGTATATCCTCCAGTTCACGTCCACCTGCCAAAATACGGGAAAGGCCACACCGACCCCCCCCCCCCTCCTTACGCCTTGTCCATTGGGACTCTCGGGGCCGCTTTCTAGTCTGCCGCTTACGGCGTACAAAACAGGCCCTCGCAAGTGTCGAGGGCAGCGTCGCTTTGTAAAACAGTGGGTGTCCCATCAATGGGGGAGGCCCATCACCCTTACGGCCGCGGCCGAACGCACATGGCACTCATCCGTCGACGATCGCCGACCGACTCCCGAATGAGCGCTCTCTTTTAGCGGCCGCAATCAATGAGTCGCCATGGCAGCCACCGTAGGTGCCAGGCACGACAAAAAACCCGCTGGCCCTGCACACGCACGCTACGGCGCGATCTCGGCACGGCCCGGCTTCGCCTGGCAAGCCAGGCCGGAAAGAGAAGACAGCGGCTTCGCCGCTGGACACCGCTGCAGGCGCCCAGTGTATATAGCGCCAGTTCCGTTGGCTGGATCGTTGGCTGACCCCCCGTTCTTGCTGTTTCATTGTTGTGCGACGGTCCCCAGGGGGCGAAGAGGGTAGGCGTGCCGTGTTACCAGCAGCAGCGTATAGGCCAGCGTCGACAACGTGTCCTCCCCTGAGTCTGGATTTACTTCGTCTGGTCCGAGCTGGGACGTGAACTCGGCGGATACCCCGAGCCACGTCCTCGCGAAAGAGGTTCGTTTTTTTTTGCCTTAACTTTTCTTGCTTAGTTTTGTCATTTTAATGCAAGCTTCAAAAGGCCTGCTTGTGCTCCGTGGTATCGCTAGTTAGCTGTTGAGCGTGGCAGGCGAGAAGAGAATTGCTTCGTTTTCTTCTTGAAACTAGTACACCGCGCTCAGGCAACTAAAGTCTTCGTCAAACTTTCTGAAACTTTCACGAGGCTGCAATGCTTGCGAATAAGGGCCCGTTTGTAATGAACAGTGGTTGGGGGTGTGACCCGAACGTCGAAGGAAAATACGGGTACGCATGCTGTGTCCTACTGTCTTTTTGGTCACACATTTGAGATGTCGATACATTTAACTTCGCAACCGTGTCATTTGGATGCCTGAAGGCGACGTTAAAGCGGGCGTGTGCGCATGTATACAGTTGCTTCCCTGCGATTACGAGCATGTTTTCTTGCGACGGTCAGTCGCCGCGTAGTCAATTCGCGGTTGACGTGCTGACAACGAACTAGCGTTTTTCCGAAAGCTTTATCCCATTGACGCTGCCGGGTCACGGATATTATTACGGACACAGCAGCCGCAATACATGCAGAAAAGCACATGTGCTGAGATAAAGGTGCATACCGGAGAACCGTACTGTGTCGAAATTAATCTGCAGTCCACCAGTATGGCGTGCCCTATAATTGGCTATGGCTTTGGCATGAAAAGCTCCGAAATTTATAATTGGAAGCGTTATAGCTCTTTGAGGGAGGTCTTCACGCAGCATACACTTATCCTGGATTACAGTACGGGTGCTAAAATTTACCAAGTGCACATGCGAAACAAAAAAAAAGGAAAAAGCTTCAAACACCAGCGTTATTTTAATTCACATTCATCAACACGGTATGGTAGTTTAGAAGAAATTAATGCATGTTGTTTTTTTTTTTTAGTTGTGTGCGAGTTGTGTGCACATCCTCCTTGTAAGCAAACGGTGCATGGTTAAAATAGTGTAGATTCAAGCAAGCGGACGCATAAGACACAGTATACAGTTATAAGTAGTTACTGAACGCACAGAAAAGGGGAAAATTCATCGAAACGCACACTCCTACTCTAGACGGGCAGGCTAAAACGAGTCAAATCCGCCTTCACTAATAATTCCAGCGGTTCTGTTAACATGGTCCTTCATTTGCAGGAAAGTTCGAATTCGACGAGGGCTTTTTTTTTTTTTTTTGACAGAGGGCAAACCTTTAACTTTTCAGCTACGGGAGCTGTTGTCGAAAAGGACTGCAGGACGGACAGATTCTGCACAAAGTTTTAAAGCGATAGCGTTACAAAGCTTGTGTCGTATAAAATCCGCTGTAGGCGCCAGCGTCGGCGTAGTCGTTCACGACTGAAATATTCTTTAGTTACCGCCGTATTTCCCAAAGCACCCGACCGCGCGAGCCCTTCGCCATGGCATAGGTGTGTTAGTGAATAAAATTCATTTTCTCAGGGATATGCGCCAAAAGAACCGTAAACGACTTAACTAACACGTGCATACATGATAGCTCGTACTGAAATTTCAATGTACGAGGAAACATAACTTTATTACGAAGAGGCGATGAGACTGGGTCCCCAATGACACTTTTTTTTTTTTTGGATGCCGTCCCTGCTGCCAAGTCTTTGTGCAGGATAATCCCGACGGATTATGGCAGAGGCATGGGTTGTTTGACGTTGATGAGGTATGTTGGTGAGACGGTAGCGCCAACTCGAAATGGTGAGGTACGTGCCTATCTAGTACTCGCATAGCTTCTCCGTGTTAATCGCTCACCCCTTCTTCACCAAAGCTTTCCAATTAAACACTTCTTACGAAATTTCGCATTAAGTGTGTCTGCTCCTAATGGCTTCTCGCGAAATTCGGCTACACTAACACATCGCCGTTCAGTAACCGATTTACCCCCGAAATAGGGATTCACAGCACGCGCGAGTCGCAGTTTTGGTAACAATTAATATGCAGACTTCGCGAACGTTTCGGGAGTGCGCGCGTGGGGCGGATTTTCCCGGAATTTTTCAAAACGCTTTATTCCTGTCAAGCGGCGCGCTTTTGCAAAAATAAACACCGACCGCCGGGGACGTCGGCCGAGGCACAGCGCCGTTTGCGCAGGCAAGTGGAAGCTGTTTGACCGACGGATTAAAACCTGGCGCGCGAGCAGCAGCCTGCGTGCCGTCTGGCGTGCTCTAGATAAGAGCCGGCCGTGTCAACCAGATGGCGCCGTCAGCCATTTGCGAGTTAATCGCGTTGACTAACGACCAACACACGTGCGTTTAGCTTGCCTCCTGTGTTTTCTCTGTGGCTATATTCAGTGACTGTCCACATGCACAGCTTGAGAGCTAGCGATTGTGTTTGATTTAGTTGCAAGTTTAGGCCACTTGCCGCGCGGTGGCTCTGCGGCTATCGCTTACTGCGTCAGGGCATGGAGGTCGCCGGTTTTGATTTCTTGACATTGGTGCCAAGTGTCCCGACGAGTAACGAATTCTAAATTGGACGTAATATTTAAATTAAGTGCAATTAGGAGAGCCTATAATCACGATAACGCAAGAATTCATCGACCCATTTGAGTGTAGAGACGTCAGACCTTCGTGCATATTAGAGGAGCAGGCCGAGCAATCTCTTGAGGCCTTTCACCTTCTGTTATTGTCCCACCTGTTCATCTACTGCGCTTTCGTCGTTAGCCTTACGTATTCTTGTTGCCCGGTCGTGTGCGTTGTTAGAATGTCGTCCTCGAATCAGCTTGTCCAAATGCTGACCTCAGTGTATTGTAGCATACTGAGGCTTCTGCTTATACACGTCCCCCGAATAGCGGGTTTAATACCATGTGTATTACTACAACACGAGTAGGCGTGTGCGAATATTCGAATTGTTCGGATATTTGTCGGACATTACTTGTTTTATATATTCGTATTCGTTTCGGAAATAAGGAATTCGATATTTTAGAATGTTGGAAGAGGTTCGAATATCCGAAAAAATTGGATATACGGCCCAGTTACCATGCCGGAAATGGGGCACATTCCGCAATTGCGATATGTGCCGCGACAAGCGAGCATCGGTTGTGCATCGAGGTATAATGGCGGCCAAAGACTAGTGCACCAGCACGTATGATTTATCAGCGGATATGGCAGCACATATCACGATATGCGCTTTCTAATACGTTCTCAGAAGCGCTGTTAATGTGCGCCTAACCGTGCCGGAGTTTTGCCCGCTTTTAAGAGACAGTGTAATACCCCTGACAGACGGGCGAAAGTAAAGTCCTTTGTAGTGAACCCCTTTTCCTACTCTAAAGGACCCTCTGCAGAAAGTAGTCGCGCCGATGACACACGGCAGCACGTGAACTCCTTTAGGTGGTTCCTAAGACGAACGCCGCAAAAAAATGGCGCTCCTCGTTAAAGCAGCAAGATAGTGAGCATATTTAAAAAGTTCCGCATTTAATTACGTTTGGCAGTTGTGGATCGGAAAAATAACGTTTTTGTTGCTGATGGCTAATAATGTTGATTGTTCGTTTCACGCCACGACGAAAAAGATAATGATTGCCGCAATCCCGCATGGCGGCGATGTGACCGTTGGAGAGTACGGTAAAAATAAATATTTGCGGCCCTACAGATCTCATTACAGGGCTAAAAGCTAAAGCTTATACGCAAGGCAAGGAAATACTTGCGGGGTGTTATAATTTAAAGCGCTGTCCGCAGCCGCCGCCTCGTGCAGGACCTTTCCGCGTGCGCTGCAACGACCTGTCCATGCGGAATAAGTAATATTCTTTCATGATAGCTTTTCGTATTTGTTTTCGCTTGCTTTATGCTGCGATACTGCGCGACTGCGGTTAGGATCTGACAAGGTAATCTAGGCATTGTGGTTCTCATGAAAATGTGTATTCTCTCCAGGGTTCATTAGTGTATTAGCATAATTGTCTTACATGAGACATTGTCAGTGAAGGCGCCTTTTTGTTTTGATATTCTATTCGATATTCGAAGCTGGATATCTGTATTTGATTTGAATTCGAAAATTTCGACATTCGCACACCGCTAAGAACAAGACATGGTTTTTTTTTTGTTTTTTTGTACAGCAACAAGTCGGCGAACTGAAGGCAGTTGCACTTATTTACATCGCTGACAGTCTTGTTGGATTAGGAAGTCATAGCGTTCTTGTTTCATAAGCATGCGCATCGACATACACAGGAGAATTGGCAAAACAAGTTCAAGCGTACATAGCGGCTTGGTATGAAAATATACCGTAGATATGTTGGACAACTAAAAAAAGCGGAGAAAGAAGGCACCTTCCTCAATCATACGCAAGCCGCAAGCGCTTCCTAGGCGTTTAAAACGTCGTACCTCGTGATAGCGAAGACAGAATATAGTGCAAGATTTAGTCAGCGCTGTGAACAGGCGAAATGAACGTATGAATAAAGCGATGACGTGCAATGACAGTTTCAAAAATGAAGGGCTTTTTTCTGTCTGCTAGTTAAGCGACATTGTTGCCAACTTTTCTAAGAAAGTGTCTGTATAATTGGTATCGCAAGAGAACGACGACATTTTAACTAAGAGTTATATCATTTGCTCTATAGAATTTAAAGCCAACTATACATGAACGCTACTTGATAAGCTTTCTCATCCCCAATATTGACTGAAGTAATTTCTTTTTTCGTCTTGCCAAACGATTGACATCCGCTTTTATCTGGTGGACCATGTTCAACTAACGCGGCTGCAAGGCCTAATGAAGGCGCTGTCATTGTAGGTCCCGTTCTATCAACGTCACGGGGCACCGGATTCTGTCAGGGAGCAGCTTTACTGCACCAGTTCATATATACTCAACCGCATTGCGTGGAAGTCTGTATAGTGTCGGCCATCGGCGCTAGAATGGCGTTCTTCTTCGAGGCCCACCGAAGGGCCACGGCTCTCCAGATTCGGACATTGGTGCTGTAATGGTGACAGAACGATATGAATGAAGAACACGGGAATCATCACCTGAGAATACAAAAGATGTGAAGCTCATCCTCGCCTGCACCACGCTTTTTCTCTTTAGGCTCCCATGGTTACCCTTCTATAGCAGTTCGGAAGTGGGTGCTCATCAACTTGAAAGATGAACGGTGGCGTGCGCCAGGTCGGTCTTCTTGCCGCCGGATGCCAGACATGGCACGTCAACGTGGCCAGCTTCAGTGGCCATCGCTTCGCCTACGCAGCGACGTTGGCCGTTTACATCTACGAGGTAAAATTATCTGGTGGCCAGCTGGGCTTTTTCGCGTTCGTGTTGTTCACTTCTTCCCTTGTGTCCGTGTCTTGCACGCCTCTTCTTCCGACTATGGGCCCTTACCAACTCGCTCAACTTTCTGTCCCTTTGGGCTTTTTCTGCTTTGCATTTCTGCTTTTTTTATTGTGGGGGAACTCCTCACACCAGTAAGTTTCTTCTAGGGAGCGAAGGTAATGAGGTGGAGAGCCTGCTTCACTCAAATTCTGGTGAGCAGCCGAAAAAGTAGTATGCGGCAGCTTTTATGTTCACCTAGTTCAGCACAATCAAACAAAGGGTCATTTTTTCATGAGGAGGGAATTTCAATATACACATTTAATGTTTCCGATGCAAAATATCACTTTCCGGTAAGCGTAGGTGTCGCATTTTTGTCCTTGTCTGTGTAATGTTTTTATTTATTTCGTTTCGACATGTCAGCAACTCGAGAAATTTAGATACGATGTCCTTTTTTTTTTCTTCAGCTCAGAGAAGATATCAATAATCGTCTATACTGAGTAGTATAGACCGCACATTTCTTCTGAAAGTGAGGCGGCACGTTTTGTGACACCGAGAAGCATGATCACACAACACAGCCGCCTGCTTTCAGTTCCAGTGCAACACGATGGCAGTACAGAAGTTTCTGTGCAAAATTAAAGCTCTCTGCAAAGCGCTCGACATGCTTGACAACAGTTCCCTCCCAAAAACAGGACTCTTGGACTCCTGGGCTTGTCGACTTCTGTAGCTCTCAATGCAACATTTTCTTAATCGTCAAGTATGTGGGCTGCAGTCTTTGTCAGTTTCGCTTCTCGTGTTTACGGGAGGACTATTTTCATGTATACTTTTCTTCCCTTAATTTTTCTGATTCTCCCCATCCCAGCGCAATTTTGTCCTGTAAGACAGTCCGCCGCGGCGGTCCAGGGGTTACGGTGCTTGACTGCGGATCTGACTGCGGACTCGGGCTTATACGTGGTCGCATTTTCGATGGCGGCGAAAATGCTAGAGGCCCGTGTACCATGTGTTGCTATTGCACGTTAAAGAACACCACGTAGTAAAAATTTCCGCAGCTCTCCACAAGGGTTGTTTTTTGCTCTTTCATACCATTTCCCCTGCCCCCACCGTCGCTTAGCCGCGCTACCGTCAAGGGCGCAGAAAATAGCGTCCTTTCCTTAACGGAACCACAGCTGTTATTAATAGGCTAGGTTCACTTTCACAGCCTTGCCTTCATATTTTATTTTTCTGACACCAAAGCGCCTTAGTGCTCGTTCACACCAGCTACCGTCAGAGGTCGTACGTTCACGTTGGCCGCAAATGTACCGGTATTATCAAGTCACAAAGTGGGCCGGTCACGAAAGATTTTGTCTAAGGTCTGGCAGTACAGTGACAGCAATGTTAAGCAGGGGATGATAGTTAAAAAGAGGCGCCTTTTTATTTTGTTTTAAACAACCTTATCCGACAGGTACGCATCAGTGCTCCAGAACATACTCGCAAACTTGTTCGCAAGTCACTTTCTGTGAATAAATCCGCAGTGCTGCACGAAGCGACAGAAATGTTTCTGGCGTTTTCGATCGAGCAAGACTGAGGACACCACCCACTTAGCGAGAAATCTCGCAAGAAATGTTTTTTTCTTCCTTCCTTCGATCGAGCAGACACGGTATGGTGTGCGCAGATGAACGAATCAAACGGCGAGTTCAAGCTGCGCGCCATCATGGCCGAACACAGGCGGACCGTGACGGCCATCGAGTGGCATCCGACTCGCAAGGACTGGATCGCCAGCGGCAGCCTCGATCCCCTGCTGTGCGTCTGGGACATCGAACAACGGGCGTTGGTAGCGACGCTGCGCGAGCCCCTCTGTCTGCCCCTGCTTCTCTCGTGGCGACCCGACGCGGCCGACACGATCGCCTACGTGTCCGGTCGGGGTCCACTACACTCTTGGTCCGTGGCCGGTGACCCACGCGAGCCGTGGCGGGATGCGGCGCAGTTCTCGAGCGCCATCACACAGATGACGTGGCACTCTTCGGGAAAGATGGCCATGGGACACCAGGACGGCTCTCTATCCGTCCTGCAGAGCGGTGAGGCTTTCGCGTTTGCCATTGATCTCATTGTTAGTGACAATTGTAAACGTACAGCTTCCCGGAAATTCTGCTCTTGTTTGGGCTTCCGTCAAATGTCTTTCAAAAGCTTACGTTGTTCTGTCTTCGTTCGAGAGCTTAACAGCTGAGGAATGAAAAATGGACTACATCAGAGCGGACTGTATCTTGTGCGCAAGTGATTGAAGCTAGCTATTTCATCATAGAAAGCATGTACATGCTCTCTCTCTCTCTCTCTCTCTCTCTCGTACGCGCACTCACACGCACATTCGTCAGGCATAGCTGTATATGTTGGGAGAAGTTCTGACCGACAAGCGCAATTCATTCGTCATCGTCTTTTTACAGTGGCAAACAGTGAGTCGCATGCAAAAGGGAACATTTTTTCCAGGTGCACAGACAACCTATTCCACTTCGTCTTAGACAAACAGGCAGTAACCAAACGATGCGTGTTGTGTACTCTGCAGTGGTCGCGCGCTTCCATGCTCGGTAAACCGCGTTGAACTTCAGCGACCTATTTCCGCTTCAGATGCCCGAACTTAGCAGTACAGCTAGAAAAAAAAAAGTACAATTTCGCTTTCAGGACACTGAACTGAACGAGCCCACGATTTTAGCACAAATTTGTTCATGATGAAAATTGTCTAAGCACTCTGAAGCACTTGCTTCGCATCATCTTTCTATGTTTTCGGCGCAATAAAACAAGCACCGCTTGACTTACTTTAAACGATGGCTGGCGGAAAATCAATTCTATCTGAAACAAATTTGTTAAAATTGCATCATTGTTCATGTAAATCAGCCTTGTTGGCGCACTAGGTATAGATATGCGTCGCCTATTACCGCAGTGCCGAACACATTCGCGGAACAAAAACTTCAACATCTGGAGTTTTCGCTTGTTTAACGAGCCTTGCCATGACCAGGCTATACTGGTCGTTGATGCATATATACGACCGTTCGCTTATTATTGCCCTCACTTTGGCATCCAAATTTAATAACAAATTGTTCTATGCAAGTATTAGATCTTTTTGTTCACCTAACTTATCACTTCCAATATTTCTGTCTGTGTCGACACCTTGCCAATCTGATTCAATCCTCGCAAAACAAGCAGCGGCACGATATAACGAGCTGCCCATTTATACTCCACTCTGATACACTCCGTAAAAAAGATTCTCATCTAGTAAGATAGCATGCTATTTCATGCTGTTCTTGATCGAAACAAAACTAGTGCAATCTAATCAGTTTTTTAAGGATGGCGAAAAAGATCTTAATGGCGCGAAAAGTAACTGGGAAGATCAAGGAAACGTTTCAGCGCCATTTTTGTTTACAAGGAATAGATTGAACTCTATTTCGCACATCAAGCGAGCCACATTGACCAAGCGGGAGGCACACCCTGTGTGATGGCAGGGACGTTTACCGCTACGAGCGGTGAGCAAACAAGCGAGCGGATGCGGGTTCGGAAAACCGCAGGGATTCTGGTATTGCCGGGCCACTCGCGTCTGAATGCAGTCTAAATTCACGTGACGTGATAAAGGAAATACGCTCCCCGCATTTTATTGGTGGACGGTACGGTTTCTGTTCTCCAGCTATTGATCCTGCAGGCATCGAGATCCCGGTGCTTCGACGAGTCCGCCGCAGCGACGACACGGCTGGATCTGGAACGGACAGGGGTATAGAACAGGATGAAAGGAATCTCATTACAAGTGCCCCCATTGTGGACCTGTCCGATTTCAAAATATTTCGAGCGAAAAGTGATGCCTGCGCGCCCGCAGGTCGCCTTATGCTTTCACTTTCCACGCATCTGCTTTTTTTTTTTTCTGTATGGAATTGAAGAAAACAAATGCTGTCCAAATGTCGACGATTGAGGTCGAATTGCCACAGAGCAGTGCATCACGCATACAACGCGAGTCTAATTCAGTTCAAACGTACCTGCGAATACCCCTTTTCGGGCACTTTATAAAAGTAATCCCCTGTAAATAACGAGCGAAAGAGCGAACAAGCATACCCTATACGTTAGATACCAAAAGCAAGCTAGTTCAGGGTACTACGGAGGCAAGAAGGTCTGAGACTTTGTCGAATAAGGAACGCCGCTGGAGCCAATGCTAATTGAGCCATCGAGGAGTCGCCGTTTCGCAAGCACAAACGTTTCCTCAACACTAGTGTTTTAGCCGTGGAAGACTGCCGTACACGCTAGTACAGTCCCATCGTTGCCGGCACATGGTCATTCTAGTCTCAAATGTTCGTATAAGGCAACTTGAACCTTTCATAGCGGTACAGTATACGCAGAGAGCTATGGCGGAGGTGTTTTCGACTGGAATAGCCACATGCCGACTGCGACGGTACGGTATTGCCGTACACTCTGAACCACATTTCGCGTAAAGTTCTAGATATAGCCCGGAAATCCAACATTCTTCTTCTACTTTCCTGGCTGTAGCTGCACTTTATCCGGGATCTGATTAAGACTGTACGGAAAGCACAGTAAACCACCACTGCTAAAACTCCCTATACTGTTCCCCCGTGTTACTGCACCACTCGCCCAGCTGTTCATACTTTTGCGACGGCTCGCCTAACCCATCACATCGCCTTCGTGGGTCCCGTTCAAACAGGTGGTATTTGCCAGAAGCACGTGCGGCTGCTTCACGACGTACCTCCGGACAGCGAGGATGATGACCCCCGCAGCGTGGTGGCGCTACGCTGGGACGAGCAGTCTTCTGGCTACCTGCTCGCCGGCCTCCCCAGCGGCCAACTGTTCCTGCTCGACTGGTCGGCGTCGGGCGAGCCGCAGGTGCTGGCCACGTACGCCTGCCCGAGTCGGGCCACCACCATCGCCGCGCTCGCCTGGGTGCCCGATGCCGCTGGCATGTTCCTCACTGGAGGTGCTCAACGCATTCACTGTTCATTAGCTTACAGTGTCCACACGGAGACACTACTTTTGCTCGTGCCTTTATCGATAAGAGCTAAAGAAACTAAAACAAAAAATGTGGTATGGCACGTTAGCGAAGCACGATTCTGCTATGTGCAATTATGAATTGCTTGCAAGCATCGAAGTACCGTCTGAGATTAAAGTCAACCTAAACAGCCGAGTGGAAACACACACAGAAAGAGCAGCAAAGTGCTGCTGTTTCTGTGTGTGTGTTTGCAGATGAAAACGTATCGTAAACGTTACGCGAAAGAGATAAGCATTAAAAATGAATGGAAATCTCGCCGTTGTGCAGCGACTAATGAATCGCCTTTGTGCGCTATGCTACCGAAGCGTATACATTTTGCTGTCGTCAACTTTTGTTGCACAAGTTCTGTGAGCCCTGGCATGTGTGCAAACGTCCAAGAAAGGTACCTTATTTCGTGTTCGTTACACAGAATCCTTTGCAGTGACATGAACTTTAACCTTTACTGTAAGGTTGGAATTTTGTAGTTCTCATTTTTGTTGTACTTGTAACAAAGCCGTTGACCCACTAAACGCCAACGCCGCCTACTTAAAAAATAACTTGAGAAACTCATCTTAGTGGGGGGCCGAAACTTTACATATTCTATATAGGAGAAATGTCCCACCCATCATCGCTGTGGGAAAACTACGCGCTATCCCGTACTCGACTGGCCTGCAGAGCGGAGTACCTTGTGTCGGCTACTGTGCAATTGCGCTCGTTTTCTTCATATTTTTCTTTCAATCAGTCATCCTTTTTTCGAAGTGCAAAGAAATCAAGCCGACGTCCAATAGGTCAACCTTTTTCTTAGTTGCTTGTTAGTTAGTGGGTTGGTTGGTTTGTCGATAAGAGGAGCCGAACCCGACAGGTGGAGGATGGGCGCCACTGGCGCGATGGCCCACTCGACAGCTTGTGACAATCGTATCGGGCAATATCATCTTATAATTTTGAAGTTAACTTCATGCTTCAACTGTTCAACCACGAGGGAGTTGACATTTCTTCTGAGAACTCCTCACCTGTTGCAGACAGTATTGAGACGTGTGATGATGTCATAGGACGTCATACGTGACACTTCTACGCCTTCGGGCCTCCACGCTTCCTCATTTCAGACAAAATGTGCGGGACACTGCGCGTGTGGAATGTCTCTCGCAACACCCCACTGGAGAATCTACAGCTACACGGCAGCGGTTTTCGTGCATTATGCGTCTGCACCGGATTCCCGGACAAAGATCGCTCCTCGACTGTGCCTTCAGCGGAAAGCACGACGTCGCAGCAGCCAGGGGCCAACGGTGCGCGCCTTCCACCTCACGTTCGTGTGCTGTGCCTTTTCACCGACGGCGCAGTTGGTCTCTACAACATTCGCCGACGCTCTTGGGACTTCATGCGGGACACGGTGCGTGAACGTCCACCGAAGCGCCAACAAACGGCGTGTAATGTTCATGTTTCATTTATCGCTAATTAGTCGTAAATATTAGAATACGGACGCAAATATAGTGACGCGAGTCATTTAGAAAATCTAACTACTGTTGCATTTGTGGAAAGAGACGTTCCACGTGTGGAGGTGATGCAAATGCGCGGTGGTGTGCTCTAGTCAACGCAAGTGCATATCTTACTTTCTGCAGCATGACCTGATACGAAGCGGACAAGGTGGTGGTATAGTATACATGTCAAATTACTTCGACGCGCTTCACTATGCCGGGGCATTACAAATGGCGGTTGCATTGACACAGCAGCCCCTTATTTGGAGTGCTTGCACGCAAGAATTGCTTGAGAAGTGACATGCCGCGAAAACAGGCACTCTAAATGCTACAGACAACACTTCATGAGTCGTAAAGATGTCAAAGAAACTTGCTGGTCCGCGGAGTAAGAACGCACTCGGACGGTGCACCCCTCCTTTCCGTGATTTTATTTCGTGTACTCTGCACACTACTGGTACGCACGCATGGTCTGAGCAGCTCACACTCTCACCCGTTCTTACTAATCACGCCAAGTGCACTTTAACACGTTAAAGAACCACGGGTTGTAGAAATTTCCGGAACCCTCCACTACAGCGTCTCTCATAATCATATTGTTTTGGGACGTAAAACCCCACAAATTATTTCTACCGACGCCATTTCTTTTACGTTACACCTCGTTTTGTCGTTTGGCCATGACTCCCTGTGGCCGTGACCGCCACAGGACACCACGTTGCGACGCGTGCCGCTACTAGCCGGCCATATTCGCCGTATGCTTGTGTGTTCCATTATCGAGAACATCTATCGTAGTACGGCGTGTTTCGTTCTGTTCTTTTTTTTTATTCTTTTCCGATGGAAGACGAACTTGCGGGTGGGCGAAGGTGGGGCAAGCAGGCCTTTCTTGGCAGAGTGAACGATGGTAGTCATAATCTGGTCTGCGCTTTTGGCTGTGGTTGCCTTTAGCTTTGTTCTCGTGAGCGCAAGTTTATTAAAAAAAAAAAAAAAAACGTCGCTAAGTTGCTGAATTGCTGTTCTGGTGTCTGCTGCCCTGCGTAACGCTGCCGCTACGTGAGAATACGCTGTAAACTCTTAGCAAATGGTAGACGAGGTGGTATCATTGTCTTGGCTGTTCCCCCCGTCTGTTAAGTCGCTATGTTTACTTAGTACTAAGCAGAACCAACTAGCCCAAAGTATGGCATTACCCAACAGACAAGATGTAATTAAAGCGCCATATGGTCAAAAACGCCGTGCGAATGTATCGCACGTTTGCAGAACCCGAACACCAATGTACATGCATGTGTAATTCGTCAGAGGTCCCAGACTAGCCTACATTTTCTTCGGCTGGTGTCAGTGGTAGCGTTGGACATTCCCTACTGTTGTGGGTAACTGACTTCTGCGTAGTCCGGCAAGGTGGAGTAACGTTTATGTAGGAAAATATAGCATCCACCGGACCAGGACGAATTTTTCGTCAAGAGGCTTTCGTTTCTGAGACATCCGTATGGAGTATGGATTTCCTTGTCTTGTGCTACAAACACGTGGATGCTAATTCTTCCTTCGTAAAGGTTACTCCACCTTGTCGGTTTATGCAGAATACATTTGCCATATTCATGCCCATGTAGTTAGAATTGTCAATCAATTCGCCCTCGCGCTGTGAATTCCTAGCATCCTGGTAAGCTGATTTGGCAGACCGAGCGTTACGAGGCTTTCATTTCTGAGAAATTCGTCTGGATTTTCTTGTATCCTTTTGCTACAAAGCGGGTGGAGACGACTTTCCCTTTTATTCGCTACCTTTCATTCTCTTTGTAAGAAAGTGCGCGTCATGTGGCATCGCATCGCGCTTCGTAAATCTCGACGTCAGACAATGAGTGAACTGTAGGACGACATGCTTCGGACGGTCGGCAGTAGTTGACAGCGACTTTATTCGCGTTTTAAACCCTGGGCTCCGTTTTAAGCCCAGGATTAAATTCACAGGAGGCGGTTCGCAAGCCTCCATCAGCGATATTTATTATCTGTGCATTAATGCTAGATCCTAGGGCAATTTATATCGATCTTTTTTTTAAACACTGCTGAACACGCGCTGGATCAGAAGCAGAAAATAAGTGGAGCTGAAACGGAATACGTATGCTTGCCAGTTTGGTGGCATTGGAAAAAAAAAAAAGAAATCGGGAGTTGGCTTCGAAGTCTAGTACAGGAGCCTCTTGGCTAGCGCCTACATTTGGTGCGAAGTTGGACCTCGGTCTCCTGTCTTTATTTTTCACATCGGTGTACGTCCACCCAAGCCTTTCTCAACTGCTAATTATTCACGTAAAAACTTAATTCACTGAACATGACAAGATTCTCGGCTCCGCCCAGAAATGTTAGCACCTAATCCTTCGTTCTCATTTCCTAATTAACTTAGGAATGCCCTGAAACGCTATTTCTTTAGTACCACTGCTCCTTTAAGCGCTAAAACGCTTGTCTGTTGTAAATGAAACATGCCTTGCTGTGAGGTTTCCTAAACTGAGTTAGTTTACCAGCAAAGCGCGAAAGCTGGCGTAAACGAGACGGTAAGAAATCAGAACCATGAAATGGTACGGAGAAAAGTTTTACATAGAGCTGCGTTCCAGACAGGCATTTTTTTTTTTTTTTTACTGTGAACAAGTAATTAATGGTTTAGAGGTCCGTTGTCAAATTGTTACGGCCGTAAAGCACGCGCCATTTAGCTGTTGGGCTGGTCTCCAAGTGTTCAGACAGAAACGACGTGCGAGGCTGTGTCTTAGTGCTTAACGGGCGTGCGTGCGTGCGTGTGTGTGTGAGCGCGTCCGCTTTAGCGGCATGATAATTCATAAAACATTTCCTGTGATTTTTTTTTCACACTCTACGTGACGCAAACGGCTATTGCAGGCACACACAGAAACGATATTCGACTGCCAGTTCAAGCCTGACAACTGCAACCTTCTTGCCACTGCCGGTTTTGATGGGACATTGAAGATCTGGAACATAGAGACCATGAAAGCTGTAAGTGCACAAAGCTTGAGTACCTAATTCCTCGCGTACGAAATTGCATACAAGCGAACCCGGAGCATGTAAAGGAATGAAGGCAGTGCTCTATGTTCATTAACTTAAGCAAGCACTCACCATAGTCCGATTCAGAGATTTCGGTTGTGCACGAAAAGTTGTAAAGCACCGACCAAGGAGCGCCCATCCGAAATAATTCTCGAGCATCCAGATGAAAAATAATGTTCAGAGCCAATAAATATGATGAAACGACCTTTCCATTCCAGAGGAGTGAAAGCAACTGTAGGGCCTGCAAGCAATCTCACTTTTTTGCTTTTCCGAGCGCGACGCTAATGCCACGAGCATGTCAACTGCACAATATCTCGTGATGGGAAATGTGGAGCGCGCAATAGATTATTCTGTTTCTGTGATCACAATTCCATGGAAACTCCAGGCACATTTTCGCCGTCGCCTTCATGTTCCATATATATTGTGCACGGTGGGTTAACGTGATTTATGGACTTGGCCCACATACCCTATTTTGTTTTGTGTCAGGTCATGTCATCTCCGCCGAGAAACAGTACAATCTATTGCTTGTCCTGGGCACCATCTGGGCAAGACTGCGTCGCACTGGGAACTTCGAAGGACGGGCTTCTCATCTGGGACACTGCAAGGAATGTTCCAAAGTCCGCCATCCTCGATGTAAGTTTTAATGGCAGTTGTGTCGTTGAGGTGCAGACTCTTCACCTCTCGTGTTCTTTGGTGGTTGCTTCCTGAAAAGCTAAAAACAAAAGCTCTTTGCCATCATATACTTACTAATACAGTTACGATTGGCAACCTGTTGGTGGCGCATCATAGCAACTGCTACTTCTGTACCATAAAACTGCAGCTAATTATCCATCCGTAGTGATCTGTCTGGAGGGGGGGTTTGTTGGAACGAGATTTGTTCTTAGGCATATAACATACTTTTCCCTTGAACACTTTCATGCTTCTGTATATTTCGGTACAGACAATCTAGAATGCACTATGCAGCCTATTCCTTCTTCATACATGTGTATATTTCCTGAGACGAATTGATTCACTGTTTATTGAGCTGTCAGCTCGGACAAGACAGAAAACTACGAGAGTTGTCTCAGTTTATGGCGTAATAAAAGCACGCAGCTTGCATTAGGTCGCTCAAGGGCAGATCGCAACGAAGCTGGCCAACAGTACTCATCGTGGCGATATCCTCGCGGGGGCAGAACTTGACTATACTTGGTGTTATCTCGATTCGACCGGTGCTTCGTCTAGGCAGATCCCTTGTGGAACTCCATATAACTTAGTATAAATTGACCCTACTTCGCTATGCTTGACAATACTTGACTATACTTCGCTATACTGCTCATTTATACCGAGTTCTACAAAGGATCTACCTAGGCGTAGCCCGGTCGAATCGAGATAACACCAAGTATAGTCAAGTTCTACACCCGTGACGTTGTGGCCATGATCAGTAGACTATCGCACAGCTTCGCTGTGATCTGGCCTTGCACTACCTAGAGCAACTTCAGTTTTGCCGGTTTAATAGTGGGCTGAAATCATGTGCGCAAGAGAAGGAGCGCGCGTGCGAACGCCGCACATTGAGCGTTGCATAGAAGTCCCCGCGCACTCCTGGGGACCTGAACTACAAATATCGTGATGCAGACGTACAAACTGAGAGCCTGAAATGCTTCGCATTTAAAAAATGACACGGGTTTACGGTAACACGTGCAGACAAATAGAAAATACATGGGCGAGTGCTAGAAGTACCTGTGTTCTTCTGTACGTGTTAAATTTGTCACATTTTTGCTCTATGCCAACTATAACCCTAAATTCATTTTTTTTATCTTGTTTGTGTGCAGCATGGAAAAGAGACAGCTATTTACTGCGTAGCATGGAATCAGACAGACGCTAGACTAATAGCGTCGGCAGGAGCGGATTCAACCTGGCAAGTATAATTGAACGTGCTCATAGATGTCCTTTTTCCCTTTCACATTCACTCTTATAATTTTTTGAGGCAATGCTGAACCATTTAACATTATTTCTCTTTAGCATGGTTCATCGGGCTGACGGCAAACTTGTACAGGCATTTCACCATCCAGCGACTGTGTACGGATGCGACTGGAATCCAAATAACGAGTAAGTCTGCTGATAATATCACATCGTATATGTGACGATGAAGGACGCAAAACTTACAGTTAAAGGGTCTAACTCGTTAATGGGCGCGATTGTGCCAGCAAAGAAGGTAACTGCCGCACTATAGCGGCGAGCGCAATCATCTGTCGCCGAGAAAAATCAAATCTGATCAGCACCGAATTGCGTAGGCTTTTAAACATACGTCATAGTGTACTCCGGCGTTATCACCAATGCTCACGTAGGATATGGAACGTACTCAATCTTAGACGCTGCGCCCCGCCACGGTGGTCTTGTGGCTATGGCATTCGGCTGCGGATCGAAGGTCGTGCGATGGAATCTCTGCCCCGCCGGCTCATTTATTTGTGACGGCAATTTACTGGCAGGCCACCCTGTACTAAGTAAAGACGCTAATGTGAATGCAGGATGATGTAATGGAGATGAGGTAAAAGAACAGGAAAATAAATTTTGAGTTGATAGTTACGTCCAACGCCAGTTACGTTTAATAAAGCCATCGTTTGATAAAGTACAACAATGCCCCAGACAGCAGTACAATCCATTTTTCTCGTCATAGTTTCCCGGACAGTCGCGGACAGGAGTCACTGTGCATAGCTGAGTGTGCAAGTGGCTTGGTACACCTGCAAGCTTACAACGTCACGTCCTTAATGTTTCACAAGACATACCTTCTAGCAATACGTAGCAGGCGTCTTCATACTACTCATTTTCTTTGCTTATTGGATGGGGCATAAGGCTCAACAAATTACGGAAAATGAGTTTACAAAATTGTTCGAAGTTAATTCTGTACTTAAGTTTCAATGTGCTTAGACGCAGTCGTCATGCTGCTGCAGTTACGCAGTGCGATAGTGACTAAGAAGCGTGGACGTGCGCAGGAGCATTTTCGCAACCGCGTGCGGGGATGGTGTGATCCGCATTTACTACCTCAGCATGGATAGTGGCGTGCCTTTAAAGACGCTGGAGGGACACAAGGAGAAAGCCTTCCGCGTCAAGTGGTCACCGCTCAGGGACGGTGTTCTGTGCAGCACTTCCGACGACTGGTAAGCGACTCGCGATGCACCTTCTTCAAATTTTTCTTTCTTCGCGCATAGCCATCACAGTCCTTTGTAGTGTCACCCGAGAGGTAGTTTGAATGGGGAGTAATTTAGGCTAAATGTGAGGATCGTGACCTGGCTTATTTTTCTACGGAATAGTATGTAAATGTCTTCTAATCTAAACCTACGTATGAATCAAGTAAGTTGTAGCCATCTGAGATAGTGATGCTAAACTCTATGCATAATGTTGTTGTTATGTGGGGTTTAACGTCCCAAAACCAGCTCTGATTATGAGAGACGCCGTAGTGGAGGGCTTCGGAAATTTTGACCACCTGGGGTTCTTTAACGTGCACTGACACTATGCATAATGAAAGCGGAAATATTATCGTACGGAAGTTTCTCGAGGAGCTTCAGAATTCCAGGACAGAAACTGTTAGCCAGCTCACTGAACCCGACACCAGCACCTTTCCGAGGCTGTCCCTGTGTATACTGAGGTAATGAAGAAGCTACCTGATGTAGCCCAGTGAAATTAATCAAAACATAGCTGTGCGAGGTGCTCAATCAGGCAAATTAATTCAGTTGAAACTCGGTGTCAAGAATGGTTCGCTTAACATCAAATTGTGCTCTGCACGGATGCAATGTACAAGGAGGCGCTCAGAATAGTTCTTCTGAACGCAGCACCATTCACGTATGGAACTACACGTGCGAATCAGCCGTTCGGGTGTTGCGCGGCCACCAAGATCTGACGCGCAGCGTCGTCTGGAGCACCGAGCTGAGTCACCTGCTTCTCTCCGGCAGCTGGGACGCCACCATCAGGCTGTGGGATACGCGAGACGGTGTCTGCATCTGTGTTCTCTTGGACCACGGCGCCGATATCTACGGTACGCGAACAGGGGGTTCCCTCTGTATATCTGCAGCTCCGTTAATGCATGCACGCTCATCGCAACGCTACTGCTGTATAATCATCACTAGTTATAATTAAATCTTTGATTTCGTTTTTAGAGCAGGCTTATCGACAGTGAAGCCCTTAATATACTTCATATACAGTTCCTCATGTGCCCAGCAGAAAAGCGTTCCTCCCTTCTCTGCTACAAGCCGCCTACTTACGTTCCTGTTTGGCTGACACGAGCCCCAGCCTTACCTTCGCTATGCTGAGTTGGTGATACGGAAAGTAAGGCATTGGTTGAGGCATTTCTCGCACACTATGTACAGTCTTTAACCGAAATTAAGCGCTGCTATGGCCTAAACGCAGGTCTTTGCTGTGGTCTTTTATGTAGTCATTGGCCTTGGCCTGCATCGCGGCACTACAAGGCGTGCGATTCATGCAATGGAATAATACTGTGGTGCTTGTAAAGTTCTTGCTATGGCCAACGCTCAGTGACGCCACCAGACCGATAAACTCGTGCATTACACAACAGTGGCCCATCGCATTAAGTTAAGCTTTGGTAAATGCGTCACGCTGCTGTCGATTTCGTGTAAACGCGACAGTTGATGATAGTGCAACGATTGTTTCCTGCGCAGCGCTAGCGTGTCACCCGCGAAGGCCATTCGTGGTGGCCTCCTCGTCGAGAGACTCGACAGTCCGAATTTGGTCCATGCTGTCCCTGGCGTCCGTGATGTTCCTACGTGTCCTGTGCGGCTGGGACTTGGACTGCGTCGTTGCGCCACAAGGTGAGTCATTTACACGGCAGCAAAATGGTCCTCTGAATATTCTTTGAACGCACGTGAGCAGCCATAGGCTCAGATCGGTAAATTGTTTGCTTAGCCATGTGATCTTTAAGCATGACAGCGACATGTAATATTAGCGAATCTTCGTGACCGTGGTGCACTTTTTTCTCTTAAATGACCCGAAGATAGCAGCCACTCTACAGTTTGTTCTCTTATCCGGTCCCTTCGTTTTCTGTCTCTTAACGTTGCACCTATCATTTTTCGTTCCGTTCCACGCTGCGTAATAAATCATTAATTTTCTTTCAATTTTTTTTATTAGCTTCCATGTTTCCGCACAGTATGTTAGTACTAAGAGAATGCAGTGACCACATACTTTTCGCTTTAGAAACGGTACTAACTTTCCGGTCATGATTTGGTAATGTTTTCCATGTGCGCTCCAGCTCATCTTGATCCTGCGGATAATTTTTCATGAGTAGACTCTCCTGTATATAATTGCCCTAAGTAGATGTGCACTTCCACACAATCTATACTCCGTGTAATTCATCGCCGTCTGTTTATATAGAATACATCGTACATTTGTCAACGTTTCAGCAGAGAAAATAAGCCCCTCTCGATGTTGCCAGCTTTGCAGCTGCTAAATCTAAGCACAAGCGAATGCGAGCTCTCAAAAAAAGGCAGCGCTATTTCCTATCAATTTTTCATTTCCCCTGTTTCTCCACCTTTTCTTCCGTTGCTGTCAGGAGAGCAGCCTCTGGGGAGGGGCAAGGAGAAGCTGTGCGGTTCGGCAGCCAGGCAGCTCAAGAACTGCTACAAGTCCTCAAGAGACGAAGCCGCGCTCAGGGCCTGGTCGAGTTTCTTTTGCGTGAGTATACAGACCCGACGACGAATCATGACAGTTGTATGTGTTGCGCCCTGGCTCGCATAACGCGTGCAGTATTGAGGAAGCTACAGCTGGTGGCACGCACAATGTGCAACTATACATTAAGTAGAGAAGCCTAGCTGCTTCGTCGGGCGGTCCGTAAAATGGACCATTACGCCTGTACTCCATGTGGGCCTCGGGAAAGGGCGCGGAAACACTTGGAGCAAGAAAGCCCGCGGCTGTTCCGGCTGACTTGATTTTGGAGTATTTAGACGATAAGCGTTCGACTAAGCGGCTCTGCACTTGCACCATGGTGCGAAGCATTCCTCCAAGCTCCACTAAAATTAGCGGGAACAAGAAGTTGACGAACATGCGGCTATACACGCCATAATGTGCACCCCTTCGGACACGAGCTGCTTACTTCGCTGTCAGGCACCGATGAGCTGAATTAGGGTAACGCTAAACTGACAAATGTTTCAGCGCTCAAATTTATCGCGGTTTCGCGTCGCTGGAACCAGAGGGTCTTCACGGTGCGGCACGTTTTTATAAGGAGCAATCGGCGGGGCAAGAGCATATCTTTTCCTCTGCTTGCAGGATCCGCCGGGAGTCGGTAACCTCTGGGATCTTCTGAGCATAGTCTCAAAAGGGGAGGACGCCCAAGTGTCGGAGTCGTACCAGGATTCCCTGCTGCTCCACTACTACAGTTTCTCTTATCAGGTCCCTTCGTTTTACATCTCTTAAAGCTACGCCTATCCTTTTTCCTCCGGTTCCACGCTGTTTAATCATTGCCCCTCGATTTTTCTTTTTCGTTCGCATGCACGTTTCCGAAACGTATGTTAGTACTAGGAGAATGCGGTGATCACACACTTTTCGCTTTAGAAACTGCACTAACTTTCCGGTCATCATTTGGTAATGTTTTCGGTATGCGCTTCAGCCTATCTTTATCCTGCGGAGAATATTTCATGAGTCGACATCCTGTAGATAATTGCCCTAAATATACGCACGCTTCCACACAATCTATACTCCGTGTAATTCATCGCCGTCTGTTTGTTTATATAAAATACATCGTAAAATTGCCAACATCTCAAGAAAGAAAATTGGCTCCTCTCGATGGTTCGCACCAGCTTTGCGGCTGCTAAATCTAAGCACAAGCGAATGCGAGCTCTCACAAAAAAAATAAATAAATAAAAAGAGCGCTGTTTTCCTACCAACTTCTCATTTTCCTCTGTTTCTCGACCTTTTCTTCCCGCTGCGGTCAGGAGAGCAGCCACTGGGGAGGGGCAAGGAGAGGCTGTGCGGTTCGGCAGCCAGGCAGCTCAAGAACTGTTACAAGTCCTCACGAGACGAAGCCGCGCTCAGGGCCTGGTCCAGCTTCTTTTGCGTGAGTATACAGACTTGACGACGAAACATGACGGTTACATGTGTTGCACTCTGGCTCGCAAAATGCGTGCAGTATTGAGGAAGCTACAGCTGGTGGCATGCACAATGTGCAGCTATGCGAGAAGCCTGACTGCTTTGTCGGGCGGTCCGTAAGATAGACCGTTATGTCTGTACTCCATGTGGGCCTCGTGAAAGTGCACGGAAACACTTGGAGCAAGAGAGCCCGCGGCTGTTCCGGCTGACTTGATTTTGGAGTATTTAGACGATAAGCGTTCGACCAAGTCGCTCTGCACTTATACCATGGTTGCGAAGCATTCTGCTTGCAGGATCCGCCGGGAGTCGGTAACCTCTGGATCTTCTGAGCATAGTCTCAAAAGGGGAGGACGCCCAAGTGTCGGAGTCGTACCAGGATTCCCTGCCTGCTCCACCGCAACCATCTAGTCAAGATGAAAGCAGTAAGCCTTATCGGTTTACCATTTGTCGTTTTGTGATTCTCGTAGTGAACAACCAACCGCGCTGGAAAAAAGAGAAAGATAATAAAAACAAGCGTGAGAAGGGCAATACAGACATGTGCCGGCTTACAGTAAAATTTGGCATGTGAGAAGTGCATGACAGACACATGACCCACGAAAATAATCACTTGCACGAAAGTCACGTGCCCGTGTGGGCCGCTCAAACGCAATCGATCTGTGATGTAAATAGGCACGTCAAGAAAATTTTCTCTTATCACTGAGCGCCAGAATCTCCCTCCTTACACGTGCTCCACTCAACTTATCAATATTTGCTACTTCAACTATTACTCTAGCCATCTCATCATAGGAGAGGCTAGTACCATCGTAGTTTTAATATGTAGCACGCATCTGCCGTTTCTGCAATGTATTCCCAAATTACCGGGGATTACTTTTCTATCACAATAGCGTTCTCGTATATAATCTTCCGTTCAGGCGCCTGCGAGTTCAACGTATATGTACTACCATATCACATGGTGTATGTGTAGTTCTTGTACACTAGTCCCACGAGAAGCTTTTGACATTTGGCTCGTAGAATTTATGTGGACAGTTGCCGTTAAAGGACCACTGAAACGTTTCTTTCTTTTTTGACATTGCGTTTTTTTTTACATTGGCAACACAATTAAGAAATCATTCGCACCATAAATAAAGCGAAGCACCACGCGCTAAGGCAGCTATGGGCTTATTTCTGTCGCCTTCCTCCTTACCACTGCTGTTCCTCCTCAACTCGATCAGCTGCGGAGTGCGCGCTAGCGACGACTGCGCCTCCCGCGTCAGCCGCTTTTCCGAGCCCTCCGTAGCGACATAGCGCCCCGATACCTTCACTGAGGTCGCCCGCCTCGGCAGTGCTAGCCTCTGTAACAGAGCGCCGGCGACTCGTGTGTACGCCGCCAGATGCCGCGACGATACCGTTGGCTGAAACGAATGAGCACGTTGTAAGAGTACGTTGTTCGCACTTAGGTTGGGAAAATTACGTGCACGTCACTGGTTAGTAGCCAATCGGAGGCCTCCCCATCCATCGTTCGATGGCGGGTGCGTTTGAAAATGCCTTTTGGCGAGCCGCTGTGATCTTTTTGCGATGCGTGTGTTCGAAACCTTATTGTAAATTACACACTTTACGCAGAGCGCTGAAATCTGTCCTCTAATAATCCTAATGACTTGCTCTACCGGATCAACATGTTTGCACAAAATGATCAAAACCGTTTCAGGGTCCCTTTGAAGGGGTCCTGCAACACTTTTTTAACGTAACCAGAAAACGGAGGCAACCAGCCGGTGAGGCTCCTGTCAACATGTGGGTCAAATATTATTGGCCTGAGCTCACCAGAGAATTCGCAGTTTGGGTTCAAATACAGCTGGAATTCTTTTGCTTTTATCTCAACTAATGACGTCGCTGGCCGCACCGACTAGGCCGAAGACTTTTCTCGGCCTTCTTAAAGATGTATACACATATTCTTTTTATTTGAACTCAAAACTAACAAATTAACAAATACAGTATTGCAGATTAGCTTTCCGCAGTCATGTGATAAGCCAATGCTATTTCTCCTTCATGTGGCGCGTGGTTCGTGCCCCCAGTGATTTGTTAAACGAAGCGCTTCCCAGCGGTATTTAAAGCCAAACTGCGAGTTCCGTGGTGCGTGCAGTGCAAAAATATTTGACTCGCACGTTCACAGGCGCCCCCACAACTTATCTGCATCGTTTTCTGACTATAGGTACGAAAAGTGTTGCAGGACCCATCTGCTACGAGTTAAATTATCTTGATGTATCTGCAGTGAACTGGTGAATAACATGCGCCGCGTCGGCACATCGACTTTGTCCCTTTTTCTCTCTTCCTTTTATTTTTGAAACAGAGAACACAGGCGCAGATCTCCCACTACGCTATGCATGCAAATTATTTCGTAGGCTTAGACTGGAAATAGCGTATGCAAATAGTTTTCTCTATAGGTCGGTTCCACTTCTCCTGAGCGATGCTGTTCCTATTAGGCCGAGAATATCTGCCTCGCCCTTACTGAGTGTCCGAAATACGCCGTGAAATTGAAAACATCGGCAAGAAAGCTAGGTCGTTCGAAGGAGCACCCCTTTAGAATGCCTAAATTACTCCGGCACTTATCTTCAAGTCGTCTGCAGCAAATTTAATAGACAGATAATTAGGTAACGGTCTGTGATAAGTACCTGTTCAATTACACATAGGTCGACGCTAAGCTCGTTACAGTAGGCATTACTGGAACGGAGGAGTGTAAGTAGACCGAATGTCCATTTATTAGGTGGACGGCTAGCGCCACACTCCTAAAGAAAAAAAGGTAGTAGAAAAGCTAGTAACGGGACCAGTTACTACCGTTTTGGCACCATTACTGCATTCTTTTGTCCGTTACTAGCTTAGATGTATGCTAGAGGTAGTAAATGTCAGGGGTAGTAACTGTCACTACATGCGTACGTAACAGGTTAGTAAATGTACTTACCTCCACTAGCAGTAGTATATTATGCTGTAATTGTGATAGGCGTACGCGGAATTTAGACAAACTGTAATTGATTTGATTGTTTGAGTAAGAGTCCCATGCAGCATGGTTGCATACATATACGGAAACAGAAAAATACAAGAATCTCGATCCAAAACTTTGATTACTTATCCGAATCCATTTCTGCTTACCGGAACAACGTGAGCGTCCTTAGGTAGGGACATATACAGCGTTAACGCTGCCGTTAGGACATATATCGCGTAGAAGCTTTGATCTTCTGTGTGCATTAGTGTGTGCTGTCGTTTCTGGTTCCAACATGTTTCTGAGCTGTCACCTAAACATTTCTATGTGCAGCGTATTCACAGGGCTAATCACATTAAGCAATTAGCGATCGTTAATTCGTGCAACGCGTTGTAATTAGTCAGCACCAATCAGCGTGACCGGACAATGTCTTACCGCGCTCATTTTTATTTGATCTTAATCTTTTACAATACAGTCGACCTGATATTGCAACGTAAACAGCAAATATAAACCGAATCATAAGCCAAAGGTAGTAATGTTACTACCTTTGGTTACTACCCATACCTATAGCTAGTAACGGCAGGTAGTAAATGACATGGTAGTAAACTAACTACCCTGCCGTTTATTACCTGCAGTTACTACTTAGGTAGTCAATGTTGTGACAAGCATTTACTACCTCAAAGTTAGTAAATAGCACTACCTTTTTTTTAAGAGTGCAGCACATGGGGTGTGTATATTATTCGTGCGAAATCACGCTGAAGCCACCTTGCCGCTGCGCAGAGCGGCATCCGCTCCACCAACAAGGGAAAGCTACCTCCGCCTCATCTCGCCCCGCCACGGTGCTCTAGTGGTTATGGCACTCGGCTGCTGATCCGAAGGTCGCGGGATCGAATCCCGGCTGCGGCGGCTGCATTTCGATGGAGGCGAAATGTTGAGGCCCGTGTGCTGTGCGATGTCAGTGCGCGTTAAAGAACCCCAGGTGCTCGAAATTTCCGGAGACCTCCACTATGGCGTCTCTCATAATCAGAGCTTGTTTTGGGACGTTAAACCCCACAAATCAATCTCCGCCTCATCTCTCCCTCTCGCTTGTTGGCGGAACGGCCGCCGCCTTGTGCGTGGCGGCTAGGCGGCTTTGGCATGCGCTGGCTCTTGGTGCTTACCTAGCAATATATACAAATACTTCGTAATCTGCGCCATAACTTTAGCCGTTAGTGTCGGCGCATCGAAGCCATTAGTGACTCAACCATGCGTGCAGTCCAAGGCGCACGAGTTGGAGCTCGTCACTGCAACACGCTTCGGTGGCACGGGCGTCGGTGGACCGAGTCGGGAGCAGTCCCTTCAACAGGCGGCGCAGCTCTACCTGTCCACAGGGAACCTGCGCAAGTACTGCGAGGTCCTCACCGAACTGGGAGCGGCAAGTGCAAACGCTTTGAATGCTCCCCATTAATTGACATCGCCACGTACAATTTCCTTCCATGGGGTAGCGTTTTTCAAATTTCGCTCTAACTTATTCTATTGGGCAGTACCATCTGGATCAACGCCCAGTTAACTATTCAAAACTTGTTTTGGGAGCGAGAAAAATATACAGTGCAGGAAACTGGTATAATTGATTACCTCACAGTTCAATAATATTCCCGTATCAGTACAATCTGACCAGACCTTGTTCTGTCTCACATGAATACCGTTTCTACTTTGAGAACTTTTCCCATAGCATTTTCACTTTCGAAAGGCGAATTGGATTATTTCTTTTTTCTTGCAGTGGAACGAGGCCCTCTCCTTAGCCCCGGGAGTATCTTACCAGTATTGGCGCAACCTAGCCAAGAGGTAATATTCCGATTTGTGCAGCCACGCAGTTTATCTGCATTATGTTTAAAGAGTGGTCACTACCACGCCAAACAGTTAACATCTCGGGGAATAATACACTCGCTATTTAGGGCTGCAAATAGAGAATATTTTGTCGGAGAAAAGGCCCCATCGCCTTAAAATTTGCAGCTGTAGTCGATATACAGATATTGCACTGAAGTATTCTTTCTCTTTTCTTACTCATCCCCTCCTCTTACCATCCCACCCGCCCATCTTACTGAAAACACGCAGGAGGTGTGATGCCCTCGTCAAGGAAGACCGGACGGAAGCCGTAGGCTTAATGCTCGCGCTAGGAAACGTACCTGATCTCACCGCATTTCTCAGGGCCAGGGGACAAGCCCACAGTGCCTACGTTCTCGCCCTGTCCGCACGACAGGCACCCGGCTCCAGCAGCAGCCGAGGGGATACGACTTTGGGCGGCGAGACGCAAGAAGGCAGCTTTTCTGAAAAGTAAGTTTACGCATGGAACAGCTGGAACGTCAGTCAGTATATTTCATAGGTGCGAAAGCCACAGCGCGAGTAACGAACTGTGGTCACTCGCGGCGGTTTGTATTTGAAGCCGTGTAGCTAAATGAAACATTATTTTATAGTCACATCTCGTTAATATACCACCTCCACAAAAATTGCCCACAATGCGAATCGTTCATAATAACGAGTGAAGGCAAAAAACAGCAACATTAAGAAGTAATCGTTCCAAAAAATAACACTACTTATTCAGCCGGAAAGTGGGGAGGTATTGGTTTGCACCGATACCTTCGAACATACTCTATCAAATACCTTTACATCCTTTGAAGTCACCACCTAAGTCAAGAATGTGGCTGGTTGTCTTCTCCATAACCAATGGCCTGCCACGCAAGTTTATTTTCGTGGGGTGCCTTAACACTGGGAATAATTCCTGCGTCCAAGGGCTGCATTTTGACGTTTACGTGTTGGGAAGAACTTATGCTGGGAAGAAAGAAAAGGTAAGGTTTTCAGTTTGCACAAGCAGGGTGGCACGATTCGTCATCAACCATCAAAAAAAGCCTCTTCCCAGCCTTCGAGCAGCGGTCGAATGATGCCAGGAGGCTTTCAAACATCTTTCCCGTCATCCATACTTTCTTGTTGTATTTGTACGAGCCACACATGTTCAGGCTTCCAATGTCTTTCTCGAAAACCGTGGTTGCTCCGCCTTCGCCACAACAGTGCATTCTTTTTTTCTATTTTTATTTAGTGGACCCATGTTCATAGCAACGAGACAAAAATGCCGCCCGCATCTTCCCCCGGCGGGAACTCGAGTAAATGCGTCGCAGAATGGGGGGGGGGTATCGCGTGAATGTTGCGTAATTGGGTATGGTTTAGGAATGCTTAATTGTTATTTCGTCTTTATTATTCTTATTTATTGAATGAAGGAGAAGCGAAGGCAAGGAGTGTAAAGTTAAAGTGTGTCTTTATTGCTTGGTGCCGTCGTTGTATTGGACGGCACCAAGGTGGGCGCTTGCGTCCACGAGCAGCGTCCGGAGCCGCGTCTCGTTGACGACGTTTGCACGCCGCTTCTCGCTCACGTACCTGGGGTCTTAAGGCCCAACCGCATGCACGCGATTTTCGAGCGACAGCGACAAGCGACAGCGACAAATGAGCTCCGTCGCGCTGTCGCGTCGCGGCGGCTGCAACCACATGTTGGCGACAAAGTGCCATTGTTGCTAGATTGAAAACTATCGCGTGCACGCACGTAAATTGAAAAAAAGAATTTAAAACTAGATAAATGACCAGATGATAAACTTATTATTGCTTTTTTTGTGAGAAAAAAAGACATAAAAGTGTTCGGCGACTCCCTTTTTTTCGCAATCTTTTGTTTAACCGCGACAGTAGTACCTGCAGTGACCTCGAGGGGGCCCCCGGATGCTACGCCGCTACGCTACGACGCACTTTGGAAACTGCGTCGTAGATGTTTAACTGCGCATCCCATCGCTGTTGCGATACGACGCCACGCTACTTCTTTGAGTAGCTGGGACTTGTAGTGTGGGCTCGACATGTCCCATATAGCGTTTTATTTTTTAACTTCGTCGATGAGACGCTCGTTGAAGTCGTGCTTCTCGAGGTTCGACATGGCTGCCTCGGACAGACTAGGCCTACCTCGCACAACGACGTTGTTGACATTGCAGCAAGCTACCACCATTGCAGTAAGCTACCACCGAAGCATCAAAACAAGCCGTCGATAACAAGATTAACGACAAAATACGGCCGCTGCCTCACTGTCCGCGTGAGATGTGGCTCTAAAGAAGGTAGTCTATACCTTGCAGTCCTTAAATAACGCGCGGATAACAAGCATCAAGAGCAAATTGCAACCGAAGCGAGGATCAAGCGTGCCGCCATGTTGCCGGAAATCGTCACGCTCACTTCCGGGCGACAGGCGATCTTTTCTAGTTTTCCAGAAACGCGCGACGCGACGAGCGACAGCGACGGATGGGGCTTCGCGACAGCAAATCCTGTCGCTCGTCGCTGTCGCTTGTCGTTGTCGCTCGAAAATCGCGTGCATGCGGTTAGGCCCTTAAAGCTCGCTGCTCACGTTTCGCCGCTGCTTCTCGTGCACGAAGTTCGGAATCCGCAGCTCGGCGTTGCCGTTTCGCAGAAGCGTCGCGCTGCCCCAGTGATGGATTGAATTCCGAACGCGCGCTCCGCCGCTTATATACACACCGCCCGCGTTCGAGGGAGAGGAGTACGGGGGAGAGGTACGCACCCCCACTGCGCATGCTCGGCTTGCTGAACGCCCGGTGGGCCGGCACGAGACGAGCAGAGCATGCGCAGTGGGGGTGTTGACGGCGCCGCCGACGCCGAAGCGCGACATCGTGCTACTAAGAAATGCTCCGCATTTAAAATCCCTGTATTTACCCGTTCCGTTTCCAAAACAGCCATCCATACCCGGGCCGCGGGTTCCTATATTAACGGGGCAGAACTGCACAGCGAGGAACCGGCCGCAGAAAATTTCGTCCATATTGCGCGGAGTCTATATCAACGTGGCCCATATTAACGAGACATGGCTAATGTGTTTGTGGCGTCGCATTGCTAGTGCTTGACGGGTGTATTTGCTTACGTTGCTCAATATTTGCGATGCAGTCTTCGGCGGAACGCACTGCGAGCTCATTGACAAAACTGCATGCCCCGCATTGCGAACTCCACTCATAATTGCACAGTGGCTTACGCTCTGACGCTGTTTGCCTCCACGTCTGGCATGCGCCAGTAGTAGACCTCATGGCGCCGGCACGTCATGTTATTCTCTTGCAGCTTTGAAAAGTAGTTCATGGCATTTTTCAGGATGTTTCAATACCTCAAACAATGAAGTCTCATCACCCGGCATAGCGGCTGTGCTAATAAACGCGAAGTAGGTTTGAGAAATGTTAAAGGAAGCGCATCCATTTATGCTGCATTTCGCACAAAGCTTGTTTCACAAGATTTCACAAGTCCATTCTTCAGCATGTAGAACTAGTGAAAGATGCAGTTCATGTAATATGATGTAACAGTAACGTCACCATGCGAATGCGCATGTCAAGTCATGTCCCCGCCTGCGTCAGTGTCGTCCGACGGCCGTTCAGGTTTTAGAAGCCTCAAATGCAGTCTCTAATATCTGAACATCCCTTTCAAACTTCACTTATGTGGTACATTGTATTCAATTTCTAACTTAAGCCACTTGTATACTGATGTGTATATATATTTTTGTCACCTAGATATTTCTACTTGCGAAAAAAAAAAAGGCTGAGATGTAGGAGCTAGCAGTCGCCCGTTCGCTCCAGTGTGGCTGATATATGCATTGCGACTCAATGCAAAATGTTTGCCTGTCCGCCAACAACAAAACTAGTCCATCGTACTAGGTGTGACAAAGGCGAAAAAAAAAAAGTTGCGCACGTATTTTAAATATTGTTCTCAAGCGCTGCGTGCTCCTTTCTACCTGTGTCTCCATCTTTCGCTCTGTGCTTGCTTTGACGTGTACTACCAATACTTAGACCTTCTCTTGTCAGCTGGTGAAACGCTTCTTGCAGCGACCATTTTTATCGCTATTGCATGTGTTACTTCTCTAAACCCCTATACAGGCATAACGTATGTTTGTTCTTTTCATATTGCCTGACATTTGCCGCAGACTTGTACAAGAGTGCACTCAAGATATCTCGGAAAAGTACCTCTTGGAAGGAACGCCTACTCTTGCGGCTTGTTGTCACCTGACTGTCAGTGACGTCCGGGTATGTATTTTATTGTCAGTATTTCAAAACCTTTCCCTCGGCTTCGGCTCAGGTTATGATGTATGAAAAGGCTCTATATGTTGCAAAGTGCCACGTAAAGATACGAAAGACATGGAAATATTTATGTACATGTGTAACAAACTGTGTAGCCTTCGAATTAATTATTCGTACTGCATATATTCTAATTAAGCAGCTTTGAAGTTGTGTGTACGCATCGAGATGTTTGTTTGCCCTTTCTTGATTGTTCATGCGTAGTACGGCAGAATGACGAAGCTTTCTTTATGAAACTAAGAGGCACTATTTAGTGCGAGCTCCAATATCCAATAAACATGCTCAATATAAAATAACCAAAAGCATACAATATTCAATAAATGTGCTCAATTTTGGGACCACTGAAAACAGCAAGATACGGAAAAATAAACTGGGGAGTGCGACAAATGTAACTCGATATCACCTTGGAGACATTGTGTTTTCAACTCTTTGCGGCAAGAAAAAAAAAGCCAAAATTTTTGCAGGAATTTCAAAATCCACCTAATCTAGATTTTCTTCTAGGTAGGCGCGCAGAAAACACAGTAACGACTAAAAAATAATCTGCCATCTTTCCCTTAAACATAGAATGGTGAAGTAAGGAAGCTTAAAAAATGCACGTTACTGCGATAGCATAGCAAACATAACGTTAGATATATTCTGATATATCATGAGAAACGGTTGATAGGTTCCTTCCGGCGATAAAATGGTATTTGCCTGTTTCCTGTTTAGTGCGTTGCTCGATTGTTGACCTAAACAGCATTTGCGATCACATTTCATGCTAGTTGCTTTTAGCAACGTCGTTTTTGTATTGTTTTAGTCGCCTTTGAAAGATTTTTTTTTATTTTATGAGGAAGAAAGAATATTCTTTACTGCCAGCAAGCAGTTGGGAGTCTTCATTAAAAATCTTGTTGAGCTTTTTCTGCTTTTATGTCGATTTCAACATAAGCACGTGCTGATAACCGATCCAGGTGTCGTACAGTTCTCTCTTCCAAAGGCCGTGAGACGAATAGAAGGGATTTTGACAACACTGAGGGTATTTCTCTGATTTCTAATATATAAATGGCACTCCCAAGAACTGCAGATCACCAATCTGCTGATAAAATCATCTATGCCACTGCAGCGCATACTTCAAGTGGACAGCCTTGCACACTGGCCGACTCGTTCAGTTTGGTCGTCCGCGAATGCGCAATTTTTTTTTTTGATGCGAAGCAGCTTATGGCGGGGGCTTTGTCCGTCCGTCCTTCCTTCCCGCGTCCCACAACGCCCCCCCCCCCAACCGCTTGCGCGTCCCCTCCCCCTCTCCTTTCCTACGCTCCCCCTTTCTCTCCTCTAGGAATCCTCCACGGAGCGGCGCGCACGAAAGGTGGTGCGACAGCTGTATACTTCGCTGGGGACGCCACGGTAGTTCCGCGGTATGAAAATGACCGAGCGCGCGCGCCTCATTCTCCCTCCTGTGCAGCGCCGCGATAAGCGTTGGATAAGCGCTCGTGACATCACGCAATCACCGCATTCTCTCTTCTCTTATGCATTCTCATTCGTCCTCTCAATAAAATTGCACCATCTCCCGCTCTAGCTAACCATCTCCCCGCTGCTTCGCATCCACACATGGTTCCCTTTAGCGGGAGATGGTGTGCTTTTCTTTCCTTTCACATTGCTGAGTAACTACTTTTAAAAATTTCACCCTCTTCCTGTTTGGCGATCCTTGGTAAGGATTTTTCTGTGATCCTTTCCCCAGGGTGCCTTACGGGCCCTAATACGTGGCAACGAGCTCGAACTGGCTCTCAGCGTAATCTTGCACTCCGGCTGCGATGAACCCGAGAAGGCCGCGTCGCTTTGTTCCTGGCTGGCCTGGAAGTGCTCCCACACCGGAAACTGGTGAGCGATAGCGTATGCACTTATGATCGCCAGCGCTGTGAAAAGTCGGACTAAACGAGAGGCTTTCTGTTTTGTCATTGCCTGTTCTTCCTTGTCTGTCACACCGGTAAAAGTACGAGGTTATTTTTTTTAATCTGCTGTTATGCTTTAGTTGACCGCATTGCATTGCGAGCGCCATTTATGTGAGTACGTACACGCTTCTCTTGTACCAGCTATAGAAGTACAAAATTATTATACTAGGGTTAAGATACCACGCGCACTGGCTCGGTCGCTGCGGTGTTCCGCTGAAAACAAGGCCCCTGTTCTGATACCGATAAGTTTATTGCTTCAGCTAGTTGGCGTTACAACCGGTTTTAAATCTTCAACATGAAGTAGCGCGCCAAAAAAAGAAAAGATTGAACACGCGCGCTCAGACTAGCATAGAATCGTATAATAATCGGCTTACGCATCAAGTCCTTTTGAGATGCAATAAAACCTCTTTGCAGGCCAGTTGGTTCATATCAAATAGAATCGTACTGCGCAAGCGCGAAGGAAAACGCGCTGACAGGACAGAGCGCCATACTATGTTTCTATTCACTGGTAGATGCTACTCCAAATAAAGCTTTTAAAAAGAAATACTTTATTTGGTGTTCAACGGATATTCTTCACAAATGTACTTCAGCACTGTTGAACACCAACATAATATCGCAGTGATATGTCATATTATTCCAAATAAGAATGCATTTTCGTGAATGCAGATGCACCGCATATTTGTGACCAATTTATCTATTTAGGATATTGAGGCATAAGTTTGAGATCAATTCGCTTGGTTTGTTTTGGTTGAATAGTATTTTTTAAGCGGTCTTTAGACTCCCTTTGCTTTTTTTTTAATATCACACGCTCAAAACTGCTTAGTACAGAGGTATTTTGGTCATTAACTTGAAATGTTCACGGCAGTTTCTTTCCAGTATTCGGTTAATGAGCTATGACAGCGCGGTAATGTATTTTCATCGTCATAATGTAAGTGTCGATCAGTAGGAAAGCCCTATGAGATGTTGTGTAGAACCGTATGCTTCGAATAAGCCGTGCTGTTGATGTTGCTCTTATCGTGGACAGAAAATATATTTTAAAGCTACCAAGTTATAGCTTGACTTCCAACAGGCAAACGTCAGCAGTTCGGCTGCGTGCTTTCGCGAACGAAACATGTTTCGGAACGCTGACTTTTTATGGAGCGCCATTTCTAGCAAAGCTCCTTGAACTGTAAAACATCGTGGAACAATTTCTTTCTTTATATAAGTGTTATTTGGAGGAGCGGTACGACTGTTTTATTAATCGATTTTTTACGACAACGCGTGGGAAGTGCACTCCGATAAGTCGTTTCCATTCGTCACTAACCAGTGGATGGCATAAATTGTAAAAACTTTTATATTCGTACGTATTCGTGAAAGTATCCATTTGCCGTGGAAATGGTGTTTCGCAGGCACAGGGAAATATCCCCTCGAGAATGACTACGTTTCCGCTCTGTCGTGTGGGTGATATTACGCACTGCTCGTAACTGCTCGCAGAGGAAAATGCACTAGTGACCAGTCTTTTTTTTAATCGCTTATTTTATAGATATAGAGCTTATTTTCTCTACGCGAAACAAGTGCACTCTGCCAGGGTTAAGTCATGCGCTGCTTTTTGTTTTCCGCAAACTCAACCGGACGAAATTCCTAGTTCCAAAGAAAACGGTCTGTCAATAAAGCGTGCTTGAGTGATGCCGGCTCGCTCAAGTAATCCGAAATGGAAGTCCTTGCGTGTGTATTCGAATATAACTTTTTTTACAATTACCTTTCTGTTTCATCGAAAGAAACAAATTTGTTTTACCTTCTGCTGCCGTACGGAGTTGCAGAAGTTAAGGCTGGCTTACTTTTCATGGCCCGGAGTCCTGTCTTTTTTTTTTTCTTTCATTCTCTCTTTTCTTTTTAGTGTGACTGACAAACGCCAGATGGTGCATACGACCGCTCGAATGAGTTGCACTACCTCTCGCACTAAAAGCTTGAACGCGTTTAACACCCACTCTGATACATTATTTCGCTTACAACACTCGCGAACTTTTTCATGTTGCACCCTTTATATTCAAGAAACTAGCGCGTTACCTGAAACAAATTTTAATAAGATGTTAGAGTATGCTCTGAGTTTTGCGAATGTCCATTAACGTTAAGATTACGTTCATTTACCATTAGCTATAAAACGAAACAATAAATTTTAGTACGTTAAAAAGGCCCTGCAACAATTTTTTGAACTCAGCCAGAAAATACCACTCAGTCGTGGGAGCTCCTCTAAACATGTGAGCCTAATATCACTGCACTGCAGCAGAAAATTCGTATTTTAGCTTAAAACGTAGGTTCAAATAGCTCGCTCTTCTTTCGATTTATGACATCACATGCCGACCAAGTAGCTTGGCAATTCTTTGATCTTTACCGGAGGTACGAACTGTTTCACGTCTGAGTATTTTTTTTTTTCGTAGGATACCCTAAGTTTAAGAGTACTTGAAAGTGTGGCTTTAAATGCCTTATATATAAGCAGTGGTGCGCTTATTAGACTCCGTTTACATTGGGCTCCACATCGAAAATTGCATTGTACGGGGCACTCGCTTATTAATCTTTTATTTTGCTTCAAAAATGATAATCTTTATACATCTTCCTTACACCGCTTGCTAAATCTTGCTCGGCTGACTTCCACTCCCTCACTCGCTGCAGCGAACCCCTGCATGAAGCCAGGCTCTCTGTCATCCGTAACGTTACATGCAATCTTCAAATTTCAAACAAGTAGCGCAAACAATTGGACATGGACGCAGAGAGAGTAGACAGGACGGGCGCTGTACTACAACTAGGTTTATTGAAAATATATATTATATGCGAATGCGCGCTGATCGTTCTCGGCGCATCAGCATGTCGCGTCAATAAACCGACTTGCAGGAACACTTCGTGATCTCATTCCATACACTTTTCTCCGGGCTAAAGCACTCAGACAGGTCTTGTAAAAAGTTGGTATGTTTGCATACGCTCTCGCTTCCACAATGGGCCGCATGAGAACCTATATAACCAGGCAGCACGAGAAAATGCAAATTACACTGCACTCCAGACGCATCTTAGAAGAGCTGCACACTGCTATCAGTAAAAGTTCTTCATTCGTCTCCGGTACAGAGTCGAATAGCTGGTACATAAGGCGCAGAACAGCAGAGAGCTGTGCTAAGGCGCTCGGTAGCGCAGGATCGAGATAAACAACGGCCGTTCAGACAGCATGTGCAATCTTCTTAAGAGCAGTATACACTTGGACATCTACGAGGCGATAGCCGAGTCCATTTTCCTCGGAAACCCTCGCGCGCGATTTCGTATGTATGTGAATTTTTGTAATATTCGCGTTCACATTTTCATCAGCATCCGAGACGCTCTTTCCACGCCTCCCTTCTCAGGCGCGGACGGCACTACTTCGCGCATTGATTCGCCATCGTAGGCTTTCCGTTATTTTATTTCCTTGCATGTATTTTTTTTTATTTTCCTCTGAGCAATGTAAATTCACACGCGAGGGTTTCATTGTTCGAAAATTTAGGTGTGTGTGCGTGTGTGAGACAGAGAGAGCGATGAGAACATTCTCAGTTTCTCTGCTTGTTTGGTGGTAAGGTTGCGGGGATCATTCCAGGGAATTGGCCATGGACCTGCTGGGTCTGTGCAAGGAGGCGCAGGCGGAAAGAATCGAAATCCTAGCCGGCTGCGGATGCTCCATGGCCGAGAGGAACGCCCTTCACGAGAAGGTGATCTTAGATAGCTGATGCACTCTCGCCTTGAGAGCCTCGATAGCACTTTGAATACTTCGCAAGTTAGGGGTAAGGCGGGGCTTTTTCTGTATTCGGCTCTTGCTTGCTTATCCAACACTCTTTGCACCTTTTTAGAAGCAGTTTCACATCAGTTTCTTTTGTGCGTACCCTTAAGAATAAATTATGAACCCGTTCTGCTTGCTCCAGCTCTTGCTCGATTTCTTTTTCCTTCTCCAACGGTTACTCCCTTTCGCCTCTAAAAAAAGATCGAGCACTGCGCATCTGGAATGTGTCGCATTTTAAAGTGATCAATGTAAAATTCACGACATAATACTTGATATCTGCAGATTCTGCGGCGTGTTGCGAGGCTACGAGAACTTGGTGATCGATTGCCGTGCGCTTACAGCGTAATGCTCATTTCTTAACAACTTTTAACAGGAAGGAAATGTTACGTTGCAACTAAGTGAGCGAGTGTAACATAAAAAGCGAAACGCTGTGGTTTCTGTAACATGTATTGCAAATGAGCGAGAATTTTTAAGGTATTCATAACAGTAAAGGCTAAGTAACGTACCGCAAGGTTAATGCACTGATTTACTTTGTGAGTCAAGAATGGCATGCTAAAATTCCTCATCTTCAGAATCAACTTTGTTTACCGTAACAGCTACTTATTTATTCATATTGTTGCCGGTTAGCATTTAACTTCACAATTGCCACTAATGCAGTTTCAAAAACGTTTTCCTCGTGATTATATTTCAACCCTCGTACATCCAGAGTCATGGCTTACTCCTCGAATGTGTTGTTATTTAAGTGAGCTGTAACTGAGCTACAGTCAGCCACTGACGCGCTGGTACTGATTACCCCAATGACGTCGTTATTGATCCATGTCTGTCATATGGAAAACGGGCGGGTTAAATGCGACTTTGGCTTGTTAGTTTGTATGGTGAGTTTAAGTAGGTCTAGGCTGAACGGATTCGGAATCGGCGTAATATTCGGGGCCGAAATGTCAAGGAGAAACAATTATTTCCAGGTTTCAATGCCTTCTGTGGAGGAGTGTACTTCTCTTGCACATCAACACGAAAAAGATGGCGACATCGTGACGGCCGTTCAGTATTACGTCATCTCCGAAAGCCAATCTGAGGCCCTGAGGCTAGGAATGAGCTACGTTAAAGGTGGGTGAAAAACTTTAGTTTCCTCATTCTCTACGACGAATATTCTTAGAAACACAGCTTGCGCAATGGAAAAGCATTTGGGGGAAGGGAGAAAGTAGGAGAGAGGAAAAATCAGGGAAGCTTTACCAGTTCAGCACAGCCGTAATGCTACCATACACAAAAAAAAGGATATGCGGGAGATTGAAAGTTAGAGAGGAAAGAGACGGAAAAAGACAGAAGGCACACAGCACAACGTCACATTCAGTCACTCTTGTGCGGCATGCGACATCACCGCCATAGCTTCCTTTGCAAGTCACTTGTTTTGTTTCACGGAGTTCAGTACTGCCTTCGTCGTAACCACCTGCAATGACAAGTGTGGTCAATGTTCCAGAATGGCATAGACTGACATTCGTCTATGGCTAGGATGAGCTAAAGCAGACGCCATTGATTGTACGTGCACGTTGTACCGAGCACAGTCGCGTAGAATGTGCCGTAGCGTCTCCTCGCTGTGCCGAGTATAAAAAAATGAGACCGTTGTCTTTCATGTAATCCTAATTAAAAGTATACTTCATGAAAGACACTCCTACAACCATAAACGGTAAAGCAAAGTGGCCGATGGAGGAAAAAACTAGGAGGCGGCGTCACGTCATTCCGTTAGCTTCGACAAGGCAACCTCCTCTGAAACCTTGCGCGCGCTGCCTCTCTGGCATGGCTTAGGCCCCACATAGTTGCCAGACCATCAAGGTTGTTTAAAAGCGGTAACATTTAGTGGCGCTTGACCATCATCCGAAGATGGTATTATACAAAACAAGCTACTAAAGGTATGAAAATGGGCGTAGAACATCGTAGCAAACTCTCTAGCAAAGGATCTCTCAGCGCTCGCAAACCAGCCACAAACGTAGCGTTCAATATGTTCACTGCTGCGGGCATGTAACGTGTGTTCGTCGGCCATTGGAATGCCACCTAAAATGGGACGTTGAAATATAAAACTAGGAGTTTTATAAATACCAGTGAAAGCTGATGAAGTCGTATTGCACAGTTTGGGTTGAAAGGGGATCGCGTTAACCGTACAAAGGTATCCTGTCCCCTTAGGACGTTAGCCGATAAAAGACAAGCAATAAAAAAAAAACTGATCACTTCGAGAAATGCATTACGTAGGATCGTATGAGCGATATTTAATTTAGTCTATTTCAACATCAGTAGTTGTATATTCCGCTGTATTTGCATTTTGTAATCGCATTTACATGTTCTCGCACACGGAGCCATCTGTTGTACCGCAGTGTTCTCTCATTTCTTAGAGCGAATATCGTCTAAAGAGTGGACGCTTGACTCCCTCTGGCGGCCGGTGCGCTGGATGCAGTGTCTACATCCAAGAATCTTGTCCCAAGAGAAGAACCAAGAGTGAGTGTAAAAGACGGGTTACAGTAGTGAAAATCCGTGGTTTGAAACTGATCCGCTTTGCAGTGGTCTCGGTGACTACTGCATCAAACTGCTTTGCATAAGGTCGAGGGTTCCATCCCAAACGCGGCGACTTCATTTCGACCGCTAAATGACAGAAACGTTTGTCGCCGTCGCGTCTTTTTTTTTTAATATATTTTCAGATATCTTATCGAATGCCCGAGTGCTCAGAATCAATCTAGGGTGTATCACGGTGTGTCGTGTCATATTGTGGCTTTAGCACGTGAAAACGTGACCTTTCTGGTGAAACGAATTCGGAGCCAGCCTTCCAGTGCGTCGCCTCTTAACCAAGCGGGCTGCTTCGGAACTCGATATTCGGCATTTATTTTTTAATATTTCAGTGGCTTTCTTAAGCGCTTTCTCGAATCCGCGAACCATGAACTTCTCATGAATGACATGTGCTTGATAGTGCACGCGTACGAGGCTTTCCCTAGATAACTCTTTAACTTGCTTATGGGGCACTCATCCATACTCACTCGATTAGCAAATGCTGCGCACATTGTAAAATTTACACGTGCGTATGTTCTGTACATCGTTTCCGCGGTGAGCCAAGGCGTATCAGTGCAATGCGTTCATCGCGAAGGCTCGCAATAAATCGATGTGAGTGTGCGTTGGATATGTGCATGCAGCGTGAACATTGTGCTCCAGAGAATTTATCGTGCTTACTTCTTTCGCTCAGTATCATGACCTAATTATTTCATAGTGAAATTGACTACTACATATGTTATCTATAGAGAATACGGCTCTGAAATTTTACAGTAACTTACAATGGCAATTCAATGTACGCCAAGTGGATCCCGCATGATCGAAAAGTGCATTGCCGTGTCGGACAGCATGTTTAGCTCAGATAGATAAAACTAAAATTCAGTCAACCAGCTTTGACTTTCTTTGGTTTCTTTGGAATGCGGGAGTACAAATATAAGCAGCTCGGTGAGGTACTGCACCCTTACATGCAAGATGACGCAGCAAGATGACGGCCAGTCGTGCATCAAAATTGTACATAAATGAGCAGTATATCTATGATAATAGATAAACAACACGCCATCTCGATTGCTGCATTACAATGAACACAATAACGAATTTTCTAATTTTGAGCTGCCCCGTCGTATTTCTTGATTTCAGTTTTTCTTACTTTATTTGGCCTGTTTATCTTACTTTTATATACAAATTTTCGTTTTACATCTTGTTTTTTTTTTTCTTGTGGCAGACGGATGTTCATTGCGAAGTCCGAAGTGAAAAGCGGAAAGGAAATAATTGCCAGGAAGTACAGAGTGAGCGTAACACCAGAATCGCGTAACCGGTATTTGTGTTGCAGGAGCATCATGGATCTTACTTGCTTTGCTTTTTTCGTTTTCTTTTGTCTATTTCTTTCAGAATTCTGCCCCACGCATCATCTCTTTACAGAACGTAGGTGCGACTAATTGGCCTAAAACAATAACTTCGAGAATATTTTGATGATCTGACTTAAGAAAAGTGCCGTGTTACGCAACGTGTGGGCGTAAAGAGACCTAATAAACAATGTATCGGCGCTGCCGTGACGCTAACTGTACCTAAGCTAGTGTACCATGATTGTATGTTGCCTCTCACTTCCGCAAACAAGGAGTGTTTTGTGAAGGATTCGTCGCAAACCCTGGCTTACTCATTCCACTAAGTACTTTATTTTTTATGCTGTACCTTTCACTTTCCATAGATGGTCTGAACATGGTGATTGCGAACTCTTTTCGGTAGGTTTCTTGGAGCGACGAAATTGTGCCAACTTGCACTAAGTTTTCTGTCAGCGTCTGGAATGAATTAGCTGGACATTCAGGTGTGCCGCAGTAGATAACTTAAGCTTTTGGTGAAACGTTAAATTGATCAACAGATCGTTCAAAACGATGGAGGAGAGGGAATGTTGCTGGAGCCAAAGTACAGGACGTCAACTTCTCTCCGTCACTTGCCGGCAGTTTTTTGTCAGTTGCCGTCCTGACGAAGATAAGCCTACTTGTCAAAACGTTGACGCCAGCAACATTCCCTGTCCTGCATCGTTTTTAACTATCTGTTCTTCGATTCAAGCCTCCATCTTCCTCTGAGCTTTGTCTTCTAGTTTGGTCACACCCAAGTACTTTCTAACACTTATTTGTATTTGCTCGCGTCGAAACGTTTAAGCTTCGTTCCTTGAAAATGCAAGGGTGATGTAAAACTTCACCCTAAGTCACGACCTCATGAGCAACTTACCTCTCATAGAATTATGGAACTGCGGGGAAAGCATATTCTACCGCTATAGAGCTCTGTTTCGTCATAGAAAACACCAAAGACCAGAAGAGTAGTTGGCTATTATGACGAGCAAATTAGTTAGGTGGGCGTACGCACTAAACTAATCACTTTTTTCCACGCTACTGCATGGTGATCCTGTGTTTGTTGTTTTATTCACCCATATACAGGTTGTACAAGGAACTGCGGTTCTTCTCTGCGTACGTCGGTGCGCTTAAAGCTCTTCGTGATGGTTACTGGCCTGTCGTGACACCTCTCTTGATACAAGCCAGGTATACGTTTGCGAATTGCGATGCTTGTGATTCTTCTTCAGAACTGCTTCAATGAATTTTTGTGTGTGCGCGTTTCAGGGACATACTCGAGAAAAATAGGATGTTGGAGAATTTATTAGAAAATGAAGTACTACTGGACGGCGCTGAAACAGTGACTTTCACAGACAGTGACACAAAGTAAGTATATGAACCACGGGGTAGTTAAAATCTTGTGAATTCTGTGTTTTCATGACAGGAAACGTACGTCAAAGACAATATGAAGAATCTCGAAGTCGCGCTTTGTTACGCGAGAGAAGTACGTGAATGTTCCGAACCCGAAGATATCTTTCAATTCATGGTTTTCTTACGTGACATTCGTGGTGGTCGTCGTCGATGAGCACTGAATTAATAAAAATGGTTTTTCTTTCGCGCTGGAAAACAACCTTCAATGTGTGATCTGAATATGTTCAGCACATTGGCGCGTAGCCTATTAAACTAAAATGGAGAGCCAGCGAGAGAGAGAGAGAGAGATAAAGCAGGGAGGTTAACCAAATTTTGAATCTACCTCTTGATGGAATTGCCGATTCACTGATTGGCACTGTGCTAGCGAGCTATGGACATTGTTCATTGCTCGCTATTGAGAAGGAGGCGTTGGTTTGTCGGATATGGTTGTTGAGAAACGCTCTTACAGAATGGCGCACAGCATGAGATCTACTACCAAAGGAATGTTGGGTGCGGTGCGGCTGAACTGAAATGGCATAACGTCCGCACAGAATGTAGAGATAAAAGCCACAACTCTCGCGTTGTCACTCCAGACAGTTCTTCACAAACGAGATAAAGATCCACGCGATTTCCTTTCACTTTTCGAAATGGTCACGAATTCCATCAAGTCACAGCATATCCACGGGGTGAATGATGATGAGTGGGCGAAGCTCCTGAGGGGAAATCATCGAAGGTGGCGAGAAACTCTTCCAACGAGACGAACGATCCCCTCTCCAAAGCGTCGTGCATCTCTTCGTACCGTTGCTTGAGTTTCTGACGATGTGCCTTCTCGGCCTCGTCCTCGGTCGGAGGAAAGGGGACTACAATCCTAGTGATTTTCGTTATTAACTGATTTGGGGGCCAAATTAGTTCGTTAAATCTAGTTTTAAATGTACCTCACACTCGGAGAGTCAAGTTTATGCTGCAGTTCATAAACTAGAGGTAGCTGGATGGATGGATGGATGGATGGATGGATGGATGGATGGATATTAGGAGCGTCCCCTTTATAACGGGGCGGTGGCCGGGCCACCAAGCTCTAGCTTTATTTCTTTTTCGTTTACAACCATTTCTTTTCCCGAATCACACATATTTTTACAACTAAATTTTTTCCTCGTCTATTTATTTTATCTATTATCGTTCTGCTGTGATGTAACAATCTTACCCGAACTACCTTGCGCTTTTGTTTGCTCCATACTTTTGCGCCACCAATGCTCTAAGCGCCTTTTACTTATATCTATCGCCGGCATGTTCAGCAGCCTGGACACACAACGCCATCTATTGAGCCATTCATAAACTAAACTAGAGGTGGCTACATACATACGGAGGAGGGAACGACCCACACCCTAAGGAGCTTCGCCCCTAAAAAAATACGCAATATCTGTAGATGAACACAAATGAATCATGTGTGCGTGTTCATGCGAGGTTGTTGGATTTGTGCCATAAGTGCCTTGATCTTTCTCTCTCTCTCTCTCTCTCTCTCTCTCTCTCTCTCTCCCTTTTTTTTCGTTTTTTATTAGTGTAAGCGATGTGAGTATGTCGGAGGGCCTGCATATGACTGAGAGCACGTGCGCATCGTGAACCAATTACTGCAGCCGTCGGTCAAATGATCGACGTACAACAGTTAGCAAACTTGTACAGGCGGCACTATTAGTATATATCATCTCTATAATATTAAACATAGTTGGGCTTTCTGCCTATCATAGATCCGAGTTAAATTATTCAGCACATGAACGTTTGATTTTCTAGAATCTAGCTAGCCAGAACATATGGGGGAAACTTGCTATCCGAAAGCTTGGGAACCTTTTAACTGCTTAGAAACGTTGGCATCTCTATAATCTTTCGAATAATAATAATAATGTATTGTCATTGTAATTGTTCATTGCGGATATGTTTTGCATGGATACCCTTTTATTTTTGTGATTTTCCTGATCTGTCGTTTCGTAGTCTGTCGCTTTACCGTGAGCCTGACATCCTAAGCCGGTGGTGTTCACGTTGTTACCGAAAAGGACTTTTCCTCTCAAATGCCAAAACTCGACGGGCCTTCGCAGCTGCGTGCATACCTTCAGTTCACGCTGCTCGTTCGGAGAACAGGCAGCGTGTTTGTACTATGTCCTAAGCATGCCCCTACTAACGAGGACTGCTCTTGTTTCGAGGTACAGCTGCCGAGGAGAACGCGACAGAGGTTGTGACTTTGTTGCAGCTTTTTCACTCGCAACGGCTGATGCCAATTAGCGACGGCGCGCAGTCGGAGCGTTCAGCCGCCCTCCTTTATTAAAGCAAGTGGAGAAAAAAAGAATACTGCGCAGCTTTGTTAGTGATTTTCGAATACTTGGGGAACGGCAACATACGTTCTCTTTATGCGGCAGCGGGGAGTTCAAAATTTGTCTGGCTTTCATTATATGTATATATGCCCCTCTCATTCATCCACGCTGCCGCACGTCAACATACTATCCAGACCTTTCAACATTATTCAGCAGAGTATGCGCCTATCTTCAATTTTCACAGAGCCACCCAGATTGGTTTACCGCCGGGGAAGGAACCTAAAAGATATGTTAGTTAGGGCTACGACGACCGGGTCTGAAAAGAAGGAAGCGGGCTGCAGATCATGCGGAAAACAACGCTGCCAGGTCTGTAAACACATGACTACGACTTGTGCAGCTAAACCACTTCACATTTAGAATTAATGAACCTCTTAACTGTGGCAGTCAGAATGCGGTGTTTTTGCTCCACTGCGAGGTTTGCAACCAACAGTATATTGGCCAGACTGGGAATGCTCTCGGACTGCATTGAAATAACCACCGAGCACACGCCCGCACCCTGCCCAATCTCCCATTTTCTAAACACCTCATGCTGCCGGAGCATTCATTTCACAAAATCCGTGTCACCCGTCTTCAACCTGGCTTCCACAGTGCTCGGGAACGGGAACAGCGGGAGAAAGAGAGAAACCTTTAATTCACAAATAGGGAACAGCGGGAGTCGTATTTTATTCATAAATTTAAAACCGTAACACACGGCATTAATGAAAACATCGGGCCCCTGTCGTTTCTTCGAGCGCAGGGACAGATCAGAAATATAAGTAAAAATAACCAAGTAAGAATAAAGAAATGAGGCATCACGAAACACGATAAAATTGGCACCATAACTTATTTGTCGTTGCATTTGTCTTCACGTATGTGCGCTGTTTGATAATGAGGAAGGACCTTGCAACTCGCCAAAATTGCTACTACAAACCCTCGGCAGTGTTTTTTTGGGGGCCACGCATGTTTCACAGCCAAGCAAGGGTTATGGCGGCGCCCAGGGAGCGTTCTGTGAAAAGGTGTATAGAACGTAATTGCGTTTCAGACGAAGGCGGCATTGTGCGCATTAAAAAAAAAAAATTCGCAGCATATCCACGGAGTGAATGATAAGTGGGCGAAGCTCCGGAGGTTCATCGTAGATCGTGCCGAGTTCCGGATTAATTTAGTTAACGCGCACGCTACGAATCCTTATGGTTCAACTACGCACAAGTGAAATCTCCCACCGGCACTTCGTTGTAAGTCAAGACCCCGTGCGCGCATATATGTATGTATGTATGTATGTATTTATGTATGTATGTATGTATGTATGTATGTATATGTATATGTATGTATGTATATATGTAGTATATATGTATGTATATGTATGTATGTATGTATATGTATATATGTATGTATGTATATATGTATGTATATATGTATGTATAATGTGGCCGGTGAACGGTTCTCCAGCGCGAGCAGCCGGTATTTTTCAATCAAGAAACCCGCTAGAAGACGCGAAGACGCTACCTGCGTCAATCTTGTCTCTCGCGGGTGAGGGCGCGTTCTCCTTCTTTGCGAGCTGGTAGAGTGTTCATCGAAGAAGGAGCGTTTCCATAGTCAACGTGCGCCTTTCGCTCTCTGTGTCTCTCTCACAAGACAGCAGATGGAAGAGTGAGAGAGCTCGCGCGCCGGGAGGCACGCGCCGAGGGCGATGATGATGATTGTGGTTCGGTTAGGAAAGGACGCTAATTTCTGCAGCCCATGTAGGGAGCACGGCAAAGCGTCCGTGGGGGTGGGGGAAAGGGAGTGAAAGAGATAGAGAGAAAGGCCGTAGTGGAGGGCTCCGGAAATTTAGAACACCTGGGGTTCTTTAACGTGCACTGACAACGCACAGTACACGGGCCTCTAGCACTTTCGCGCCTCCCACACCTAGCATCATTCATTTCTTTGAAGGTAACGCGCTACTAGGAACAACGGACGGACAGACCCTAACCTTAAGGAGCTTCGCCCCTAAAATTGGTGCCATTCTTTTTTCAAGAACCAAAAATAAACTATCTCCCGCTAAAGGGGACCATGAGCAACGTGCTTGCCCTCTTTCACTAAATTTATTCACGAGGAGAGTTGTTTCCTTTCTTTTTTTTCTTCTTCTTTTGCAGGAAGAACATACTGCAGAATCGAGTGTTTGGACGCCTGATTGAAAAACTAGGAGATAATGTTTCGGAGAACGGAAATTTTGGAGAGGTCTTCGTCGCTGGTTCACATCTCCCCAGGCATTCTGATCAGCGCCGCTCGATCTTCGGCGGGAAACCAATTCAGGTAAAAAGACTCTGCAAAGTTTAAGTTTGCCGGTTACGTTCAAGGATTACAGTTGCACGTATTCGCTGTCCCTGAGAGAGAGAAATAAGGAAGGGAAGGATGTTCACCCTGAACGCTGATGACAGTGTAGGTGGTCGTTGCGCCGTTTTGTCACGGCGGCCGCGTTACAATGGAGGCAAATATACACTTAGATTAATGCGTACGCTAAATAAAACCAAGCAGTCAGCTCATCGCTGACTGTTCGGAGAACCAAACAGTTAGCAAGGATTCTCCCGCATACTCACATTGCGGCGGGACGGCTGGTCAGCATGCGACCATGGAACGTGAAACGCCAGAACTTTTTACAGCGTAAGCTGTTATGAGATCACAACAAGGGCCGTTTTTGCGCCGTAGATGTCCGCCGCTGCCGCCGGTGTCCGTAACCACTATCGCGCAAATTTTAGAAAAAATGACCAAGACCGAGGAGTATTCGACCTCGTCACCTGCGTGGATTCGAACCCACACCCTCTGAGTGGCAGTCCAGCATTCTACCACTGAGCTACGCCTGTGCTTGAAAAATCTTCGCTAAAAGACCTAAACAGGTATAACGTCTGCAGAGGAATCGCATTAACAAATGTAACGTTACGTGGCATGATAATACGCCACTACACTTCGCGGAAAGTGGATTGCATAACGAGTTCGAGGAACCATTTGAAAGAACACAGGGCTACATGCTTTGTAGCTCTGAACCCATTACAGAGGCATCAACATCATCATTATCAAACAATCGGCGAACTTTTCAGTCATTATTACGAAGCGTTGCCCTTTGAAGCAGTTTTGTATCGTGTCATGCGTCACGCGGCAGGCGATGTGCGCAGCCCCGTCAGCAACCTGACTTGACTCTTCGATATACCTGATGGCGCCTCCTCGCAAGGTGCGGACCGCTGCTGAAGAAGCGAATCGCAGAGGTACGCGCGCGGCTGCAGCAAGGCGACTTCGGGCACAAGACAGCTGTGCAGAGAAGCCCAAATCGCAGTTCCCCGTCGACGCCGGACCGATAGTTCGGTTCGTTCTCGGCAAAACGACGCCAAGAGACTCTCTAAGCTGTGCAGTTACAGATTTGCACGTTACAATACCGCAGTAATTACTGCGTAGGGGGTACTTCTCTACTTGGCGAAATAAGAGTTATGGAGCAGGGAATTACCCACCGCCTCTACTTGCACTAGTTTCCCCAAGCGTTTAAAAGGACCTCTAAGAACATCGCTCCTCCAACTTATGCTGTCACTGTCCTGCGGTTCCGCGCAGGCCTGGCTTTCTTTCTTTTTTAGTAAAGGGAAAGGGGTTCTGTTATGCAATAGAACACAGCAAAAGCTACCTTAGCTAGCCTATTAGTTCCGTTAATTAGTCTCAATGGCTCAGTCGCTCTGTCTTCGACCTTGAACACTGCTCTTCAAGAAATTGTTCGATGTTCGGGCTTTCCGGAGCTACGCTACTGCTTTTTTAGGCACGAACAGCGGTAAGTTTTTTGCACAAAACGCGGGGGTTACTATAGGAAATATTCAGTGAAACAATCCTGCGCTAATCAAAATTTGTTGCCTTTACAGTCGAAGTTCATTGCAGTTGACTAGCAGCAAGCGGGTTCTAAATTGTCTTGCTTGTTTCGCTTAAGCGCATCTCTTGAAATCTGTTTATTGGCACACACTTAATGGCAATAGCCTCGTAGAACCGCTAGGCCTGCAAACGATAAATATATCTAGAAACCAATGCCATGGTTATAACAAAAAGTCCCCCCCCCCCTTTTTTTTTTTCTTTCCTCGTGCTGCAAATCTTGAATCCGCCTTCCTAATATACAGATCCTGGATTCGCTTTTGCAGAATGTAAGTTTCAGCCAGAAGAAACTTTCAAGAGTCACTCGAAGACGTTCGTCCCTCTTCAGTAATTAGTCCAGCAATTAAGGAAAGCCACCTACGCGGAGATCTTGAAAGCAGTTAATTGAAGCTGAAATCTGAAAACGGCCTCTGCCTTTGGGGGAGCGGTTGATGCGAGACAGATAGCGCAGATGTCATGCGTATGCGTTCATTTTTTCATCTTGGAAGTTCAGCACGTTGCTTGCGCATAGAACAGCTCCTCAGACGTTCATTCGAGGTAATGGTTCTACTCATTACTTTGCATTGGTAAGAGCACATGTTTTCGGTTCATTAACTCTTAAGCAGTATATTTGTTCTTCGTTTCTGCGGGAGAATTTTGTCGACGAGCGCTTTAGAGAGACTATACATGTGACGCACTGATGGGTAATTGCAACCCTAACAAGAAAAATAAAACAGACACGAAAGAGAGGAAAGGACAGAGGGCTTAGCTAAGATTCTTGGCTAAGCTTACTTGACCAGTTTTTTTTTCTGCCACGAATGGGTTAACAGGAGCTAGATTTCCAGTAAATCGTGTATACTATGTCACAGCATGCAGACGTTCTGATTTTGATTTAATTTTATTATTTCAATGTACCCGCGCATTTCTTTTTGTCCGCAATAAATTTGTAAAGCAATTACACGCTTTTGCACGGATGCTTGAGTCGGCGAAGAAAAGACGCCACGCTATCGTATAGGCATACATCAAATTCTTAAATATGGTAATAAGTTGCCGCATTCATACTGGTCTAATCTTCATTTCTTAGGTAAAGACGTTACGCTCGTTCTAGAGCAGACAATTGGACTTTGAATGATATTATTACAAAGCCTTTGTTAGAGAAACACTGAAACATATAATATGCTCACAGAATGAAGCAGTAAATAAACAAAACATATATCATTGATGTAAAGAGCATTGATTTAGACAAATGAATTGCAGAATATTGATTTCTCAGGAGCGGCCCTTCTGATTCGGGAACCGGATTCTTGAGAAGATCCGGCAAAGGACAAGATATTATTAGATTATAATAAATTTATGCAATCTAACAGAAAATTAAGATATATATCTTCACCGCGTAGTTATATTAGAGCTAGCGCATTGCGAGGCTCATGTTTTTTAACTCATAGGTATTTCGACAGTATTACATATTTCATGCAGTGAACTACACGGTGCGTACAAATGTCGGTATATTATTTTGTGGGCTAAATGTAACCAGCTGAGTAGATTCGTTTCCCCAGCTGCCTAGTGAGCGCAGTGTAGAAAGATGAAAGGTAAGAAAGAAGTAAGAAAAAGAAATCAATCTGCGTTCGCAAGGTGGTCACGCTTGCTTGTCATCTCCGCTGTTTACTCACTTCACAGGAGTGGAGGTGACTAATTTTTTGTCCTTATTTAAACGTTCAAATGTTATCGGCCTTCGAGCAAAGCATTCCGGTTTTTCCTCATGTCGTATGTTTCGGCCGACCTTACCCCTACAAACTGCGTACAAGAATTAATAGCAGTGTGAACTGCGGCTCCCAACCTTCGATTGTCCATTATTCATACATTTTTTTCCCTTCCTCTACAGGGCCCTGTATACTACCTTGACGAAAGTGAGACGGCCATATCTCTAAGCGAAGCCATCATGTGGGCAAGGGTCAACCTCCTGTCGCCATTGAGGGCGTACGCTCGGATCGTCCCATTTTGACTCTCGGCACTAATATTGTTATTTGAAAAATAAAATTAATATTGTTATTTAGCATTGCACTCTCTTGCTTTGTTTAGGAACATAATGGCCAGCCCATCAGTACGGCGCATTTTCTTTCCTAATATATAACAATGGCGTTGGCCACATTTTTATTTGCGTGTGGCTGTTCGTTTGCGTTGTAAACATTCCTTGTTCATATTTCTGAAACGGGTTATGCTGCAGCAAATAAGGAAATTCCACAGTGCTTTGAAAGCACAGGGGATCCTTTACACCGCTGACAGCATAAAACAAAGCTAGACTTAACCTTGCAATTAGACATCAATAAGAGATATTTGTTCCAACAGGTGTCTTCAACCATGACAACCACTTTGGATACAGCTCAACGTATGTTCGAGACAAAGGATTTTCTCCAATTCTATACCCGGCTCATAAGTCAGCCCATATATCCATAGATTTTGCCACCCTTTTCTGTGTCTGGTAGAGCATCAATCCGAATTGGCGAAATGAACGTGCAACATCAAAATCGCTATGCGGCAGTCTTTCGCAGTAACCATTAAAAAGCGCGTATTCTCATGTTTAAGTGCTCTTACCGCAGGAGATAGTTACTGGTACTGGCCGCGCTATTTTATCTTTTCGTCAGGCATAACGTCATTGTAGCGTCAATCGCACAGTAAATTGCATCACAGGTGTCCTGCGAGCTACCGGAGGCAACAATAGTCTCTGCATTCTGCAGCATAACACCTGGCGCCGATGCATGCGCTAAGTTCTACGGTTCACATGTAAACGGTTGCGACAATGCTGCCTTTTGTGTGTCAAAATGGGTACATATTCAAAAGGTTACCGTTGCAAGAGTTCGCACGCGTAACGCTGTCGTGACCTGTCCACAGCAGCAGCGAGGATTTAGGCACCCTATAATCGGAAAACCGCTAAGAGAACCCGCTTACAATGAGCACGTTGAGGTATGCGCACGCTGTTTCGTTGTGTCGTGTACCCCTACAGTGACGTCCCTGTCGTCACCCTAGTTTCATCACCTCGCCCATTGTTGTGCTGCGTAACCGTTACAGGTTTCCCCCGGCGTTTTCATTCGGAAAGGGCAAATCGAGGAGGGATGCGTACCTGTATTGTCAGCGAAGCGGTGTTGAGCATCGCAGGTCGCGCTGACGGCGCTGTGTTTCTCCCGCACGACGTGCGACTACATAGGCTTGTTTTTCATTAGGCTCTTTCCCATTGTGAACGTAAAGCATAAGTACGCAAGAGAAGTAATTTCGCGTGTCGTTCTATGCGACTTGGGGGCTAGGGTGTTGGTTTATTAAGCTCGAGGACCTAGGGATCGAATCCCCGGCCGCGGCGGCATTTCGATGGAATCGAAATGCAAAGGAACACCTGGATATATTTAGCAGCACGGTAAAGAATTCCGGATCGTCAAAATGCAAAAGCAGCGGAGCCCTCCACTGCAGGACATGCCTAATAACCATATTGTGGTTTTGGCGTGCAAAACGCGGATCAGTTATGCCGTTCTATGCTTGTTATACAAACCAACTCGACGTTCGGAAGAAGTCAAATGCAAACAAATCTTCCCGGAAGAGTGCCGCTTGTGTTGTCGAGAATGTACATACGTGGTGCTGGAAATATTGCCGTCTAGGCACCATGTACGGCAACTTCAAAGAAAGCCCTGGATGTATAGGTCATCTATATATGCATAAGTACTTCACATCAAACAAAAAGTTACCTTTAACCACTTCACCGATTTTACAGACGTTATTCGATTAAAATGGAAAAGTCTGGATTTAGTGACTACGTATAAAGTATCCTTTACGCTTATACTAAATACTTATTCGAGAAAAGGACTCGAAAATTGCACAACAGAGGAAAAAAAATGTTTGTTTCGGGGCTTCGCAACTCGAAGGGGGGGAGATGGAAGAAACAGCATCGCAATTGTTTAAAGCTCATATAATGCATCTGAAATGTACAGAATAATATTACACACCTCCCTGAAATATGCCACTACTTGTTTAGTATAGCGCTTCTGCGAAATCCTCGTGAACATTTTATTTATTTCGCGTGTGATTTCATTGGCGTCAATCTATACCCCAACATTTAGTTAGTTCCAGTACCTGCCGAAACTCTTTCCTTGTGATGAAATCTTGCTCAGTTGGTGGCTTTATGCCTTTACGAACACCTATGTGGAAAGACAGAATTCTGCGGCATTTGGTTGCGGCTAAGCTATATAATAGCTTCCCCGTTATCCTGCTGTGTCTGAACATTAAAGAACAAAAGAGGCTATATCTCTTATCGTCCAAGTCAGTCAAATAGATAACCGACCATTCACGTAACAAAATAATTAAGAGCCTTCGCATCGACCGTCGCCGATGCAGACAGCTAATCGGACGTTCCCACCGAGTAATCAAGACAAATGGATTGTACCAATGCTTCACTCTGGGTGGTCAGCCATGCACAATGGCGCCATAGTTTTCGTATGTTCTTCTTCCTCTTATTTGTTGATTGATTGATTTGTGGGGTTTAACGTCCCAAAACCAGCTCTGATTATGAGAGACGCCGTAGTGGAGGTCTCCGGAAATTTCGACCACCTGGGGTTCTTTAACGTGCACTGACATCGCACAGCACACGGGCCTCAACATTTCGCCTCCATCGAAATGGCAGCCGCCCGCGGCCGGGATTCGATCCCGCGACCTTCGGATCTGCAGCCGAGTGCCATAACCACTAGACCACCGTGGCGGGGCTCCCTCTTATTTGTTCTACAATTACTTCCTTCTGCAGCCAAATAAGCTCGACCTAGATTAACTTCGTGTCATTGCATAATTTTTCATTCTCTTTAAAGGTAGCATAGTTTATCTGTGTGCTTTTCATATTCTGTACAGGTGTTAAACAAAAGACAAAACAAGCCAAGCCCCACCACGGTGGTTATGGCACTCGGCTACAGATCCGAAGGTCGCGGGATCGAATCCCGGCCGCGGCTGCTGCATTTCGATGGAGGTGAAATGTTGAGGCCCGTGCGCTGTGCGATGTCAGTGCACGTAAAAGAACCCCAGGTGGTCGAAATTTCCGGAGACCTCCACTACGGCGTCTCTCATAATCAGAGCTGATTTTGGGACGTTAAACCCCACAAATCAATCAACAAAACAAGGCAAGTATGACCAATGAGGCGACCTAGTGTTTTTTCAATCTGCTGAACGCCCAAAGAAAAACTACATAGCCGTTGAGTCGTACTGACGCTCGTTATGCAGTGTTCTTCCAATACCGATGCAGCAGTAGTGAAAGCTTTACGCTTTTATGCATTCGTAAAGTACGCAAGGCATCTTTATAAGGAAAGGAAATGATAAGGTACTGCCTTAAATTTTCGTTGAACTTACGAACCAGACGTGTTTAATGCAAATGGCATAAGTTGATTACGCTTGGATGAATGGCAACATCCCAATATGGCTATTGACTAGAGATGATTTCCGATACGCAGTCAGGCATGGTAGGATTGAAATGTGTAACCGCAATCGGAAAGCATAAGTACTCTTTATCTCTAGGGTATTGGATTTCGGATGAAGAAGAATTTATCTCATGATCAAGGCACCTTTATATGACCCAACATTTACATGTTACGCAACTCGCTGTCTCACAAGAGCAGAAATTTAAACGTGAACATTTGACAAAAATCTGTCCGGTTGGGCAGGATAATGATAGTTGAGATAAGGTGACACCAGCTACAAAACTGGGGAAGAATACTTTTTACGTTTGTGGTTGGTATCACCTTATCTCAACAATCTCGCAAGGGCGTTTTCATTTCCAGGGTACCTTCGGTATAAAAATTTTTACTCGCCACTTTGGCTCGTTTATTATTTGGCTCGTTGTTGCAGTACTAATAGTCGTAGCAGTGATTGCAGTAACAGTAGTGTACTACTAATTTCTCTATAGTTCTTCCGATCATGATGATCATCATCATCATCCATTTTTCAAAGATCGTACACCTTTAGAAGAGTCGTGTGGCAGGAATTTTGTGAGAAGGGTGTGTTAAGAGAAACAGAATATTTTATAAAAAATAAAATATAAAATAAGCCAAAATACTAAAAGAGGGAACATTAAGACCGACCACTTATTGACTCAACGCGGGCGTGTGCTAATGCCTGCGCTCGTCGTTATTATCGTCTTCGCTGCCGTAAAGCGCGTGAGAGTGAGCGAGAAAGAGTAGAAGAAGAATTTGCTGCTCGAGGCGCGAGGCCTGATCCCGGAACGCTGCTGCACCCGACGACGTCCCTCACTGACGACTGCGGTCCAGGCGCTACGTTTGGCTTCTACAGCGACCACGGCAAGGCGCACGCAGCCTTATCATTGAATGGTGAGCTATGCAACACTTTTGTTTGGGTGAATATTCGCACACGTCGTCAAGGATGCAGTAGGCTTATCTCGCACGAACATCATGAATGCGACAGCATATGTTGTAAAAAATCCTTCCGAAGTAGAAAAAATAAAAACTGAATTCTTCCCACGCAGACCCCCGGCTCAGCCACATCGGCTCACCGGAATTCGGAGAAAACAGGGCGTTTTAGAAGCGCCGGCTTACCGTACCGTCATGGTTGGCATGCGGCTATTTTAGTCGACAAGAGCTGCACTAGTTGCTCGGTGAGCACGGTAACGTCATCAGATGGTAAAACTTGCCGGTAAAGTTCTCACGCGCTTAATTTTCTACGTGCCGACCACGACGGTACGGCATTACCGTACTTACCGTACGGTAAGCCGCCGCTACTAAAACTCCCTAATAAATAGCACGTTAGCAATAAGCCAAGCGTTAAGTCTCTGCATAGTCAAAAGAAGAGGCGTGCAAGACACGGACACAAGGGGAGAAGTGAACGACACGAACGCCCCCTTGTGTCCGTGTCTTGCACGCCTCTTCTTTGGCTATGGACCCTTACCAACTCGCTCAACTTTCTGTCCTTTTAAATCTCTGCACTTGCGTTATCTTGCCATCGGTCGTGTACTTGCCATTGCCACGTTTCATCCACATTTATGCCAAGAAATCAGTCATTTAAGACTCCTTAGCCACAACACATAATCCATCGTCACTACACTCGACTACAGTTCACACGGCCGCTCTGGACGCGCGCGCTCGCTCTCTCTAAGCGGTGTCTCCCCGTCAAAGGACCTCCCCCTAGCCAATAGTGCCGCGACGTCACGTTGACAGAGTGGCACCATTGGTTGGAGGGGGGTCCTCTGACGGGGAGACGCCGCTTCTTTCTTTACCTGTACCCACGGCCGGTCTGGACGCGCGCGCTCGCTCTCTCTTTTACGGCCTGAGCAGCTGCCACGACTACAATGGATCTGTTTCTATACAGGACGACGGCGCGTTCCGCGCGAGGGCGTCGCGAGCCAACCCCCCGAAGCTCGTTGCTCTGCATGCGCTTCGTATGGTAAACCAGCTGTTCCCGGCCACTTTACCGAGCTAATTATTTTTTCCGCACGTAGAAAGTGGTGGAAGCAGTACAGGTGCGTGTGGGGACAGTCTGGCTTTCTATGTGCTCATGCACTCGGCAAAAGAAGAGGCACACTCAGTGCTACTAGCAACAAGAATGGGTTGGTTGGTTGGTCAAACTTGACCATCTTATATTTGATGGAGGCGAAAATGCTTGGGGCTTGTGCGCTTGGCTTTAGGTGCACCCTAAAGATTACTAGGTGGTCGAAATTCCCGGAGCATTCCACCACGGCATGCTTCATAAACATAACGCAATTTTCGGATGATAGACGGCATGCTGATGCAGATGTCCCGAAGTGCGTCCTTCTGCTTAGTTTCTACAATGAGACGGATTTTCTCAGCCTTGTGGCGAACCGCTCAATTGTGTGATTGTCAAAATGTTTCCCGGAACCATCATATGAGATTACCGGCGTCATTGTAGTGGCTGAGCACAACGGCGCTGCTTGTAGCACTGTGTGTGTATTGCTTTTATGTTAGAACTAACAAAACGTAGCTGGTGCACTTATGAGACGCGCGCGCGTTCGCCCATAGCGCGCGCATGGTGAAAGCCGAGGCGACAGTGACGCGCGTGGTGATTTCGCTGCTTTTCGGACGTGCTTTGAAGAAAAACACACGCACGCTCGCGTCTCCATCTGGAACAGTTTGCTCATCTCTTTACTTCCACGCTGAAGATTGCGTCTGGACACGTGAGAGCGTGAGAATTTATATGCATGCAGGGACTCAGCGGGGTGTGGTGCGAGTTCTTATTATTATTATTATTATTATTATTATTATTATTATTATTATTATTATTATTATTATTATTATGTTCCTTCTGCTGTGATTGCGACTCACGGCTACTTGTGGGGAGTATGACTTTCCCCTTTTCGAGGTATTTATTTTAATAATAAAGCAAGAATTGTGACAGCTTGAATAAAAATGACCGTATTTTATCATTTTCAAGTACATTAATGGTTGGTATATGTGCATTTGGCGTAAACGTTTTGGAAACCAATTTCTTTCAAAAAGCCTGTTTCGTGTCATTTGTTCTGACGATCGGTGTCGAATCATGCGGCCGAGCCTTCTGAGCGCGACGCGCATCGGTAAGTGCTCTCACGAGCAGCAGAAGCGGGCGAATCAGTGGCTTGTGCCTCTCCCTCGGAAAAGCGGAAAGCACCAGAGTTGCCATATATATGCTTGCTACCGTATTCTCATCGCATTGGTACCATGCATAGCATATAGAGGAGCTTCAGAAAGCGACACGGCAAGTCTGAGGCCGAGCATTCCCAGCGCGCGCTAGCCTCCGCAACGGCCGGGAGCTGGTTTAGAGCGGGTTGGCTCGGAGCGCCCCCGCCAAGTTGCGGCGATAGGTAGCAACAGCCCCCCGTGCGCAGGCCGTAAAAGAGAGAGCGAGCGCGCGCGTCCAGACCGGCCGTGCTGTACCTGAGTATAGTCGAGTAGTCTCGGACATTTTCAGCTTCATATTAGTCGAATTTCCCTGAAGCCGCAGATTTCCCTGAAGTTTAAGTAGGGCATCTAGAATATAGTAGGCGGCCAGGTTCGATTTAACTGGACTGAGGAGGCCGTCGCCGTGGCCCAGTGGTTACGGTGCTCGGCTGATGACTCAAAAGGCGTCTGACCCTGCCACTGTGGTCGCATTTCGATGGAGGCGAAGGGGTAGAGGCCCGCGTACTTAGAATTGAGTGCGCGTTAAAGAACCCCAGGGAGTCGGAATTTCCAGAGCAATCGACTACGTCACGCCTCATACTAATATTGTGGCTTTGGAAAGTAAAACATGGCAATTATTAGAAGGTAGTTGCACAATCGACAAATAAATTTGAAGGCAAGTTCGCCACTCTGAATGTGACCTTCAGAACAAAGTTTCCTTTGTGATAGCGTTTAGATATTTCCAAGCTTTCACTCCAGACTTAAGTAGTCCCTTACATTACGTTAAACTGTTTTCAATGACACAAACCTCTACAAGTTCTGCAGTCTCAAAGTGATATCACGCAAATGAAAACACCATTCAGGGAAACCCGCCTTCTAACACTATGCTGAAGACGTCAAACAATGCATCACTAGTAATTATATATCATTAGTGATGATATATTGCGTGTTATTGCCGGGCAGTCTTTCCTGGTTAAATAATTTCTTTATACAGGGATTAGATGGGCTCTAACAATCGGCTTTTACAGTGCTGCGACACCTGAAGAGTCGAAGATTGGGCAACAGTTACTTTCTCGCTGCAATGCGGCGCCTTTATATAACCGTTCAGATATATCATGTATCCCCCTTCAGACAGACAGACAGACAGACAGACAGACAGACAGACAGACAGACAGACAGACAGACAGATAGATAGATAGATAGATAGATAGATAGATAGATAGATAGATAGATAGATAGATAGATAGATAGATAGATAGATAGATAGATAGATAGCCTTACGTTCATGCAGGTGCAACGCTCTTCCCCGATAGGCGAATTGGGAGACTGTTCAGTGACGCCCAAGAAGAGCAGAAGCCATGATAGAGCAAATAGCAAGTCCGGAAGACCTGTCCTTGACGGACTTGGCGCGGCACAGGCTGCCCGACCGCTTCATGACCATCGGCTTCTACGTGCGTGCCTTCGCCATGTACGTCATCCCGATCTGCCTGACGCCGCTGCTGTGGCAACGCTCGGCCGAAAGCCACTGCGCTTTCATCGTCCTCTACGTACTCTTGCTCTGGCTCTTCCAGGTACGCACACAAAAAGCAACTAGAGAATCGGTGGTTACCCTACAGGTAACAATGGTATGCCCAGAGAAGTGCAAGCTCTCTGTTAGAGACTTAAGCTTGTGACATCTTTATAAGGCACACACAGGCGAAAATAGTCACCACCCTTTGGTGTTGTCTCTGCCTTACTCCTTGTTGACGCGCGTGCAGTGCTTCGTACCTCCCTGGGTGTTTATGCCGATACCGGCTTCACCAGCTTGACGGGAACCGTTTTCTTTAAAAAAAAAATCATTTTTCGTTATATTCATTGATATGCATTCCTTTTTGCGGCATTGAACCGTCCCGGTCATTATAGTTCATTACTTTTCTCCATTGCGTAAGCGAAGCTTTTTCCTCATGGCTATAGGGTTTGATCATCAATGAGGCATAATCTCAATGACAGAGTGACTAGCTCCGCAATTACTAATCGCTGACAGCGACTACATAACGGCAGTTGTGTAAACGTCAGTTCAGAGCCTTAGGTAGCACATGCCTGTCGCACAGAAACCATAATGGGCCTAAAGTGACATAGGCGTGCAAGAACATCGGAGACCAAACGTGTCGCTAGGTCATCTTTTTGGGATTAATTCTTTCGTATTACGCGCGTGTGCAGTGCTTTTATGTCACAACTTCTTTTTTTTTTTTATCTCGTTTGCTGTCGCTTTGAGTCTTTAATATCACTTATGCAAGTGCAGTGAGGCAGCTGTCAACGATATGAAATAAGAATAACACGAGAGCATTCGCCTATCCACATTCTTAATTACATTTTGTTCCGTTACTACTCACTACAAATCTACATTGGGCTAGTTCATATATGGAATTTAGATTCGTCGTAAACAACGCAACGAAACGGGATACTAGTTTTCGACTTCCTTTCTGGTGTAGTACCTCGTTGCACCATTTAGGATGAATCTAATGTACAATTCGTTGGTCCGACGTTACAAATTCGTTCGCAATAACTGCTGGTAATAGCACAGCGCATTTTTTTTTTTATTGTATCACACTGCCGCTTACTATGACGTTTGTCAGTGCTTGTTCACGAACTATTCTCGTTAGTGCCTTTAGCGAATATGCACCCAAGTATCGTGAGGAAAGAAAAAAAGAAGGAGGGGGGGAGGGGGGGGGGGGAAGAAAGTCAGAGACAGCACTCACATTATTACGACGATAAAAGTCTGCAATATGTATGACTGAAGTAACAACAGTAGGTTATGAGATGGCTATAGCCATCTCATACCCTCTGTATACCCTTTGTATACAGAGGGTACAGGAAACCAGTCTGTGAAACGGTATTCACAGGCATGAAAACGAAACCAAAAAAGATTTGTACGCAGGCTAAAATTTGGAGAGTATAGCCCTGAACAAACTGGTTTACCTGCTTTTATTTTTGCTTTGTCGACGCAGTCCATCCCACCAGCCATCGTATCGTTCCTCCCGATAATTCTGGCGCCAGCGTTTCTCAACTACTCAACCACAGAACTTCTGGAGTACTACACCTCCGAAACGATGCTGCTGTACGTCGGGTACGCACCGCTTTCCTCGGGCCAATTATGCGAGGGCTATTTGTTGTTCGAGGTCGGATTGGCCGGGATGTTTGTCGTAGCATGGTATCAACTTTACTGTGCTCTTCTCATAGAAGACAGCCGCCAGTGCTTTCAACCAATCCTGTTCTCTTCTCATAGAAGACAGCCGCCAGTGCTTCCAACCAATCCTGTTCTCTGTTCGCGGGTCATTGCAAATACGTCCTGCATCATATATGTTTCTGTTCCTACTTTGCCGCCACTCATGAGAGTTTTACAGAACACATTACCCGTTAATCGATGAATTTTGGCCGCAATGCACCACTACAATTACGCGGAAAACAAATGAACTCACATGGCTTCACATTTACCGGAGTGCTGTACTAATCGAGGCACGTTTACTCGCTCACTGCATTCTCAGAATTGACAACTTCGACATCGCGCGATCGGTGGACGTACTATAGAGACGCTGCGCAACACGTCTGCGTACGGCGTCATCAAATTTTCACTGTGGCTTTGGTTTCGCGACCCAGAGGACATTGAAAAAATGAAACAAAGATATGCTTCAGGCGGCTGCCTTCTATATGACTAGGGCGCAGTAAAGTCAGTGCACGCAACAGCAAGTGTCTCAATCGGAACGGTGTGGAGAGATATTTGGAATGTGTACCTAAATGTTCCAAATAAGACCATGTTCAACTTCACTCTAGTTTTGATTACGCGACCAATCGGACCTTGAAAAATAGTTAGCCCTTTGGCCATCATCTTTGGCGATCACACTTCATAACTGTATATCGACTTACCGGTAGTGTGGCGCCACATTTTAGAGTATCCTCTTGTAGGCTCATTATCCTCCAACGATCACATTTAATGCAAGTATCGAGAGAAGTCATGTCTACGTGAGTTCAGCACGCATGTTACGCCGATGTGATGTTCGCATTCAGCTTTGCGTTTTCCTCCACGTGGTCAACATCCGTCACCGAATAGCTAGCGAACATAATTAGGGTAACTGTTATCCATTGCAGTGCGAGGTATCCGCAATCCGTGGTTCGTAAGTGAAAGAGTCTTATCCTGCGAGTAGGATAAATATAACCGTATACGCTTGTAAAAACTTTAGCAGCAAGCAAAAAGCAACTATAAGGTTATGTTTTGAGCGCTATAAACCTACTGTATAGTATCACTGAGTTGTAAATAAAACTGCAATGACCAAATACCAAGATGTTGATAAGGAAAATTACCATTGATACTTTGTTTACAACATATGAACATTATTTATGGCCTGGTATCACCTTTTTCCGAGACCTCTTTTTTTGTTTGACTTATAAGAGGTTCCCGGGTATAGCTGTATACCCGGGAATCTCTTATAAGTCAAACAAAAAAAGAGGGAAAGCGATAATCTGTGCTCAGCATTTTGAGGTATGTGTTGTATACAAATTCATCCGCGCAAGTAACACTGGTAACCCACCTTTCAGGTACGCTCTCATAGTGCACGGCGTCGAAGCGACCAATCTGCACAAGCGAGTCATCCTGACGTCCCTGCTGGTGTTCGGCGGCAAGTCGGGCTTCATCATCGGCGGCTTCGTCATCACCACCATACTCGTCTCGATGTGGACCAACGCCGTACGAACTGCCGCCATCGTGCTGCCCATCGCCATGGAAGCCTTGCAGCACATCCAAGACAACCGGCTGTTCCACGTGCTCGAGCTGCGCACGCGCTACGTCCGCCGTACCGCGGGCATCGGCACGCCCATCATGGAGGCCCGCTACCTCATCGAAGGTGGTGTCGTCATGCCGGACGTCATACACATCCTGAGCGAGTTCTTCACCGTCAAGAAGGGCCTGCTCATCGGCATCTCGTACTCTGCTGTGCTGGGGAGCATGGGCTCCGTGGTCGGCTGCGGCGGCAACCTGTTCGTCAAGGCCTTTATGGAGCAGATGTACAACTACCGCCGCATCACCATCTACCAGTGGGTTCAGTCCCACCTGCCGCTGACGGTGCTCTGCTCGTTCCTGCTGTGGTTCGTGCTCTCCGTGTGCTACGCGAGCGACGTGGTGTCCAGCGACCACATCTCCAAGCGGGCCTTCGAGGACATCATCTACCGGCACTTCGCCGAGCTCGGAGCCGTCAGCTTTACCGAGATGGCGACTATCATCACCTTCCTTTGCATGGCCGCGGCCATCGTCGGATCGCACCACTATGCCGAGGCGCTGAACATCGAGGCAGCGGAGTCCACCTTCAACGAGACCGCTTGCGTCTTCTTCTTGGCCTTCGTCCTGCACGCGTTGCCCAGCATCTACTACCACCGACGAGGCCGGTCGCGACGCCGCTTCCACAGCCAGATGGCGCAACATGCCGTCAAGAAGATATCGTGGGCCTTCGTCATCACCATGGGCGCCGGCGTGTGCGTGGCCAAACTCATCGTGCACTACAAGCTGCAACAGAACTTCGACTGGCTGCTGCCCAATGAGACAATCGCGCCGGCCTTCTACCTGCAGCTGCTTGTCGCGTTCGTTGCCCTAGTGCTGGCCGAGATCAACAACTCGCTGAACAACATTGTGATCTTCGCGCCGCTCATATGCCACGTTTCGGACACGCTCAAGGTGCACCCGCTGTACCTGCTCATGCCGTTCACCTTCTGCTGCTACTTCGGCTTCATGGCGTCCACTGCTACGCCCGTCAGCGAGTACGTCACCGACTACGGGGACTTGCTCGAGGACGAGTTCATACTGCCCGGCATCGCCATGAAAGTCGGCTGCGCCCTGATCGTGTTGCTGGCGTACAACACCTGGTGCTGGGACTATTTGTACCTCAAGGAGGCCATCGGGCCGCTTACAAAGCAAAACCAGACGGCGCAAGAGGCCTAGCTATAGCTCCGACGAGCCACACGCACGAGCTCTCAACATCTTAGCATGGGCTCGTCTTATTCGTTCTCCAATTTTATCCGTGTCATTACGATAACGGTAGTATTTTATTTGCGAATTAAACCTGACTTTTTCACGATGCATCAAAAACACTGCGTTTGTGTTTTTCTCGCCATTTCTGCTAGTTATGACGTGCCTGCTGTCCTACCCTCTCCGCAGGCCAATTTTCCCGCGCCGGGTGCTTGCGAGTTGTTCTTCCATGCGAGGCTCCTGCATAAGCTAATTAAGGGGATTGGTTCACGCTTCGTTCCACGGCCACCCGACCAAAATGGCGCGTTTTACTTCCGCGTCAGTTTTTGCATGCCCGTACCTTCTGCAAGCGTTGCAAGCGTTCTATCATGCTTTCGGTGACAATACTCGGGAAGGTTTCCGGAAATGCGTCACAGACTTAACATGATTTGACCTGTAGTATCTGCAAGTAAATTCCGAGTTGTAACGGCCCGGATCCCCTTCTGTGTATACGCACAGGTGTGTAACGTTTTGAAGATTGTTCGGTTTGTGTGTAATGCTCTAATAAGACAAACAAGGAGAGACCCTCCAGCTTGGAAGTGCGCTTGTTCCTTTTAGCACAGTTACTGCAGAATATGTAGTCTGCGTCGATAATGTATGCATGGCACGTCGTCGTCCGTTCCGTGGTGTCCGCAGCAGGGGAGCTTCCGGTCTTCCTCGAAGAGGCGAGGTCGTTCCTACGCAGCAACTCTATACATGCAGACGTGGAAGCTGCAAGTGCGTGTTTCTTTTTCGTTGTTTTCTTTTTTAATTTTCAGTTTGGCAATACTCTAAAGGTCGCATAATACATTTACAATTGCAACGTTAAAGATACAGCACTACCATAATCTAAGACCAATTAACTACATCTTCGATGTAAGTTGCCATTCGAGGAGCCCTTGTGAGTAGGTAATTCAGTGCGTATGTTGACTTTACGTAACGCACTGAACGAGTGTCGATCACGCATATTAGAAGTATATAAGATAAACGTGTGCATGCTACCTAGCTGCCGAAGAGTCTTGACAGAGAACGTACGTTGAACTAAAAGCGCAATTTTTCGCTGTTGCATGACGGGGTGTGTTTGTTTCAGGGTAGAACTACGGATGCGTTTGCGCAGAGGCATCCGTTTTCGAAAACTAGTTGAGTGTTTTCAGGCTACTCAACAAGGTAGATCTCTAAAAAATCATTACTATATCCTCCCGATTCTCGACCAGTCACTGTCATCGTCAAAATGCCGTGCTTTCACTTCCAACGCTTCGCTATAAGCGAGGATTCAACAATATGGGCACGCTTATTACTCTCACAATATCGTCGCTCGGATGGAAGTGCGTTCCACCTCAGCGGTGACAGATGGCACCCCGTTCCACTGCAGCACAACCGACTCATTAATTTGCCTAGCGACGTCGCTTGTATAATCGTTCTGTGACGTCGCCACAGGAGACTAGACGCATTTTACCGTATAGGGCAAGTAACTTCCGCCATCGAGGTATTTGCCGCAGTAGTGAAACTACTGCAAAATCTGACTTCTCTGTGACATTGATGTGGGAATTAAGCTGAGGCTTAAACAATTCGTTAAGCTTTCAGCTAAATGATTTTATGCCAGAACACTCAGCCTACTCAAGGGAGAGCGCCAGCAGAGCCGGACCCAAACTCAGTGTGTGCTTTTCCTTCGCAGAGCCGGCAGCGTATGCCCAACCCAATGTATTTGTTTTAGAACACCTGGGAATTTCAACAACTAGTTTATCCGACAGCGATAAAACTGCTTTCCGCCTGCTGTTTATAAATTCTTTGTTTTTGAGGGATTTACCTTCCGGTAGATTTTCTTCTTTTTTTCACCTGTACAACGATGACACATAAAAATGAATTTTAACACAGTGCGTTTAAATATAATTGACATGTACGATAGGTTCCGGTGCAAGCGCCTTTGTTGTTGTTGTTGTTGTTGTTGTTGTTGTTGTTGTTGTTGTTGTTGTTGTTGTTGTTGTTGTTGTTGTTGTTGTTGTTGTTGTTGTTGTTCTACGACCTTTATGTCTAGATGGGGTTTTGTACGTAAAACTAAGCTGTTCCTTTTTTTTATTATTGAAATGGTGATTAGGAGAGGTTGGTGCCTTTAATACGGCGCTACTTCTTACTACACTAGCAAATTACTATACGACAGCCTGTATTGGAATTAACGAAAAATAATACAGAGGGCGCACTTTTAAGATGCACCGTTTACCTCCTGGGGCAGGTGCGAATTCATCTAGGGAGAACTGAAAAACTGAAATGATCTCTGCGTAGCGTAATGAAAAATAGGAAATAAAGAGCTAGCTGGCGTCAGGTGCTGACACAATTCTTTTTTCGGTTATTCGATAAACGAAGCACCAGTGCGTACATGCTTCAGATTTCGCTTTCTGTTTCCCGTATATGCCGTTCCGTGAATGCGCACCTGATGCCTGTATGTAAGCGCAGGTATGCCCTTGTTTATTTCTACAGCAGGGAGACATGGATATACTGTTGTAATCACGAATAGCATTACTACAGTTATTACAAATATCCCGGCCGCGGCTGCTGCATTTCGATGAAGGCGAAATGTTGAGGCCCGTGTGCTGTGCGATGTCGGTGCACTTTAAAGGACCGCGGGTGGTCAAAATTTTCTGAGCCCTCCACTACGGCGTCTCTCAATCACAGCTGGTTTTGGGACGTAAAACCACAGAAATCACCAATTATTCAGAGCCCGGGATGACAGGTACTGGCAGTTGTCTTCCCGGGCTCTGAACTTGTGATATTGTGCATATTAATGCATTTATCTGTATCCTTCGTTTTTAACATTCTACTCCCTTCTTAACTCCACCCACCTCTTTTTCCCACCGCACCCAGCGTAAGGTATAGCAAATGAAAAATTTATTCTTTTCAACGTTCTATCTTTTCCCTTCCTTCATCTTTCTCTCTTTCTCTTTTATTTCCACCGGTTTGTTCTCTATTCCTACTTCACCAAAATTTTAAATTTTCTACCAAAGACGTCAAAGAGACTTCACAACCGGATTTTCCGCAGTCCTTTCTTGTGTTCTGCATATAAGTTTTGTCAAAAATATACGCGCTTCCTGACAGGTTTAAATTATAAGACAAACGTATGACCTCCCGAGCTCACGCGAACATCGTACTTCGCGCATTTTTTTTTTGTTGTTTAATAACAAGTGTCGACATTGAAAATTTCGATATACCGCGTATGCCTCGAGGGAGGAAACTGAAATTTCACTTTGGTGCGCGTGTGCGTTGTGCGCGCAAGCTATGGATGCAATGCCTAATTTTTAGTGTCTGCCTACGTGTACTAAACAATGGAACTTCGTTACAACGAACTTTCATATAGCGAATTATCGTTTATAGCGAACTACATGAGAACTTTAGCTGATCATGCTTCACTTCAATGACATTCATTCTTTTTGTAACGAAGCAAAAAGCTGGACAGCCGCCACGATACCGGCTGTAACGAACACGTATTTGGTTCACATCAGCCTCAAAGCTCGATACCATAAAAAGCAACATAAATATTAAAAGTCAATACAAAGCCGCATTTGCTTAACGAACTTCCAGACAGTTTGGTCATCCAATGCTGAGAGAGAGAGAGGGGTGAGGGGGGGGTGGGGGGGGGGGCGTATTTGACTGGTGGCGCGACCTACTGGCCTTCTCAAGTTCCGGTTTGCTCACAAGATTTTTCGTTGAGGATTACCTCACTTATAGTGGGTGACATTCCTAGAATAAGGCCTTTTTCCCAATAATAATAATAATAATAATAATAATAATAATAATAATAATAATAATAATAATAATAATAATAATAATAAAGTTTTCAAGTCCTCCCTCCGCTTCCTGGATAGGTGCAGCTGAGCATGTTTGGGATCGGGGAGCTGGACATTGGAGCGTTGTTTGAATTCGTTATATCTGAATACTTTGCTGAATAATTCAGACGGGGAGGGAAGGGCGCACATGTCCCTGCTTGATCTGTAACTATAGACGTGGTCGCATGGCATCGGAAAGATTAACGACGCGCATTCGAGAGATCGCTCCCGAATCTCTCGTTAAGGGGAAGAAGGCATGGGACAGAGATATAAGGGAAAGGAACTGCTTGAAGTATATAGGGCCTCCTCTGTACTCTCAGATCACTGGGCACTTTCTTGGGCACTTTCATTCGGCTGACCGGCAAGAAGCGCTTACACAGTTCATATTTTGCGGTGCGATCTTGATTAGAACAGCTCTTAGAGTGAATCGTTCACTTGTTTTCATGTGATTGGTCAGACCAGCGCTTCTGATGACTAAAGCACGATTTTGAGCAATCACATGAGCTCATATGAATGATTCATACCCGCCGCGGGTCAGCTCGCATTGCATTCGCGGTTAAAAACGCTGAACATTCGGCTGACGCCGGCTCTCTTCGGCTTCAATGTTGAAAGGGCTTCCACTGCAGAAAAGTACTGTGCCTAAAGCACTAATCTGCCATTGGCTGACATCGTATAACTTTATACCGCCTTTACTATGATAATGTGATAAAGCTCTACGGTTTGCAGCAACGTCGACAGTAGAATTCGCGTATTGGACGCGGTAGTTGATGCAATTCTTACGGGCAGGCGGCGCTACCATCGTACCCCTTTAATAATGGCGTAGGTGTGTGTGAGTTTCCGACCGTTGGTGGAGCAGGCAGCCTCATACTTGGGAGTCGTCAATTACTAACTTATGTTAGTGATTGTTAGGCGTGTTTTCTTCGCTTTCCGACTCGTTGTATAGAGAACGCTAGCAGGTGAGTAAACCGACAGTGTGCCGCGTCGCATCGCCTCTCGACATCGTACGCACTGCTGACCATTAGTTGCTGTAAAACGAAGGTAGTCGTCCACGTAATTCATTAACATGTAACTTCATTGACTCTTGCTTTTGCACGTCTGTGAGAGTTAGCTTGACGTAGGGCCCTTCCGTGACCTCATTCCGCCGGCATGTGCGTCCTTGGTGGCGGATGGCACCCTGTGTAGCTCGACAGGTGTTGTTACTCAAACGTCAGGTCGTGCAGTTCGTAAGCGTCTGTCATTCGCAAGTTTCCAATGCGTAGAACTGCTCGTTTCTGAACGGACTTATCTATGTAGAACGTTCGAGCCGACTACCTACAGTGCAAACAAGTGCAAGCTCCGTTATCGCCCCGAGAGCACAGCCTGCGCAATTAAATTGGTTTTTGCTGTCGTTTCCGTTCGTTTTGCTTATCGACTTGCATCAGCCTTCCGCCGTGATAAGTGCAGCACCCACAAGTTTGGTACGCAGTGAATAGTGTGTGCGATGACTTCCTCGTGAGCGCTTGCTAACGAGCAATCAAGGTATCATATCGGCAGTGTACCGTTTTCGCTTTTCCTCGTCGCAGCTCCGACCTTATGTGCGCTTATGGCCACAAAACCGCTTCGCCCTGCGCCTCCACCACCAGTGCCGAAGGCTAGGTAAGTCAGCCTAGTTGGCGAAGGGAGCTGGTTCTCCGCGGAAAATACTCCACTTTTTACCATGCTATGTCGTCTGTACCCAATCCTTGAAAGGGCATGACACTAGCTTACGGTGATTTTCATTCCACATTCGTTTCAGCGCACAAGCTAAAGCTCCGCCACTAGCTCAGAGAGATAGCAACAACAACAAGGTAAGCTATTCGTGCGCAATTTTTGCATAAAATCGCCACTACTCGGTCTTAACAACAACGAAGGTTCAGTGGATCTAACTAATTTCAGCGTTTCTCAAAAGTTTTTATATGCAACTGTCATTCTTTTCTGGGTGTAACAAGTGTAGGACGAAGTTAATTCTAATAATTCGAACACTTCGTACAAATAGGTCGTCGTACAATTAAATTCTTAATTTCCGGCAACAAGAAGTAAATGAATACATGAAGAGCCACTTGTAGGCCCCACAATTAGGATTTTTAGCTTTAATTGCTGCTACACTGTATGCTTAATGATACCTGATGCTGTGACAGTACCCTTCACGCTGATTCCCTTCCATGAGCACTTTAGGTGCTGCTAATATTGATGTAAGTGTGGTGTTCTCAGTGCTGTTACTTTTGTCTCTTGTATCTTATTTCACTTGTTTAATTACTTGCACCGATTTTAACGTAAGTGTCATTTTGAGAGCAAAGTATATGTTGACTTACACCATCAGTTTACGTTTTTGCAACATGTCCTAAATCTCTTACTGATGGCAACAGCTGACCCTCACTAGTTCTTGAAAAGGTTTTCTAAGGCAAT